>JAWDJX010000006.1:0-600000 GCA_033117895.1 Extremus antarcticus
TGTCCGTCTTTGTGCGTCTCTCTTCAGAAAAGCCATCTGCCATCGGACTAGGTCAGCAGTCAAGCGCTCCAGCAGGACCTCTCTCTGCGAGAGATGTTACCCCCGAAACACCATCCCTCGATGCGGCAGGAGGCGTGGCGGGAATGATCAGTTCCGCCCTTGGGGTCACAGAAGTCAATGTGGCTGGTATCAGTTCAAGATGGAGCTTGCCACGCTCTCCCTGTCTGGAGCAGCTAGACAAGGCTGAACCACCTGCTGTACCGGAGACCTACATATATGCACTGGTCTTGGAATGTCTCAACAGCTTGTCAGATGGGCTGGCGAAGCTGACTTTGCCGTTGACAGTCCACCACGAGAAGCCGCGACCAGAGGACCATGTCCAACCCGCAGCGGACGGATCGCCATCTAATGGCAGCGTGAGCACTGGCAGGAATCGATCACATTCATATCGTAAACGGACCGTACCATTAAATCCACTGGAGTACAAAGGTCACGCTGCTGCTGCACGAATCCGAGCAGTCAATGGCTTTGTTGACTCATGCTGGCCTGCTGTCTTGGCCACGTCCTCAACCTTTCTCAATGCTGCAATAGACGATCTCTACTATCGAAACTTAATCAAGGCTTATCAACGGTTTGCTCAAGTAGCTGGCCTCTTGAGACTCAGCACTGCGAGAGATGCACTCATGACAACTCTGGGTAAGGCAGCGGTGCCACCCCATGTGCTCAACGCCGCGATAGCCGATCCGCCCAAGACCCCTTCGACTGACAGCCCTCGCGTTTTTTCAAACCCGAAAGGTCTCTTGAGCGTAGACACGCTCGTGAGTCAGACATCGTCACTCTCGATCGACCGTGACAGGCGTGGCTCTTTTGAGCCTTACCGACCAATGCTGACGACGCGCAACCTTTTATGCTTGAGAGCACAGCTCAATCTTGCTATCGCGCTCGGACCGACACTCGGTTCAGCGTTTGCCGTCGTCGTCGATACCCTGCGTCAAGCCGACACGGTATTAAGTGCTATCGGGCCACAGCAGATGGCTCGGCAAGGTCTCACATCCTCTCAAAAAGGGTCGGAATCGCCAGACGTGGTGCAAGCATTCACCAACGAGATCAACGCAGTAGAGTCCGCGGCTTCGCGGCTACTCGAAAGCACGGCTGACTATCCCAACGAAGCATTTTTGAACGTACTAACCACCTTCTGCCGTCTACTTCGTGGCAAGGACCCCAGTACACTTTCCTCTCCGCGGCTCGGTCAAGCATCTCCACCTGCAACGCCATCATTGAAGTCACGTACATTCTCTGGCTTGACGGGAGCGAGCAGTCTCACGGAGATGCAGCTGAGAGATTACAAGTTCGTCGTGCCTAAGCTTGGAAGTCTAGCTGCACTCAACGTTGCTCGCTTCGTGTCAGATGACCCGGCCGAAAGTGGTTGGAACATCCTCGTGGACGAACTCGTTATTCTCGCGTCGAGCAACACCCACCCGAAGGAAGCCCGAAGAGCTGCTACCGACGTGCTGTGCAAAGTCGCAGCAGAGATGATAGCTGAGGCCTCCGAAGAAGAGAAGTCCACGCAAGCGACAATTCAGCGACGCACTCTTGCCATACTGTTGCGCCTGATAGATGGGATCTATGGTGAAGATGGTGAGCTCTCATCAACTGACATCGACATACAAGGACATGTTGTTGAAGCTCTGCGCACTATCTTGGAACGCTGTGGCGAGTCGCTCGTCTCCGGCTGGAACAGAACAATCGCGATAATTTCCAGTGTCTTCGAGCGAAGTGGAACACCACCAGACAGGCAAGATGACGAGCAAGTGCATATCGACTGGGAAAACATATCTAGAGACTTAGTCTCGGTCGAACTGGGCAAGGCTGCATTTGCGGCAACGCAACTGATCTGCTCGGACTTTCTCTCGGCTTTGTCCGGTGCAGTCATGCCTTCTATGATCGAGCTGCTATACCGCTTCGCTGCCCAGAGTGACGAGCTGAATATCTGCCTCAGCACCATCACCATGGTATGGAACATGTCCGATTTTCTGCTGAACGACATTGCCTCGAACGAGCTTGCCGAGGCTGCGACACAGGTGAAAGAGGCGGACGATTTTGAGGAAGAGGTGCAATCAATGGCACGAAGCTCCAACTCAGCGCAGTGGCTACTACTTCTACTGCGCCTCCGAGACATCATTGGCAACGGTCATAAAGAAGTTCGCAAAGCTGCATTTCAGACGCTTTGCAGTATCTTCAAGAATCATGGCGAGCAACTGGCGCCATCAACCTGGGATTTGACTCTGCGAAATATCCTTTTCAAAGTGGCATTCCACGACTCGTTTCTGTACCACGATCAGACGCACGGCGATGCAGCTGACGGTGCAGCGTCGGACACAAAGGACGAAGGCATCTCTTGTGCTATCATCGCAGGGACCGCAGAAGTGGTGTCGCAGCATCTGCGCGTCATTGAGCAGATCACACAACTACCAGGCTTGTGGGAAGCATTCCTCGCTCGGATGGAAAACTACCTCGATGTTGAGAGCCTGTTGCTCAACGCCGCCGTCTACCAAGCTCTTAAGAAGGTCCTCTCCCATATTTCAGCAGATTCCAAGGTCTGGGCAGGTCTCATGTACCGGACGCTCCATCTGTGGCTGAAGAGAAGTCCGGTCAACAGTGAGACAGCAAGTAAAGCCTCCAATCAAGAAAGCTTCAGCGCCTATCTCGAAGCCGGGACTGAACTCTATCGCCTCACAGAGCAGGGCATGAGTGTGTCACAGACTAGGACTCTGGTGGAGAACGTATACCGAGTCCTCCGCCACTCAAATGGACCCCGGTATGGCGCTGATGCGAGCAGTCTCAGTCCGCTTCAGAGCAAAGCCTTCGATATGTTCAAAAGTATCCGGACAGATACACCCGCAACACTTATGATAGTGGCTTCAAAGCTTGTTACACTGCATCATGACACAGCGCAGGAGGGGCCGACATCTGATAAGCCTACTTTCATCGCAATGGCTGGCGAGGGGATCGAGTGGCTCGAACGACTTGTGGCGACTGGCATGGCTGATGCAGAATTGTGGGAGACTGGAACAATCAGCACGGCTGTTCATAGCCTGCGGCGTCTTATCGAAGTGAAGTATGCCTACAAATCCGACTGCAAAGGCACATCACTGTGGCGAAAGGCAACAGCAACGGCTGTAACATTGGCAAGTCCAGTCATCGAGCATTGCTCAATACTGGACATCGATCAAAGCGTCAAAGGCTCATTATTGTCAGAGTACGTGGGCGTGATGAACGGCATCGTGGGAGCCAAAGGGCTGGACAACGTACAGGATCCGGACAGAGTCTACGACGACGAGCTGCTTGACATCGAGAGCTTCAAATCGATCCGACACATTCTCGTCCCGCACCTCGGAGAACAAGAGGTACCCGACAGCGTGCGGGCTCAATACGCACACGCGCTACTTGATGCATCGATAGTCCACCCAACTGAGTCCGAAGAACTCCCACCCGATGGCAGCTCGCCGTTGCAGGACATCGAACAGATACGCCTCGGTCGAGTCAAACGAGTTCCATACTCAAAGCGGGAGCAAATGTGCTACGAGTGCATCTCTGAGCTCATCAACCTCTCTTGCGGGAACGATGGCTCATCCGGGAGTACAAAGCTGGCCCAAGCTGCTGCTCCGTTACTGATCCTCCGTCTCGCCATTCCGATACGTGCATATATCGCCGATCAGCCTCTTCGAGGTCGGCGGCCACAGCCACTTTCGGAGCTGGAGGAGCTTTTGTATTGCTTTGACACCATCGGCAAGCTCAAGCTCCATCCTGAAGCACTCGCATCGGATCCACTCGCCAATCAAAGGCGTGGAGATACAGCGCACTTGCACTATCTGTATCCTTTGCTGGTGAAAGCAATTAGCACAGCTGGAGACAGATGGTCTGGAGCCGATGAAGTACTCACTCCGCTGCAGGCAGTACTTCAGACGATCACCCCGTTGCCGTGAGCAATCAGCATGATTTCGTAATGCTCAAGCCATATACTCCCACGTCGATGTATGGTGCGAGTTCTCGAGGATAGTATATGCATGACCATCGAATGCATACACATTCATTGCGAACCACGTGTCACCCGACGATCTGAGAGCTGCAAGGTAGATATCTTGCACCCTCTGATAAGGCATGAATCCATGCCACCGCACGCGAGCCAAGTCTTGAGTCGACACATCTTCTACTGCATCACCGGCAATGTTCGGGACCTGGTATCGACTGAGGTAGGAGTCTGCGGTGTCTTGAGTTCGAATGCGCGGCGAGTCTGCTGCAGCCAGCGTGACCCATTCCAGCAACTCGATGGCGACGTCGTAGTCTTCTTGCTCGGAGATCTGCGGGAGTTGAGGCACTGTGACTTGAGATAGAGCCTGTGTTTCTACTTCGATGGTCTTCATCAGGGGCTGCTGGGTCGAGATAGGACCAGAAATATTCGTAGGGCTTCTCAGATCGTAAAACAGCCACGTTACAGAGCGATCAAGCACGTTCTTGAAAGCCCACAAGATCCTCTCGAATCCTTTCTTTCCACGAACCATCGATGGTAGTCGCAAATTGAGTTCAATGGCTAAAACCGAGTCAGCGAAAGAAACCGAATGCAAATGTGAACAGAACTCACCATATCGAATCTTGACATGCTTTCGTCCTGCGGTCGGTATCGGCTTTCCTTCCAGACCCATTCGCTCGAATGTAGCTTTGTCTACCTCGATTCGAAGTATACCGTCTACAAGCGAGAACATGTGGTCTGTACCTGCTCGACCTTCGGATAACATCAGGATGTTTCCTGTTGCATCTGTTAGCTCATGACATTCGAAGAAACTTCTGAACATACCAGTCTTGATGTACTGGTTAAAGAATTCGCCAGAAACAAGCTCGCTCAGCTTCATATGAACTCTCGCGTACATGAGTTTGCTTGACGCGTCTTGAAGAGCTTGTCGCATAGCGGGTTCGACTTCTTGTGGGACAAGTACATCGACCGGAGCGTCAGTCAGACTTCGTAAGGCATGCTACGACGTACAACGTGCTTACTGTGTGAACGAGTGGGTGGTCACTGAATGTCGAGAAAGGCCTCTTCCTGCTTGGAATCTGCTCGGCATTGACGAAAGACGGCAGCACTGAAGTGATAAAGAAGCATTTCGGACTAGGTCCTTGTGTGCTGTTTAGCTGGAACATCTCGGCCTATTATACAAGCTGTCTTGTGGTTGCATGATCTTGAGAGTCGGCGTGATTCCGGCGAGGGCTCTTGGAACGTAAAACAGTCTCGCTGCAACTAAGGTATCCAGAGATTGATTTTTCTACAAGGCACAAGGCACGGAATGGTCAGGTTCCATGAGTCGCAGGGAATAGAGTTCACGCTATTGCCAGATCGGGTGGTTTCGTCGGCCTGAGGCAAGCCATTGAGATAGTGGGGGAAGTATGGCCAGCAAGAGCATTCCCGATTACCTTTCCCACGAACAAGACTCTGCGCACCCTCAAGACCTGACGACACTATATCCCTCGATGAACTGCATATACAGCCATTTCTACGACAAATCCCAAGCTGAACGAATCTTCAACAAACACCGCCTTCCACCATAACAGCGGGAGGGATGAGCAGCAAAGGCGCACTGCCCGATGCATGGGACGATAATTGGGAGGCAGTCGCGGATGTACGAAGACCTGGACGTCCCCTAGAGTGGCCTCCATCAACTGACCAATATCGCTACAGAAAGCAGAAGCCAGACCCACCCAAACCGAACCAGCGCCCAAACTCACCAAAGCGCAACGCCGCGCCCAACACCAAGAGCAGCAGAAGCAGCTATGGGACTCTGCGGAGACCCCGGATCGCTTCCACTGGCTTGAGGCACAGGGTGTCGTTCCGCTGAAGCAGGAATTCAAGACCCCAGTCACGCTCCTTTCACGCAAACCCGGCGCTCCAACACTTGCAAAGAGGGGTGGTGGCCTCGCAAATGGCGTAGCGAATTTGAGTGTAGAAGATGACGAGGACAGCGAGGAAGAGTCGCGCAAGAAGAGAGAGTCGGAGCTGGAAGAGCGTACGCGCAAAGCGAAGCTAGAGCGTGAGGAGAAGCAGCGCAAGTACGCCGAAGCCAGGGAGAGGATCATGGGGTCTTCGGGTTCAACTTCCACGCCAAACACTGCTGCGAGCGCTGTGCGATCACGGGAGAGCTCGAATGGGCGCGACAACAGGCGTGGACGAGGTGGTGCAAAGGTGGGTGGGAGAGGTGCCAGCCAGCCAAGCTCATCTGCGGACCAGTCGCCTGCCCGGCCTACTACTGGTGGGAGTGGGCTTTTCGATCCTGAAGACATGGGACGTCGGATGCCGAGGAGGGATGGAAAAGACACGAGCAATGTTGTGAAGGAAGACCATCCGCTCAGGCAGCCCAAGGGCCCGGAGAGCAGTGGTGGGAGGGGTGGGTTCGGCTTTGGGGTGAGAGGTGGGCAGCCCGTCTCTTGAAGGAGGCATGGCTGATTGCCACATCATCGAGTGTGATGGCCTAACTTGGATTATACATCGCGACTGGGACAGCACTCGCCTTGTACGACTGGAATCCGATTGCCCGAAAGATACCAGATGACCCTTGCTCGCCTTACGGCTTTGCGATTACACCGACCCGCGAAGCGACACCTAGGCCCGAATCCAACAAGTCACTCGGTATGATCAGTCCTTGGCACATGAGGACCAGCTCCGTCTCCAGACCTTATCACACTTCGGACTTGGATTGTTTAAGGCTACGCCACCGGTACTACTTTTAACACAATCTTGGCCTGGATGATCCGAAGACTTGGCGACAAAGTGCGAAATGCTCAGTCACTGCCTCAACCCAAATCACTCGCCACGAGCATCTGCAGCAGATGAAACGCATTTCGCTTGAGACGCTTCTTTGACAGGACCCTGATTTTCTTGCAACAATCGGCGATTAAGCTTTTTAGCCTCGCGGCTCACTCCCGCTTACCTTTAAATTGGACCACACGAGAGCACGAAGCAAGATTTCGTCGAATTCGTGAAACAGATTGCTTTCTGATACGCCAGAACATCTTGGAACCCCGCTGGTGACAGCTCATTTTGCTGGAGCGTCAACGGCAGTTGCAAGAAGCGCTGTCGTAACGCGGCGAAGCAGAGATGAACCTAATTTGAGCACAGAGGGCGAATATCCCCTACGATGGGGCCGTAATGTCTTTGCGGTACCAGAACAGACCAGAACAGACTATCGACAAGCTCCAGATGGGGCTTATCACGTTTTATCACCTCCGCTGATTGCCGCAAGAAATTGGTATTTCGTGGTCTACCAACATTTTCTCGCCCGTGTCTCAAAGGCTCTCTTCACCGAGGCTTGGCTGCCTGTTTCAACGATGCAATAGGTCTCATCAACGACCAATGGCCCTTCTTTGCAAGTAGAGGAGATAGACCGCTGCTGGTCCATAAGTATATGTTTAAGACTGCTGCTCACTGCGATATTTTGGCCCTCTTCCTGCACAGTCGCTATATTTGACTTTCCCAAAATTGGTTCTCGAGGACCACTTACTCTCGTTATAATTCTGCTTATCTCTCGTTTTGCAATTTCGACTACATATCGGAGCGCTGGACGCACGATGGCAATTCGAGCATATCTTTGAACTCTATTGTCAACACTCATATACATAACCAGACCTGGTTTCTCGGCAGAGCGGCCGCACACAGAACATATCTGTGGACGCCGACACAAGACCGACACCGACATTGCGATATCTGCAAACAGCGGACATGAAGCTCCTCAATCTGCTTTTCGCAACCCTCACTGCCCTCGCAACTGCTTCACCCATAATCACACCTCACCAGGATACACAACTCTGCAATGGCAACGCCGAACTCTGCTCTCGCAAGTATTCAGAGGTCTCGTTCATCGGAACACACAACTCGGCCTTCGTCGGCGACGTAGAAGACCCACGAGTCAATCAACACCGCTCCGTGACCCAGCAGCTAGACGCCGGTGTTCGCTTCCTGCAAGCACAAATGCATAAAGACGACGTCCTAGGACTGTCTATGTGCCACACGAGCTGCTGGCTCTTGTACGCAGGCAGTTTAGAAGCTTACCTCACGACGATCAAGACATGGCTTGACGGCCACCCGGATGAAGTGGTCACTCTCCTTCTAACGAACGGCGATGGCGTGCCCATAACTGACATCGGCGACGTCGTCAAGTCCAGCGGCTTGCGCGACTACGCCTTCGTCCCGTCCAGCTCACCGGACCCACTGGTGACAACCGACTGGCCAACCTTGGGCGACATGATCTCCAGCAAAAGCCGCTTCGTCATGTTCCTCGACTACGGCGCTGACGAGACCAAGACGCCGTTTATCCTAAACGAGTTCAAGTACTACTTCGAAACTCCCTATGATGTCACGGACCCGACGTTCAACCAATGCAGCATTGACCGGCCTCCGAATGCTTCCCCAGATGGACGGATGTACATCGTCAACCACTTCCTTGACGAAAAGGCGTTGGGCATGGATGATATACTGATTCCGGAGGAGGATAAGAACTTCCAGACCAACGCTGCAACCGGGGTGGGCAGTATTGGAGCGCAGGCTGGACTTTGCGAGGAGACATATGGGAGGATGCCTAATGTGGTATTGCTGGATATGTTTGATCGAGGGGAGTGGGCGCAGGCGGAGGAGGCGATGAACTCGTGATAATGGGTTTAGCATTTGTGGGAGGCTGGAAGGCGTTTAGGTTGTTCTGAGGACTGTGCGAATGATACCCTGGCTATGATCTCGTATTGAACATCATCAAACATGCATACATGCAATTGCTGAGATCACTGTCTTCTGTCTGCTTGTCCAGTGGATACAAAAGCGCCGGAAGGTAACGTATTCCGTAGAGCCAGGCAAAACACACCCTATGATTACTCCACGCTCTATAAACAAACACTACACCATACACGATCACGAGACTCTATTGCGGCAACTTCACCTGATTCTTCTCTCCCCACTTCAGCACCTTCCCTTCGAGATCCGCTTGCATGAACAGCCAGATGAACGGCGTGACCAACGCAAGCATGGTATCCTTGAAGGCAGCATTCCTCGGCACTCCTCCCATCATACCAGCCCGGAGCAATGCCCCAAGCCACTGCGTCGTGATCAGATAGCCACCCCTTTCGAGACCTTTGATAGCAGCAGCCGCGACTTCGTCCTCGCTTTGCCGCGGGTCGCTCTCTTCCAGAATAAAGGTTACCGCTGGCTTGGTCTTGTTTTCGTTCTCCAGGCCTGGCGAGAAGATTGTACCAGGAGTCACGCAGTGGATCTCGACATCCGTGGCGGGACCTTTCGAGGGGTTGGCGCTGCGGTACCCGTTGTACACCCGAACCTCAGAACGTAAGATGTCTGCTAAAGAACGGAGGGCTGATTTCGCAGGCGCATATGGTCCATAGCCCGCGAGACCGATATAGCAGACCGTCGAAGAAGTGATGATGAAGTGTCGTGGGGGCATAGCTGCTGCCGACTCTTCCGTCTGGTTGACAGTGGTGGGTTTGAGCCAGGACCTGAGGGTTGCGTGGCCAAGGAAGGCGGCTGCGAAGTAGTTGATGTCCATCTGCGAGCGCAGGAGTTCAACTGGTGTATCGATGAAGAGCTCCGGATGTGCACTTCCTGCGTTCGCCCAGACGACATCAGGGGGGTTGCCATTGTTCCAAGCAGTCACTTCGGATATGATGCGAATGTTTTCTTCGGATTTGGTGACATCGGCGCTGATGGCGTGGAAGCGTTGCTTTGCACTACCCTTGGCGGCGGACTGAGGGAATGTCAGAATTTTGTATAGGAGACCTGTATACGTATGCTACATACCGAGATGTACTCCAGCGCAGCATCCAGTTTCTTTTGATCTCTCGCTACGATGACTACATTGGCACCTTTCTGTGCTAGTAACTTGGCCAATCCTCGTCCCATGCCTTGAGAGCCGCCTGTGATGACTACAGTCTAGGTTGGCATCGTCAGCACCAGTTTACATCAGCAGGAGTAGGCAGGACTTACCTTGCCATTGACATCGAACTGGTTCTTGGGCTTGAAAAAGCCCATCATGTCGGCAGTGCTGATGAGCAAGAAGGCCACCAACGAGATCGTGGCCCAGAAGATTCCGATGCCCGCCATCTTGGTAGATATACGACTGGTAAGGCCTGGGATACATTTTCCGAACCCTGGTCAGCCCTCAGGAGATGTGGTGAGAAATAAGCGAGTCCGAGTGCGACTTGATGGTGGCCCGAGCGTCTTCGAATAGATATTCACATGATCGTCTCGCGAGACCACTCTTTTCTTCCTCCAACGTCTTCACCGTGCTCACGATATACACTTCCTGGATTGTCACCGCCGTGATGGTGTACTACTTCACCAGCAACGTCGTTGATCCGCAGGCCTTCATATACGTAGGTAAAGACAAAGAAGAGAGTAGGACTTTCCTATTTCACCAATATGGCTTGCCAGCTGACTTGTCTAGAGATGAGGACCTCATAGCTCACGGCTGGCCGGAAGACGTCTGGTTCCATGCCGACAACCTCTCCAGCGCACACATATACCTCCGACTTCCGAACCCAGAAACCGAACCATGGACGGCAATCTCACAGGACCTGCTCACTGACTGTGCGCAGCTCACCAAGGCGAACAGTATCGAGGGCAACAAGAAGGATAATGTAACAGTTGTCTACACGCCATGGTCGAACCTGAAGAAGACTGGAGACATGGCGACAGGGCAGGTGGGCTTCCATCAGCAGAAGCTGGTCAAGAAGATCCGAGTGGAGAAGAGGGAGAACGCTATCGTGAATCGGCTGAATAAGACGAAGGTTGAGAAGAACCCCGATTTCAGAATGGAGAGGGCAGATCGGGATGCCGAGGAGCGGAAGCGGGAGAGGATGAGTGCGCAGGAGAAGGTGTGTTGTAACCGCCATGCAATCTGTAATCCCGAAGCTAACAACTGTTGCAGAAGAAGGACGACGCGCGGATTGCGGAAGAGCGAGCCCAGATCAAATACCAAAAGGAGCATATGTACGATGAGCTGCACACGGAGGAGAATCTGGCTCAGTCCAGCAACCAGGACCGCGATGCGAACTTCGAAGACGACTTTATGTGATGCCGCCATCTGCCTCACATTTCCAAAATGAACCGACAGCGTCGAGATGGTATGCAGACAGCTACGAACTGATGAGCCAAGGCATTAATTTTGTCTCGAGTGTTCGCATCCATTTCAGAATCCGCTGTACCTCGCATCTTCCTACACTACGGAACTAAGATGGCCCTGCCTCGCACCTTGCCAGCAGATAGGTCGTCGATAGCTTGCTGGAAATCATCGAGCTTATACTTGGAAGTATGCAACGTCACCTTTCCTTGAGCGGCGAGTATCATTAGTTCCTGCAAGTCGTTGTACGATCCGACCAGGTTGCCGATGAAGTTGATCTCCGTGCTGATGACATCGATAGTGGGGATGTTAAGATTCTCGCCGTAGCTGACAGACGTTAGCAGAAGATCCAGTTTTCGTTCTAGTCACAAGCTCAAGTACTAACCCGACAACATAGTAATTTCCAGCCTGTCTCAGCATCTGCACGCCAGTCTTCATCGAGCCACCCTCGCAGACGAAGTCAATAACTGCTTCCGCGCCTTTGCCGCCGGTTAGGTCTTTGACTTGTTTGACGAAGCTGTCGTCCTCTCCGGACTGGATTACGTGGTCCGCACCAAGCTCCTTTGCTAGCTTGAGCGCATCCGCATTCTGGTCGATGACAATGAGAGTCGCGGCACTGATGGCTTTCATCACCTGGATACCGATATGGCCTAAGCCACCTGCTCCGATACAGATGCAGAAGTTGCCTGGCCTGAGAATCTTGGCTGCTTTGGCGGCGGCATGGTATGCTGTGAGACCTGCGTCGGCTAGGGCGGCGACATCTTATCATCTGATCAGCCACGGGTTCGTTGGAGAAGTGTGAGCATTTGACACGAACCAGCTGGCTCCAACGAGTCGTCGAGCTTGATGACACTACGAGCGCCTGTCTTCAGATACTCCGCATAGCCACCCTGAGTTTCGGATCAGCTCGACTTAAACACGATGCTCGAAGCAGGACGGCCCACATCAGCATTAATGCCCGGAAATGCACTGTTCTCGCAATGCACATCGTCGCCGAATCGACAAGCGCGACAGAGGCCACAGGTCACCAGCGGATGTAAGATCACTTTATCACCAACTTTGAGACCTGTCACAGCATCACCGAGCTTGTGGATCCATCCGGCGTTCTCATGGCCAATGGTATATGGCAGTGTAACGCCAGACTTGCTCTCCCATTGGCCTTCGAGGATGTGGATGTCTGTTCGGCAGACGCCTGCCTGCAGTAACGCTCAGCTTGTGACAATTTACACGACGATCGATATACTTACAGCGCCAATCTTGACAATCACATCCAGCGGACCTTCTATCTGCGGCTCCGGAGCTTCTTGTAGCTGAAGTGGTTTATGATACTCGACGACACGTGCGACCTTCATCTTGTCTCTCAATACAACTTTTCTAGTAAATCGACCTTGATGTCTGAGAATGGAGTTGAGTCCGTCATATTGTTCGGATGAACGGGAGATGCGTGGTAGCTCCTCGAGGGGAGACAATGACAACGGGTCGTCATGTAGGCTATCTATGCCCCTCAGTGGTGGAATTCGCTTTATGGGAACAGGGACATGTTCATGCAAGCCTGGCGAGGCGTTCCACTACGTATCGCATGCTACTGCTCATGGGAGGAACGAAAGGTATACAGTACAGTAGAATAGCCGTCATGCTCACCAGTCCCGAAGCAACTAACTTCGGAGGGTCAAGCCATCATGACCATCGCTTGCCTCGGCTCTTGCTGTGACGTATGTGTGCAGCTCTCGACTGCGGCTTTGACTGCAGCTCATAGTTTCACAAGCTACAGGTACACTCGAATCGAGGTGGTGCATCGGGTTGAGAAGATCGTTCCGAAGTCTATACCATTCCGTCAACCTCATCTAAAGCTCCATCTTCCCCGACCTCAGGCTCGGCTTCACTGGCAAAGGAGCCATATAGCACAAGATGTCCAGCTATCAGATTGCTGTCCCTGACAGTGCCCTCGACGATCTCAAGCAAAGGCTTTCGCTTGCCAGGTTTCCCGATGAGGTACGATATGAAGTTTAGGGAGTCAACAACATTTGCTGATCGACGACAGCTCGACGGATCTGGTTGGGACTATGGCGCGCCACTGAGCGACATCAAACGCCTCACAAAGTACTGGCAGGATGGTTTCGACTGGCGTGCACAGGAAGCGAAGCTGAACCAGCTGCCAAACTACCACCGGAAGTTGAAAGCAGATGGCTTTCCTGAAATCGACATCCATTACTTGCACGCGCAGTCTACGTCCGCGATCTCGATCCCCCTGCTGTTCGTACACGGATGGCCGGGATCATATATTGAGGTTACTAAGATGCTTGCTGCGTTACGGCAGAGTACGAACGGCGTGTCGTTCCACGTGGTTGCGCCGAGTCTGCCAAACTATGGTAAAGCACCGATGGGAAAACCCTTCATCAAGACACTGCTAACCATTGACCCTTCTGTAGGCTGGAGTGAAGGTGTGAAGCAGAAAGGGTTTGGACTGAGAGAGTACGCCACGATTTGCCACCGTTTGATGCTGTCGTTGGGATA
The DNA here is from genome assembly GCA_033117895.1 of Extremus antarcticus. NCBI lineage: Eukaryota > Fungi > Ascomycota > Dothideomycetes > Mycosphaerellales > Extremaceae > Extremus > Extremus antarcticus. The sequence goes on from JAWDJX010000006.1 coordinate 13,677, forward strand.
CGACAAGTACGTGACACAAGGAGGTACGTCCCAGCTTATTCTCGAAGCGCTGAAGAGGCCGAAATGAAAGCATCTGATCTTGTACACAGGCGACTGGGGATTTATGATCACACGAACCATCGGCCTCTTATTTCCTGAGTCGTGTCTAGCCTCACATATCAACATGATCCGATCGGACGGCCCACCGAAATGGACACAAAACCCATGGCAGGCGCTGAAGCACGCAGTCACTCCCTACAGCGAGCGCGACAAGGCCGGTTTCGAGCGTACCAAGTGGTTCATGGAGGAGGGAACAGGTTACCGCCTCGAGCAGAGCACCAAGCCACAGACTCTCGGCTACGGCCTTACGGACAGCCCTGTAGCATTGCTTGCGTGGATCTATGAGAAGCTGCACGACTGGACGGATGCGTATGCATGGACGGATGACGAAATCCTGACATGGATAAGCATATACTGGTTCTCAACAGCCGGACCAGCAGCAAATCTGAGGATATACTATGAAGCGACCCATCCAACATCCGAACAGCAAGTACACCGTAACCGCACGAACCAGTGGATTAGCGGAGTCAAGCTCGGCCTGTGCTATACGCCCAAAGAGCTGAGCGTGATCCCGCATACTTGGGGACGCACGTTGGGTCAAGTAGTGTTCGAATCAGACAAGCAAAAAGGCGGACATTTCGCGGCGTGGGAGATTCCGGACGAGATCACGTCGGATCTGCAGACGATGTTCGGGAAAGGGGGTGCTTGCTATCGTATTACCGGTGCTCAACCCAAGCTGTAGAGTTGAAGTGCTCGAGATGGTTCTCGGCTACGTGAGGCGGCTAGGCTGCTGGAAGCACTGGAGATGACAACAAAATTGAGGAGGCTTCCGAAGAATCGATATTATCGTTGTGTATCTTGCGTCTCCGGAAACACAGTTTTGATGACCTCGTCGACGAGCGAGAACAGAAGATGCGTGCTGTAAGAAGTTAGCTGCCATATATCATATAAGTCGACCCAATTGAACTCACTTCAGCCGCTGATTGTTCAGCATAGCAACAATCTTCCTGCTCGCAGCCTGAGCGTTCGCTTTGCCAACTACACTTCCGGCAAGGTCCGGCACCAGAGCATCGAGAATGATGCTCGCCTCTTTCTTCGTACGCGCTTTCTCGGCCAGTGTACGAGGCACCGGCGCCTGTCGCACTTTGCCGTCCGGCCACATTGTGTTCCTCAAGAGATCTACGTATCGCACAAGACTGTCATCTTCAATGGCGGCTCGGACAGCGTCACGAACCCGCCGCTCGATGGTGCCGCCGAGGAGCTGATGGAGTACCACGACAACGGTGCGACCACGAAGCCAGCTGGTGCCCTTCGACAGCTCAAATGTCTCAAGAAATACATCGCAGATGGGCTTGACGAGTGGTTCTGGGCCTTTGGCTTCGTAGGCATTGAGCTCTGCCTCGGCCTCTGCAGATGTCGCAGGGTTCTGCGCAGCAGGGTCAAGGCTGTCGATAGCTGCTTGTGTACCATTCGTCTGAGATACAGCTGAGATCAGGTTCTGGCCGGCGACTGACAGCTGATCCAGAACCGGGATGTTGCCTAGAAACTCTTCCATACCGTCCGACACGGAGTTGTAGATTCGTGTCACGAAGTCTTTGGCATCAACTTGGGTGCCATCACTGCCGCCGGAGGCGATCGCAGACTGCGAAAGAAATGCACGGAGTTCCCGACTGCGGCAGATGGCCGGTACGAGCAGCAGTGATCTCAGGTACCGCTCTAGAACGACACGGCGTTTCTGAACGAAGTCTTTCTGAAGCGTAAACAGTGCCTGCCGACGCGGGAAGTTGAGTTCGCGGACCGATGGGAACCGAGCTCTGAGCCGTTTGTGCAGTTCGTGGAACTGGCTGTATCGCCTCGTGATCGTCCAAGTCGCAGCAGGCATCTGCTCGCCAGCTTGCCGCTTGACTTCGATGACATACACCGCGTACTCATGGCCGTCGTCCTCTTTACCAATCATGACCGACCTGATACTAATCGCTGCACGTCCGTACAAGCTGTTGTCGCTTTCTTGGACGACGTACTGTTGCTTCTGCATCTCCTTGCGCTTGATCTCGCGGTCGAGGCTCTGTTCCGACTTCCGCAGGATTCGAAGCTCGGCAGCATTATTAGTCAGCTCCGCTTTTGCGGTCAGAGAGTCTACAATCTGCTTCTGGGCTGTGAGCTTCTCGATGTCGGCGTTGAGGACATCGATGGCTTCGATCAAGCCCAAGTCGCCAGGTGCAGCTTCCTGGACTCGATCTTCATCGCTGTCATCCGGTCCATTGGAGTCCTCGCGCTCATCTTCGACGAACTTTTGCGCTTCTCCTCCAAACAGGTCGTCAACAAAGACGCCTCTGCTTGATGGTCCACCCACAAGACCTAGTGACGCTATGCTCGGCTTGTCAAGCTCAGAAGGTCGAGCAGAAAGTGGCGGTTTACTGCGATCGACCGATGGCCGAGCAGAAATTGGAGGCCTTGCGGAGTCCTGCGAGGGTCGCGATATGCTTGCCTCCGTAGTCTGTCGCTCGGCCGGGTCTGGGAAGAGCGGACTTCTGTCTTCATCCGCAACAATGCCATCCAATGCAGCTTGCATCGCATTAACAGCTTTCGCCTCATCGTGTGCCTGCTGTGCTGCCTCGGAGTCCGAATCGTAGCTGCGTACGCTTGTGATCGAATGCGACATATGGTCATCGTCGTCATCATCGTCGAAGAGACCGGGCCTTGTATTGGTATCATCTAGCGAGCGGCGTGGTAAACTCTGAGCTTCTGACGCCCGCATAGTGTCCTTCAGGTTCGATGATGACAAAACCGCTCGTCTCAGTCCTAAGTCTTTGTTCATGGTTGCGAGTGGTGGCCGCCGTGTCCTCACTGGTGAGGTTTCCGTACTCCTTGGACTTTCTGGCGAGAGCGGTGATCCGAGCTGCTTATTCTGCATGCCAGTCATGGAGGTGTTGTCATCGATAGCCAGCCACTTGTAGTATAGATCTGAGCGTTTGAAGTTCTCGAAGTGAGTCTTTCTCATCATGTTGTATACCTGCGTCTGAGTCTGAAGTACGGCTTGTCGACTGGCAACATAGTCCTGAGCGGTAGCGTTGACGCCCTTTTTGAGGTAGGCCTTCACTGTGTCGAGCGCTGCATCACTGCTCCGCAACTCGGACTTACTGAGGTAGCCTTCGTACATCTGCGCAATGTCCATACGGTCTGGATCATCTGCGATGCTTGGAGCCGATTCATCGTTATCTCCTTCAAGCGGGCCACGAAAGCCATCAACGACCAGATAGAACTGCACCAGGCGCATCAATTGGTTCCGATCCATGTACTCCATGAAATAGCTTAGGCCAGAGGCATCGTATACAATTTCTCTAAGGGAGGCCTGTCGCTTTCTCGCAGCAAACTCACCATTGGTCGCCGATGGTTGCAAAGAGAGCTTCGGCTTGATCTCGCCGTTTGCGGACAGAGCCGTGATCTTCTGATCAAGTAGACGTTTACCAGTCTCCAATCGACGAAGGTAAGCCGCATCCTGGCCCTCTACCGCAGCGTCACGTCGAAGTTGGCTCATGATATCGCTCCGGAATCGTCTAGCATCTGACAGGTTCTGTACATGCCTGATAGCACGTATGTACTTTTCGAACTGTCTTTCGCTGTCATACGGACGCAGCCGTGGAAACTGCGCAGCTCGGACCGTCTTGGGAGACGCTGGTGCATTCTGGTCCAAAGCAGCGCGCACTTTGCGGACAGCCTTTCGATCCTGTAGCATTGGTCGGCCAAGATTGACGACAAGTTGATTCCACGTGTCAGGATCCTCTAGTAGCCGCATCACTGGCCCAAGCACAGCACAAGTCACAATCTCTCGAATCATGACCGTAACAGCAGGACTCGACTTCATATTATCCGGAAGCACCACTGGTAAGAGCTTCACCACGAGTTCTCGAATGTGCTGTTGCTGTACGGCACTCGTGTCTGCATTCGCCATTGACGCTACAGCATGTAGCTTCCGGAACTTGCCAGCAATAGCCGTATGAAGCTCCTCGCTCTCCGTGACATTGTGTGATAAGTCCTTGCCGCGCACAGCTCGCTCGGCGTCGTAGAAGTCCTTCATATGCGCCGTAATCATGGGCAGAAGATCCGAAACCCCTATCTCCACGATGTCGAAATTTGTCATCCTGGCGACGACCGTGAGCAGCACGGATCGAATGCAGCGATCGATCTCATGCTGAAACAGTGGCCGCTTACTGATAGCACCATACCAGCTTGTAACGTAGTCTCGCAGTATCAAGTCCAGTAGTCCATCGACCGCTCTCGAGAAGGCGACCGCTTCGGGGAATATCAAAGGCCGTCTATATTCTGCTCTTGACTCCAATGCTGCTTTCTCCGTCTCCCACGACGCCGGAGATGTGAAGGCTGGCGCCACGGGCGCGCGGATCGTATAGTCGTCATCGCGATCGTGTATACCCTTCGAGGTCGTCAATATAGCATAAAGTAGTGCGCCGGTGGTAGCAACAACGCCGGCGACAAAGGCGTGAGGGATCCATCGAAGCGAAGGGGTCCAGTCCGTGAGGAGAACCCATGATACGAAGGCGATGATTGCAGATACTATCACATACTTCAGGTCAAGGGGCATCGTACGCGTGGCCGGAAGCGTGCTGCGACTGCATGCTGGTGGGTGGTGGCCGTTTTATCGTGAAATAACGTCGAAAGAGGTGAGGTGCAGAACCCCATGCGAGAGGAAAGCGAGGCTTGGGATCGGCACGAGCATGTGACAGAGACAGAATTATGGACAGCAACACGGCGACATAACACTGATGCAGATGTTATTTGTTTCTCAACAACAGCACCAGCTACTCTACATATCATCGTCCTCATCATCCCCGCCAATGAGCTTAGCGTAATCCTCCGCCGACGCAAAGGTAGGCAGTTGCTTCAACTTCTTCCTCTGGTTCCTCTTCTTCTTGCTCTCCGATACACCCTCGTCCTCAGTAGCCGGCTCTGGCACATCGAAGTCTTCTGGCAACAAGTCATCGTCGCTAAGCATAACGTCGTCGTCACTCTCCAACTCCGCCATCGCATCTCCTTCCTCGCCATCTGACAGATCTTGCAGATCGGCAGCTTCTTCGCCATCCACTTCGCCACCAAGGTCAATGCCGCCTTCAGACCCATCGTCGCTATCAGAGTAAGCACTCTCCAGATCACCAAGACTGATATCGTCGTCCTCATCGCCGCCTTCGACCTCAGGTTTGGAGGCGGTGATGGCTTTCCAGATCTCTGCTTCGCCTTCTTCATCGCTACCTTCCTCATCCGCGCTATCAGCATCCTTGTACCCCTTCTTCTTCTTCGGAGCTTTACTCTTGATAGTCCCGCTCTGGTTGAAGTACGAATGGAAGAACACCTCATCAGGCGCGACATCCTGGATCTTCTTCTGCCAGAACGCCTCGGTGTTGATCTCGAGCGACTTGGTGCGTTCGGCGCCAGGTTTGACGAGGAGATCGGCTGCGTTGCTGCCGGCCATCGGCTGCATGATCGATGTGCCATGCATGGATGCCGAAGCTTTCGATCGAGCGGTGCGGTATACAAAGCGGTCGAGGAAGTGCATGAGGGTGTAATGTGTCGGGTCCGGCTTCGGTGGCATCGCTTTGTTCAACAGGATGGCTTCCGCAAAGAGTGATACAGACGGATGGAAGTGCTGAACGAAAGGTAGTAGATCCCACAAGCAACTGCGTTCGGCATGGGCGTGTTCCGGATCTCGCTTTTTGGCATCGTATTTGATCCGGTGCACTGGCTTCATCGCTGCAGTTCGAGACGGATGGACCCCATCTTCGTCCTCGGGCGCATCCACGAAATGCTCTTCTTCGTCTTCGTCGTCGACTTCAGGTTCGGTGATCATGCTTCGGATGCTGGGGAACATGCCTTCAAGCTCGCTGATCAGGTAAAGAACGCCACAGATGAAGGGAGGCTCGTGCATCGTGAGGGTCTGCAACAGTCGTTTCACGAAAGCTTGCACTCGTTTGGCGTTCAAGTCAGCCTTCAAAGACTTGTACAGCAGGTTCAAGTACATGATCTGCTTGCTGGATGAGCATAGACGTGGATCCAGTAGCGACTCGTACAGCGTCCGATAGAATCTCTCAGCTCCATAATGCTTGGTCGACGAGATCTGCTGGATCAGCATCAAAGCTTGGACCGCTGTGTTGAAGTTGGCTGAATGTGTCACCCGGAAGATTGTGTCCATGGACTTCTCAAATCTCGGATCGCTGGTGTCAGCAAACGGGAATGCTCGATTCACACCGGTCAGTACTTGGGCAACCATCTTCTCACGAAGCTGATCGTCCGCCTCTTCTCCACGCTCGTTGGCCTGACGTTTCTTTTCTGCAGCCTTGCCCGCCTTGCCGCCTCCACCTTGCACCTTGCCGTTGGGCGCAAGCTTTGGTTTGTCCGTATCCTTCTCTACAGGCTTAAGTAGTTGGACAAACAATCCGAAGTACACCTCTAGCAGTCTGTTCGCCACTTCTTCATCCTTCTGGCCAAGTATGGTCTGGTTCAGTGTGATGATGGCGTAATACTTGGCGTGCAGTCCTTGTCCAGGACGATACAAGCAGTCCGACTCAATGCTATTCGTGACAATCATCTTCATGGCCGGATGCGAAGTTTCGAGCTGGAGAAGCAGATATGAGGCTCTTGACGCAATTTTGCGGTCCGTGTCACCAAGCTTGTTCACCAACAGTCGCAGCAGGTTCTCCTCTTGCTCTGGCTTATCCTTCAGAAGCTCGTAGACATACGTGAGTGCACGAGTGCGTGCGTACTCGACTTCGTCTCCACACCAGTTCTCCAGTACTTGCAGCAATTCAAAGTATGTCCGCTTGAGCCAGTCCTCGAAGGCCCACACCACGAGATGAATCTTCTGTAGCCCTCCAGGTAGAGGCATCCCCGTCCGCCAGTTCGCAGTCTTCCCTTGTAAAGTACTAAGCAAAGCCGGCTGTTTTCCAAAAGCACGAAGCTTTCTATCACCAGGTAATAGCACACCCTGCCCAAGCAAATCCTTCATGGCAGCCAAAGCCATAAGCGCCAGGTTGCGACTTTTCTTCCTTGACAGGCCCAGCAAGTTCTCGAACGCTTTCATGGCATGTAGTGGCGACTCTTGCACTTGCAGTGTCAGGGCAGACACCTTGTCCTCCAGTGTACCGGACGCCATGATTGTGGACATGAACTTGTGCGAGGAAGAAGCCGACTTGTTGTTGAGGTCGTAGGCAGAAACCTCGGCTTCAAGCAACGAATCGGCATACTTCTGGAGCTCGTCGATGGTCTTTGGCGAGGGTGTAGACGTGACATCGTTCGTCTCGATGTGTGGTAGGTCGGCAGCGTGCCAGTCTGCTCGTGGAGGGAATACCAAGTCGCTCTTTGCGCTCTTTCCAATCTTTCCAGTGCTTCCAGGTTTGACGTCGGATCTGCTCTTTTTGGGTATGAAAGCATCTGTTCCATTCGGGGCTTCCTTGGCCTTCCTCTTGATCCCCATCTCGTTAGCCTGGTCTTAAGTCGTTTGAAGTCTGGTCGCTCGAGAGCACATGAAAAAAGTTCCAAGGTTGCTGCAATTGTGGAGCCGAAGTTGCGCCGGCGCATTGCAAGAACGCCTCCTATCAGATCGATGACATTCAGATGCACATGTTCATCAACAAAGATCATCGAACATAGTCAAACCAAGGCGATTCGATCATTACGTTCCGGATGCCATCCGCATGCTTTCGAAATATGCATTGAGGCAGAAGACTGCAGCTTCATTAGTGTGGTTACGACCTTCGCGGCGATGGGTCCAAGTGAGTCGCAACACTCCCTTTACAGAACGAATCCTAACAACATTTAGGACGATGCACGGAACAGGCTGAGCAACTTTTGGGTGCCCACTCAACGAGTACTCGATAACGACAAGCAGCCAGAGAGTGGCCATGACCTTCTTGTCCGAGCGGGCTACCTACGCCAGGCTCATTCCGGGATCTTCCATCTCCTGCCACTCGGCTTGAGAGTGCAGGACAAGGTCGAACGACTCATCGACAAGCATATGCAAAGTATTGGTGCCTCGAAAGTCTCGCTTTCATCAATCTCATCCGAGGAGCTATGGCAACGTTCTGGTCGCCTGGACAAAGGCCGAGCATCCGAACTACTTCATCTTGAGGACCGGAAGGGTGCCAAATATCTACTGTCCCCGACACATGAAGAAGAGATCACCACGATCATCGCCAATGCCGTTCACTCGTACAAGGAGCTGCCATTACGGCTCTACCAGGTCTCCAGGAAATATCGGGATGAGCTCCGCCCACGACAAGGACTATTGCGTGGGCGAGAGTTTGTCATGAAGGATCTCTACACCTTTGATTCGAATGCGAAGAAAGCTCTAGAGACTTACCACGACGTACGGAGAGCATACTCCGCTTTCATGAAAGAACTTGGACTTCCTCACCTGTTAGCAAAGGCCGATTCCGGTAACATGGGCGGATCGCTCAGCCATGAGTACCACTTTGCATCGCCAGATGGCGAAGACACGATCATCAAATGCAACAGCTGCGAATATTCGGTCAATGAGGAGTTGTACGTCGCGCGGTACGATCCTCGACAGGCGCCGTTGCCGCGGGAGATCAACAATTCAGCAGGTAAGTTGAAGATGTGAAGTATCATATTGTGCGAAGAAAGCGATGCTCCCACGTACGGCCATAGGTGCGAGAATATAGAGCTTCCCGTTCGCTCAACTGAACTCAAGCTCGCAACCGGCTGATCAGTACTACGATGAGAACGGACGATTCATCCCCTTTGTGCATTACTGGAACATCTGTTGTATGTTTGCTGACCATCTGAGCAGAATCAGACGTCTCTAGTGCAGTCGCGATCGAGCATTATGTCAGCAAAGACGGGAAGACACTCTGCACGATCTACTACCCAGGGAACGACGGAGAACCCAATATTTATGCTGTCAAAGCAGTATTCCCAGATACCGACTCTGCACTCCGAGGCGAGCAAGTGCGCAAGCAATACGTGCTTTCGAGCGCTGATAGTCCTCTTGATGGTTCTTCCGACTATCAGCAGATCAGCTTCAAAGACCCTCGACTGTCCCTCCACACCTTCAACTCCACCACAGACCCAGAATTGGTAGAGGCCATACAGAACTCGCCCATCCCAAGACATGAGGACAAAGTCATCACATTCGCCAAAGCACAAGCAGGCGAGCAATGCCCGAATTGCAACAGTGGCACCATCAGCCTCCACCAAGCCGTCGAGATCGGACATACTTTCCACCTTGGCCAACGCTACAGCAAACCACTCGAAGCCAATGTCCTCAACGAGAACAACAAAAAAGTCCCGATCGAGATGGGCTGCCACGGCATCGGCGTGTCTCGACTCATCGGCGCCGTAGCCTCCATCCTCGCCGACGACAAAGGCCTCAATTGGCCGTTTGCAATCGCGCCCTTTCAGGTCATCATAGTACCCTCAACCCATGCGACGTCTTCGGAGGTTGAGGCCGTATACGATCGAATTGTAGGCAATCGTCTCGTGCCAGAGTTCGATGTGGCAATCGACGACCGCGAGCGGCAGCTCGGCTGGAAACTGAACGATGCGGATCTGGTGGGGTATCCCTTTATCGTGGTCATGGGGAATATGTGGCGCAAGAAGCAGATGGTGGAGCTGCAGTGTCGGAGGCTGGGGGTGATAATGGATATCGCTGTTCATATCAGCGCCTCGGAGCTCGTGGGCACTATTCGCGAGATGAGCGCGAGGCTTCAAGGGACTGTGTAGGCTTATTGTACTTGTATTCGTGTAGATGAATAGGACCAGATCAAGTGCCTCGGTCTTGAGGTTGTGCTTCTGCTCTCATACCTTATGGATAGGCATCTCGCTTTGATCCTGAACATTTAGCGCAGAGAGCTTGTTTCGTGACTAGCAGATTCATGCATTAGATACTATTATCACTATTCAAAGGGGTATCACAAGCATAACCATCTTCCAGCGCCGACCTCGTACAACCTTTCCACGCATCAACGACAAAGTGCGATCATCATCTCCTTACATCTGTACACGTCCTCTCATCTTGTCTTCCAGTATTTAGCAATCTCCGTCAGACAATCGCCCATAATAGACGGACTCGCCATGAGTCCATGGCCCTCCCCAGCCAAGATTCTTAGCTCACAACCTCCCCAAGCGCTCGGGTCGGACAAGCCGTCTCTGCTTTGCGGAACACTGGCTTCGGCGCGACGGTTCATCTGCTCAGCCAGCCACTTGATGTTCGCAAGCGGCACGCGCTTGTCTTCCGAACCATGCGTCATTACGACTGCTCGACTAACGTCCGTGTACCTGAACCCAACGTCGCGGTGGCGCTCGAGACAAACAAGGAGGTCGGTAGCGGGGTTGCTGTCGCGAACTGCGAGCTCCCAGGTCCGTTGCGTGAGATGGGTGGTGTATGCCATCTTGCGTTCTTTCTCTGTGTGCTCGGCTGCATTGAGAGCGGAAGATGCGAACTCGAAGCTTGGATCCATGGGTGTGGCGGTGGCGGACATGACGACGGAAGTGTTCCGCGCGAGTGAAGCGCCTTCTTCGGCATCAACTGGGATGGGATAGTTCTCCATTTGATTGACGTCCGGCATGAATTGGTCCATCAACATCATTGATTCGCGCCGGTTGAAATCGGAAGACGTAGGTGCTGGTGCACCATCTCTAGTTGCTGGTCTTTCCTTGCCGCGGATAGGCGATGTTGTGGTATTGTTTCCAGTCAGTCCGTGGGACTTGGTCCGCTTGGCGGCAGGCTTCAGCGATGCAGAAGTTGCCGTCATGAATGAAGAGTTCGCGGCCTTCAGGAACGGAGTCGGTAGAACCCGCAGAAATCGCTGGCTTCGAGGTAAAGCGCCTGCAGGTGGTGCGGAGGCTGTCGAATGTGGCACAGCACCTAGCTGACTGGGCGGGATCCAAGGTGCAAGCAGATGTATCTTGCCATGAATCAGGTGTGGCATCACGAGTGCCGTGGCAAGTGCATAGATCGCTCCTGCCGAGTGGGCTAGCATACTAAACTTTGTGATGCCCAAGGACTGGCAGATGGTCCAGACATCATCTGGCCAGTTCAGCGGACCACTGCGATCTGTGGGCGGATATGCTTCACTGCCACCGACACCTGGTCGGTCCACTGTGATGAGTCGGAGACGCAGTGTAGTCGCCAGTTCATCGTAGAAAGCAGTCACATATCGTGTCAAGCCCATACCGACGCATATGAACACCGCAGCGCCGTTGCGATCGCCGACTTCAGAATAGCTGATCACGCGTCCGGTGACAGCATGTTTGATGTGCTGACTCATACGCGCGTCTTGCAGATAGTCTGTCACAGCCATCTCGATGCTGTCTCCACGCGGTACCGGCGGTTGGGTGTCAAGGTCGAGATATTGTGTATTGCGCGCATCGCTCGTCGATTTCCTTCTATTCTTCTTCTTCTCGAATTCTAGAGGCAAGTCGGGATGATAGTGTGTCCAGCGATCCTGCTGCTTCCGCCGTTGACTCTTGGTCAAGCGCAGAGGTGTTGTATCCGCCGAGGGTGTCACTGCTGGGACGAAGTTGACCACAGTGCCCGGAAATTGCGCCGCGATGTTTGGAAGCTGTTCGGTCGTGCGTGCAGAAGACTTGCGTCTGTGACTCGGCCTCTCCTTGTGCTCTTTCTTGGGCTCGCGCTCGGCACCCTGTAGCGCGTCAACAGCGTCGGCGTACGAGTAGTCGAGTGATAATGGTGGAGTGGGCGCTGTGCTCGTCGTGGGTCGTGCTTGAAGCTGCTTCTCGTCCAGTGACAGGTTCCGTCGCCGTCCTATACCATTCACAGTCGGCTTGCTATTGACCTCCTGCCCACGTGATGGCGGGGGAGCGCCATTATCAACAATGCCCAAGATCTCGTGGGCTTTAACAGGAGGCTCTGTGACAGATCGAAGGGTGTCCGGTCGTGCGCGGGCGGCTCGCCTATTATTCTCCTCACTTCTGCGAGCCGCCTCGATCTTGCTCGGGACCGGGGTCTGAGCGGTCTTTGCGTTTGCGACTTTCGGGTATACAATGGCGTGAGACTCCAGCAATCTCGACTTGCGCTGTTCTTGCAGTTCGCGGATTCGTTTCACTGTTCCATCTTCTTCACCAAGGTCGGCCCAACTGGACTCCTGGACAGCCTTCTTACTCATAACGCTGTCCACTTTGCCTTCTGTCAGCGCTTCTCCAGTCGTGCTATGCTCCGCCCTGTCACTCTTCCCTTTCCTGTTTGTCTTATCGAGCTTCTCATTCGAACGCTTCGATTTGCGCTCTTTCTTCTTTCCGGGTATCGGACTACTCGACTGCCGTAGCGATGAGGTACGCATCGGAATGGAGTCCACTATACTGGCCTTACGCGGTGACATACGTGGCCTTGACTTTTCTTCGTCGATAGTGGCCGCTGGCGAGGTTGCCTCGTCCTCTCCTTCCGGATTCTCTTTGATGGGCGTTGACGCGATAGAATGCTCTTCCGTGCTTCCAGAATCCGTCAAGTATAGTCTCCGTTTAGCGCTTGACAGGGGAGGGGTGGTAGCCTTGGCAATGATCTGCTCAGCTCTCGAGACCACAGGACTCTCTGCTGCGTCGTCGGCTTCGGCCAGGATGTCAATCCTCGTGCTTACTCGTCTTAGCGAGTCATGGGATGGCATGCGACGTAAACTTCTGAGACTCGGAGTTCTTTTCGTGCTCGTGCTCTCGAAAGATTCGTGGCTTAGTGAATTGTGCTTGACCCAGCTCTCAGCACTCAGCTTGTTCTTCGAATAGCTGGCCTTCTCTTTGGTCATCGATCCATACGAGCTCCGTCGTGAGCGCATGGGAGGTGTACGGACAGGCTGACTCGAGCTTGTACCGATATAGCTGGGTGATCTGGTGGCAGTGTAGTTGGACATGCCAGAAGGTGGGCGGGATGTGCGAACAGTTGGTGGCAACGCAGCGTCAGTCAAGCCTTCATCCCCATCCATTGCTGTCCCAGAGCCATACTCGACACCAAACCCAGATGAAATGGAGGGATCTGGCCCATAGAAACTCCTAACAGTGCTGTGAGCTGATCGGGGCCGCGAGCGCTCACTGGTAGATTCCGTGAAGGAGTGGTGGTCTTCGAAAGGGCGTTCTGGGGTGTCCAAAGAGTCGAGGATGGAGCTGATCACAGCCGGATTGGCTGGCTTGACCTTGACCCTGCTAGACGTACGCTTCGGTTCGCGAGGGTCTGGTACTGCTTGCGACCCTGATCTCCCCGCCCCCTCTCCTCGACCATACTTGGTGGGAGCCAAGGTCGCGGCCATGGTCCCAATGGCTGCACAGCGACACAAGTATACACTACATGCGCACGCGATGCGCCACCCCAATAATACCAATTGTGCCTATTCTGTGCGGCTCATTGAAACGCCATATCGCGGGAGGCGTTATCGCATTCAAAGGTTCGAGATGACCGTTGAGGCTGTGGTTGTAGTTGTATGCCAATTCTTTCTCCGCCTACAACCGCAAGAAATCGTCCAAATTCGACCTGTACCCTTCGACATACACGATCAGTGCAAGAAGAATAGAACAAGTCGTGCGACCCAGAGGGTTAATGTCCGGCAGATGCGTTGACCCCTGTTGCTGCCACGCTGATCTGCCCCTGCATGCTTGATGTCCCGGATGCCGTGGGCCGGCCCCGATTCGGCCGAGTTCGAGCCGTTGCGCCCTCGAACCATGCCAGCAATTCTCTACATATATCAACTCCTTTCTCTTCGATATCACATGATCTTGAGGTCAAAGTGGAAGGGGGATCGTATGTACGTTGCCCAGGCGTGACCATGGGTTGCTTCGAGATGAGCGGTCCAAACCCATAACGTTCGACGCCACCTGAGCACTCAACACAACATCGATGGACGGACTCGTTTGTAAACGAATGTCGGTGATAAACTCTTGGACACAGATAACGACGATCAGCATCTATAGCTATCATGACCTTCGAGGTCCCACCCTGAACGATGATGAGTTACTACGAAGTGATGGTACCACAGGCCATGCTCCTGAAGTTAAGGTATAGACAACCATTCCCAAACCAAAGGGACGAGTCTCGTGTCACGGCAGCCTTTGCGATAAGAACACAGTAACAAGCTATTCGGTCCGGCTCGCACCATCCTATCAACTCCCCGACCCACAATCAAGAACAACCAAGTACCCTCGTCACACCGCCAAAGATCTTCTAACCCCCTCCCACAACAGTCAGACCCGCAACTACCGGCAGAGCCGCAACAACCAACTGCGATCGGCATCGACCTATTGGGCCAGTTGTGCGCCGCCAGTAGGAGTTCGACGGCGCCACCAACACCCCGTGCGCAGCCCAGCATGCGTATAGCGTGAGTCAGGTGCATAAAGCGCCTGCAGGCGGATGAGGTAATGGCGGCCATGTGGGAGCAGGGACATGGCTGGCTGCACCTTGTTCTGACGTCCCACTGGTCCGGCAATGCACTTCCGGTTGACCTCACCTCACTCCATCGTGCAATGCCGAACACTTGCTTGTCCATACCATTGACCATAGCGGGATATTGACTCTTGTATACCGACGTATACACAACGTCCTTGACGCAGATATGATGTCAGACGCTGTATGATGTCCTTGACACAAGAGAATCGTGAATTAAAATCGAACGAACAAGTTGATTGTGTCTAGCTATGAAGTACAGTGTCTCTCCCTCCCACCTTCCCAGTACAACGAACGAAGGACGCTAGCTCATTATGACCCCGTCAGCGATCATCGAACAACGCTTCCGACCCAGTTCAGTGATTGTAATAATCCACAAGAGAAGGCATACGCGCTGAAGCATTGCTCATCAACCCAAGAGTCTTCCTAACTTTGACCAAACGTCAACGGGAACAGTCTTTCACCCCTCCTACTCCTCCACGCATTCGTCGCCTGCAGCATGTCCTCGCAGCCCTGTAAGAGGAGGTACCAGCGCCTGACGAACGGTTCAGACAATTCCCAGTTGGCGGGTTGAGATCCATCGTTCCACACGACCAGGCCCCCCCTCAGCCAGTTCCCGTTGTGGTTTTCGAGGGCACCGCTAGCACGAATGGACTTCGAGAAGTCTGCTGCTTCGACCTGATGTGTTGCGATCGCCCGTAGAACGTTGAAGCGAAGACGTGCGTGTGGAATAACGTCGATGATCGGGTCGTGCGGGACTTGATATTGCAGCTGTACGGGGGTTAATGTGGCTGGTAATTGACGGTTGGTTGTGCGAGGTGTCTTGACGGCGGTGCCACAACGAAGCACGGCTAGGTCTATGCCCAGAAGCTGCGCGTTGGCCACAGCAGCTGTCATGAAGTTTCGATTTATGATACGCGCGAGCTCGTCACATCTGCGGTCTGCTTCGGTGTTAGTCATGCTAACTTGCGTAGCATTTCCCGAGGATGTCTGACCTTCGTTACTTGGTGAAGGTTGGCTGGTCTCAGACTGTGGCGAGTCGGCTTCGTCCTCGGACTCTTCTTCTTCTTCGTCGTCGTCGTCATCGTCGTCGTCGTCATCTTCATCGGTGCGAGTATCTGACTTTGTCGATGACCCACTACGAGGTTTGTAGTGCTTGGGTGACTCGCCGGCTCGTTGGCGCTTACGAAACGCACGTTGATTAAGCCTGTTCTGTATGCGGCGCCGCTCTGCAGGATCGTTTTTGCCTCTCCAGTTCTCGTTCGCTGTCATCACAGTGGCGATGGGGATGCCGGGATACGACGGTGATAACCTGTCATCCTGATCTGATGATTGTCGTTCCATTTTGATAGAGGTATATAGGTCTGTGGAGTATCTCGGGGCCGTGTAACTTGTTGAGTGTGGATAACTCTGCTCCGAATACGTAGTTGAGTAAGTGATGGCCATGTTTGCTGACCTGGATGCTATAGTTATAAAGTCCAGAAGAACTAGTTCGCAGATGCTTCTCGACGGACAGCCTGCGTGATTGGAATATTGACAACATGTTGAATACGTTGCGGCTGGGCCTATCTTATGAGATTACGGATACAGAGCAACACCTTGTCATCTCGAAAGACCTGGTGCCATCGACAACTAGTGGTCGTCAGTTCGATCATCTGAGTCATCCGCAGCATGATAGTGCGATCGTTGCAACGCTTTATGCCGTTAAAGCCACGCCGCGCATTGGCGAAGCAGCTCTTCGCGACCGACTTTCCAGAAGTTGATACTGGTTCCCTCAGCAGCACATTCAGCTGGTTGTACTAGGAGAAGGTCGGAGGGTGAATCGCGGGAGAGGTGTAGGCTACGTCGGCGAGGACGGGAAGCAGAGCAGACGCCAACAATAACCAACATGCATCGGGTTGACGCCGCTGCACCCGAGTGCCGGCCGAACTCGCCTAAATTGTAGCTTTAGTGGGACAACCATCCATTTGTCAAGTTGCAATGCCACCAAATTGCTTGCAGCTTGACGCCACGGTCGCTGGGCTCTGCTGATAACACATCGACCTAGGAAGGTTCAGCCGTCTTGTCCGCCTGGTGGATGAGGTGCGGTATACGCCAGCTTGGCCACAAGCATCACCTCGTTCGTTCCATGGATGACAAAACTCTGACCGGCGCGCCGATGCACCATGCGGAGCGAGGGAGCTCTCGAATGACTCGTGCCAGGGAATTGCGACGCTTGAGCTCCGTCTGGTATTTGGTCCTCGAGATGTGGCTGCAGCGTTCACGCCCTGGTTGTCCTGAAAAGGGCAGTAGTGGGATGGGTTCCGTTCGCTCTAGCAGCACGTCGCCCTGCAAGTACATCCGTACCGTTCGCGAGAGTGTGTGAGCGAAAGTGACGAACGTCTCGGCTCTCCAATTCGTTCTCCACCAGCGAGGCGCGAAGTGGTCTGTGCGAGCGCGCGCGCTCTCAAGTCCGACCGCAGTCCTGCTTCCGCTTCCAGTGAGACTGCGGGTACACATTACTGATCGGTTACGCAACCCATCAACGCCGAACTACGTCCTTGATTACTACTGCTTCCGGGCCGATGACTGAGACGGCTCAAGAATCGCGACAATGGCAGCAATCCAGCAGTCGATACGCGACAACCTCGTGTATGCGTCGGGATACGTGAAGGGGAGGTCTTTCACCGTTCCGACCAGCTTCTCCGAGCTGTATGGCGTCACGTTTGGCAAAATCACCAGTCTCCTGTCGCTGCCGCTGCCCTTCCTCTCGTTCTTGGCGTTACCATTCTTCGGGACATCGACAACGACCATTAACCTCGTCTTTTTCTACCTCACGTGGTCGGCGCTAGTCCTGAGCCATGATCAGCTCACCGTGGAACTGTACGGCACGCTGGCGGTCCGATTGCTCTGCTTTGTGCTGCCGGCCTGCGGCTTTCTCGGCTTCGATTGTCTCGTTCCGTCTCTTTCCAAGTCAATCAAGAACCGCGGGGCCAGCCAATCGCCGCTGCCATTGGGACGCAAGAAGTTGTTGGAGGTCGTTGGGTTCAGCCTCCTGAATGTCTGCCTTGCTCTCGTGTTACAAGCTGCTCTCGAGTTCTTCTTCACCGACATTCTCCATACGAGAAGCATTCTAAAGGTCACATCAGCAGTCCCATGGCCGCTTACGATGCTCAAGGACGTCGCGATGGGTCTCGCGATCCGCGGGGTCTTGATCTATCTCATCCATCGGTTTCTGTTGCACACATACGACTCGCCCCTGAGAACTTGGCATCTCCAATGGCAGCACAGCGTGCGATTACCGTTCAGCTTGATTGCGGCCTACGATCATCCTGTCAACTACCTGATAAGTCAGTGGTTGCCGATGTATCTTCCCGCATACATTTTTCGTTTCCATGTCTTGACGTGGCACCTCTTTGTGGCCCTTTGCAGCCTCGAAGAATTGTTCGTGTACTCGGGATACTCAGTCCTCCCTTCCAGTATCATCCTCGGCGGCATGGCGCGACGAACCGACGAACACTTTGCGGTTGTCCACAAAGGCAAAACGACCGGCAACTTCGGGCGCTTCGGCATTCTCGACCTTGTTTGCGGCACAACCTGCTCAAACGAAGACGATGCTGTCGATGATATGCAAGCGGAGGCCGAGAAGCACAACGTGCAGGAGCGTGCCGGCAACGCGATGGATGGTCTCGTTTCCGGCATCAAAGGCAGAAGGCCGAACACTCGAGGTCAGCGCAAGAAGAGCTAGTTTGCATCGCCTCTCCGGCCGAGATCTGTCACGGCAGCCGTGTCTGATGCTGCATTGGCGGCGCCGTGGACGCTTCCTGGAGAAGTGGTGGAACCAGAGGCCGAGATGTCTCGCCTTTCTCTGTACGTGTGCTTCGACGCTCGTAACGTACCGTTGGAACTGTCGTTTTAGGTTGTGCTTGGAGTTGGTTTGCTTGATCGATACCCATTTGTTGTGCTTTTCCTGTTGATCGAGCAATCGACTGTTGATTGAACGTGCCCTATTATTTATCGTCGAACGATATTCGCTTCTTGTTCGACTCACCATTGTTGAATCAAATTAGTACCGAGTATACCTCCATCGCAGCGTCTGAGGCAGCGTACTCCTTTTGAGACCGGCTTTCGGCATGTACCATTGGGATGAGAAGGAAGGTCTCCGGCGCCGGCGGCTTCTGTCCTGCAGCTATTCGGTCGCGTCTT
This sequence comes from Extremus antarcticus, assembly GCA_033117895.1. Lineage (NCBI taxonomy): Eukaryota > Fungi > Ascomycota > Dothideomycetes > Mycosphaerellales > Extremaceae > Extremus > Extremus antarcticus. The sequence continues at coordinate 32,311 of JAWDJX010000006.1, forward strand.
CCAGATTCCATTCGCAGGGATGTTGGTCGAAGGGAGGACTGCGAACGTCGATGGCATATCACAAAGGTATGATCAAGTACGAAAGTGGTCGAAGGAGAACATCAAAGGTGCAGGGCTATACTAACCCACAGTGACACCAACCCAATGACCAAGCGCCCGGCCCACACACCTCGCTGTAGCTAATGCAGAAGACCGATCCGCGACGATCACCGAGCCCGTCGGCATGGTCGGCACGCACACTTCAGGCGTTCTCGCGACGCACAGAACACCATGTCAACACCCTGACGGCCCCGTAGTAGTGGTTCTCCCAGCCCGGCTGCATCTCGTTGGCTCGGATTGCGCCGGCAGTAACCAGGCTCGAGTACGGCGTTGGTTCGTTGACTCAGCAGCCACCTTGCCTCGGGCTGCGTCTGGGGTGGTTGGTGGCTAGTGTCCATGCTTGTTGGCCACCACCTACCCTGAAGGTGCTAGCGTGTTGCGTTGCATAAAGGAGACATCAGAACCTCTCGAGCACAGGGACGGCGAAACAATTTTACCCCCTGCTCCGTATTCACTTCGTTTTGGAGCGTAACTGAATTGACAATCCCCAGACGATCTGCGTTGTGGTTTGCCGGACGCAACTACGCTCCCAGCTACTGTACATTGGTGCGCGATGTGCCTACGAACGGAGTCCACGGTGTTGAATTCGCATGGCGATGAGAAGTGTGCAGCGAACATCTGATCAGGTCTATGAACCCGAGGAGCAGTGTGCGGGCTGCTCAGACTCGCTCACAGTCCCTTTCAAGGTGAGGGTGTACATGTACTTCCCTAGTCCATATTGCACGAGTGATGGTTGAACACCATAGATCACAACGACCACAAGCACAGGCGTCAGCCTCTTCACAGAACCGAGATGAAACAACGCAAAGCATACGGTCAATGCCTCCTAGTCGAGCAGTATCCTGCTCGACGCCATCGTGTTCTTCGCCTTCCAACGAAACAACTCCGAGTAAGCTTACAAGAGGTCACTCCAATCTCACCCTACGATTCGCTGAAGTCTCCAATCGCAATCCGAGTACTTTAAAGACTCCAGACGGCACGTTGCGGCTCCGAACGATTGATGTGGAACCCGAAGACTTGGTGCCTCGAATGCTTTTCATCGACTAAAGCCTGTGATGGAAGACCGATACTTTGGAGGAGACGACGGTGGGTTGTTTATGCGACACAAAGAAGGCCCAAGCCCTCCAACAACACACTGTTCTTGACTGCTTCAGCGAGTGGTCACATAATCTTATTTGTCACCAGCGATACGAATGTACTCGCGTATTGACGTTGAATACGGACGGCGGTCGTGTTTGTCATGAGTGCCAACTTCTGTCGGCACAACGAAATACAACTCGCTGTTTCGACGGCATAGACTTCTTTGGTCACATGCCAGGATACACCAAACCGTTTGTTCACCGAAATCACTCTGGGTTAACGACACCCCTGCACTTTCACTTCTCGGTAGGTCCCTTAGTGCGCCTAACTCGGTCTAGCATCACCTTTTCTCCACAAACCAACACGACCGTGGGTAACCCAATGCCAACGTACTTCTTGCTAGGCCAACTGCACCACCTACAAGCCAATGCTCGCGAAGCGAGTGTTGTTGCTCTTTCAGCCCAAGAGATGTAGAGCATACAGCAACGCGACAGAGACTCAGACTCGGAAAGTGACCGTCCTACCCGATGCTTCAGTCGACACCTTCCGCTCCCAGGCTTACGGGCCCGCGATACCCGTACTGTTACCACGACATACCTTCCAGCAGCTCCCGGCTGTCCAAAAGTGGTTCGCGATCGACACGCCTACCACTACCCTGAAGCGGTCCTACCTAGCACGATATGGCTCTACCATTGTGCCGCTGGAGATCAGCAACAACGAGCACTTCTCACGCACCGAGCAGTCCCTGAGCTTCTTCCTCGAGTGCGTGCACGCCTCCTCATCGAGCTACAAGACTCGGCCCAACCGCTACTTCAGCGCTTATGTGCCAGGTGCTCGAGCGGTAAAGAGAATGAAATTATCTAACGACTTCTTCAGTGCCGCTGCTGTGACAGTTGCTCAAGACAGCACACTATATCCAAGTGTGACCACGCCATCAGCTCGGGTATACCTGGCACAAGCAGCTATCACGAGCCTCCCGCAGGGCCTCAGAGACGATGTGCCCACTCCTGATCTGGTCTTGAAGACCGGCAAGGGCGATGTATATGACTCGTCTATATGGCTCGGTGAGGCTCCAACATACACTCCGCTGCATCGGGACCCGAATCCGAATCTGTTCGTGCAGCTCGCAGGTACGAAGGTAGTCCGCTTGGTGAAGCCCGAGGTTGGACGTAGCATCTTTGCCAAAGTGCAAGAAAGGATTGAGGGTTCTGCATCTGACGTGATGCGTGGAGAAGAAATGATGAAAGGTGCCGAGAAGAAGGCTCTAGAGTCAGAGATATGGGACGACGACCACGTCAAAGAGCACAATGCACCAGTATGGGAAGCCCAGTTGAACGCTGGCGATGGGTTGTTCATACCGAAAGGTTGGTGGCATAGCGTCAAAGGCATTGGAACGGGCATGACCGGTTCTGTGAATTGGTGGTTCCGATAGGAGAAATACGTTGTCACGTCAATACTACTAATTTGCCGCCTGCCGTGTTGGCCTCCATCACACGATGAGCTTCCACGATGTCTTTAAGCTGGAATACCTTCCCGATTGGTACCTTCAGCTTGCCTTGCTGAACCTGCTCCACCAACTCCTGCAAAGGCATGCTCATGAACTCAGGAGTGCCTCCTCCGTATACTGTCAAGCAGACTGACGTGCGAATATGCTCCATCGGATTCCATGCGTCCACTGTCCATTTGCCTGGCAGTATCGCGTTAGTGCTGGCACACTAAAGCAGCATTCTGGAGCGTTTTCATGGCAGACTCACCTCCGACGATGCCAGTGATGCAGCAGATGCCGCCTTCTTCACACACTTCATCGAGTCATCCATCGTCCGTACTCCGACCAGCTCAAGGCACTTGTCAAACTCTTCACCAGGCTTCAGCTTGTCAGCCACGTTGCCGTCATCGACGAGAACGTCATCGACACCGTACTGCCTCAACATTTCTTCCCTGCCGTTCTGCCGGGTCGTACTAGTCACATGCGCACCATAGTTCTTCGCAATAGCAGCCGCCGCCAATCCAACACTAGTCGTCCCACCTCTAACCAACAATCTGTCACCTTTCTGCAGCTTCAGACTGACGAAGAGGCTTCCCCATGCTGTCTGGAACATCTCCGGAATGGCACCTAATGTCGGCCAGTCGAGCGTCGTCTTGAGCTTCTGAACTTGATTGACCGGCACTGAGGTATACTCCGCGTACCCGCCATCAAAGTCACGGCCAAGGCCGCCCATGCAGGTGGCAACAGTGTCACCTTTGTTGAAAGCACCAGAAGGGCACGACTCTACCGTGCCAACGGCTTCGATGCCAAGAATCCGAGGGAATTTGACCGAGGGAGAGTGGCCTTGTCTTGTGACTGATGGCCTAATCAGCATGATGATCGAAGTGGTTGCGAGGGTACATACACATCTCAGATCGATTCAAACCAAAAGCACGAATGTGAATCAACACCTCGTGCTCCTTTGGCTCTGGGATGGGCACATCCTGGAGCTCCAGTGCTTCCGGTCCTCCTGTTTTGTGGACCACCGCAGCACGCATAGTTGGACCCATTGCCATTTGTGACACTGCACACTCGAGGTAGCTGGCCGTTGATAGATCTGGTCCTCAATGGGTGTCTATGGCTAGACTAGTAGACTCAATGCTAGAATTTCGCCGAAGGTGCGTCAATGTAAACAAGTATGCCTACACGAGAATGACGATCGGTCTCTATATAACATACTTGGCGTCCCCTGTCATCGTTCAGCCTCCTGCACACACATGTATCCCGTCCACATTCGGGTTCGTGTAGAAGACCGGAAGCTCGCTATATCCGGCGCATGGCTTACTCAAGCGTTGCAGTAATATGACGACACCGTCTATTGATGCCGAGGAGCTGGTTGTGTTCGTTATGAGAACGAAGGTACAGATCACGGCAATGTACAAATGGCCTCCCGGCTCAAATGAACGTGGCAGACCGAAAAACGGACAGTGAGCAGATGTGCGCGAGACAGACCCATACCAAGACAACGCAATCGCTACTAAACAACTACACAACGTTAAAATAACAACAAATTCGTTCCAACCGCTAACACTCCCTTCTCCGTCTTCTGATCCATGCTCACGCTGTCCATCAACAATTCCGCTCTTGCAAACTGCGCATCTACAATCTGCCTGCGTAGTGATTCAACTCACATCCTCCTTTTCCTTCTTCATCTCAGTTTCCACTGCCGATGCTGCAAAGGTGAAGCATACTGCCTCGTGAAGCTGCTCTGTAGCGCTTCTGTGGTCTCACTTCTCATCCTCCCCTTATCCTGATCTGCAGACTTCACTGCCTCAAAAGATCTGCCGTGTTTGTAATGAGTGTATAGCGGTCAGAGGCACCTGCGCCAAGATGCTTGCGTGTTAAGTCGAGAAAAGGCCGGTCCAGCTTTCGCCAGGTCTGGACAGTTCTGCTGGAAGAAGCCTGGTGTGTGTGCAGGCTAAGCACGTGTGTGGTGTCGAGAAGAAGTAATGCAGGACTTTTGGTTCGTTCGGTTTTCGTGGGTTGGGCTGAGTGATGTGATCACAAAGCGTAAGGATTGAGGGAGCGGATGGTCAAGCACCTGTTCGCAAGTCAGCATATGGGTCAAATGAAACAATCGGAGCGGCAGGAACATACGGTGGGCTCTTCGTCAAATCCGTCTTCAGAAGCACTGGCACGCGCGTCATCTCGCGCACATCCTGGATGTACTCTCCGCCCTCCTCGCGAAGAGTGAACAAGTCGAGATACTTCTCCTTGTTGCTGAGCTCGGCCTCCGGACCAGAAGCATTCTTGTTCCTCTGCGGCGACGGTGGACCACCATTGACAGCAACGCCAGAAGCGTTATCAGTCGTCTCAGAAGCGTTGTCGTCGTCATCTTCGAAGAGAGCGTCGACATCGTTGGTATCAATGGTCCGGCTGTTCATACCCTGGTACCTAGACCCGTTGTCGCGGCCGGCGTTGCTGTTGTTGGAACGATGACGCTTAGTCTGCGGACGTTCGTCCTCCGGCACGAAAGCCGAGGATGGTACACCCTTCTCCCAGTACAGCTCGAGGAGGCGCTTGTTCTTGTCGAACTCTGCTTTCTTGAGTGGAAGCTGATCGCAATGGACACGCTTCTCGAACCCATATTCTGGGATGAGCACATCGAACGCCGACTCGTACACGCAGATCACGATGCCCACCGAGATGAGATCGCCACCTTGTTGCTCGGACTTCCTGGCCATCATACGGCAGGACTCGATGTGGACACTTTGCTCCTGGGCGGCATGGGCAGAATCCTTCTTGGTGTTGCAGGTCTCGGCAGTCTTCGCCAGAGCCTCGATATCCTCGTTGAACTCGATGGCGCCACCTGAAAGGACCGACTCCAGTTGCCGGTGAACCACGATATCGGCGTAACGTCTGCTTGGATTCGTGAAGTGCGTGTAGACCGGAAGGTTCAAGGCGTAGTGATTGAAGATGCCGTCAGTCGCCTTGTCAGGGAGGACGTACTTGGCACGACCCATGGCCTTGACAGCCAAGGTCTCCATACCCTTGCGAACCTCCTCATCCTCGATGCGGAAGAGACTGTTTTGAAGGGAAGCGGAGGTCGAGATGTCAATCTCGTAGCCAATGTTGTTCATGCGCTCGGCAAAGGTCTTCAGGCGGCGCGGGTTCGGGCTCGCCTGCTTCCTCAGCAATGCTCTGTCTGGCATGGCCTGGACGATGGTCTGCGCCACGACACAGTTGGTCTTGTGGCTGATCTCCTCGATCATCTCGTGAGCAGGGCTGGAGTCGAAGATGTTCTGCTCGACGGGCACATTCTCATCATCGAGCTGATACAGCAAGCGGAGCGGCGGAATGTCGGTGACGGTCTCGCCTCCGAAGCGCGCTTGGCGCAGCTTGTTGGCGAGCGAGTGCAGTGTCAGGATCTGGTCTGCTCGCTCCTGGCTGACGCCAGCTTGCGAGGGAGAAGCGCCATTGATAACGGCATCGACCTCATCGTACGCCAGCTTACCCGTGCTCTTGATTACGCCCTTGCCGATCCAGGTCTCCTCATCGATAACGCGGCCAGTAGCTGCGTTGACTTTGAAGACAACCGAGACAGTGTATCGCTCCTCATCTGGGTTGAGGCAGCAGATGTCCTGGGAAAGCTTCGGCGGGAGCATGTTGACAGTTCTATTCATCAAGTAGACTCCGGTGCCACGCTTCTTCGCCTCACGGTCGGCAAGGCTGTTAGACTTGACGAAGTGAGCGACGTCCGCAACGTGAACACCAATCTCAACCTGGCCGTCTCCAAGTTCCTTGAAGTGGATAGCATCGTCGAGCTCTTTGGAGCCATTGGGATCAATCGTGAAGGTGTTCTCGTCCCTGAAGTCGCGGCGGCCTTCAAGCGCAGCTTCGCCGTCAGCAGCAACAGTCCACTCTTCGTACCCGACATTCTTGATGACCGCATCAGAGAAGTCATCTGGACCGAAGTTGTTGTCGCGGAGCAGAGCATCGGTTTCCACCTTAAGGTCACCAGCTTCACCCAACTGCTCAACGAGTGTGCCGAAAGGATGAAGTGAGGTGATGGGCCAGCGCTTGATGCACGCAACGAAGATCTTGCTCGCATATTCCTGGTGGCGCTCGACAAAGTCTTTCGGAGCTTGCTCGGTGGGGATAGCGATGAGTGGAACGCGCTTGTCAGTCGGCTTGAACCACACGATCTTCGGGCGATCCTGCTGGCGGTCCTGCTGACGAGGGTTGTTGCCACCATCGCGTGCAAACCGCTCAGCCTCCTGCTTCTCCTTGGTGGCCTGGCTACTTGGACGGAGCAAGCCGAGAGTGCCGGAGAACATTTGGCCAGCTACACGCTCGATGACAGCAACGATATGGCCGGCGTACAGCGGCTTCTGCTCGTCGTTGATCTCGTCCTCCTCCATGAGGAGCAAGCTCTGACCCTCGACTTCAACATCATCGTTCTTCTTCTGCGTGGGCCTCTGCTTCAAGCTGCCACGTCGGCGGAGGCCACCCTCCTGAGCAGCCGATGCGCTTTCGGGTTGGGTGGTGGCATCGTTGACCGTGTGTATACTGCCAGTACGCTGATCGCTGACATCCTTGCGCTTCTTCTTTTCCTCCTTCTCTCGCTTCTGGCCCCAGACTTCGTCAACATCGAGTAGCTCGACAGCGACCATATCGCCCTCGAGAGCACGGTTGCGGTCTTTGCTGCCACAGATGAAGATATCGGCGTCGAGGTCGGCGGTAGTGACATAAGCGTCGCTGCGGTTCTTCTTGTTGACACGGAGAACACCAGCGACCAGCTGGCCGTCAGCAAGAAGTGCTGGCAAGGTGGCTTGTGGAAGGTAGGGAGTGAACAAGGTCTTGCGCTGGGCCTGATTGCCTTGAAGTGGGAGACCGGGAGCGTTATGTTGTCCGGTGAGCTGTTGGAGAGTCGGTGCCTGGATGCCGGCCTGCTGGTATGCCTGCAATTGCGCAAGCTGAAGAGCGTTGAGTGGCTGCCCATAGATGTTTGGCTGCTGCATAACGATCTGTCCTTGCGGTAGCTGAACGAGCTGCGGCTGCTGGAATTGGGTGAAACCTTGCATCGAGCTCATGGACTGTGCGGCCATCGAGCCACGCTGACGGTGGCCGGGTTGGAAGTTACCCATGTTCTGCTGCTGATTCATCTGGAAGTTGCCCATGTTCTGATCCTGAGGCTCGTTCACGGTAGGAGTCGGAGCGTTGTTTGGCTGGCGCCAGTTGCCCTCGAAGTTTCGAGAGCCAGTAGGGCGGTGACCTTGGCTGCCACGACGGTTGAGGTCGGAAGTATTAGCGCCACCGTCGTTGGTTGCTTGTGGAGGTGGGAACTGGAAGCCCTGCGGACCACCACGGCTGCTTGCAGCCATCCCTCGGCCACTGCCTACGGCCATGCTCTGACTGCGCCCGTGACCACGGCCACCCATGCCACCACGGGTTGCACTGGCTGGCGTCTGTGGGGTAGCCGTTTCGGTCGAGGCTTGTCCCGGGCTGACTGAACGGTTCGTGGTTCCAGGTGATGTAGCGCCAGCACCCGGGATTGGGAACTGGAACCCAGTTGTCTTGCGCTTTGCTTCTGCGAGCTCTGCTGCCTTCTTCGCTTCCGGCAAGGCGAGCGAATGTCTGCGTGCGTGTCCACCTCCTTGGCCGCCAGCTCCGCGGCCACCGCGAGGTGCATTGTTCTCGCTCCTGTTTTGGTTCTGGTTCTGACCTGGAATGTTGAAGTCATTGAAGCCGGATGCTCCACTGGAGGGAGCAGGTGGAGGACCCATGCCCATGTTTGGCATGGCAGACTGGTTGCGGCGGTGAGCGTTTGGTGCACCCATGCCACTAGTCATCGGGATGCCCATCGGCTGTTGTTGCGGGAACTGCATCTGGTTGGGGTTGGGCGAGATGTTGAGGTTTTGCATCTGGCCTTGCAACTGCTGGTACTGATTGGGCAGTTGCTGCTGTTGTGGGATCATGCCCATCTGGACGTACTGCTGGTGTGTGGCGGCGATTTGCTGCTGTTGCTGCTGAAGCATCTCGATCTGCTGTGCGAGAGCTAGCTGCTCCACTGTGGGTGAAACATCACGTCAGTATATGGCTGGCACATTCTAGCTGGACGGAGGATGGCAGCGACGGTGATCAAGGATGATGGACGGGGCGTACGTACTCATCAACGGGGTCATCTCGGATGGACTGCGCCTATGTGCAATGTGCAGACGGCGGCCTGCAGGACCCTGCGGGGTGGACTGGTTGGGGTTGTTGGGATCCATAGTGTATGCTGCTGTGAATGCTCTCGTCTATCGTACAGAGTTCGTTAGGCTGCGCAAGGCAGAGGGGACAGAGTTCGGAAAACTCTGACTGAAGCGTTGATGTTTGGGTGGTGTATGTGTCCAATGCTGTTGCGTCCGTGCGAATCCGAGTGCGTTGTTGGTAGCCAAGAAGTGTGAGCGGAGTAGACCTTGCGAGATGTGCGAGTGCAAGTGGATGAGCGTATGCTGGTGCAAAGGGTGTTGTGTTGTTTTGTGAGTGGATGTAAGGATCGAGACAGCCGGGGGATAGGCAATCGTGATGGCTCGTCGTCCGGGGGTAGGGAGTGGTTGCTTGTCAGCACTTTCCGAAGTCCGCCTCAAGCGAGCAAGAAGGAACAGTGAGTGTAATGAAGGCAGGAACGGCTGTGTGTCGCCGTGGCAGGTGGATTTAAGTGTGAGGGTGTGAGAGGGGAGATGGAGAGAGGAAAGCTGGACGAATTGCGTGCGACTGGCTGGCTGATGACGGAGGAAAAGCTCGCTGGTCGTCGCTTCGCCGCACACGGGTACGTGCATTTCGGACCTCACTTGTTCACTCCTCACTCCCAGCAAACAATTTCACACACATCCAGCACGATATACTTGGTTACGATGTCAATCTCAGGACTACCATAGACGAACATAGACCGATATCCATCACGGCTAAGCACGTGACAGGCAAGCGGTACACAGCTCTTGTCAAATGTGGTGTTTGGACGAAGTCTGCATCAAGTAGACATCAACAGTATATCCCGCCTCGAAGCCGTGCCTCGGTAAGCAACGAGATAGCTACGCCGGTCGTTCTTGTAGGATAAAGTCTTTTCGAAAGGCATCTCCCCCTCGATCTTTGATATGAGTTGTTCAGCCCTACCGGAGGTGAAGTTCCGCCCAGGCCCGACGAATGCGGCTTAGCGTCCATCAAACGCGTGAAGTCAACTTCAGCAGTTCACGCACGCAAGTGCTGGATGTCATCATGGAGCTGCTGCCGCCCTCCGTGTTCACCAGCCACTGTCAGCAGCCTTTCCATCTGTCGCCGTCTTTCATTCTGCCGACTCTCCATGACTAACAAGCACCGCCGCAGCCACCACCACTCGCGTTTCTGAGGAATACCTCACCCGCTGTGAACACGACTTCTCTCACATCGCACCCATGAGCTCCCCTTTCAGAGCCTCCGACCGCTCGGGCTCGAGTCAGCGATCAACACCCTCGAGGACGCTCTCGAACGGCATGAAGCGCGTGAACGGGTATCATCGCCCACTACGGAACAGCGTCAACGACAGCCCGTCACGCCAACTGCTGGAAGACTTGGGTCGCATGCTCATCAACGATGAGCGAAACTTCAGAAGCTCGCTGGACGAGCAGACTGCAGTTCAGCATCGGCTACATGTCGAGGCGCTCGATCGCGCACTTGCGAAGCATGAATCCGTGCGTGTGAGCGCCGAGAGGGCACGTGAGCGTGTGGAATTGGAGCTCGAGCAGGAGCGCCAACGGCGGGATGAGGAGGAGAGGAAGGCAGTGGAGAAGGCGAGGCGGGATCTCGAGGAGCAGAGGCTGAAGGAGGAGAAGAGAGTATTGGAGGAGCAGGCACGTGAAGCGGAGAGAAAGAGGCAGGAGTCTCTGAAGCGGGAACAGGATGAGGCCAAGCGGAAAGCGGATGCTCAGCGACAGCAGGAGGAGGAGGCCAAGGCGCAGAAAGAAAGGCAGAAGAAGGAAGAGGCTGATCAGAAAGCAAGACAGGAGGCTGAAGCGAAGCAGAGGGCACAGCAGGCTGAGAACGAGAGGCAAGCTGCTTTATCTCAGGCTCCTCCGCAGGTGCCACAGACGAATGGGACCGGTATTGCTAGGCCTACACTGGCCACAGACCAGCCAGCTCCACGTCCATCTGCTCAAGCATTGGGTAACCTTCCGGAAGGCGTGGTCTCGACTGCGCAACAACGAGAAGCAGAGCACCAGGCTTACTTAGGCCTGCACCAGCGGCTCAAGCAGATGCGAAAGCATGTGTCCGAGGAAGTCAAGAAAACCCCTAGGCTCAAGGACCAGCTTTCTGAGTGGAGGAGGACTGTCAACAAATGCGTCGGCCAGCTGAGTCAAGGCACCACACAAGAAGTGAAGTCATCGAACTCGCGAGCCGTATGCCCTACTCCTGGCTGTCATCGAATTCACACATAAAAGCTGACACTCATAACAGACTACAGAACTAGTACGACAACTCGACGCCGCCGCTCAAGTCTCCGTACCGTCCATCGACATCACCCACTACCTGGTCCAAGACCAACAATCCCCCGGCGCCAGCACCCAAGGCCCCGCCTGCCTCCTCTTCCTCCTAAATCACTTCGTCAAATCCATCATCCGCCAACTCTGCGTCAGCAGCGGCGTCATCACCAAAACCGCCGACGTTGTCGGCATCCTCGCCGTAACCATCTTCGCCCGCCCCAACTACCTCTTCAACAGCCAAAGCCTCATCGACATCCTCTGGGCCTACTTCCACAGGCACTGCCCCGCCCTCTTCGGCATCTCCGGCAACGAGCAGACCAATGAAGGCAAAGCACGCCTTGGCTGGCTCTTTGACCGGGAAAACGGCACTTTCGTTCGTGCCCAGCAGCACCACGAGCGCATGTCCGGACTTGGTGCCGGGTACGCCGCTATGACGCTCCGTGACTTCAAGAACAGCAAGAACAGCAATCCAGCTCCGAATCGGCTTTACTGGGTGGCGTTATCTCGGATCGTCAACACGCCTACGCGGGATGTGATGCCCACGCACTTCATCATCCTCAAAGCTATCATAGAGAACTACGTCCCCCGCATCATCAGCACCTTCGGCGGAGCAGGTATCGCAGCGCTCCGACAGGCTTTGATCTACTTCCCGAACGAGAAGGGCCCGCAAGACGAGAACCGGACGAAGCTGAGCGCTGTGGCGGCTGTGCAGGCTCTGCCGATGGTTCTGCAGCATGAGCTGCATCTTACGCTCTAGCAGAGTGGGGATGAGGTGCTCTTGCCGCAAGGGCTGGACGCGGAGCTTGACGGGTTGAGGGTGAGAGGCCGGGCGCGCGGTACGACACCGATTGCACGGAGTGGAGGTGGAGGGTCGGGGTTTAGTCCGCTTGCTAGGACGGCGATGAAGGCTGGGGGTGGGGATGTGGGTACGTTTATGGCGCAGATGGGCAACTCGCGGTCGCCGACGTCAGGTGTTCCGACGAGTCATGCGCATTTCCGGCCTACGAATACGAGTAGTGGGTCTGGACTGGGGATCTCGGGGCATGCGCCGACAGCACCAGCAGCTATGCGCACTGGAGCGACGAACTCGGCTGCTGGAAGAGGCACGAATGTGGGTGGTGGTAGGGTCACTTACTCCAATACGAGTGTGCAGTGGAAGCCGACGGGTGGGAATATGCTTAGGGGGTCGCCGTTGGGGGATGGGTGGTATAGGTGAAGAAACCAGTAAATGGCTGGCTCTGCTCACGCAGTTGAAAAGGGTTGGAGGTTGAGCGCTTGACGTTGCGCACGCAGAGCAGTCGTAGATACTGCAGTTGTTTCGGATGTACTGAGATACATCCTCTGACACAATATTAGTGTTCTAACTCAGTGAATCCGGTCTTTCAATCCTTTGTCGTCCTGCTGCTCTTACTGGAAGGCGGTGGGCTCGAAAGTCTGTAGCTTCATCGATAGGTAAGCAGTAGTTCGACGAGCCAGCGGTCACATTTATATGCTGATGCTGAACTCTGTTGCATGTGAGTCTTATACATTTCGCGGTGCTTTCTTGAAGCGTTCTCCTCTCGAAATCAAGACATCATTATCGTTCACCAAAACGATACTGACGGTGATACACACTCTCCACAATACCGAGCACCTTGTGTTTGGCAGCACTCCATTACAACAAGCACAATCGTCACCGTCGGCCAGCTAGAGCATACCCTAAATCCACCATCGTCAACGGCTCTTCGTCGAGTGACCCTTTGCGATAGCACCCGCAAGCCATCAGCTTTTGCGATCTGCAATCATGTTGCCTGACGCCAGTATGCAGCAAGTTCAGACATCTGGAACCATGTCGCCCCGCCAGAAAACAAAGACCGGATTCTTCTCACTTCCACTGGAACTCCGGCAGCACTGCTACTCCGAAATGCTCCCCACCGATCGCCTTCTCACGTTCGCACAACGTCGTTGGAACCCCTGGTTCTTCGAACGCATGATCGACAAAGTCCGCAAAGCCGATAGAAGGTGTGCGTTTGGTCGTTACGACGGAGCATTGTCGCCCGCCGATGTGATGGTGAAGTTCGGAAGTCGTCGTGACGGTGTGGAGGACAAGAGAGACGATCGTTGGATTTTTCGACGGGCAACTACGTCTGGAACTGTCGACGGTAGGTTCTTGTATGGAGAGTTTGGAGAAGATTGGAGGATCATTTCGACTTTCCTGGGACCTTTTGTCAATCTACTGCCTTGTCGGAGCCTGGCGTCTGAGGTGCAGACTCGGGGCTGGGGTGAGGTCGAGAATCGCTTTTGGTTCGTGAGAGAGGGGTCTCACATGAACAAAAAAACCAAGAGAGCACGCAGGTCACCTCCCCCACCGTGACGGGCGCAGCATCTCGCCCAGGCGTGAAGTTCAGAAGCGAGGCAAACTTTTGAAGTAGCCTTGCGCTGCCGCCCTCAGCTTCCGCCACTAATATCTCCGGCCACTCACACAACGTACTTAGCTTGAAGAAGGCGAAGCTGTTAATATGTGAAGCAGGTCAACTTTGTACTCGTAGTTTGATAGCGAAAAGAAATTATGGTGTGCTCCAGCATTGCCTCACAGCCAGGCGCTGATGACACACAGTGCACTCCAACGCCTACTCACAGCCTCTGACTACATTGCCTGACACACTTCGTGCATATATATCATCCTCTAGAGCACCACTAGTAGTATTCCCATTGCTTCCACAGAGCGCGGACGGGTCCTTATTCATAGCCGCGATGGCCGAGTAAGGTGCTGTTCTTGCTAGAGCCGCGATGCCTTGTTCGAACATGGTGGTATATGACCAAAGCACCTCCATACGATCCGTTGACGACAAAAGCTGACAATCACAGCCTTGCTGGTGTAAGTTGCTGCATGCCAGATGCTCGTGCTCTGGCCGCGAGTCCGATAGTCCTCAAAGGATCATGCTCGACGGAGAGGCGCACTCAATACCACGCGTAGTCCGATGAGCGCGCAGTATCGCAAAGACCAACAAATGTAGCGAAGTTCAACCGCGACGAACGGACGCGGCGAACAACTGCGGTTGGTGTTCTCGACACCTTGTCCGGTGACGCGGCGTCGACAACTAAGGACCAGAGCTTTCGGAGCCTTCGCAGCCCATCCTACTGTGACCTCTCGGAGTTGGTGTGTCCAACTGTTGCCAAAGCCTCGGCTACCAGTGGAGCTTGTCCACGAGAAGAGCCTTCAGCCTCCTTGACGTCCGTTTTAGCGTGCTCGCCAACACGGAGCTCGTGTACCGCAACAGTCAGGCGACAGTGGACTGCCGAGACACCAAACAGGACCCGCGCGCAGCTAGCGATAGCAATGTCTTCGATACGTCAGATGTTTTCCACAAGACGACGAAACAATGTCTTCCCTATCACGACCGCGAAACAGTGTTGTCCTCATCACGACGACAAAACAATGTCTTCCTTACGACGACGACGCACCAGGTCTCCTGCAGAACGAATCGCAACACGGCATGGTTTCGAGACGCGAGTCCACGGCGAAGAACGACCGCGACTCAATCATCGTCTAGATGCGACAGCCCGAACAAGTTGAAGTTCATCGCGCGCGACAGTCAGCGCCGTGGTGTTCTCATGCTTGGGCTCCTCACTCGTGTCGGAGACCCCGCGTGTGCGCATCTGTTGCGGGTTGTCGGAGCGCACTGCACTCCGGCACTGGGTTGCAGTGCGGGTTTCGACTGCCGAAAGTGGAGGTTCTCCTGCGCCATGCTGTTGGAAGATGAACCACGGTACCACCATAGTACAGGATGCCAAGCTGGATTGGTATAAGTGAGCTGCGTGGCCGAATGCAACCCTTTCGCGTGGGAGAGTGAGAGTTCAGTCTTCCCATCATCGACTGCTGACCATGGAGAACAGGCTTACGAAAACTCGCATACAGCAAGCAGAACCTGCAACGATGGCGGCGACATGGCGCGAGATTGGCATGAGTAGCGTGAAGTAACACGCCAAAGAGTACGCTGCTGCTGATCGACCCAAGTCCTCCGCGGCGCATCCGGGGGCGTATGGCTGATATCAGAATTGGCATAGATCAGAGATCAATCATGACCTGCTGCGCGTACACCTGGTGGCCAAGTCCCACGTCGCCAACGATCCAGGCGCCCGCATGCGCACATAATCCATCTTCCGAGACGGCATCGTAGAGCATTTCGGTACTTGGCGCATCGAATCCGGAAAGCAGTGTGTCCACGAGCTCAGATGAGGCGGTGTGCGTCGTTGTCGAAGACGTCGACTTTGGCTGACGCGCGCTGCGAGCAGTCCACGGTTCGTTATTATCGGCAAGGAATCGACTGGTTGCGAAATTTGGCCCGGTCGCGGAGCTATGGCTTGCTAGAGCCGGAAATATACCATGAAGAGCAAGGTTGAGAATACTGAGTCGGTCGCGAACGCCTCCTGTGGCTTCGGCAAGAGCTAGATCAGGGATATCGGCGAGGTCGTCGGTGGGCAGAAGTGCTGGCTCGTAGATAGGCCCTAGTGTCGTGGTCTCGGGGTCTCGAGAGCGCGACGACACCGAGCTGTTTCCTGAGCGAGTCACGCAGTCATAGTCCAGTGATGGAACAGCGCTGGAACTGGAATCGTTGTCGCTGGATGATGCTTTCGCCAGCATAGACAGACTCGCAGCAGATCGCGTCTCGGAGGACCGACGGCTGTGGGAACTCGCGATGGAGCTCGACATTATGTAGGTCGAGCGCTGATATTGTGAGCGGTGTGGATATGCTTGGAGATGGAGTGCAGTAAATGTGCTTGCGAGGTGCGAGGGAAGCAACAGAATAATTTGAAGGGCGTGATTGAGTTGTAGACTCTCTATGGTAGAATATAGGAACGTGGCTATACGTCAGGAAATAAGTAGGACGGGCTGGTGAGATAAAGATGGAAAAGTGTTGGACGAAGTCATCGATCGACACTGGCAGATACCGAGAGGGCACCACAAGCGGCTCTGGGTTATAGGGTTGTCGCTGCCACCGACGTGCTTACCTACCCGTCTCGCACAGGACCTAGTCGTTGTCTTTGGAATCAACATGGTCCGGCAGGCACTCGTGTGGCAAATGATGCAAATGCGAGAAGCCAAATCGGGCAGGTTTCGAAACACAGTTGGCAATCACAGAGCGAAGCAATGGTACACCGTTCGACTGCGCTCGGGGGTTGCCGAGACTTCGCGATCCCCAGGTAAGTCAGTACGGATCCATTGCAAGGTTGGAGACCGCGTGACAGGCGGGGGAAGACACGGGCGTATCAAACCAGCATGAGCCGCTTTCCCGGCAAGCTTCTACCAGCGTTGGCTCGTAATTGAGCGTCACAATAAGAACAGAACGTTCCCACGGGTTTGGCCGAGGGCTGTCGTTGTACCCTGTCCGTGAAGGAGATGATAGACGCCAAATTTGTCCCCACCACCAAGTGAATGCTGAGGTGGAAGCTGTAGCGATAGAGTCAAAGCATCCTCAGCTCGGCCGGCCCATGGAAAGAGCTCCGAGGGTCGACTAAACCGGTGCGCTCGTGAACGCGCCGGTCGTGCTTGTTCGAGTTGCAGCTTGCCATGACACAACCAATGGATCGATCGAGATCCCCATGCTTCCTTGCTCCTCGGTTGGAGGTCATGCGCGGTCGAATCAGCTTGTTGACCCGGACGAGCATGCAGCTCTTCCCTGTTGCAAAATCATACTTAGTCCAAATGTTGCAGTAGCTCCAGTCGCAGGTCTCCTGACCTCTCCAGCGTAGCATGTTCATTCGTGGTGATGCTGTGAAGGAGGGGTCGCATGCAGTCTCCGTCACTGTCGACGCCGACATACTCGCAGAAACGAGAATGCAGCAGGGTTGCCGAGCTGTTCGAAGGGTCGCATTTGCCTTGGTCGTCAACGCCAAGCTTGACGAGGAGTCGCAAGCTTCAGTCCAGCACTGAGGGCGCGGCACGCGCCAGATGAAAACAGTTGACCTGGTGCAATGCAAACTGTGAAAGCGCCCCTTCGCAGAAGACGCTGTTGCTCCTGCAACGAATCCGCTGCTCATATACCCTATGGGCCAAAGGGTTCGAGGCCAAACCGGGCAAAACGAACCCGGGCAAAAGGCGTGGGAGTCTTGGGCCAGCTGCAGGTCGTGATTGGCCATGTCGCAGGCGCATATGTTGCATGTATGCATGTATATTTCCTCGAGATCCGATCCAGCTGGTCATCAGGATCTCTTCAACGTGTAGTAATTGCCGCTATCGATACAGGTCGTAAAGGCTATCAGGTGAGCTGAGGTGGCTCCAGTAGGGCGCCAGGCTGGTTTCCGAGAGCATATAAGTTCTTCTCCCTCTTACTTGTCTCGTCCATCATGAAGGCTTTTTGATATGAGCACCACCGCTTTGTCGGACGTCTCTTGTCCCATCGACGATGATTATGTTCGTTGTCGCTGGCCAGCAGCCGGCGGGCTCGAGGAGGTGACGATCAAGGCAGACCACGGGGATCCCTTCCAGCTTGCCTCTAGCGCCGACTTTTGGGACTTTTTCGGACCATCGTTCGAAGATTCCAGGCCAGATACTCTTTCCGGGGAGCCAGTGGATGGTCCAGTGGACAGTTTGTATCCATTCCTGGAGTCGAGATGGGGTGAGGTCGACGTCACACAAGGTTCGATGCCATCCTGGTCCGAGCGCGGCGGCGAGCCTCCACCGCGGGCACCATCATTGGCTCAAGAGATCGACTCCGTAGGATCGCAAGGATCAATCTCACCGGCATGGTATGGATCCTACTCAGCCCAGAGTTCCATCGGACGACAGACCTGCACGCACTGCTCAGAGTCCTTTACCAACGGGAAGGAACTTGAGAAGCACGCTGTTGAGTCGAACCATCGATCCTACCGATGTCCATCGCCCGGTTGCGAGAAGACATACTGCCGGCGTGATGTTCTCCTGCGACACAAAGCTACCCACAAGGATGTGACCCAATTGCAGTGTGAACATTGCCTGCGGACTGATCGGCCCAGGAGTTTCGCCCGGAGGGACCATTACAATCAGCACTTGCGTACCCATCATCCGCATGCCTTAGGACCGCACTATGGGGATAGCGTCAAGCGCAGGAAGCCGGAATACGACGAGGTTAGAGCGAACTCACTTGCTAGGCTGTTGATTTCCACTGAGCATTGATCTAGTCCACGCAAAAGATCGCAAAGTCAGTCCGCGATATTGCTTCTAGGGCGAGTAAGGAATTAGGCTCAGATCACGCTGTGGTTAAGCACATCGAGCATCAGCTGCGCACTGGCAAGCAGCCGGATATTGAACGCCTCGCCATGTGTGTGGCCTCTGCTTTCGACTATGACAGCTCATCGCGAGCTTCGCCAGTGGAATCCCTGCCCCTTCAAGGTCTCTGATCCATGGACTGATTACCACACGCGGGACCGCCGGCGTTTCGGAGCTTTCGATTCTTCTTGCGTGCTTTTAGCCATGTTTTTGCGACTGGAAGCAACGATAGATCAAACATTATACGGGAAGCTTGGGCACAATGTGCTCGGCTTAAATGACAACGAGTTCTCTTGTGCTCACTCCTTCACGCCACCCACCATCCGGTTTGCAGTCACTTCATCGATACTCTAGAATTCCTGTGAGAGTCACTTCTCCGAGTTAGATGTGCTGTATCCAGCTGCGGTCGAATCACAGAGGTGCATGTTGAGCCCGCACAGTGGTGCAACGCACCTGCATGACACTATCTGCTAGGCCTGTATGGCTTCTTCCAGTCCTAGAGCTCGACGAGAGGTGTGGGAAGAAGGTCAGAGCAGCTCCGGTCACCTCCAATCTCATCAATCGATTGTCCTCGACTGCTGTAACAAACCGAAACCAAAACTACAACAAGCAGACTCTCACGACGATTGTGCAATTCGGGCGTCAAACCTGCTCACAAGGAGCATGGCTCGCTAACAGACTTCTAGGCTGCGTGTTGTTCTACAAATGCAACCTGCTGCAGTTGGACACGGCATTCTCGTCCTGCACCAACATTCGATCGAGTGAAGACGTCCGGAGATGTCTTTGTACGGACCAAATAAAGGTAAACCGACCGCGGCGTCACGCCCTTGCAGTTCGGTCCATTGTATCGCCCATGCAAGCGCAGTGCATGTGTTCCTGACCACGTTGTCATTCTGGTACAGCATCCCAATTAGTCGGATCATGGGAGCATAACACTGGACGCATCTCGCTTGGTCGCTGTCGTGAAAAGCAGACGTCAACCATAGGTCGTGCTCAGCGGATCTCTTACAAATAGCACCATGGACTGACCCGTGGTACCTTAGCTTCACTGCGTGGAACGGAGAGGAGGATATGGCAAGGTCGTTGCATAAGTGTGGTGAACAAGAGCAATGGTATGTAACTTCACTAGCTACCAACCCGGAAGTTGGGCTGAGCAACATTGCATGAGCGCGACCGAATGGAAGGACCATCGCGCTTCCATTGCTTTGCAGCACATGCTCACTTACAGTATAGCCTGCCAGATAGATTATTACGCTTTGAGATTGTGCAGACTTCATGTTGCTGACGGGCTGTGTACGTTACTGCTGATGCGGAGAGAGCAGTACATTCATGTTCTTGGTGGTCCGGTCGACTTGCAACGCACCTGTGAGCAGCAAATGGGTTCTTATGGCGGAGCGCCTGGCAGGATCCGTTATGTACTGGCGGACGGCTTACGCATTGCCGAAAGCTGCCCTGGTTGCCGTAGTCTGGAGGTAGTTATGTCAGTATGTTGGGGTGGAAACTCGTGGTGACGATGTGATGGAGTGAAGATCTGGACTAGTGATTTGATTGAGAAAGGATACAGTGAAATGCACGAAAGCACGATTGAGCAGATCTCAAGTCGTCTGTGATAGCCGGCAAGTATAGCTAGGAGGACCTCTGCTCGTTTGACATATTTGTCAAGATGCCTTTGGTATCCTACTTGTATGGAAAGGAATGGTAAGCACAATTGTACGATGCATGGTGCTCTCATGCAGACGATCTCCATCGACCAGCAGTGCACCTTGGACAGTGTACCTCAGACAACCACCATGCTCGCCCATTTGGCCCTGGGTGTATGTAGCCAGCCAATTCGCTATGCTGTGCGTGAGATCCGCGGAGTCACTTGTATGCTGTTGGTGGGTGCAGTGAAGAAGGAAAGAGCCCAAAGGAAGCATCAATAGGAACGAGACGTGCGTAAGCGATGGCCAAATCGTGTTGGCAGGATGAACCCATCCTTCGAGTGACCGAAGTAAGGAGATTTTCATCGTAGAGTATTATGAAAGGAACGCCGATAAAGCCGAGGGCCTGCCACAATATCTCTTGTGACGACGTATAGCGTTTGGAATGCCGCTGAAGCAGCGAGAGCAGAGCATGCCGACGGGCGCCCTGACTTCGTCGTTCTTCGCATAACGAACACGCGTGGGCCACGCAGACGTTTCGGGATAGCTGCCTCTCGTAGACTTGTGCTGCGGTAATTAAGGCGCGGTAGGGCGTTGAGTGTCGAGTGGCAAGTCAGGGGATAGTTCCGAAGTTTCCAGAGCGTAGGTCTTAGAACAAGGGGTTCCTGGTGGTGAAGTTGGATGCAAGCTGTCCAACATCAAGGAAATTGTGCGTCCGGGTCCATTGGATAGTGGTATGAACATTATGGCCTGGCATCAGACCTGCCAGCCTGGTAGATGTCCCGAGCCCTAAGGGAAATAATCAATACCACCCTGGACCTTCGGATCGTCGTGGGTGAAGCTACAGCGCCGGGTCGCTGAGGAATCAATGCATTGTAGCGATCTGAATAGGTTCTCTGATCCAGCTCCCGATGGCGATCAACGGCTGAGGGAGGCTAGCAGCTGACAGGTTCAGCGCGTCGTGGGCGACCTGTGGGCTCCCAGTATGCTGTGCGGTAGACACCGGTGGAGACCCCTGAACTGCCGGGAAAAGTCGGTCCGCATCGGCCATGGTCAGGTTGGCATGCAGTTGCCGCGCTGGATTCACCACTGGATTCTCATAGTTGAAGGGCCGATCCGCATTCAGCACGTTCTGGACCACAGCGAAGACGTTGGTAAGAGCTGCATATGACACGTCAGTTTAGGTCAGTTAAAGGTCCGTACAACATTATTGACTTACACCGTGTGGCTGGCGCTGCTGGAGCAGCTGCCACTGCCGGAGGTACTTGCTGCGTCTGATGAATTTGCGCCATTGGGCTGTTTGCTAGCCGCCGGCGTCAACTTCGTCTGGTTGGTCGGCGTAGTCGACTCACAATGTAGGTAGAGACTGGCTTGAGACGTTGGTGTCCAAGATGTATGCTAGATGTAGCGAGTGTGGGAGTGGTTTGGACGGTAGAGAATAAAGAGCGACTGGGTGTTTCTAGTGAGGATTTGATCGATTGTCATTTCTGGCATGAATCAGCTTCTAAGAGCTGCTCGGAAATATAAGAGTTCGCAGATTTGGCTGGTAGCACATCTCCTAAGCACAACATCGTGCCTACAGCTTCTTCCAGGACCTGCAGACCGTCAGGCCCGACCATGGTTCGAGACGGACAGCGCATATAGGTTTTGATTTGGTCAAGTGTATGTTGCGGTTGCGGATTGTGGATTGTGGTGGGGAAGGGGTCGAGTCTGCTGTCGTGGTAGCTTGGAGTAATCCTGTGGCGGTTAGCCTCCGATTACCCGTGTAGGCCCGTGAGTAGCTGCTGTGTAAGTCATGGAGAGTGATTGAAATTTGGGCCGAGGACGGTGCTGTAGGAGGACTCAATGCCTACTTGTCAGAAATCAGAGGTTCAGTCGTCATCGCCGTGTCGTCCAAAGTAATGTCCGCCTTCGCAGCTCAGGGGCAGGTCCTTTGTCCAGACAATGGCAAACAGGACGCACATGTTCCTTGGACCTGTCATCTGTTGTCACTGCGCGGGAACAGGCACGAATTCGCAGCGCCTGTCTGGTCACGTTGTTTCGACAGTCCAGATGCACGAACAGAAATAGCAATGAGGTAGTACTTCTCACAAAAAGCCGGCATCTTGTTGCATACAACAACGCCAGCGTGTGCACCCCACCAGCGTTGCTCTTGAAGAATCACGAAAGTCGCAGGCTATTGGAGCCACGTAGGTGAGCGAGAACGGTACATGCTGGTGGATCTTATGCGGTAGCTTTGAGCCAGCTGTGGTGTTCTTCTCACGGTGGAGGACGGATGGTGTGGGCCATCGAAAGGCTTTGCTCGTACTCGACCCTTTGACGACTGTGTTGTTGATATTTTGAGTATGCTCAGAGTCGATAAGACCTTCCAATCCAGGTCGATAGACTAATTTGCGATAGTTCAACTTGTTTTCTTCTCGTTATCCGCGGAAGTTTTTGTCGATGTCGAGAGAGTGAGGTACTCAGAAACCGTTTAACCGGCTTGGCAGCCCCGTTAGAACTAGTTGGGGTATGTAAGTTCGACCTCGAACACGTCGTCTCGGTCTCGTCTGGGCTGGAGCCACACTAAATGCATTTCGGATTCCACGGCAGCCTATGGCCAAAGGGCAAAGGCCAAATGCACAACAGGAACACCGCAGTCAAGCCTTCAAGGAATCAAACACATGTGAAGGTGCACCAAGGCAAGCTGGACGGTAGGCTCAACTGTAACTGTCGGACATGCTGTGGCCGTCGACTGCGTTTTCCGAGGACTGATGAGGCATACGACCGGAATGGCAAATGCACCCATAGTGGTAGAGGTGACTCTCACAGATTGATGAAAACAGGTTGCCTCCCATTTCACTTGTCTGCGCTTCCGCTTCATCTTTCAAAATTGACAAGAGGTTGTCGCCCAGTTCATTCGTCCCAGCTTCGTTTCTATCTTTCAATTCTCGTCAATGGTAGAGATGACCGCAGAAGTGGCAGGATCGCCACGGATGTGGGAGGGGGGTTTAACCGATGTATACGGGGACGACCGGAACTGGAACGGGATGCACATAGACTGGAACGACGCGAACGTAGACTGGGACGACGCGAACATAGATTGCTCTACGTACGATTTGCCCTCCGGGATGGACGAGGGAATGAATCTTTGTGGCCAGAACGGCTTGTCTCTCACACTGTGGTCCACACCAAGCACTACTTCTTCACGAACGAGTGATGTTGATCCCATGGAGATGTCCACAGCCACAGTCCGGCAGGAATACCTCATGCTTGGATCTCATGGTTCGAACAGCTCCGAGGCTTTACCTATGAATGCGCCATTGTATCACAACGGCAGCGCCCCCGACGACGAATCTACTGGCTCCACAGCTCCCATTGTCCAAGAACTTGCTCAGGCAGATGACCAATACCACTCCACCGAGTTCAGCAACAGATGTCCCGACTGCTCGGAGACCTTTGCTACGGGAAGGGACCTTGAGGAGCATGCCACACATGAACGCCATCGGCCTTGGAGATGCGACCAAGAAGGCTGCAACAAGAATTTCATGCGCAGGGACACCTACACCAAACACTTGCGCAGTCATGACGAACTGCTTACTCATGGCTGCAGCTATGACACTTGTGCTGAGAAGCCAGCAAGATACAGGAACGTAGACCAGTGGAAATACCACATGCGCAGAGAGCACGATCTTTTGATTGCCGACTACAACAGTAAGTGGTCCTGAGTAGGTATGTACCGCGCACGGACTAATCGAGCTTTCACTTCTCTAGTCTGGTTGGCGGAACTCGCGTCTTCTCCAACTGGGCTTATCTCCGCCGTAGCTCAAGGGCAGTCTCAGCCCACAAAGGGCGTCGTGGTACCCAGAACTGGAAAGGCGGCAAACTATGACAGCCCTGGGGACGTCATCGATGCCGTTAAGCCAACAATTGCCAACCAACTCGGCGAGAACCACAAGATAGTCGAGATGATTGACCTTGACAACGACGAAGTCAACTCTACGCGGGCGAAGGACATTGCAGGAGGCCTGGCTCGCCTCGCCCTCACCGACCCGAAAGAGCTAATTGCTTGTATCCTGGGAGGCGAACACCCCGTTGTCGAAATGATCGACAAAGACCAAAAAGCGAACGAACCCACCGAACCAGAGGAGTCACTCGTGGCCGGCCTGAGGAGGCTGACGTTCTCTCAACCACGTAAGCTGGATGATATTGAGAAGAAAAAACTAGATGAGCACAAAACACCCAAACAGCCGGGCGGGCCTCCTTGCATAGAGGTCGCTGCAAGTGTATGAACGGACATCAAAGAGCGGACCTTGAACGTCATGAGTTGATGTCGAAAGACTCGACGTGACGCTCTGGTTGGAATGGACGGTGTGACAGCGCTCGAGAAATCGCGCGAGTTGTCAAGCCTGTCATTGTACGCCTTTGAGGGCGCTCCGATGAGGCAGTGAAGATGATCGAATCCAGGACGCCGAGTTTGGCGTATGCTGGGCTAAGAATTTGCATAAACGCTGACATCGCTGGCTTGCTATACCAGACGAAAAAGCTGCAGGTATCGTTAAGTCGAAACGCACGGTTGGGAGGACAATTTTAGGTGGTCATGACCGGGTACTGCAGGAGCGAAAACCCTGGCTCGAAGTCTGATCCGTTCGACGTTCAGACCACAACAAGACACAGGGCACGGGGCACGGGGATCATTCTCGACAAGCCAATGGACTGTTTGCCTTGCTTCGCGGATTACAGGTTGCGAGAACATGACACATGCTCGCAGTTCGATGAACGCTTCATCAGAAGCGTTTGAGCGGGCTTACTCCAGAGCGATAGTGTCTCGACGAAAAGGTGTACTAACATATCACAAATCAACATGATATAGCTCCGATATAGGTGAAATGCTGCGCAACCGCAGATTACTGGTCTAGCCGTCACCACTGAACATGCCCTTCGAGCTCAGTTGTTACTTAGCGGTTGTGTAAGTCAGCCTTGTCCCACCTTGGGTTGTTTGCTACACTGACAGCACACCATTTCTTCATGCAGTGCTCGAGGCCGCCCTTCTTTCTCTCCCACTGATCAGGTACACCGCAGCTCGCATATCCAACAACGGGTCGTCACTCACATCCACACCTTCAACCCTGGGAATCGGGTCGAAAATAATCCGCTTCTGCTCCTTCTTACTCTGTGCCTCCTCCTCAATCGATTCAACCTTGATCGTACCAAGCTGGACCTGCTTCCGATCCTCTGGCCAGTGCTTCGTGTTGTCATTCGTTACATCGCCCTCCTCGGCGACCTGTACCAGAAGTTTGAACGATGCCGGACCCTTGGCCAACCTCTCCTGCAGCTCCTCAAACAAAAAGTCCTTAGATTTCGCCGCAAGGTTCGAATCCGAGAGGGTCGAGAAACCAGCATCAGGCGTGATCCGATACCTGACAAACCTCTCCTTCCCACTCTTATCAATCAGCTTAAACGCCGTAACACTAAAGTACTTCTCCGTAGCGAAGCTCTCCGGCGCCGGCTTCGGGTCTTCCACGAAGGCTTTCGCGGACGGGTTCTTCTCCAGAAATTCGCCGATCGTGCCAGAGCCAAGGGCTCCGAGCATTTGCAAGAAGCCCTCACCAGTCCGGGTAGGGAAGAACGCGGTGCTGTGACAGACGATGTCGGTGTGCTTGTGGCCGTCCTCACTCAACAGGAAACGAGTGGCCATGCCGCGCGGGTTGGCGTTGGCATCTGTATCCGGGATGGCGTGGATGCCGGTTGAGTTGGAGAAGCGGACGAGTACTGGGGTGGAGGCATTGTTGAAGTGGGGAGCGGTCGAGAGGGAGGCTGCCTCGGAGGTTGGGGTGAAGGTGCCTTTGGTGAGGCGGCCTTTGGCGTGAGCTGTGGTTCGTTAGCGCTGTGTGTTGAGCAGAGGTAGAGAGGTAGGTGAGACTTGCCTGGACGATAGCCTGCTGGTGTGCCAAAAGCTCCTTGAAGCGTCTTGACCAGAGCACCTGCTGTCTCATTCACACTGGGATCTTGTGAGAGAGGCATCTCGAAGAAATTTGAGAGGTTTCAATCGGCTCTGTCAGTAACCCAAGGCCTTCAAGACTTTGTGGACTTTCAACAAGCTTCACAATTCAGTTGCTCTGGTCAACCGTCAATCTTTATATTTTCCATCACATGGAGGCCTACAACCGTCTTACTGAGCAAACTCCCGACCAACCTATCACCATTGATCATTTGTCATTCCCTCGCGCCATTGCTGCATGCTTCGACACGATGCACTGTCGCAACAACAAACAGAGTGCCGGCCCGAGCAGAGCTTGTAGCTGATGCGATAGCTTGTCGATGCTTAGTGATGGCTGCACCTCGCAAAATGCGATTACTGTGCATGCACGCTTGAGTGAACATAGTATTTGAGATACCCACGAATTTGAAAACCTAGATGGCAAAACCATCATTGGTAGACTTGCAAAAGTCCCAATGAACGACCTGAAAGAAGAGCGGTTCGTTGTTCGGCGTTTGCGGTTCAACTACTAGCTGCCCGGAAGTATCTATACACTCACAAGCATGTCAATATAGTCTCGAAGCTAGACGCATGTTACAGTGCTATAGCCTGTACTTTCTGTCTTCGGATTCCATCCAGAGCTTTGGAGAATCCCCACTCAGAGCACCGCCCTCAAGACCAATCCTTTAGTCCTTATCGAGCTGCGCTCTTCGCAGGCCGAATCATCCGCCTCCTCACCTCCACCGCGTCAACACCATATGGCTTCAAGTCGTATTCCTCCTCCACCACGATTTCGAAGCCCTGCTGCGTGTAGACCTTCTGTCCCGCGGCGGAAGAACTGAGCGCACACATCAGACCAGCCGCATCAGCACGCTCGCAGCCCCATCGCACGAGCATCGTCCCGGCCCCGCGGCGTTGGTGGTCGGGGTGCGTGAGGAGGAGCTGGAGCACTGTTATGAGGAGTGAGAAGCTGTAAGGTTTGTTCCAAACGGTACTTGGTGTTGTGCAATTACAGGACCTGACTTACGAGCGTACGGCCGAGTACCGATATATTCAGCCTCAAACGCCCTCCACATCTTCTCTGTTGAGGCGAAGAGCGCAGCATTGCCTCCCATATCCTCCATCTCATCGGGACTACCGCCATTATGCCTTATACCTCCAGCATCGGCTTTTTTATCCGCAGGCGTCAGCGCTGTAGCTTGCACCGGCACGTCCGCCTGCCCCATCTCTGCCGCTCCGCCATCCGGGATCTTCCACAAAGCCGCACCCACCAGCTCCCCGGTCTCCGTATCGGTGGCTTTCAACCAGTGCACAGTCTTGTCCGCACCAATCTGCTTGCGCGCCCATTCCTCAACGAAGATGTGCCGTGGGGTCCCGGCCGTCTTCATGGCTTGGGCGTAGGGCCAGTTCTCGGCAGCTGCGGCTTCCGCGCGCGCGAAGGCGGCGGTGTCGGACTCGAGGAGGGGGG
This sequence comes from Extremus antarcticus, assembly GCA_033117895.1. Classification (NCBI taxonomy): domain Eukaryota; kingdom Fungi; phylum Ascomycota; class Dothideomycetes; order Mycosphaerellales; family Extremaceae; genus Extremus; species Extremus antarcticus. The sequence goes on from JAWDJX010000006.1 coordinate 59,751, forward strand.
AGATTTGGAAAGGCATGTTCGCTGTGGCAGAGTGATTGCGAGCTCGAAAGAGCTACCAACATTCCATAGTTACCTTATACTTCTGTATTGCGGTAGCGTATAGGGCGTAAAGCCGCCCAACTCCGTGTGCCGCCCATATGACACCACTGGGTGGGAGGCATAGGATCTTCGTGGCTCTGCCATGTCTGGGGCTCGGAGCGTGCTTAAAAGTGTGAAGTGTGAGCCTGCCTACCTCCTTGTCTGTATCGTCGCGCCTTGCATTGACACTTCAGAAGCAAGACGTGCATGTCTCTGATGCTACGATGCCTCCACTTGTTTGATGCTGACTAGGTGCCCGTATTGCCGCGCTGTACGATTGGGAGCTGGACTGGATCGAGCTCGATGTCAACACGTTGGTAGCGCGACCAGCCTCTTGCCATGCCGTCCAGTACACCTTTGGCAACTGTCACGATGAGCCTGGTATCGACGCAACAGCGTATAGCTGCAGGTCCCGGAGAAGCAGCAGCGCATGTCCAACCACTCTAGGCAAAGCGTCGATACGGCAAGACGGGACGAACGCCTTTCCCAGCCACATCGCACGGGATGACGTGAGTCGTTTGCACTATTTTCGAAGCTCTGCGACAACCACCAACAGACGCGCGATCTGGATCTCCAGTCTTGCTGGGATGCCGCAGACAGATCGACGCGCGCATTGGATCTCGCAACTAGAACTACATCAGCGGCTCGGTAGGTTCCTCTTCCCTTTCTTGCATGATTCATTACTCCCATTGTGCATGGTCCTGAACCCACACAACCACTTTTCTTTAAGCTTTAAAGGTACATTGTCTCTGCTAGTTCCCGGGTTCATGCCCGGAGGTGCATGAAGTAGAGATGAGTGACGCAGACGTGCGAAGCTTCGAAGGAGCTTCGCGCGCCACTCTCGCGGTCAGGAATATCTCTCAGCGTATGCAACACAGACCCCAGTCGACCTTCGCACCTTCGGATATATTGCCGCAAGACGACTATCAACCATACCCGAAACGACCTGAGAGCGACTACCGGCCGTCGTACGAAGACAATCGAGAGCAGTTGTTCGGAGCTCCTTCAGGACCAATGTCTGGCAATGGCTCCGCCAGCGAGTCGGGGTTGTACTTCGCTTCGGATGGCCAGCAAGAGTACGAGACGGAACCCACTACACAAGGGTCGGATGAGCCTGGCGACTACGATCTGAAGCCTCCTCCACCATCCAAGAATCATGCGAATGTGGAGGAGCTGGGTGTTCGCTTTTTTTCGAACGCTCACCTAGACTTCATCATACGCGATCAGAATGCTGGACCACGCTTCATACAGTTCCTGGAGCAATACAGACCTCAGTACTCTTCAACACTCCAACATTACATCTCAGCAAAGAAAGCTATTACAGCTGTCGAATATGCCAATGCCATCGCAGACCACATCCCTGCTCCTCGAGGCGAAGCTCCATACGCTGCTGCATCAGTCGACGAGGCCTTCGACGCAAAATCACGAGCGATCGCACAAGAGCTGATTGACGAAGCGCTGCCAGCATACCTTACCCACCGCATCACAGCGGTAGTCACGGAGACATTGGTCAGAACGATAACCGGGAACGCCATCCCAGCCATGCAAGACCTCATACCCAACCTAGCAGAAGTCTACTGCATCACCGACCCCGCCCTCCCCGACAACCCCATTGTCTACGCCTCCGACGAATTCTACAACACCACCCAATACGGCCGCGACTACGTGATCGGCCGCAACTGCCGCTTCCTCCAAGGCCCCAAAACCTCCGAAGCCACCGTGCGCCGCATGGCCGAAGCCCTGACAGCAGGCGAAGAGCTCTGCGAAACGATCCTCAACTACCGTCGCGACGGGACGCCGTTCATGAACCTCTTGTTGCTGGCGCCAATGTACGACAACAAAGGCGAAGTCCGCTACTACCTCGGCGCGCAAATCGACGTCTCACCGCTCGTAGAAGAAGGCAAAGGCCTCGACTCCTTCTCCAAACTCCTCGCGCAAGATCGCACGAACAGCAGATCCCACGCCAACGGCACCCGGGATCCGATGAATTTGCTCAGCGAGCTGGGGCAGATGCTTAGTGAGCCAGAAACGGACTTCGTCTCCAGTAAAATGAAGCGAAGCAACAGCGCCAGCAACAGTAACCCCGGGTCCGGCCACTCCACCCCCGTGCGCGTGCAATCGCAGCAGCAGCAGAAACGGCCAAATAGCCGCCGGATTCTAAGCATGGACGATACAGAAGGCGTGTCCCAGTCCCGGTCCATGTGGCCAGACGCTGGGCTCGGCCGCTCCGGGCGCTTGCCAGGCGTGTATCGCAATTACCTGCTCGTGCGACCGTACCCTTCGTTACGGATAACGTTTACCTCGCCTACGCTCCGGATTCCTGGGTTGCTGCAGACGAAACTGCTCGATCGGATTGGCGGGCCTCAGCACCTTAAAGACGGGATCTTGGATGCTTTCCAGAGCGGGAATTCGGTGACTGCAAAAGTACCTTGGCTTCACACCACGAAAAGGGACTCTAATGGCAACGTGAATGGGGGAGAGAGCGACGGCAAACCGCGCTGGATCCACTGCACGCCTATGCTCGGGAGCGACGAAAAGGTCGGGGTGTGGATGGTCGTTTTAGTCGAAAACGAGGAGGTTACCGGCCTGTTGAACCGCCAAGGTAGCGCGGCGAGTGCGAGCAACGCGAGCGCTCGCGGAGGTGGTGGTGTGAGCCGCAGCAACAGCCGCGGACCCGCGCACCTCCTCCACGGCGGCGGCGCGAACGGAGCAGCGAAAGCTCCCAGCGCCATCGATCTCGGCCCTGTGTCGCCAGGCGGGAGGAGCGATACGCCGAATGCGATGTATGCGGATTACATGCGCAGTTCGCGGGAAGGGCAGCGGCCTGATACCAGCGGCACCAACGGCACTGGCGCCTACGGCGCTGGGTATGCAAATGCGAATGGCACCAATGGGAATGGGAGTGGGAATACGATGGTGAGCAGGATGAAGATGGGTCAACGGGAGGTGGATGGGCATTTTAGGGATTTCTGATCTAGCTGGCGGAAAGGGAACACCAAGCAATGTGGATGACTGATATATGCGATGTTTGTGAGCGTACTGCAGCGCTTGTGTTGGCGTCCTGGACGTGTAGATATTTGTATGACTATGAAGAACACGCCTGGGGCCTTGGTCCAACGCAGTCAGATTACACCAGAAAGTGGCATTGTGATGGGTGGGTGTGATCAACAGCTGATCTCAGAAGTGAGGTGAGGTGGCTACCAAATACCACTACAGTATCCTCAATCTAACACGGAGTAACAATCGCTACCCACTGCAGGTTCACCTTGATAGCCCTTTCAGGACCATCACTTCAGTCGACACCATCCTCCAAACTCATCTCACTAACCTCTGTCCCCAACCTCTTAACACCAGTAGTCGGCTTCCTCTTCGGTCTCCTCTTCTTGCTCGCCCCAGCACCACCCAATGTAAGCGGCGCCTCCTTAATCCACCTCGCAACCGCCTCCGCGCGATCAGTGGAAATCGGATACTCCTTCGCCCGCTCATCCTGCGCCCAACGCTTCGGCGTAGGCTTAGGCTCTTGCTTAGGCGTCTGCGGAACCTTCTTCCCACCTTCCTTGGCCGGATGCTCCTTCGTCGCAGACGCTGGTTCGGGTTCGTCGGATACAGTAGCGTGTTTCCCATCCGTGCCATTAGTCGTGCTGGCGTCCTTGATGAGTTTGACATCCTTATCCTTCAACGGCCCAGAAATCCCCTCCTCATCCTCCATCGCCCTCCTCTCCCTCGCCCTTACCGCCTTCTGGAAACTCTCCTCATCCACCACCCTGTCATCACTAAGGGCATCGATGATGGATTCCTGCTTAATCCGCTCGCGCTTCTGCTCCGCAGTCTCCGCGCCATACACCTTCCCATTCCCATTCGCGTTCGTCCCTACAACCTCCTTCCCTCCTCCCCGCTTCGCCAACGCAGAGCCACTCGCACTCGCACTCGCTGCGTCCTTCGCCCAGCCGCCCGCCGCATCGGGCAGAGGCGCAGGGGCGCAGAGCTTTTGCCACGGGACGGAGAGGCCGAGCCAGTTGTTCGCTCTGCGGAGGACTTCGATCCAGTCGGCGCGGGCGGGGCTGCGGGCGGCTTGGAAGATGGGGTAGCCGTCTGCGATTCTTGCTAGACGGGCAGCGTTATGCGCGTGGCGGAGGAGTTCGGTTGGGCTGGTTTGGAGTAGTGCGTGGGCGAGGAGGAGGCTGTGGAGAGCGTCGGTGAGGAGGGGGTGGTAGGTGACGGCTTCGCGGGAGCCGAAAGCTTCTGCGAGGGGATCGTTGTTGAGCATGGCTTCTGTTGTTGCAGCGCTGGGGAAAGGCGGAAGGTCTGATGGTGGCTTCTCAGCGAAGAGAGCACTGGCTGGGTGGATTTGTGGTGAGGGGAAGCGTGGCCAGCCGTCATCGGTGCGTTCAAAGGGGTCGGTTTTGGATGGTTTCTGATGCTTTATCAGAGCGGAAGAGGTGTTTGGGTCCTGTTCTGAGTGGTCGGTGTCTTCGTCAGAGTCGCCGAGTTCGACGAGCCGATTCTTTGGTAGCGGCGTCTGGGTCTTGTTGCCATTAGCAAGGTCGTAGACGCGACGCATGATTTCATTCGTAATTTCGAAGGGTAGGCCAGGCGTATAGTCGAAGTGGGACAGGAAGGAAGAGTAGTCCTTGAGCGCGCGTTTGGCGTATGTCTTGACTTTCTTCCGCGCTTCGAGTCGAACTTCCTGTGCTGTCGCGTCCACGCCGTTGGTCTCGCCGTTTTCCTGCGCAGCTAGGTACTCCGGCAAGCCATCTAACGCAGCGTGAACGCTCTGACATGCCATAGTGAGGTAGACACCAGCACGATTGAAGTACAATTGCATTTCCAAGCTTTTGGGTTGGTCTTCCTCTTTGAGTTGTGGAACCGATCTCCAGTCGCGGTGGCTCTTGTTCCAGGCGTCTTGCTCCTCGCGCATCCTGCTGGCGAGCTCCAGTTGCTGCTGATTGGGTTTGTGCAAGCGTTTCAGCTCCTCAGTGATCCGCAACGCATGTGTGAGATCCGCAGCAGCTCCCTCCCATTGTTGTTTGAAGATTTGTACCAGCGCTCTCGTCCGTAAAGGTGGTGCCTGTTGTTCCATCGGCAATGAAGATATAATTTCCGTCAACGGATCCAGCGGCGTGTACTGCTCCATGGCCCTGCTGGGAATCTTCTCGTGGAAGAAGTGCACGTATTTGGCATCTTCACCCTGTCAGCATTCTTCCACTTCCAACCTCTCTTCAACTTTCATGCATCCACATACCAATATTCCCCTGCTCCCTCTTCAGCACAATCTCCCCCACATCCTCCACCGTACTCGTCGCCTGCATGGTCGCCACACTCGCCGCCACCTCATCCAGCGCAAAAGCCTTCGCAAGCAACTTCACCGCTTTCTGCCGGATTTTAAATATCCTCTCCTTGCTCAAGGTACTCCCTGGTCCCCCACTAGTACCCAGATAATCCATGCGCCCATTCATCCCCGTATTGCTGACCCCCGTCGAAGCGCGCACACTATCCTGCGCAGCCTCATCCACCGCCTTCCGGATCTTGACGACATCGTAGAAAACAGCTGGGTCGACCAGGCGAGGGGCAGGCATGGTGTAGTTCTGGTGGGCGAGCGAGTCGAGGATTTCGGGGGGTAGTTGAAGCCATGGTCCATGGAAGGAGGAGATATAGCGCCAGTGTCTAGGTGTGAGAGGCAATGTTAGGAAGTCGGTTGTATCACATGCAGGTGTCCGGTAGGGCTGACGATCGGGTCACGTACTTACTTGTTCCTGCATATCACTAGACTCGAGCCCGCTGGGTCCGGGGTGGATGGCGCGGGTTGCGCGGCGCCTTTCTTCTTGACCATTGTGGCGGCAATGGGTTGTGAAGAAGAGATCGCAATGTTGCGATCAGAGGTGAACGTTATAGAAATAATTTTGGATCGAGGGGAGCTGTTTCGAGAAATGAATTCGGCCCGTGCAGGCCGAGGAGTAGAGACGGAATATGAGTAGGCTTTACTCTATCGTTATTTTCGCATATTTGTGGTTCAATGATGAACGATATAGACGGTGAGTGTATGTTATTTAAGTAACTCTGATAAGTAACTCTGAAAGCAGGGGACGTTCAGGCTCGTGCCTCCCTCTGAGGATAAACAGCAGGCGTTTCTACCAGACCGTTCGATTGCTTGTCACTATCGAGGCCATTCATGACACTTCCATAGTCAAGCATCACTCCTCCTCGTTGGTCCAAGAACACACCAGACAAGCCGCACCAGAGCATCGCCAACAGGGGTATCTTACATGCCCGTAACGCCTCCAACGCCTCTCCCAGCCGTCAACAGAAGAACACAAGCTTCATGGTCATTGAGCAGCCGCCTTCGCTTGCTCGGCCTCGAACCGCTCGTTCTGCGCTCTCAAGTCCGTGATCACGTTCTGCGGCCTTCGTTAGTTCGTGGGCATATGCAGGTGTTAGTCTTCAAACATACCGCAAGTGCCTCCGGATTGACTCCATTCTCGATCAACGAGACACAGTAGGAGAGCGTGTGCCGGTCCAGGTTGGTGTTCTGCTGGGTGATTAGCGGGCCATATCAGTTCGCAGTTGTTCTCGAAAGCTTACTAGTAGTGTTGAAATCTCGTGTAGGATGTCGATCGTCTCGCGCGCTGCTTTACGTTTGTCGTCGTCTGCGACGGGCATGATGGCGAATAGTTGTCGATTTTAACGAAATGGTTTCAAGCAACAGATCAACGGTCTTGTGTTCGAGATCGCCAACGCGACTGCCCCTCCACGTGACGTCGGCTTCCGCATTTCGATTCCGATGCAGGGTCCAGGCCTTCGCCACCGCCACTCTCCATCTCCGCACTCCATCATCAACTTGAACCTCTACACTACCAACCACTCTCGAGCCACTCAACTCTGCTTGGTGTTGAGCACCACCATCCGGCATCATGCCGCCCCTACCATTCAATTGGCATAGCCTGGTCGCAAGGCACGCCAAAAGCCTGAAAGAAGCGGCCAACCGCATCGCCAAAGCCCTTGACACCCAGCTCACAGCCGCCCAAGGACAAACTCAACAACTCGAGCCCGTCCTCGTCCGCAACACCCCCAAGCAACCTCTCCACCCTCTCGCTCGCATTCGACAGAGCCAGTCACGATGGTTCTCCACCGGCCGAGCCTCCCTCAACAACACCACCACCCGCACCTTCACCTCCCCGACCGGCCACTCAGGCGCCCGCTTCGATAGATCCGCCTTCCCCAAATCCCGCGTCGCAACCAGCATCTCCCAATTCGCCGGCCGCGCCCCCTTCGCCTCCACCCTCCGCCCAAACCTCACAGGCGGCACCCTCAACCGTACAGCAGGTGGCTACACATCCGGCGGAGTTGGCGGCGCACGCTACTTCTCCCACTCCCCAGCCAGCCAAGCACAGGTCGTGCAGAACGTCTCCCAAGCCGTCCGCGCCTTCTTCACCCAAGGCCACGAAGCGCAGTTCGATGGCCACGGACCGCGAGGCGAGAAACGCTACAAAGCCGTCTCCACCCTGCAAGAACAGACGACCTCGAAACTCCACGCCCTCCCCCGCGCCACACCGGGAAGCCGTCTTGAGTTCGCGGTAAACCCAACCATCACGGCCTTGACATCCCTCTCCGGCATCGCGGGCTACCACTCAACCTCCTCGGAGGAGCAGGCCGACCACCTGAACACCTCCGGCCTCCTCGATGTCCTCTCCGTCGACTTCTCGCGGGCCCTCAAAGACCTAGCCGCCATCCTTAACGACCTCAACCGCCTGTCCGCCCTCGGGGATCTACCCATCACCTACGTCGGCTCAACACTATGCGTCCACTTCCCCGGCTGCGACGCCGAAAGCGTAGACCGGCTCTGCGACGAACTAGGCGTAAGTCGCGGAATCGTAGCCCAAGACGAAGAATTCGACGCCTTCGCCGGCACAGAAATCGCTCTACTCTTCCCGTTCGCGCCGAGCGCGGAAGCTAGTTGCGGCGGCGATGAGCTATTCGACGACGAGTCAGTACATTACTATGAGCAGTACAGCGATAAGAAGCCGCTATTCAACAACAGACAAGTCATAAGTCTATCCGACATGCTTACCCCATCCTCCAGGGGGGCGTATAGCACGCAATCCGACTCCGGGCTCGAGGACGAAGTATTCGTCGACGAGTTGCGAATGCTTAGCCCTTCACCAGCGCCTTCTGCCTACGAATCCGTGCGTTCGGGGAGCGAGTATGGATCTAAGCACGATCCGTTGGAGTATCAGGGGTTTGAGGGGATTTATCGGTCTATTGAGGAATTGGATTCTGCGAGGCGGTAGAGCTTTGCTTGGAAAATGGTGAGATATAAGGGAGGGATGGATATGTGTGATTTTCCTTTGTTTGAGGCGATACCCGATGATGTTCTTGGATGGGAATGGTGATATGGAGATATGGCTACACCTTCGGCTCAGAATTGATATCTCCATTTTTACGATGTGACGGGAAGGGAACAGAACGTGATCAAACAGATACTTCATAGCTGTGAAATATGGCTTGCAGATACTTGCATCGCTGCACTCTTTCCTCTCAACATATCGTCTTCCGTCGCGCTGCTCCCTGTACACACCCTCCCATCCCCTCCACTCACGCAGACAGATCACTCCATCCCCTCCATCAACTCCACCCGATCCAACCCCATCCCCCTCCGCCCCACCTCCTCCCGCAACACCTCCCACTCCCTCCCCTCCTCCTCCCCCCTCCGTTCCACCTCACTAAACCCCCACGCCCCTGCAACACGATCCCAAGCCGCCCGTTCCTCCTCCCTCACCCACCGTTCCCACAGCGGAACCCCCTTCGCCCACGTCACGCGGTCCATCTGATCGTTACTCGTCGTCACCACGACATAGCCTAACGAAGCAACAGTCCCGAGGTACGTCAGGAATCCCGCAAACGCTATCCCGGTGGCGTGGGAAGTGGACATGGTGGTTTGGAAGGCGGCGAATTGGGTTGAAAGGGCGTAGGCGGAGATGGGGGCGAGCGCGAGGAGGGTGGAGGGGAGGAGGGCGTGGCGGAGGAGTTTGGAGCGCGTGTGGGAGGGGGTGGCGAAGGTTGTGTTGATTATGGAGATGCTCAGCGGTAGGTCGTGTGCGTTGACAGCTGCGCTGAGGGCGACGTTGGCGATTGAGGGGGGGATGGCGGATTTGGCTGTGCTGGGTGCGACTTCTGTGTAGGTTATCGTGGTGCCGGAGAGGGTGGGGGTGGGTTTTGTGGCGTAGAGGGTGAAGATTTCTAGGAAGCTTTCTGGGCGGGAGAGCAGGGATTGGAGGTCCACATAGGCGCGTAGGATTGCTGGGGTGAGGAAGATTGGAGGGTCGCGGAGGATCTCTTCGGCGCGGGTGGAGAGGAGGGCTAGGAGGGAGGTCGGGGTGAGGTAGGCTGGGTAGTGCCTGGCGTTTACGGAGCCGAGGAGGGCGGAGGTTGCGGTTGTGTCTTTTGTTTTGGGCTTGGTCTGCTCGGAGGGAAGGTCCTTGGTGGGTAGGGAGGGCTTGACGTCGAGGAGACTGTGGGCGATGGCGTCGAGTTGTTCGAGGACGTAGAGGATGCGTTGTTCGGAGGGTGGTTTGCCGTCTTGGGGTTGCAGAGCGGAGGAGGTGAGTTCTGCGACGCGGCCGTGGAGGGCTTTGAGGTTTTGTTGGGTGGGCGATTGGGCTGCGTAGTGCCGTCGTGAGGGCGATAAGACTCGCGAATCCGGTTGAAGATTGACAGTACAGCTTTGTATATCTTTACGTCTTCTCGCTCTGTCGAAGGATTGTGTATTCGTGGTAGTGGTGAAGCTTCGTCCTGTCCTCTGCTGGAGTGCTGGAAGTATCGCTATTCGTGCATTGGGGCTTCGTCTCGCAGGCTGTCGGAGCGCCTGTACACATTGTATGCATATCGTCGCACCTCTTCGCTCCACTATTGTTTCCATTGTTGAATAGATGGTGATGTCCCAGAGGTGTGGAATCTGGCAGCGTGGAGGTGGAGCTGGCGGAGATCGGATCACGGCAAACGGTGTGGCGGTGCAGTGACGACGAACGCCCAGCCATATCGCAGGCAATCAATCAACCTCAGGGCAGACTCATTCCATACAACTCTCTTGATCTCCCTCACAACCTTGGACTAAGCAGATTGATACCGCAGAACGGCATTGGAAGTTCTGCGCACACGAGAAGCGATTGAGAACACCACAAACGGCTCAGCTCGTGAGACTCGAGAACACCACCAGGCAATATGCCTCCTCCACCCCCTCCTCCTCCGCCGCCGCCTATGCCTGGAGCAGCAGGAGGTAAGACACAGAATGATCAAGCTGGAGAACAGGCGCTGACTTCAGACAGGGCCACCACCACCGCCTCCTCCTCCACCCGGCGGTTTACCAGCAAGGCCACCCGCGTCAGGCCAAGGAAGAGTGAGTCGTATCAGGAGCTGCTATACACGGTCGGACGTGTGATAGCAGGTGTCTTCAGGATGGTAGGCTAACGTTAGGGAACTAGGGAGCACTTTTAGGCGACATCGCAAAGGGCACGCGACTCAAGAAAGTCCAAGTCAATGATCGTTCAGCACCGATAGTCGACAACAGCAAAAGCTCGTCAAGTGCTGGACCTCCAATTGGCGGTGCGCCACCCATACCAACCTCAGGAGGAGCGAGTTTGCGACCACCAGCACCAGCTGGACAGAATAGAGCGAGGAGCAACAGCGACCAGGGCTCTGGTGGTGGAGCAGCATCAACGGACTCAGCACCACAGCTGGGAGGCTTATTCGCAGGAGGAATTCCGAAGCTACGGAAGAGCAATGCCGGAGGAGTCAACATTTACGATTCAGATCCCGAAACGAGTTCGCGAAAGTCGTCTGCGCCGGCGGCACCAGCACCACCTCCGCCAGCGCCCAATGGCGTGTCAAGTCTTCGGCCACCAGGAGCCATACCGCCTCGACCGCCGTCAGCAGCGCCCTCCCCACCAAGCGTGGCAGCACTGAAGAACAATCTTCGACCCACATTACCAACTAGCGCAACGGACCAACCTATCTCGAAACCAAAACCTCCTCCACCTATAGGCAAAAAACCACCGATGCCACCTCCGACTTCGCGAAAACCTTCTACAGCTCCATCAATACCGGCTCCGCTCCCACCACGTTCAACAAGTCCTTTGCCTCCATCATCCACAAGTCCGGTACCACCTTCTGCCCCACCTCCACCACCATCATTCGGCGCGCCTAAACCTCCCCCAGCCCCGCCAGCGCCTCCGCCAACGACATCTCGCTTACCTCCGCCACCCCCCTCACCACAAACCAATGGCAACACTGCTCGAGAACCAAGTCTAGCAGAACAAGCAGCCCGCAACGCCTTCCGAGGCTCTTCTCCAGCAGCAGCACCTCCGCCACCTCCACCTCCCCCACCATCACAGCATAACTCGTTCGAAACGTCCGGTTCAGCTCCTCCGCCACCTCCACCCTCAGCGGCACCTTCAAGACCTGTATCGCAAGCCCCACCTCCGCCTCCGCCGCCTCCGCCATCCAAAACCCAGAGTATGGTCGGTATGCCCACAGCAGGCGGCATGTCACTCGGCGGCTTCACCTCCGCAAACCACGGATCCACGGCTACTTTACCGACACCTCAAACGACGCCATTGCGGACTCTAGATGCTTCTGCGTACACCCTAGCTCCGCAAACGAGTCTGCCAAATGGAAATGGCGATAGACCCGGCTCCTCGTCCGCGCCCGGTGCTGGAAGGCCAGGGCAAAGACTAATGATGGACGACGGCCGCTTCAAATTTCAACGGGACGATCAACTGCCGAAGCCGAGAGATTTCGTGGGTGGGCCGAAGAGGTATCGGGCGGGGAGGGGGAGTAGTGTGCCGATTGATATTCGTGCCTTTGAGTAGGGCGTCTATTGACGCGACGAAGGCAGATGAGAGAACGCGAAGGCAAGGATTGAGGAGCAGAGCGGCGCGATGGATTGCTTCATTCTGCGTTCGAGCGAGTCGGTCACTTTTATGATAGTGAGCCGCTTCATGGATTGTGAAAACCCTTCTGTGAGAGTATTGCACATGTTATAGATATGCAGAAAGCAGCAGAAAGAACTCCAATGCGCTCACCATGAACTCGTGCTTATTCCTAACATGCCACCTCATACCTTTCGCTTAGGGTCTCACCACCCTAACCTTCAACACCTTGCCTCGCATACCACATCTGCCTATCAGTCTTCTCGATCCACAAATCATGTGCCTATGACCGCCCCTCCCTCCACCCTCCAGCTCATCCACGCATACCGCTCCCTCCTCCGAACCGCTTTGCACGCCGTCCAATTCTCTAAACCTGCGCGCTATGTTGTAAAATCCCGTCTGCGCGCCGCTTTCCGCGACAGAACTCCCGAGCAGTTCAATGCAGTGCGTGTTGCGCGGACTTTACAGTTTCTGCAGGGCGCGGTGGGGAGGAAGGGGTTGGAGCACGTGCTGTTGAAGCGACTGATGCATGTGTGGTGGGAGCGGGGGAAGGTTATGAGGAGCTTTGCGTAAGTCGGTGATGATCGAGAGGATATGATGGGGTGAGTCGGGGTGAGAAAGGGAGTGTGGGCTAATGGGTGGACAGGGCGACGCCAGATAAGTTGGTTTGGAGAAGGGAGGCGTATAAGGAGTTTGATCGGACGGTGGGGATGTTGGAGGAGAGTATGGGGTTGTGTTTGGGGTGAGGGATTGGGAGAACAGAAGCTGGAATATGGTTGGATCCGGGATGGGTGAGGAATGGCCAGTGACTGCGTGGCGAAGAACATGAGTTGGAGGCGAGGCTGCTATGAGGGCTCACTCATCTCGTCCTAGAATGCCGCTATGAAGGACAACAAGACGCCGCTTCTCAAGCACATAAGCCAGACGGGACGAAATCAGAGTGTAAATAACAGATCAAGCAACTTGATCGTTGTGACGATATGTGTCATGTATATATCCAACGCATAAGATGCGGAAGCAGAAGGCGACGCGTTTTTGGTATCTTACCCACCCCAGCGCCTACGCTCATGTTGAATGAACCTCAGTTCTTTCTTCATCAAACACCATTCATCCCCTCCACCGACTCTACCTCTACTTCGCCTTCTTGCTGTTCTCCCGATCCCTCTTCTTATAGATCTCCGCCGTAAATGGATCCTCGAACCGCAACGCAATCGAGTACGCCACAAACACCACCCCCGTCAACACGAACCCAGCTGGCTTCCCAAACCACAACGCCGTCCCGGCAAAACTCATCGTACTACCCCAGTACATTGGACTCCCCGTCACATTGAATGGAAAGCCCGTGACAATCTCATCCATCAAGATGCCAAAGTAATCTCCCAAATACGTCCCCGTGATCCCGAGCGCCCACATACTACTCAGCACCAACACATTCCCGCTCAACACTAGCGCTGCAGCGAGAGCGTTGGGAACGAAACCCAAGAGCAAAGGGTGGGTAGGTTGGTTGCGTAAAGCGCGCTCGTAGATGGCATCGCGGACGATACCGAGGATGAAGATGGTAGCGGCGAGGCCGTAGCAGCCGTAGAGGGCGTTGCCGCCGGCGAGCTTGGTGAGGGTTTTGTTGTGGTATTCGCTGCGGGCGGCGAAGTTCCAGAAGGTGGGGTTGAAGAGGATGCTGGCGACGGCGACTATGAAGTATGAGGGGTGAGTGGGTGTTGTTTTGGTCGGCGATATGGAAGGGATACTTACGCCAGAAGGTCGACTGACTGAAGTCGACGAGGTTGGTTAGGGAATTCATTGTGAGGTGAGTCGATACAGGACGGAAGTGTGCATGTAGAAAATGGGTGGAAAAAGCGTGGGACATTTCTGATATGAGCTCGAGAGGAACCGACGTCACAAGGTGGGGTGAATTGCAGCACGGCACTTGGAGAATGTCGGGAATAGGGACGATGGACGATCGTTGTGCCAAAGGCCAAAACACTGGTAGTCATTAGAGACAGCAGGACCTCGTTACATTGCAAGTGACAGAGAGGATAGATAGTGTTCCAAATGTTGATTTTTGCTTTCCATTCTGCGTACAAGTAGTACAATACATGTGATCTTTCACCATCGCCTCCTCCACCCATTCGCTCTTACTTCATCAGCACGCCGACCTCACTTACGCCGCCGTCGCCGACGCGGCCGCAGCAGCAACCGCAGCCGTAGCATCCGCCGCGCGCCAGATGTACAGCCCATTGCTTTCGCACCCGAACGGCCCACCGAAGCCACCATTCTGGTACGCCACAGCAATCGCATCAACGGAAGCGTACGTCCCAGCGACCAGATTGAAGAAGCCAAAGAGGATGATGAAGATGTTGAGCGCGAAGCCAAGATAGCCCCGAATACCGCGGACCTTCCAGAACTGTACGCCGTGGTCGGCCCTTCTCATGCGGATGTAGGCAATACCCCAGTAGATCCAGCCGAAGAAGGAGTCAAACAGCGCGCTCATGAGCGACAGAAGGTAGGCGAAGAACGGAATGACCTCTGCGATGATGAAGGCGAAGATCCAGAGGATGGCGAGGATGCCTGCCCAGCTGGCCCAGCCGACCACGGTATGCGAGCCCATGTGCTTCGTGCCGGCGAACAAGCGGAAGAAGACGAAACGGGCGGACACGGAAGCGTACAGCACGCCCAGGAAGATGAGCGTCGGGATCATAAAGGAGAAAGAGACCTTGAGGTAGGTCTCGTTGCCGAGGGAGCCGAAGGCTGGGGCGGTGTTGTAGTTTGTGCCGGTGAAGCCGTAGATGACGCCGCCAATGAGGGAGAAAACGATGATCTCGGCAATGGTGACAGCCCAGAGAGCCTTCGGGAAGTCCTTTGGCTCCTTCATTTCTGCGATGAATGACGGGAGGGTGATCTGTCCGATGAAAGTGTAGCTGATGTTCAAGAACGCGTTCATGCCATCCACGAAGGTCGTGCCGGCGAGCGGAATCACCAGGATCTCGATCGGACCTTTGCTCGGCCACGCAGTGTCTGCCGATGCTCCGCCTGGATGGGCTTCGATGCCAGCAAAGATAGCAGCCAGGAGCACGGACATGAAGGTGAAGAAAGCGCTGATGGTCGCGATCTTCGCCAGCGCACTGAACGTCCGTGGCATACTGCAGACCCAGGAAATGACGGCCATGATGGCGCTGAAGCCGATAGTGCACAAGCCACCGTTGGTCATGGTGTTGAGATACTTTGCGCCGACCAAGCAATGGAACCCCTGGATGAAGGTGTTGTTGAGGATGAACATGACACCAGTAAACCACCAGGCCCACCGCTTGTTCCACAAGAGCATTTGACCAACGTCGCATACATCCTTTACTTCAGGGTGGCGAAGGCAGAATTCCCTGCTCACGTGATTAGTTTAATGTTGTCGAAAAGTGGTCGTGTGACCCAGCTTACCAGACGATCAGCGAAGTGTACAGGACAAATCCTGCTTGTACTACTGTCAAGATGATGCCGGGTACCAGCCCCAAGATGGAGTACGAGTATGGGAATGACATGATAGCCAGACAGATGTACTCAGAGAAGAGTAGCGCCGCAGTCTGGAAAATCCATTAGATCCAATCTGCCTAGAATGGTACTCGATCGTCGTAAAGCTTCAAGGAGATATCACTTCCACACGCATTACAATGAAGGGATTCGGGCTCAACATCAGCGGGACAAATGGGGGCCACACCTTTTTCCAGCTGCAGGTTCGATATTGGATAGCATTTCCAGCTTCCAGCTCCATCTGCTTGCCGATGGTGATGTCGGCTTCATCGCTATCGGGTATCTGAGCTTCGGTCTGATCGACAGATGCGCGGCGACCGAATGCGATACTGCCCGAAATGGACTTGGTGACCGGTTTGTCGATGCGATTCATCTTCGTCGAGCCACCAAACTTCAGCCCATATTGATTGCCGGGTTCGGTGTGACCGTCTTGGAAGCCATTGTAGTAGCCTTCCTGTCCGAAGTTTTTTTCGTCGTCGTGATTACCGTTGGATCCGTTCGAAGAGGCGACATTATCGTCGTTCTTCTTGCTGCCCAAGCCTAACGCCATTTCATGGAACGTACCGCGCGTATGAAGACGCCGGTATAGTGAAAGTAGGGATCGAAAGCGGTGATTTGCTGCAGCATTGACGACCGTATGTGATATTGACGATATGCGCTCTGGCCAGAAGGGTTGAATCTGGGAAAGAGGAACGCGAGAACGAAGTGAAGCTGAGTGTGGGCAGAGGGTCGATCTTGTATACCGCGTGCGGCGGGAGCTTGGGAAACTCTAACGCAGCATGTGCGAGGCAAGAGGTGAAGAAAAGCAAGACCCTGCTGAGGATCGGGAGGATTTGATGACGGTGGTCCCGCGCAGACTGCAGCCCGGCCGATAGTGCGACCAGGGTGGACCAGCAGCCGTCGCCGACCCACCTACCAGAATTTCGCATTTTCGAATTGCTCAGGTTGGTGGGAGAGCGATGGATGACGGTGCTCTCCACTCCGTCTGCGGAAGCCACATTTGGGTTGGCCGGTCAAGCACGATCCTCTGGCGCTCACACGAGGGAAGGTTTCACCTCAACCTCTTCCGACCCGCGAGTTCTGAAGAGTGAGCACGGCGAATGGGCAGTTAGCCATATGCGTCGCCTGTAATCACCCCAACACTCTAGGGAACCAGCGATGACACCAGAAAATTTGTTCATAAAGCACGAAGGTCAGATCACGCAATTCCTAAGCTCTCCGAGACAAGCGAGTCAAGCAAACCTTGGAGTCCCAAGACCTTGTTGGAGGCGTGTGGTGGCGTTTGCGGAGTGCTTTTCCCGCTTGGCTTGCAGGGTGGCCTGGGCATCGACGCCCTATCGCGATCTCACTTCTGGCGGGCAACGAGCACACGACCTCGACGCGATCCTACTCATTAACTATTTTCACGTGCCTGACATTCACATGTTTTATGTCGCGGCGATATATATAGATATACAAAGGTCCACCGGTAAGGCCGCAGAGCGATCCAGAGGACCCTCGCCTGTTCGCATTATTTACTGAAGTCTCCCAGAGATCCTTCCATGGAACCGTAGGAGCTTCCTCTGCAGGCCGATGAAACATACCAGTCTCTCGCTTCGCTATCTCGCATTGTTCAGACCATCCTGTGATCCATCCCCTGCAAGTCCCTCATCTCTTCCCTAATCGAACTCCCCAACACACCCCCTCTCAGCTTCCACTTTCCCCTTCTTCCCACCAACAAACCATCTCGCAGCCAAAATAACTCTCACAACCATCTCAACCTCCTCCTCATCCCTCGGCGCATAGACCATCACAAAGTCCACGGGCACAAACCGCTCAAATCGTCCGCCCCTCGACAATGGATGCCGCTCTCCCCAGCCGGCCTCAAGCACTGCCCTGGAGTCCGCCGGATGCAGGGTCAAATGCATTGAACCGTCCGAACCATGGACATGCACGATCTCGTTCCTGCATCTGTGCGATGTGTGCGCCGGAAGTGGTTCGATCTCGGGTGCTTCTGATCTTGGGTTCGCGAAGAGCCCGGTACCGTGTTTTTCGAAGCATGAGGTCCCAACGCTCAAGGACTCGTCTCCGTCGGCGATGCGCTCGATCTTTGACGTGAGGTGGTTGTAGATGGTCTGTGGGGACTTTTGAGTTGTCTGTCTGGACCTCGGACACCAAAGGTTAGCCAGGCTTGCATGTGCTTGCATGTGATGTTGATTGCAGCCTTAACCGGACGTCATGGCCAATAAACCCGTCCATGGGCACTATTGTCTCGAACCACGACGACTCTCAACATGCTTATAATACCGCTGCCGTTTCGGATCAACTCACCTCTGCGGCGCAATCCCTCTGACCACCGGCCTCTCGCCCTCCCTCTTCTTCAGACCATGTGGTCCCACATCCAGGTACCCGCCGCTCTCTGGCCGTGCTCTCGGCGTATACGGATCTCGCAACGCAAACAATCCAAGCACCTTGACCTTGAGGAAGCCTTGCAACGAAGACGAAGTCCCTCCCGGACCGAGAGCGAGGTAAGCTAAGTACTCCGAATAGAAACGCAACGACAGCGGTAGCAAAGCCAAAACAACGGCGAAGGTGAGGTAAGCATTCTGCTCAACGAGCAGGGAAGGCGCCGGGATGCTGTTGTCTGCTGTCGACTTGGCCGTGAAATCCATGCCGATCGCTTTTTCAGGAAATTCTTGGTTTGAACAATTAGGCTCGCACCGTTCTGTTTAATAAAGTTTATAGGTACATGTATATGTAGGCAGCTCAGGTCATGGTGAATAGGCGCAGTCGCACATGATTTCACTTGCAACATTGAACACTGCCATGAACACTTGCTTATTTCCCACGCAGCAGGGAGGCAGCTCCAAACGTAAGAGCGACGTCAGATCGGGAAGCGTCGTTCTCGCAACAGTCACGAATGAAGGAGGCAGTGCTATACCAAGATACCAAGAAAGTCGAAGCGCTTACATCGCGCTGACTGGAATGCATTGCGCTCTTGAATGCGGCCGCCTACTCCCTATATCGTACTCGCCGGACGTTGCAGTAGATGAACGAGCATCGTTTCGTGAGCTGCAGAACATGTCGAATCATTTCCACAGTACTCACAAGTGTACAACACCTACAACTTCGTACTCTTGACCAACCCCTTCTTAATCCCCGTCAACTCACCCCCATACCCGCCCCTCCCCTCCCCACCCTTGTAAACCGCCTTAATACTCCCCAACTTCTTCTTCTTCTCCTCAAACTTCTTCCGCTTCTTCACCCGCGGATTCCTACTCTCCTTCTTCCGATGCGGCGTCAGCCCCTTGTTCTTCTCAATCGCATACGTAACCTTCCTCTTCCCATCCGCCCCCACAACCTCCTCCTCCACCACCTTCCCTCCCACTAACGCCGCCTGCCTCGCCGCTTCAGCGAAAGCAGCTTTATCGCCCTTCTTCTTCGCCGTGCGCGCGGCGATGAGGTCGTAGTAGTCGTTGTTTTCGTCGCGGATCTGGCGCGCAGCGACATGGTCTTCTTCATCGCTTGCGCCGCCGAGGTCTGCGCCAGCCTCCGCGGTGCCGCGGCCTCGTCGCTCTGCTTCCGCGTTGAGGCGCGCTTGGCGGTCGCGGAGGCGTTCACGGTAGGGGATGTCGTCGTCGCCGCCGGCATTGCGGCCGGCTGTGCCGCGTTTGTTGGTTCGTTGCGCGATTTGTGAGGTGTAGAAGCGTAAGCTCTTCTTTCGCTTGGCCTTTTCGGCTGCTTCGTGGGCTGTGAGAGCTTCTTCGCCGGCGTCGGAGTCTGCGTCGAGGTCTGCTCGTTTACGCTTCGCGCGCTTTTGTCCGAGTAGAGTGTCCAGATCTGCCAGGTCGGCTTCGGTTCTTTGCAAGCGCTCAGCTTTGCAGGCTTCAGTCGCAGCTTGTGTCGCCTCGGCGTGCTTTTGCGCTCGGCTCTTCTTTTGCTCTACACGCTTTGTGGTTGTAGCAGAGATGCCGATGTTGTCCATATCCGCGCCTGTAGAGGTGCCGTTCGTGGTGACAGAAGGCCGTAGCTCAGGATCAGCAGCCAACCCGCTCGCTCGGGTCCACAACTCCCGACACTTAACCAGCGTATCCATAACAGGATGATTCCGCAGCTGCACCGTAGACATCGCAACCACATCCTTCGCATTTCCCGATGCCGGCGACGACAACAAAGCGAAGTACATCGTCAACGCCCCAACATACGCACTCGCAGCCCTAAGCTTCGTCCTCGCGTTCGGCCTCTCCCCAGCCTTCTCCCCCTCCTCCACCAACCCTCCCTGCACAGCCTGCATAACGAGCAACTCCCTCCCCAACGGCTCAAACTCCGGATACCGTGACTTAAGCAACTTCAGCCTCTCAACCGGGCCCAAGTCATCAGCCACCTGAAGCTGCGGCAAGGTCTCCTTGACGACCGTCCCATCTCGCCCAGCATCTTCCTTCTCATCCTTTGCGTCTTGCCAATCCCCCTCATCAAACCCATAATCCGCAGCACTCATAGCAGCCAACTGCTTCTTCTGCAATCTTAAAGCCTCCGCCTCTTCCTCAAGCGCCTGCTCCTCCGTCTCGATAGCATCTGCCCCGTAAATCTCTCCCTTCGCCATAGCCCATCCAACACCTTCCTCATCATCCTCTTCCTCCCTACCACTCTCCCCATCACCCTCAGAGCCCGCGCCGACACCTCCATCATCCCCATCGTCGTCCCCGCTTTCCTCCTCATCTTCATCCTCATCCTCATCAATATCAAGCACCTCCTCCTCACTCCCCTCCAAAAACTCCTCCCGCTCCTGCTCCCTCCGCCTCCTCTTCGCCTCCGGCGCCTCGTCCAGAAGCACTTTATCGCGATTCAAGTGGAATTCGTCGTCCGAATTCGCTACATCCTCGAAATCTCTGATGCGCTTTTTGGAAGAGCCGACGTCCATGTTTGGGCCTTCTTGCTTAGGCCGTGGTGCCTTACGGGTTTTCGCCATGGCTGCGGTGGAAGTGGGCGTGGGAGATGGTGGTCGAGTGCTGAGCTGTACAAAAATTCGTGGATTGAGATGATTGGGTTTGAGCTAGTGGAGATAGGACGGAGATATCCTTGCCTTCGAGTCGAAGAACATTTGAGAGAGGATTGAAGCATCAACAACGTCCATCCAACTTCTCCCGACCATGCACCCAATGTGCGCCTCCAGGATAGCGCTGGGAATCGCCCTGCCCGCTATTGCGATCTACATCACACCTAGCCAACCGAACGAGTCCACGTCAAGTCAACCGGGGAGTGGCAAACAAAACGAAACGGGCAAGAAATGAGATTGCAGTGGTGTTGGTATCGATTTGGCATTGGAGCATATCTACATCATCGTGTCCATGGTCTCTTACTCTGGTCGAGGAGGAGCGCGCTGGCTCCAGCATCGCCGTCTGCATCGATGAAACGCCTCGTCTTCATGCCATGCATGTGATCATACCCAGAACGCCCAATTGCTGTGAAGCTGCCACTTCATAACCCCTCAAACACCACCATCCTCGATCATCGCCGCGAACGAGAAGTATACCTCGTCCTCCGATCATCAGAGCTTGCGCTACCTATTCGAAATCGTCAGTAAAACCACCCCAACACAATCCTCAAGGGCCGGGGAGTTACTCACTGCTACTAGTATAATAATCACTCGAATAAGAATACTCAGACTGCTTCCCATCACCCCTCCTCTCATTTCGCTTCCTCTTCAACCCCAGCACCGCCCACAGCCCCGCCAGCCCCGCCAACCCACCCATCACATTCCGTCCAGTATGACTCTCCTTCCGCTTCTCCACCCGGGAAGGTTTGCTCGCACCATACCACGTCCTGCCGCCGCCGCCGGAGGCGTGGTGAGAGTGTCGCTCGTACTCTTCCACTTCTGTCCGTCGCTTCTTGCGCCCGCCGAGGCCGAAGAGCGCGAGGCAGCCGTCGAGGAGGCCTTTGATGCAGCAGTAGAAGCAGATCAACCCGAGGATTAGTAGGCCGACGAGCACGCCGATGACGATGCCTGCTATGGCGCCGCCGGAGAGCCCGCCGCTGCTGGAGTGGACGGCGGTCATGGTGACGTTTGCGCCGGTGGCGACGGGGGTTTGGAAGGGGATGGTGGTTGTTGGGCTTTGTGTTGCTGTTACGACTGTTACGCCGGAGGAGGTCGGTCGGATGGGTGCGCCAGCGATGCCGGCTTTGGTTGTTGTGGTCTCTGAGCCAGCTGCTGCGGCGCATTGGCCCCATTTGAAGCAGTACTGCGTGCCTGAGCAGCAGATATCTCCGCACGGCGACTCGTTTAAGGCGTAGTTGCATCGTGCGGCTCCGGAAGGTGAGCTAGACGCTGCTGCTGATACGCTGCCGCCGACGTATGTGCTGTAGACGCTTGTGATGGTCTCGGCGTTTGTGACTGCGTAGACTGTGGTGTAGGCCTGCCAGTATCCTCCCCCAGCAGCTGCACTTGAGGGACTCGCAGGCGCGGCAGAAGCTGAGTACCCGCCACCAGTACATTGTGCTTGTTGGAGGGCATTGGTGTAGCAGCCGCCGTTCGGACAGCAGAGCTGGTTGTTCCAGCCGCAGAGTTGACCGGTGCAGTCCCATCGCTTGTAGAGGTCATTGAAGTCGAAGCCGGCTTGTGCTGAAAGTGCTGGCGCTGGGTTCGCTGTGGTGATGGGTGTGAGGAGGATTGTCGTGATGAGATGGAGGAGCGGCGCTGGAGCCAGATGGAAGCGCATGGTGAGGTCGTGGAGCCCTCGTGGGCGAGGTATGCGAGTGTGGAATGCTGAAAGTGCTTGTCTCGACCGCTCTTTTGATCTTCGAGATCTACCCCACTTCGATGCCGGAGCTCTGAACTCGGTCGCTCGGTGTGTTGTGTCGGTCGCGATACTTCGATATGCAGGAAGCGAATGTAGGTAGCTAGAGCAGCGGTTAACGACAGATGGAAGTGTGAGGCAAGATGGAGGACGTAGCTGGCAAAGTGAGCGGCTTCTAATCGAGCTTGGGTGTGAGATGGCTGGCAACGTCGATCTTTCCTGCCCCCCCGAACTCTAAATTGTCAATCGCCAGCCACGCAAACTCAATCTCTGATCCTCGTTTATAGATTATTCCAGGCAGACACAATTCATACGAAGAGTCGCAAATGTCAAATGTGAAAAGTGCTGCGCGAAAGAAAAGTGATCGCTCACCAAGGCGATCGTCTCTAACGGTTGTCCTCGCGACGCCTTCTCCGGGCGCCCTGTGGCTAAAGCTTCGTCTCGAATTTGACCGGGGTCGAGCAAACATCAGGACATACATAGGTAATCATGAAATCTACGGAGTATATAAACCCAAAGCCGTCCAGCACTCTCCAAAACCCCCTCCACCCCACAACATAACACCATGTCCAACCCTCCCTCCACAGCCTCAGAACACCACTCCCTCTGGCTCGTCCCCCTCCCCTCCTCCCCCCTCTACACAACCCTCCAACAAACCATCCACATCACCGCTCCCACCGCCTACCCTAAGACAATCGCCCCCCGCTTCCCTCCCCACGTCACACTAACCGCCGGCACAATCAACCTCCGTCCCACAGAAACCCCCTCAGAATTTTTCGAAAGGCTGAGTTGGGACTTCCCTCGCATCACCAGACCGAAGGTGCAAGTTAACATCGGAGAACTGCATGTTGGGGAGATATTCTTTCAGAAGTTAGTTTTGGTGTGTGAGAAGACGCGGCCGCTATGTGATATGGCGGTGTATGCGCGATGTTTGTATGATGAGGGCGGGCAGAAGGCGTGTGAGAGGTGGGTGGAGGAGAACTGGCGACCTCATCTTAGTCTTTTGTAGTATGTCATCCCGCACCAGATTGGAGTTAAAGGGCTAGAGCTGACGAGACACCAGCTCCAACCTCCCGGAATCAGACGTCCGCGCCAACCTCGACGAAGTCAACGCGAAGATACAAGAAGCGAAGCTCGCACATCCCGACTCCTGCTTGTCGAAAGGTGCAGAGGTCTGGCTCGTACCAACGTTCAAGGAGATCAAGGACTGGAAACCGGTAGCGAAGCAGGAACTACCGGACATCGAATGGATCTGGAAAACTTGAACTCGAGCACTTGCCGGCGGAACATGCGTTTATTTCAGCTACCGAACCCCAGCCCTTTGCTTTCATCATCCTCTCGTAATGCTGCGCGGACGTCTTCCTCGCTGACGCCGAGTCTGATCCGACCGACTCGGTCGCCGTGGCGGGTTTCCAGTCCGACTATCCCGGCTTCTGCGAGCTCCTGGGCTGCGCAACCTAGACCTAGGACGCGAGCCGCTTTGTCGACCTCTTTCTTTGCAGCGGGCTTGCCGCGCTTGGAGGGAGTGTTGGCTACTGCGCCAAGATCGTCGGGGGTTTGTGTTGGGGTGGCGGCCGAGGTTAGGAGGTAGTCTTCGATTTGCTTGGATTGCGACATCGTGCCCATGCGTCGCGTCTCGTCTACAACGTCCGCGAGTGTCGACTCAGTGATTCCGGTCCGCCTAAGCCGCGCTAGTAAAGCGGCGAGGAATAGCTTGCTCGCTAATGGCAGAGACCGCAAGTGTGCGGCGAGCGGC
This sequence comes from Extremus antarcticus, assembly GCA_033117895.1. Classification (NCBI taxonomy): domain Eukaryota; kingdom Fungi; phylum Ascomycota; class Dothideomycetes; order Mycosphaerellales; family Extremaceae; genus Extremus; species Extremus antarcticus. The sequence goes on from JAWDJX010000006.1 coordinate 83,795, forward strand.
GTCGACGTGGCTTCGTTGATTGCTCGCTTGATGGTTGCGATGGTCACTATGCCCTTTTTGGCACCTGGCCCAGTCAAGGCAACATCCTTCTGCCTGCCAGGCGTTTTGCTCGGGGTATCCGGTGTTTGATTTTCCTTACCTGGGTCGGCGAGACTTTCTTGCTCGGCGATCTCGATTGCACGACGACACATATCGAGCGCTCGTCTAGCATCTCCGGATACGGCTGCGACTTTTCTGCTTGCGAATTGAACAGCATCTGGATCCACAATCACTTGGCCAACACCCTCGAGACGGGACTGAATGATGGCCATGAGCTGCGTGTGCGTGTAGCCGGGAAACGTGATGCGAGTCAAACCCAGCCGCGAGCTGATCTTGTTCGACAAAGTGCGCTCGGGAAGGTCCATCGTGTTCGCCACAGCAAGCACAATAAGCCGTGAGTGCCGTAGCTGTGGCCAGTTGAAAAAGTTGTACATCACGCCCTGATTACGTGTGACCAGCTGATCTAGCTCGTCCATCAGCACCACACAAGGGACTCGTCGAGGGCTGGGTGTGCTGAACTCTCGCTCTAACAAGTCCAGCGCATGCGCTGAGCTGACTCGGTCGCCTTTCAGCGCCTCCCAGAGGAGAGAGTACGACTGGTGAGGATCGGTGACTTTCATCCCGTTGATCTCGACAAAGTAGAAATCGTCCAGCTGCTCCTCTACCACAGCTGCTTGCAGCGAAGCGACGACTTCGCGGACGGTGGCTGTCTTTCCAGTACCAGGAGTGCCGGATATGTAGATACAGGCGCCTGTACCTGCAGTGATGGCTGCTTCAAGGTGCGAATGAACCATCTCGAACTCCGACTCTCGACAAGGCAGAGCATGCGGCACCGCAGAAACGTGTAGCGTAGACCTCGCGAGCTGATACGGCGAAGCCTGCATCTGCGCAGGCGATAGCACTCGTGTGCCAAGCGGTGTAAACTCCAGCGCCTTCTTCGTCACAATCTTACGTCCAGTCGGCGTAGCGAACTTCCTCGGCGTGCCCTTCTTCCTCTCCGTCGGCGTGCCCGCACCCAACTTCCTCCTCTTCCTCGGCGTCTTCGGGTCCTCCTCCCCTTCCTCGCCAACCACAAACTCATCCCCTTCATACGCCTTCCCCGCCTTCCGCTTCCTAGTCTTAACCGTCTGCCCCTCAACCATCTCCAACAACCCATCCATACTCTGCCACCCTTTAAACACCTCCTCCCACCTCCACTCCTCCGTATACGTAGCCGTCCGCACATTAACGCCGCGGCGACACACAAACACCTTCCCATTCTCCCTCGCCCCCTTCGGCACTCTACCCGTAGGAAACCTCCTGTCAAAAGCCTCCTGGGAGAGCACAGTAGCCTTCCCATTAATAGTCTCAAGCGGATTCTCATCGAAATTCGCCGTTATATAAAGTTCATTCTCCAACGCATCTCCCCGCTTCTTCCTCCCCCTGATCTCCTTCTCCGACGAAAACCACATCATCGTCGCTTTCTTCTGCACTTCCACCTCTCCATCTTCGTCCTCAACTTCTTCTTCACTAAATCCGTAAAGTATCGCTACCCAAGCTTCACCCCGTGTAGGCGCTTTGAGCAGCACCGTGTCGCCGAGCCGGATTTCGAATTTTCCCATCCGCGCGCCCGCAATGCGTGAGGGGTTGGTGGAGGAGTAGATCCATTCCCACGGGTGGTCTTCGAGGCCGAGCTCGTCGTCGGAGTCTTCGCGGAGGACGCCGCCGCCGGAGAGATAGTGGCGGGCTTGTTGTAGGTTTGTGCGGGTGCGTTTGGGCGGCATTGTGGGGGTGGTGTGTGTTTACAGTGGTGAGACGGGAGTTTAATGTTGAGATGTTGGAGACGCGTTTTCGGACGCGAAGTACTTTACGCGAGATTGGGAAGGTGGAGCCGAGATGATTGCCTGAGGCTTGAACATTCACATGCTTGAAATTGTACCTGCCTGATTCGGTGGTTACCTGATCTTCGAGTCATGTATTTGAGTCATGCCACTTCCAATACTAGAGACAAGCCATTTGGTCGGTATATAATCATCGCCACGAACCATCAACCATCACACTGCGATGGAGATCCGAACGCCGGACGCCCCAGTGGCCGACTCTCGAATGGCCGATTCATCACTCTAACCACCACCCGCCAAAGCGGAGATCCTGACTTAGAAGATCAAAATCGTTGCGGTCGCGGCCTCTGCACTGCACTTCGAACATGAATATTCGGGGACCGCAGACGAGTACATTCACTCGGAATGTAGTACGAGAACCCCAACGGAGTCTCGCAGCGCATCTTCAACATCCCTCAGCTCGAGAAACTTCTCAAGGATAACAAGGCAGACACCGGCAAGAAGTTCTTCCGCATGTATCAGAACCAGGAACAGAAGTTCGGAGGGCTGGCTGTTGCGATGCAGGCCATCATGCGCGAGCCTCGTTTTCTTAATAACGACGATGTGTGGGAAATTGTGACTGTGACCTCGGAACACATGGCAGAGCTTCGTGAGCAGTTCAAGGATGCGCTGGAGGACTCGCTCAGTACTGGTGTAAGTCGAGATGTCGGTGGATTGTTGATGCGGGTGGGAGCATGCCGGAGCGACTGCTGACCTGGTTACAGGTGAAGAACGTCTGAGTACTTGCGCGTCAGAGGTACGAAATGTTCCTTCCGGCCGCCGATATAGTACCTGACCATGTGGACAGCAATCAGCAGGATCTTCTGACCCGCCATTCATCGACTTCTCGTAGGCTGCTTTGCTGAACAGCCCGAGCATGATTCCTGGAGGGTGGTAGCTTGACACTGCTTTGATAGATAGATTCGGCGAATCAGGCGGCGTTTCCGGAGGGCGCGGCGATCCGTCAGCTGGTGTGAGTGTGGACGTAGCCCTCTACTCGATAGCCATCAAGCAAGAATCCACATGGCATGCGTATATTCGGTTCCCCAAATCGTCTCTTCAAGGCGTACCCTCCTTGCCACTTCTCGACCTCAGACTCTTCACCACAACCTCCACGGGCTTCTCCCTTTCCTTCTGCGCAAACCCCATGATCTGGCCAACCAAGCCTCCGGGCTTCGGTACTGGACACTCGCGCTGCCTCCTCAGATCTCCGTCCTCCTCCATTGCTGCTGTAGATTGCGGTTGCTCGATGCCTGCGGTAGCATTTGGTGTTGCTGCGCCACTTCGTTTCCGTCTCCGCCGTGGCTTGCCATCCAGTGTCTCGCCGCTATCTGCAAACTTCCTTCGATCGACCGGACAAGGTAGTACGTGTGGCAAGCCGACGACCAGGAAGCAGACGGCCAGGGTCGCTGTAAAGAGTGTGCCGGTTGCCCGCGAGCGCGGATGCATGTGATGCATGTCGGCAGGCGTATGTTAGCACTGAAGAGACCTCGCCGACGTAAATGGTCAACTAAAGGATCGATGACCTGTTGAGCGCAATGGCAGGAGTCCTATGCGGCGAATTCGGGGGTGCCTGATTTAGGGTTGTGGACCCTACTGCAGAATTTAGTGCAGCTACCAGTTCAACTTCAACTCCGACGTGACATAGCAAATCAAGAAGCATTTCGCCCTACTCTTGACGTTGCATACACCAGGTCAAACATCCCAGCGCGATTTACTTGGGTCTCCGAAGTCTCGAAACGACACAACAACATGGCGGCCGTCCTTCCCGCCAACACAGCCATTGTCGCAACAGAGCCTTCAGATAAAGTCCAGGAACGAGCCGCAAAAGCAGTGAAGCTCTCAGCGAAGCGCACAAGAGAGGTCTTCGCCGCAGACTTTGCTCAACCTTCCGCACTCGAGAGAGCGCCGCAACCCAGCATTGCTCCCTCGGAACCATCACCTCACGAACGCGCACAAAGAGCGAATGTCGCATCACGGATACGAGCAGAGTATGAGGATGTGACGGAGCTACCGGCAGTTCTAGCGCAGAAGCAGGCAAATGCTCAGGCAGGGTTGGCGGCGAGGCGGAAGAAGCAGAGGACGGATGAGCAGGCGAGTGATCCGCAGATGGCGCAGCTGATAGCTGGCGTATCGGAGCGAGCAGGACCATCGCAGGCGAACGGGGGCTCCATGGCACTCACGAGGATACAAGGCACAGCGGGGGAGAAATTACCGCCAAATGCGAATGGACCGACACCACAGCGAAACACACCATCTTCGAGCTTGGTGAGGCGAGACACTGTACGGCAACAGAAGCCGGAGTGGCATGCACCTTGGAAGCTTTTCAGGGTCATTTCGGGTCATCTTGGCTGGGTGCGAGCTCTTGCTATGGAACCTGGCAACCAGTGGTTTGCTTCAGGAGCTGGCGACCGCACGATCAAGATATGGGATCTCGCAACGGGCACTCTCAAACTCACACTCACCGGCCACATCTCCACTGTTCGAGGTTTGGCAGTCTCCCCTCGACACCCCTACCTCTTTTCGTGTGCAGAGGACAAGATGGTGAAGTGTTGGGATCTCGAAACCAACAAGGTCATTCGCCATTACCACGGTCACTTATCTGGCGTCTACACCATGAGTCTTCATCCTACTCTCGATGTACTTTGCACGGGTGGGCGTGACGGTGTTGTTCGTGTCTGGGACATGCGCACCCGCTCCAACATCCACGTTCTGAGCGGTCACAAGGCGACCGTCTCTTCAATCGTCACCCAAGCTACAGACCCGCAGGTCATCAGCTCCTCCCTCGACAGTACAGTACGGATGTACGATCTCGCTGCTGGGAAGACGATGGGCGTCCTTACACATCATAAGAAGGGCGTTCGTGCTCTCACCACTCATCCAACAGAGTACACCTTCGCATCTGCCTCGCCTGGACAGATCAAGCAATGGCTGTGCCCCAAGGGCGACTTCATGCAGAACTTTGAGGGGCACAACAGCATCGTCAACACGCTCGCTGTAAATGACGATAACGTGCTTTTCAGTGGTGGCGACAATGGTAGCGTGGCGTTCTGGGACTGGAAGACTGGTCACCGCTTCCAGTATGAAGATAGCGTGGCTCAGCCTGGTAGTTTGGATGCGGAGGCTGGTATCATGAGCTCGACGTTTGACCATACAGGGATGAGGTTGATTACTGGAGAGGCGGATAAGACTATCAAGGTTTGGAGGCAGGACGAGAAGGCTACGCAGGAGACGCATCCTCTTGATTGGAGGCCAACGCTAGGGAGGCAGAAGTTTTGAGGTGGTGGTATATAGCGTTATTGCGAGGTGGGTCAACTCACACGACTCTTCGTCAAAGACTGCTCATCAGGAGGAGGAGGAGGAGATGGACAGGGCGATGTGTAGATTGAGTCGCACCTTCTTCAAGCGCGTGCATTGAGACGCGAGTGCCTGATTCGTCAGCGCGAAATTTGCCCCTTAGCTTCCGCCACCAGAGCACTTTCTCGAGAATCTCCGCTACCTCAATAACCACCTCGCAAGTCGCGATGGATGACTACGAGCGACGCAACGCTCGAGAGTGGGACCAGAACGACGGCGACGCTGCTGGGCCGTCGAATGCAGACGAATGGCAGGTCGTGGGCAGCGGTCGCAATAGACCAAGTCAGACTCGACCATCATTACAGCAGAATCTTCCACCGCAACCACCGCAGCAACAGTCGCAGCCACAGAGGCAAAGCAATGCCCATCAAACTCCTCACTACCAGCAAGGGCAGAGGGGTCGTGGCCAGCGTGGAGGTGGTCAACGCGGTGCATTGTCTCAGAGACCCAATGGAGCATCTAGGACCCCTTCCGATAACGCGTTCGCACAGCTGTCGCACGAAGAGCCTGATTCAGCAAACCACAGCTCACCAGAGTCGTCACTGTACCGACTGACGCCACCATGCACCCAGCAACGCGCACAAACACACGTACAACGTGGCCAGAGTGGCTCGCCTCAGCAGTGGCCTCAGAGACCTGAGCAGAGAGGTGGCAGCAGAGCATCAGGCCCTCCGCCATCATCGAGACCAGTCACCCCGTCGAATGCTCAAGCACCACTCGATCGTCAACAGACCCCGCCAACACAGGGCCAACTGCAACAAGGTCTTTCTCCCCAGAGGTGGCGACAAGGTGCCCAGCAGGGTCGTGGTGACAAACCACGACGCCTGCCTCCAAGCTTCGTCATCACCACCGACAGCAATGCCGCTGAATCGTGGCGGAACCACGAGCCGCCCACGGATTGGGTACGGATCCCTAGTGAGCTAGTTCTAGATCACTTTTATCTGGACATCGCTCGCGACAACAAGACCTGGATGTTTACAGATAATCCCACCGAGAAGCCCATCACATTCGGTATCTGGGGTGGAGAGAACGCCGTCAAGACTACCAAACGGGCAATCGTCGCCGCTATAGAGGAGTGGAACGCGCCCAAGAAGTCACAGCGGTCCTCACGATTTGCGAAATTAGTCTCTCTGACAGACAAGGGACGTGAGCGAGCTGAGAGAGAATGGCGGCGAGAGGTGACGCGACAACGTTTCCGGCAGCGTCCTCCGCAGGACATGAGCCACGGAGCTATTGGCTTGTTTCACTGGCCAACACAGAACTTCCGTCCGGAAGAAGTCCTTGGGAACAGCTTCGAAGCAATTGATCCCATTCGGATGAGCTGCAAGAGCTACATCATCTTCGATCACGAACGTAACGGGTTCCAAGTCTTGGGGGGCTCACAGGGCGTGCAACAAGCTTTGTTGCGGATTCGCAAAACATGTTTCCAAATAGCAGCCCGCCAAATACCTACCACACGACTGTATCTCCTGAGCCCAACGGAGAGATTGATGCATGCCACTCATGTCGTCCTCGAGCCATACCAGCGTCCTACGATTGCCCATGATACAAGCGGCGGCAGACCAGCTATCATGAGCTCGCCACGCGCCGACGGCAAAGGTGCTGGACGCGGCGAAGTGCAGGCACTCAACAGCGCTGTCGAGGATCGCCTACGCAACGTAATAGTTCGCACTCTACCAAAGCTGCATTACTACCGCGGCCAGATCAACTTACGCTTCCGTCTCGGTCGCTTCCTGGCAACACTTTTCAAGAAGCCAAAGGGCGATGCCTACACCGTCGACGAGTACGAGGATATGATCGGCCAGTCACAGTTCACAGGCGAGGTTACCCGAGAGTGAGTAGCTGTACAAACGACTATGAGGAACATGACTGACCACACAACATAGGATCGGGAATCCAACCAGTGAGGCCAACGCTCGGAGGGCTCTGCAAAACGCCAACGAGCTCTTGGTGCCGTACGACGTCTTGGCCGCGGAGCTGTCTGATGTAAGACCGACCTACACGGCAGTGTTCACTTTTGCGGACGCCTCCGGAGATCTTCGCCTGACCGTGTCCTGGGTCGAAGCCCAAGATGAGTCGTCTGAAGCGGTTGTGTACGAGATCATATCGAAGAAGTGGACACGTATGGAGCGTGACACCGGCACCTCCGCATCTATCGTCGACGTGTCTCTCAAAGACCTCACGACTGGCCTTGCCTGGCAATTCGACATTGAGGCTTCTCAAGCAGTGGAAGAGTCAAGGCTGCCCGACAGACTCAGGCAGTTTGCCGAGAACTACAACCTCCGCATAGATGCCGACGAAGCACGTAAAGCAACATTCGACAAGCTCTTCGTCATATACAAGCCGTACGGCGTGCATCTGAAGTCTGTCCAGCAACGCCTAAGCTACGGCTACAACATCAAGGGGACCGATTATACCGTCGAACTTTCTCGATTCCAAGATCGCAAGTATCCTCCTCCGCCATCCATGACCATGCTTTCTCACCTACCTGCGACTGTCTACGAACCTCGCTGGAGTCTAAATGTCTATCGTGGCGATTGGGACAAGATGCTTACCACCAACGAGCGTTTGCCAATCGGAGAGAGGGCAGACTGGGAGGACGACATCGACACGTTCTTCCCTGAAGACATGACTAAAGACTCCGATCCGGATCACAAGGGCGCTGGGTTTAAACAGCTGATGGACAAGTTGAAACAACTGCAGAGTATCCTGATGGGCGCTACGGCTAACGATTTGTCTGATGGGATGACCGTGGCATAGCCTGTCACCACGCCATCCGTCAGCCACATCAAGACCATGACGCAAATCGACTGCGATCACAAGAGAACGCACCCTTTTCAGCGCCCGCGTGATCGACAGAATCACTCTCTTTGCCATGATGGTTTCGCTAAAAATTGCTACGGCGACGACATCGCTCCTTTCGTCTTGGAGTGCAGGATGTGTGGTCTTCTCATTTGTCGACGTTGCTGGCGCAAGCGATACCCAGAAGGAAGGAGCCGTGCTACTGGGGATGCGACCGATGAGCGGAGATGCGGTCCTGGTGGCAAGGATGGAGATTCAATACGCGCAGTACACGAGAGAGGGCGTTTGGCTTTTTACGCGTCCGGACGGATGATGATGTTTTCAATCGCTCACTGGTGAACCACTTGCTCTGCATGCAATGAGTTTCATGCATGCAGCCTGAAACAGCTGGTAGATAGTGCTATGGTACAGCTCGCTCAAATGCAACGTTTTCACTCGCTGCTGATGCATCTCTTCTCAGCCTGCATTTTACATCGCTCGCGACCCTCCGGCAGAATGCCACATCACTGCACCCTCCCTACTCATCCTCCTCATCATCAGCAACAACCCTTCTCCGCTTCGTCCTCGCAATCTGCACCTGCTCCTCCTCTTCCTCCTCCCCCAGCGCATCCGCCTCCTCATCCACCACCTCCCTATCCCGCTTCGGCGTCCGCTCCCTCCTCACCGCCGTAGGCGCCGCCCTGTCCTCCACAATCCCATCATCGGGATCCTCATCATCCTCCACAACCTCCTCCTCATCACTCGGCGCCACAAAATCATCCTCCTCGTCATACTCATCTTCCCACGAAAATCTTTGCCTGCCAAAGTCCTCGTCTTCGCTGTACTCGCTATTCCGTCTCCGTCGCGGCTTGCGCGCTTTGTTCGGGCTCGGTCTCCCTCTCGCTCCGCTACCGCCGTCCTCGTCATCTTCCAACATCCCCACATTAAGCCCATTATACCGGTTCGCAGCGCCACCTAGCCCTTTCCTTCCCAAAGCGCGATCCGAGCGCGCAGCCTCCCGATCCCGCGCCGCCTGCGCTTTTTTCTGGTTCAGCTCTGCCTGCCGCACTGCCTTCGCCGCTTCATCCCTGGCCTTCTCCGGGTCCGCGTCGATGTGGATGAGATTGATCCCGCTCGCGCCGTTGACTTTACTCGCGTTCGAGGCTGCGGCAAGGGAAGCTTGCAAACGCTCGATGGCGTCGTCTTCGACTGTAGCGGATTGTTTGATCGACAGGCCGGCGGTGATTTTGTGCATCACGATCATGGTGTCCACATCTGGTTGCGGGCGGAGGAGGTAGGTGAAGGCGTCTTTGGCTGTGGAGTATTTCTCGTTCGTTAGCGCGCCTTGCCGTCCGCCTTTTGTGGAGGTGGCTTCGATGCTAGTTGGAGTGGGAATGAGCGGGTTCCGTTGGGGTGGTGCTAAGGGGTTGCCGTCGATTTCGTACTGGGTTGTTGGGTCGGAGGCGAGTTGCAGGGTTAGGGAGCCGTCGGACCAGCGGTTTATGCGGGCGTTGGATTGAAGGTCGGAGGGGGAGGAGGGGGAGTGGCGCCAGCGGATTGTGGAGAGGGCGGTGTTGAAGGCGGAGAAGGTTTCGGTGGGGGGGCGGTTGGAGTGGTGGTCGGTGGTGGGGGGTTGGAAGGTTTTGTGGTCCCAGGCTTGGGGGTCGATGGCCATGAAGGAGGGCATTTTCATTAGGTACATCTGTGAGGGGTCAGTGGTGGGTTTTGTACGCTATTGGAGATGGGAGGAAGGATATACCTCGCCGTCGCTGGGTTCTGGGCAGGCTTGTCGGATAAGATCCACTGGCATGATTACTAGCTCGTTTTGGGCGGTTTCTTGCTCCGTCTCGTCTGGTGCTGCGCGATCTGCCCTGCCCATGTCGTCGCCAGAGTCCAGCTCCTCGTCATCCAATAATCGCGGCTTCTCTACCGCATCTTCGTCGCCGAACAGATCATCGCCTCTCGCCCCCTCCTCATCGTCGTCCTGTGCAGCGCCATTGACCCGCCGCCTCGCGCCGCGATTCTGAAGTGGATTCGCAGGCAGATCTTCATCATCGTCGTCCTCATCGCCGTTCGCATCGGGTAGCTCCTCGTCTTTCGAATACACGCCGCCGGTGATCTCTCCGGGAAGCCCACTGTCTTCACCGAGATCGTTTTCTATAGGCGATCGCGCGTAGTCTGCGCCTACTGCTGCTGCTGAAGCCATTGGAGTGCAATTCCTCTAGTCGTCCTGGACCATAGGTTTGCTGGTTCGCAAGACAGCCTCTTGATGATTGCTCGCGGTAACCGAAGGTAGCAATATTGTGTTCGTTGTCAAACTGTCGATTTGTGGTCCCGGGGAGGAGAAGAGACGTCTTGCTAGAAGCTCAGCACGCGAAACGTGAAGCCAAAGTGAACTGTCCAAAGCCCGTCGGCGAAATAAGGTTACGGTTAGTCTGGCTCGCTTCGGAGCGATCCTCTAGCTCTGCCACTAGTGGAGTTCGAGAATGGCAAGGGTTCAATGTTTCAGGAAGCTCTACTCCGACCTTCACCTCCTGCCAAGTAGTGTTGGGGTGGCCAACATCGTTCTTCTTCAGATCTCTTCTGACAACGCACAAAGGTGTAAATACGCATTGGACCATCTTGAAGGCCGAACGAGGCGAAGCGAGTACTTCGTGGGAAGGCACACCTACGTGCCATGATGGCGTCCTGGATGAATAACTTGTGAGTATTCTTATTTGGTTTTTTCACTTTGATTGTCAAGATGGGCGGGCGGGCGGGCGGAAGTGGTAGCGAGCAGATGAGAGTATAGAGAACAAAGTACGGGAGCAAGCGACCTTATTCGATCTACCATTGGAAGGCGGTTTCCAGCACCCTTGGATTGCTCCTGACCTCCTCTGGCTTCTGGACGGCAGTCGAAACAACGAGATCGTTACTGGAGTTCCGGCAAGGCTATGACTCTGCAGCACTTTCCTGGCAGCATTTATACGAACGAAGGCACGTATTGCATTGGGCTGGTCCTGCTGTATCGCCTCAGCGGGCTCCACACCGCTTTCACTGCGTCTACTGGACCACAATGAGCTTCTGACCAGCCACGGTATCTCACGTCCTCTCTCAAGTATACTGAGAGGACTCTTTGGACTGTCGCACTAAACTCGGCGGCAAACCAATGTTTCAAAAGTAGTTGTGGAGGACATGTGGAAATCCAGGTGGCAACGCTCGCAGCGACTTGATATTCCGCTTGATATTATCTAAGACTGTGCTAATGTACGCAGACGTGGCCTCGCACAGGGGGGCCGTAAGCAGGGCAATAACACCGCAAACCAGCCACCTCACCGTGGAAACACCTCGTCACCTACAGCCTATGGCGCGTCCGGACTCGGCGCTCCAGCCATGCCAGCTGCACCACCCTCACCTTCACTCACGACGACCATGACCTCGAACGAACAAGCACATCAGAACAACCAGCAGCAGAAGAAGATGCCAATCTTCTTCCGTGAGGACTATGCCGGTTTCATCGTCAAAGGGAACTTCATGACCCTGGCAGCGAGGCCGCATCTTGTGGAAGAGGGGGAGTGGCTAGCGCATCAGCGTGAGTGCTACTCCATGTCCCAGATCTTGTTCACAGTGCACATGATCTCGGCAATGACTCCACCTTTGTTCATTTGATCATTGTGCTAACAGCTCGTTTCAGTCGTTGAACAGAACCGCATCCTCAGTGGCATGCTGAGGTGTATGCAAGAGAAAGACCGCACTACAGGCCGTCCAGTGTGCAACGAGCAGGCTTGTCCAACGATGGCTGCCGGGCCGTGAGTGATGACTGAATTCTGTGTTGACTGCACTATACTGATGGTGATTACAGGACTACATACACCTGGATCGATACCAAGGGCAACCCGATCAACCTCCCAGCTCCAACGTACATCAAGCACATCCAAACCTGGGTCGCCGGCAAGATCCAAGACCAAGCACTCTTCCCCACAGACAACTTCACAAGCGCTCCGCCACTCCCACGCAAAGACGATACACCCACCGACCCAAACCACTGGCTCGGCAAGACCTCCGGCTTCCCGCAGCGTTTCGAGATGGAGATTAAGAACATGTACAAGCAGATGTTCCGCTGCTACGCCCACCTATACTGGCAGCACTGGCTCACATTCTGGGACCTGAGTGCGCATCGCGAGCTCAATACGTGCTTCGTGCATTTCGTCAACGTCGGTCGGATTTTCAACTTGCTCAATGAGAAGGACATGGAGCCAATGGGTCCGCTGGTGGATCTGTGGGTGACCTCTGGTGTGCTGCCGAAGCGTGTCGATGCTGCGCAGCCATCCAGTGCTGGTGGAGCTGGTAGCACTGGCTCTCCGGCTGGGGGCGCAGGGTCTGCCACTACACCGACTGCTGGTGCGTCCAGCGGCAACGCTGGGTACGAGAAGACTTCCAGTTGAGTCATGCGATAGGAGAGTCGAATGTTGAGCATTGAATGAGACATGATTTGATGAGGCTCGATCTCCGAGCGCAAACAAGCATAGCATGGAGAGATCAGGTAGTGCGCTTGCAGCATCAATGTCGCTATCGTCGAGTAGCTACATTTCACAAACGGCTCCCTCACAAATCCTTTGTCCTCTCCTCACTCTCCTGAATCCACCTCTCCAACAACGCAGGATCCCTCACCCTCAACCCCACCTTAAACTCCTTCGGATTCAGCGTCAAACTCGTCAATAACTTATTACACCCAAACGCATCCAGCACCGGCTCGTCCGCTTTATTCTTCGGCGGCAGAATCTCGAACGCTGTAATCATCCTTAGAAATGCGGTGTACAGTTCCCGATTCGCGAGGTGAGTGCCGATGCACATTCGTGAGCCAGCTCCGTAGCCATAATGCGGTGTCCCACGCGTAGCGGCTGCGTCGTCGATAGATTTATCGGAGAGGTAGCGTTCCGGCAGGAACTCATAGGGGGATTTGAAGTGCGTGTCATCGTAGTGGGCACCGTAGGCGTTCATGTAAAAACTTGTGCCTGCTGGGATTGTGGCGTTGCCCCATCTACATCCACCATATCAGCACCCTTCACATCCATCCCTTCCAAGGCAGACGGTGACTTACTGTATATCCTTAGTATTAACCCTAGGCAAACAAATCGGGATCACGCTCCAGAACCTCAGAGTCTCCTTGACAAGCGCGGTAATGTACTCGCACTTGTCCTCGTGGAGGCAGCGTTCCCAGCTGTCGTTGTTGGGGTAGCGCTCGTTGATTTCTGCGAGCGCGCGGGTCTGGATCTCCTGCCCGTGGGGGGAGGAGAGGTAGGCGATGCACATAATGAGGTTTCCCGGGACGGTGTCGAGGCCGGCGGAGACCATGGAGAGGCCGATGGACATTACTTCCGCTGCGTAGATCGTTAGCGGACAGTTTTGATCGAGCGAAGCAGGGAGGGGGGAGCCGGTTGAAATACCGTGGCTTAGTTTAGCTTCCGGATCTTTCAAAACATTCCCGGTGATGCATGGCTTGTCGGTGCCGTCGGCGATGCGCTCTTTGAGCATGTTCAGGAGTTGATTCCTAGACACTATCGTTAGCACATTGTTCGTTCAATACCTTGAACGCTGAAATCATACATATATGCGGACCTCCGCTTCTTATACTCAAGCGGCTTAGTATTGTTCCCCGGCTTCAACCTCATCAACGGGATATAATCAGCCCAGTTGTTGCTCGTGGACCGGAAATTCGAGATCTCGCGCTCGACATGCGTGATCTCTGCGAGCATCTTATCGTCGACGTTGCCTTCGATCTTGAGGCCGTAGTTGAGAGTCAGAGATGTAGACAGAGCATATCGAGCGAAATGAGCATTGGGGTCAACGTCGATTTGGCCGTTCTTCGAGTCGGACAAGAGCTCTTTGATGGATTTGGTCGATTCGTAGTCGATGATCGGCATATAGCTCTGCACAGCTGGTTTGTTCAGAGCAGTTGCGGCGGCCTTTCGTCTCGCTTTGCAGCTCTCGTCCCATGGGCTGGTACCAATCGTGAAGCCTTCGCTCGAGCTTACTACGGTATGGAAGGTGTGCAGTGTGGGCCTCGAGATCAAGGCCGACTGATTCGTGATCCAGAGGTTCTTCACGCTGTCGAACGTGTTTGCGAACACGATCCTGCGGTTGCCCATTCGTACTTGGAACACCGGGCCATACTTCTTCGCAAACTCCTGGGCCACTTTGGCGTGATTTTCGCCCAATTGAATGAGATTACCGAAGATTGGCCAGCCAGGAACTTCGGGAAGGCCTTTTATTTTAGGTACGTCGGTCTTGTCCATGAGTTTGATCGTTGTGTAGATCACGGCTATGAGGAAGAAAGGCAGGATCTGCGCCGAGAGGAGGAGAGCCATGATGCCCTGGGGTTGTTGTGCTTCTGCCATAGTGATTTCTGTCGATTAATCCTCTGACACTTCGAGATATTTTGCGATTTAGTCCAGGATGCGATGTTGCAAGCAATCCGGGCTCCGACTGTATAGAATGTTTCGGTCTCTCTTGCTGTGACGGTATGGGGTTGGTAGTCTGCTGCGAAGTAGTCCAAGGAACTTGCTGGAGCTACTGGCCTTGGAGTATCCTATTACCTTATATTGTAGATATACTCGAAGCCTCAAAAAGTAAGATCTTGATTGTAGGAACTATTCCTTTAGTGTGTCCACCAATCTTCGAAGAAGGCGGTCGCCGAGCGAAGGCCGTTCACCACGTTCCGCTCGAACGGCGGAGTAACTTTGCGGACGATCATGATCACACTTGGTGGGTCTCACCTAAGATGCACACATGAGCTCGTGTCTGCGGGGACGTGGAGGTGGAGAAGGTGGAAGGGCGGAAGCGGAATATTACCGCGGGTCCTCCCTAACACGGCAACATACGCTCCGATGAGATAAAATGTTCCAACATGGATGGCGTACGGCTTGCTAATTCAACTCACCTTGTGCAAGAGTCGAACGGCCCGCTATTTTGAGGGAAGGACTAGAAGCTGATTTTCACAGCTGGCTCTATCTTACCAGTACACTCTCCGAAACCGACCAAGGCACCGTCTTCCGTTCCGCAGCAACCCGTGATAGTGACCTGGTCTCCGTTTTCGAGGAACTTCCGCTTCTCTCCGCCCTCGAGTGAGATCTCAGTCTTGCCATTATCTGTTTGCTCGAGCAGACAGCCCTTTTCACTCTTAGACTCGCCAGATATTGTTCCAGACCCCAGTAGGTCTCCCACGTTGAAGGGACAGCCACCGATGGTGTGGTGTGCCAGCATTTGTGGGAACGAGAACAACAAGTTCTTCGCTGTTGTCTTCCCAATATTGCTCGTGTTCCCAGAAGCAGTCGTGAGTGATACTGACAAGTCGATCGAATAGTGACTCTTCGGACCCTTCTCGTTCAGATATGGTAGTACCTGGGTGTCGTTGGTAATGCCGTCCGCTGCAAAAGGTTCGAGAGCATCCATCAGCACAACCCAAGGCGATATCGTGGTTCCAAAGTTCTTGGAGTTGAAAGGCCCAAGAGGTACATATTCCCAAGCTTGGATGTCTCTTGCACTCCAGTCGTTCAATAGTACTATACCAAAGAGGTGCTGTGGTGCATCCGCTATCCGCACAGGATCTCCGAGCGACGAAGGCTTGCAAACGAAACAGCCGAGTTCAAGCTCGATGTCGAGCTTTTTGCTCTCACTGAAGATAGGCTCCTTTACCTCCGCGGTAGGGTTGGCAAGTATCTGTCCATTTGGTCGTTTTATCGGAGTTCCGGACACGACGACACTACTTGCTCTGCCGTGGTACTTTTGTTCATGAGGAGGACCCGTCAGTCAATGCCTCAGATGTCTTAGACGGGGGTTATGCTCAACAGCGTACTCACGCCGACTGGTAGGTGCTTATAATTGGGCTGCAAAGCATTTTGGGGTCCTCTGAACAGTACCCCGACATTGTACGCATGGTTCAACCCAGCGTAGAAGTCTGTATAGTCGTTGATGAACATAGGGAGGTGCATTTTGCAGATCTCGATAGGTTTGAGAGCTGCCTTCTGCAATTGCTTGTTCTTTTCAAAGGCATCCGGGAATGGTCCATCCTTGAGTAAGACGCTCTGCAAGTATTCTCGAACAACCCGATGCATAGGTCGACCTAAGGCGGCGAATCCATTGAGGGTAGGTTGACTGAAGACTTGTTGGTGTGGCTGTATAATTGACAGGGCGGAGAAGCCATTTTGCTGTGCGAATGCGTGAAGGTCTAGCGCATAGTCACCGATGGCCACAGCGACATGCGGTGTAGACTCCCCAGACGTCGAGATTATTCCAAATGGAAGATTGTAGATTGAGAAGTGAGACTTCGGGTCGATATCAAGCCAGGAAGCAAGCGGTGCCATGTTGCAGAGTTGATTTTCTGACAGACCGGCTGTGATCTGGTCTGGAAGTCCTTTCTAGGTTGGATATTGCTCTGTACCACCAGCCATCATCGCCCATCTAGTGATATCCTCAAATTCGTGTTATGGATCCAAGCAGTGGATCAGGCTTGTTCCACGACGACGGAGGAGTTCCGTGAACGGAGTGATACCGTGGCAGCTCAAAGTGGAAGAGGTTGTTTGAGAGGGGCTGGTGATCTGCGGCTAGAGAAGGTTCAACGGTCGTCATCGCTTCATCCGGAACGCGGAAATGGAAACATCAATCACGAGTATCTCGCAAATATTCGGAGTTGTCGTAAGCGCACTTGTAGTCGTTCATCGAATAGATCTGATGTTATAATTCCACTGGAAGACTCGAGTCCGTTGACAGACCAGCCCATTCCTGCAGCTTGCGAACTACAGCCACCTGGAAAGGCAACACGAAACCGAATATGCCTGTCACCAACTTCGCGGTCAAGGAAAAGTACCAGTATCAGAATGGCTTTGGCTGCTATCACGAGACAGAAGCGGTAGATGGAGCGCTTCCTGTGGCTGCGAACAACCCTCAGAAGTGCCCATATGGACTCTACAACGAGAAACTTTCGGGAACCGCATTTACAGCGCCGCGACACGAAAACCAACAAACGTGGCTATACAGGATATTGCCAGCCTCAGCACATTCGCCGTTCGAACGACGAGAAACCGACACATACGACACAAACCCTGGCGTCCATGGCAAGGAGCGATGGCATCAGATTCCGAACCAGCTTCGGTGGGATCCTTTCGACCTCGACGAGACTGTAGACTGGGTGCACTCGCTACGTCTTGTAGCTGGAGCTGGTGATCCGACCATGAAGAGCGGACTCGGCATGTTCATCTTCGCAGCAGGGAAGGACATGGACCCCCGATCTGCTTTCTATAGTGCGGATGGAGATCTATTGATTGTGCTTCAGCACGGTGCTCTCGACATTCAGACCGAACTTGGACGACTACTAGTAAGGCCAAATGAAATCTGCGTCATACCTCGAGGCATACGACATCGAGTGACGCTTCCAGAAGGCCCGGTTCGTGGTTATATGCTTGAGCTGTATCAAGGTCACTTTGAGCTCCCAGAGCTTGGTCCAATTGGCAGCCACTGTCTCGCAAATGCTCGCGACTTCCAGGCGCCGGTTGCTGACTTCGACGAGGACACTGAGAATGAGTATACTTTGCTCGCTAAATTCTCGGGACACCTGTTCGCCGCGAAACAGCACCAGACACCGTTTGATGTGGTAGCCTGGCACGGCAACTACTATCCGTACAAGTACGACCTGGGCCGCTTCGCCACCATCGGCTCGATTTCATACGACCACCCAGATCCCTCCATCTTCACAGTACTTACAGCTCAGTCTGACCATCCCGGAACGGCAGTGGCAGACTTTGTCATCTTTCCACCACGATGGCTCGTGGCTGAAGACACCTTCCGGCCGCCATGGTACCATCGAAACACCATGAGTGAATTCATGGGCCTTATCGGTGGGCAGTACGACGCAAAAACTGGAGGTGGTTTCCAGCCCGCAGGTGCCAGTCTGCACAATGTCATGAGTGCGCATGGTCCGGACGCGACTTCCCACGAGAAAGCCTCAAACGCAGAGCTGAAGCCTGCCAAAGTTGGCGAGGGCAGTATGGCATTCATGTTCGAATCGTGTTTCATGGTCGGCGTAACGGAATGGGGTCTGAAGAACTGTGCGAAGGTCCAGTCGGACTACAATGCCGAGTCGTGGGAATCATTGAAGCCGCACTTCCAGAGGCCGACTCCGAAAAAGATAGTGAACGGGACCGCGGATGGCGTGAAGGGCGACATTGGTGATAAGAACCAGGTGCCGCATTGGACTTCATAATACTTTCAATCACCGGAGAAGCTGAGTGTAAATTTATGCACACAGCGTTCAGCACTCAAAGTTGGCATTCACCTTTTCGAATATCTGAGCACGTGACTGCGCAGCTCGGCCCATCGGAGCTTGGCGGTCCGTTCGTCATTTCTTGTTTTTATGCTTGCGAAGCAGATATCATTATGAATTCAATTAACACGATGGTGTTCCTGCGATCTATCAAGGAGACGTGTCGAGATCGTTGTGGCCGACAGTCGCGACAGTGTCCAACGGGGAACGCTTCGCTCAACTTCCCCTTGGCACGATAATAAAACATCTGCCCATGTGGCCGCCGATCTCATGCCCTTGCTAGCACCCCGGCCATGGAGACCCATTTCGAGGTGGTCTTCTCCCCCGGAAACGTTCGAGGGACCATCACAACAACCTCGCTCACCTTCCAGACCGATCTGAGTCGTGTTTCCTGTGGTGGGGGAGACATTCAAGTGGAAGACCCACGCACCGAGAATCCCGAGAATCCTCCTTGCAATGCACCCCCCGACATCGGCGCCAGCAGCACGAGAACGGCTCGATCCGACAAGATTAGATTGCCAAATGTTACACTTCGGGTCAGCAGGTCCACCATTGAACTTGGCAATGTGGCACTTTCATCTGATAACTCGGCAGCTTATCAGATTCTGGTAAAGCTACGGCGGCACGTCCTCTTAAGCCTTGTCCAGGACTCCATTGTTTCCCTTCTATGGTCTCCCAACATGAACTATCCATTTGGCATGGAGCAAGGCACATGGCGACTTCACTGCGAAACTGTCTCTTTGCACGAGTGCGAACCTGGATGAATGCGGATCCAGCCATGTGGTAAAAAGGTTGGCGCGTAGTAGTATATTTCCTTCACTTCTCCTCAAGGTTGCTCTCATCTCAATCGTCTACGATCATCGCAATGAGCCTTGCATAGAAGAGAGTGCTTACTTTGTCCCTCTGTCCATCCATTCTCTTGCAAGGCACTGCTATGTTGGACCTCTTCTTCCCCAAGATCTGGGCCCAAGAGGATGCACCATCGAACCACACAAGGCCAACCGAAGGCGACGACAAAACCGCGCCGGAGGTCCGGATCGACAGCGACTCTGATGGTGAGAGCTTCACCAGTGATGCTCAAAGTGGTGTGAAGGACGTCGAGGCCTTGACTTCCGTCTGGAGCAAGTCACACCGCATCCTGGCCTATACATATTGTGAGCGAAATGCTTGTCTTTCTGCAGAGAGAACATTAGGCTGACTAGAGCATAGCATCTTCTTCATCTACTTCGTTTCCTCGATGCAACAGAACATGACCTTCGGCCTCACTCCCTACGTCACCAGCTCTTTCCAAGCGCATTCTCTCACGGCGGCAACCTCAATCATGTCGGGCATCATCGGCGGTCTAGTTCAGCTGCCTCTCGCGAAAGTGTTGGACATATGGGGTCGGCCACAAGGTTTTGCGATTATGGTGCTGAGCTTGACTATCGGGCTCATCATGATGGCCGGTTGTAACAACGTCAAGACATATGCCGCTGCGCAAGTGTTCTACTGGGTCGGGTGAGTAGTTTGAATGGATATCCGAATGCCCAAGACTGACAAGCATTACCACAGGTACAATGGACAGGGCTACGCCTTGTCGATATTCGTTGCCGACACATCCAGCCTGAAAAACAGAGGATTCATGTTTGCCTTGATCAGCTCGCCATATATCGCTACTACCTGGATCGGCGGTCCTCTTGCAACATCTTTCCTCAACGGTGCTGGCTTTAGATGGGGCTTTGGGACTTTCGCTATCGTTGAGCCATTGATGACGATCCCACTCTTCGTATTGTTTGTTATCAACTATCGGAAGGCCAAGAAGGCTGGCCTGATCAAGCCCAGAGAATCCGGACGATCCAAGTGGCAGTCAATCAAGCACTACGCCATCGAATTTGATCTTGCTGGCCTGATTCTCATCTACTGCGGCCTCGCTCTATTCTTGCTGCCCTTCAGCCTTTACTCCTACCAGGCCGAAGGATGGCAATCACCGATGATCATCTGCATGGTAAGGGCATTTCGCCCCTCTCTCGAGACATAGAAGACATCTACTGACAGGGTCGCATCACCAGATCGTTTTTGGTGGTTTATTGCTGATAGCCTTCGGGTTGTACGAGGCATTTCTCGCTCCGAAGACGTTCATTCCAATCGCACTCCTCACCGACCGGACTGTACTGGGAGCATACGTACTTTCGGCAGTGCTTTTCGTCGAGTTCTACATCTGGAACTCCTTCTTCTCCTCCTTCTTGGAAGTGGTGAACGGGTTGTCCATCACGGAGGCCTCGTATGTTGGCAACATTTACAGCATTGGGGCGTGCTTTTGGGCTCTCGTCGTCGGAGTTGCAATACGCGTCACGGGCCGCTTCAAGTAAGCTTGTTCAAGTGGTGGAAGGGCTCTCCGAAACAGCATGAAGCTTTATGTAGTGCTTCGGAGCCTTCGAAGCTCGATCCTTCTCCCGAGATACATGCTGACTCTTTGATCTTCAGGTGGGTTGCCCTCTAGTTCGGCCTTCCGACGACAATTCTCGGCGTTGCCTTAATGATAAAGTTCCGACAGCCGGATGTGAACATTGGTTACATTGGTGAGCAAAGACCCACTGTCCAGACGAGAGAATGTTCGCTGACAAAAACCAGTCATATGCCAAATCTTCATTGCACTTGGAGGCGGAGCGCTCGTCATCACTGAGCAGCTTGCCGCTATGGCTGCTACTAGCCATCAGTACGTCGCCGTCGTCCTCGCCGTCGAAGGCATGTTCGCCAACGTTGGTGGCGCTGTCGGAGAGACCGTGGCGTCTGCCATCTGGACGGGCGTGTTCCCACATCGACTGAGAGAATTTCTGCCGCAGGATATGAAGTCAGAATGGGCCACAATTTACGAAGATCTTACAGAACAGTTGAGCTACCCCATCGGAAGCCCAACGAGGACGGCAATCATCGAGGCGTACGGTGTAAGTCCGGGTATCGTATTGAGACGGGTAGTAAAGCTTGCTGACGAGATCGCCTTGCCAGGCAACTCAAAGATTAATGCTGATCGCATCCACAACCGTGTTGGTTCTCGCAGTAGCGGCTGTCATTGTGCGGTAAGTCGCTGCCTACCAGTTCCATTCATGTCCCAAATACCTGCTTACCGTTTTACTCCTCCGTGCACAGGCGTGATATCAACGTCAAGAACCACAAGCAGGTCAAGGGCCGAGTCTGGTGAAGTAGTCTCGGACAAATGCAACAGGCGACAGTGTACTGTCCACAGCCTCAAATGTTGCATTCATCGTGGTTCTTGGAGCGTCGATATGCGCATCCTAGGTGCTGATCATAGTACCCATATAATATGAAGCATCAACTTGGTTTAACCAGCGCATCAAACAGAATATCGACCGACATTGACACGATTTCCCACGGGACACCTGCGGCAGATGTTTGTATTAAGTTCTGGTGGTACATGCACGCCCACCTAAGCTGTCCTATAGCAGCTCTCGAAGCTTCATAGGGCTTGCACGCTGAAGTGTTATTATGACGCCAACATATGGTCAGAAATGAGCAGCTATTCGCTACTAGATGATTACGAATCGTGAAAGTACTTGTACAACTCTGCAGGATAGTGGGGAGTAGGTACTTCCATCTTGTTCGCAAGCATTCATCGGTTGCACCCCGTCCTTGCATACCATGATATCTTTGCTTCAACATTAATATCATTAGGGAGAGGTTTGACTTCTACTTCATCAGCCTTGTTGAGCGGCAGCATCGCTGGATCGCAAGTGGACGCTCGATTTTAGCAATGGCGTTCCTCGAATGGCTTATCCACGAGACGAGTCTCCATTCCTTGATCGATACTGGCTCACGAGACATCTATATTATTCTTGTCCTGCGCTTCCTCCGAATGTTCGCATATGGTGGCGCCGCTCTTGTCCTGGGGATCTTCTTGTACACATCTGGCAACACTGGTACTCAGATCGGCACCTTCTTGAGCATGACTTTGTTAGGTGATGCGGGCATCAGCTACCTCCTTACTGTAAAAGCGGACAAGATTGGCCGAAGGAGAGTATTAGGAATTGGCTCCCTCCTTATGACCACAGCTGGTGTGGTTTTTGCTTTCACAGACAACTACTATATGCTCCTCATCGCGGCTATCGTGGGAGTTATAAGTCCAGGCGCACACGAGGTTGGCCCCTTTCGCGCGGTCCAGGTGAGTTGAGCGATGCAAGACCACCTTGAGTGGATACACAAAAGCTTACCACGGAGGCCAGGAATCCATACTCGCGCAACTCACACCGGTTGAGGCACGAACTGATGTATACGCCTGGTTTGCCGTGATGAGCCAGGTCGGTATGGCCGCCGGGATCTTCACGACTGGCTGGATAACACACTTCCTTCGGAATCATTATGAATGGGATTGGAAGGACCGACGTGTGTATGCGGTTGTGTTTGGGTTCTACGCTGTCGTTGGTTTCATCAAGGCTTGCGTGACACTTTTGCTCACATCAAAGTGTGAGCCCGATGAGAATGCTCGAAGAGAAGCGGATCTAGTCGATCGAGATGCCACCGCTCCTCTCCTGAACGATGGGTATCGCCGCACCCGGCGGCGAGGTGCTTCTGGCAAGGCCACTGGGGCGGTATTGGGCATATGGCGCACCATCACCGCTACATTGTCACCCGAGAGCCGCCGCATCCTCATACGGCTCTGCTTATTATTCTCCGTGAACGCCTTTGCCTCCGCAATGCTGCCTGTCACTATCATGGCATGGTATGCCCAGTGGCGATACCGGTACGCTACTGACAAGGAGAACCTTTGCACTGTCCGAGATCTCACTAATTTTATTCATCAGGTGGTTTATTCTGTACCGCGTTGGCTATGCAATGGGCGGCATATGGCTCGTAGCAAGCATTGCCAATCTCTTCTCAGCGTCAGTGGCCCGGCGAATCGGTCTGGTCAAGGCGATGGTCTTCACCCACCTTCCCAGTGCCGTCTTTCTCGCTTTCATTCCGCTCGCTGGAGATTGGAAGTTGATGTTCATTCTGCTACTTGCGAGCTCGGTATTTGCCAGCATGGACCAGGCACCTCGAACGGCTTTTGTCGCTGCCGCCTTCTCGTCCTCGGAGCGCACCGCTGTCCTGGGCACCATCAACCTGGTACGCACGCTTGCGTCAGTAGGTGGGCCACTGGTCACAGGATATTTTCACGACAAAAAGATGTGGTGGGCGGTCTTCCTTCTAGCTGCCGCACTCAAGATACTGTACGATGTCGGATTGCTTGCCATGTTTCTCAGGACAAAGTTGCCAGAATACGACAATGGCCCGCGAGAGGTCACTGTGACGGACGTTGATATTGGTATCTTGCTGAGTGAGAATTTCCGGCGTCCGTCGTACGATGGACTGGATGTTGAGGGTATGGATGAAGATGACGACGGACAAGCAAGACAAGACAAACCGACCGTCAACCGTATCGAATCGGTCATCTAAGGCTTTCGTGCTGGAGAGCTGGCCAACCGAGTTGCAGTCACAGGGAGAAGTCTTTATTGTGAGGATTGGTCGAACTCACTGTATGAATGGTGGCAGGCAAACCCATCCCAAGTACAACAGGAAATTCTCGCAGTTCAACATACCTTCGATGCCTATGGCATCGTCTCTCGTTTAACACCCCCCTACTCGAGGGCATGAAATGGTACAGCACTGTGTATACGCATACAAATCTGGGCGGAAGCACATATGAGAGCATCTTTCATCAACTCGCTGGCGCCTTCATTGCTGTGGAGTCTTCGGCTTGTCGTCCTGCATAGTAAGAGTCGACGCCGGATTTGCGATGTTACTCTTGAGTGCCTCAAAGATACTGACGGCGATGCCTGGGTCATGTCATCCGGTCTCCCGGCAAATTGCTCCGAGGAGTCCTTCTCTTGAAACCAAAGTTCCGTCATGGCCGACGAGGTGTACCTTGGGTAGCCCGACGTGCATCAAGCGTGTGGAGAGACTGAACATTGGATCAATCTAATATATTGAGTTTGGAGTATCATGTGTTGTTACACCGCGCGAGACGCACTCGCAGCGCACGGCAGTCGACCAAGAGAGGCCAAGGACTTTACCAGTTAGAGGCCGCTGATTGACAGCATCACTTGTTTTACAATACCTTACTGACTTGGTGCCTCATAAGGAGCGATCGTCGCAAAGGTACGGAGTACATCGCGGTGGACTCGGAGCAGGTTGTTTTAATCTATTCAAGGCGCCTTGAATTCCACAAACGTGCCTACAGCGTGACCAAGCACCTGGGGTGTAGTCTTGGGACAGCTTCTCGCGTGTTTCAAAAGCTTATCCATAGTCTACCTGGTCACTATTGTTTCACACTTGCTTCCATCAACTCGTTCCGTTGCTTCATCACGGCTAAACTCAATGGCACCATCTTGGTACGAACACGAGCAGAGAAGGTAGTACCAAATGCTGCAGATGGAAGGATGTAAGAACAACTGTATAAAGGCGTGCAACATTCTCTGTCTTCTTGTTTCTTCAATCAGTTTGCTGGCAACTTGATCCTCAGTACCTTCACCACAAATCATCACCACTCTTCTTCCAAGATGATGTACGCTACACTACTGGCTTTGGCTACGGTCGCCATCGCTGCTCCCGTCACCGACACTGGTCTCTCCAACGTGACAGCCTTAACTATGTGCAGAACTACAATGGAGGAGCCGCAAACTTCCAGTACAACCAAGGTGCAGGCACATACACGGCCAACTGGAACGGCAATACCGATTTCGTCGTTGGGCTCGGTTGGTCTACGGGTGCTGCCCGGTGAGTTTAGTCAATATTCTACGTCGAACTATGCTGATCGATTCCAGCGACATCTCGTACAGCGCTCAATACAGCGCTTCCGGCTCGGGATCCTACCTCGCAGTCTACGGCTGGGTGAACTCTCCTCAAGCAGAGTACTACGTGGTCGAATCGGAAGGCTCCTACAACCCGTGCAGCAACGCGCAGAACCTAGGAACCGTCAGCTCGGATGGTGGTACCTACACTGTCTGCACTGACACCCGCACCAACCAGCCATCGATCACGGGCACCAGCACCTTCACTCAGTACTGGAGTGTCAGGCAGTCTCAGCGTTTCTCTGGAACGGTTACCATGGCCAACCACTTCAACTACTGGGCTCAGCACGGGTTTGGCAACGGCAACTTCAACTACCAAGTTCTAGCGGTCGAGGTAAGTCAGGCGAAATACCATTGTCTTCTAAGACAATATTAACCGCTCTTCTGTGCTTAGGCTTTCTCTGGCTCTGGCAGTGCCAGCGTCACCGTCTCCGGTTGAGAGCCTGCTGTACTCTTTTGGCTTAAGGGTTTGGTGGCAAGCTGCTCGGATCACGGGAGAATCACTGGGGAATTTGTCGGCGACTGTTTTCTGATACTCAGATTGAACAATATAACCTTCGTGCCATACTTGTGCCTGTGATTTCCTTCCTAAGCCCTGCAACTAAAAAACCCTGGTGGCCTCATACATCGATCGTTATCGCAATTGTATGGCTTATATGGCGATTGATGAAAAAAAGACTGAAAGGATCATCGTCGGACTCACAAGTATCCAACAGTCCTTCGAACGAGCTGTTCTTCAGAAAGCAGACGGGTATTTGAGCTGCTGAAATTCCACTTACGTTATCTAGCAGACTGCTGAGGATACTGAAGCTGATCCATCGAGAGATCGGAACGTCGACCACGACGACAGCTCAAGATGCGAAGGTGTGGTGTGATCAAGCAGTCGTTCCACCCCAGAGCTGCAAGCCACCTTAACTCTCCCATGTGTTCCTATCAACATCAGCCCCACCGAAAACGTCAATACAGCCGTATGACAGCTGACCTTATTGAGATGGTCTGGAGCACGGTTGTCAGGTCTGTCGCTTATTATTTCGCAACAAACGCCCTGCATTCTCCTTTCGTAGCGCTTTCTTACTGCTCTCACTTGCACAAACCTACTTATATCAAATAAGTAACGTGAAAGTGAACACTTGCTTCCTGGTCTTGCACACCAAGTACTGTAGCCGCAATGCTGGGCCCTCTCGATCTAATCGTCCCACCCGTGGTCCTCCTCACAGCCGTGGCGACCTTGCCATTCACGCTCATCAGTCATCTTGTTACTGGCAATATCTCCGACTTAACTTCCTGGCCAAAGCTCAGACACGCTTGGTTCAAGCATTTCTGGTGGTGGTTCGGTCCTGGATCGAAGCCGCTCTTCGCTGCATCTGTCAGACCACTGCTTGCACAAGCTTCAGGAACCGTCCTAGATATCGGACCAGCCAGTGGTATATGGATGCCTGAGTTCGGTGAAGCAGTTAAGAACAATCCGGGCAAGATCAAGAAGATCTACGGCATTGAGCCAAACACACTCTTCCATCCGCAGCTGTTGAGCCAGGCAAAAGCGAACGGGCTTGAAGGGATTTACGAGCCAGTTGCTGCCTACGCGCAAGATCTCGAAGGAAAAGGAATCGAGAAAGGCAGTGTTGATACCGTCATTACTGTGCATGTGCTTTGCAGTGTCGGAGATCACGCAGAGACGATTGTCAAGGAGCTGTATGAGTATCTCAAGCCGGGAGGCCAGTGGTTGGTGTTTGAGCATGTTGCATCTCGCAATGCTCCGATCAAGGTATTCCAAAGTATGTGTAGATTGGGAGCTGAGGTCAGGAACTTACTGATAAAGTTCTGCAGACATCAACAACACTGTCTGGCCTATCCTACTCGACGGCTGTGCTCTAGACCACAACACGGAGTCCACTATCAGGAATGCTGGTCAGTGGGACACTGTTGCCATTGGCCCGGACCCAAAAGATGGTTACTTTGAGACTCTGCCACACACAGTTGGAAGGCTGGTCAAGTAGCTTCGATGGAGCAAAGCGGCCATTGCTGCGCGAGAATGAAAATGCTGCGAGCCCTAGATCCTGGAATATGAGAAGATTTGTGTGCTACTCAGGTGTTCGTGGCGGGGAGATCGAAGAGATATGGATCTGTGAGAGATTTGTGATCAATAAGAATGTATCAATTATGATGATCATCCAGTTCAGTCGTGTTCTCGTTCATAACCTGCTGAGCCATCATCAGCGTGCCTTGGCGCTTCGGCTTGGGCTGCGCATTCTCGTCGGCCACAAGATGTTCGTGCTCGACTTGCTCCTCGGGATGCTTCTCCCATAGATCCAGTACCTCTCCATCTCCGGTAGCTTTCTGGTACACCGCAAGAGAAGTGGCGAACTCTCGGTGTGCTCCTAGCTGTATCTTGTCGAGCAAGTTGACTGCGAAGTTCTGGCAGTTATTGCTGATAAGGTTGTACTACCGAAAAGTCAGTGAGCTACACAAAGCATCGTTCGATCTATGGCGAGCTACATACCCCAGGTCGCTTATCTCGCATTTCATGAATAGTCATCTGACCTGGTGGGCTCGGACATTAGATCTCCACTCTACCACTACGCCAGAGACCAATTGCCAGTCGGGCAATACGTGTACTTACTAGCTTTTCGTAGCGCCTGGTCGTTGAATCTCGTCTGCCCAACGAAGAAGGTGGTCCATTCCTCCGGCTTGAACTACTCGTTGAAGTAGATTACATCAAGATTTTCGTCCTGTCAATGGTCAACAATAGTTCAGGAATAGCACACCATCGACCTACCATCCATAACTGATGCACAAACCCTCCAATAGCCACCGCCCAATGCTGCGTAGGATCAGGATACTTCCCAACTTTCTCCTTAATCCCACGACCAATAATCGTCTTTTCGGCGAACCACTTCCCGGTAGCACCAGCGACCGGATGCCAGCCTAGCTCAATATCGCGAGGTTCGCCGTTGATATCGGCCTTGCCTGGGGGTATCTGGTTGGGCTTGTGCCCAAGGCCGAGCGAATGTTTGAGATCACGCTGGGCTTCAACGGCTTCTCTTTTGGTCTTGTTCAGGCCGGTCTTGCTGCATTACATGAGCATCCGTGCTAGAGTGAGACTGATATGTGCTTACACGAAAGAAGTGATCTTGCCACTGATAGACTTCTTTTCCTTCGTGTCTGGATCGTCTTTTGTCTCGATCTTCTTGCCTTTTTCGGGCGCCATGGTAGTGGATGCCGCTTACAATGTGCTTATTGTCACGACGACTGCAGCAATGAAAGATGGCACTTCGAAGTGAGGATTATGGTAGCCATATTGCACAAAAGTCGCAGCACAGGTCAAAGTTGGAACGTTGGTTGTGCTGAGAGGCCCGTGCACGCGCGCCTTCTAGAGGCACATATGTATTCAACGATCCGAACACTTCACATAAGCAGACCTCAGTCGAGGGAAGGCTTTGAGTTCGTCCATCGATGTGAGCCTTGCGCAGAAGAAGGGGATCGAAGTGTCTCGCCTGGAACATGCAACATCAACGACAAGGCGGCCTGGGAAGAGACATGTCTTGCAGGAATTCTTCGAAGTTGTCTCTACTCCGCCACTACCATGATATATGCCTACGACACAATCAAAGTAGTCTCGCTCCGTTGTAAGACCGTGACACTTCTTAGAGGGTATATAACCTGTAAGAAGTTGCACCGTTGTACACATCAGCTTCTGAAACCACTTACTGCGCTCCCTCACGACCGAAATGATGGGACCAGGCTTTCTCATCACTCTCGCAGTCAACGTCGCCCTGACTAAACATCTCCCCCTCGATTGGTTGGCGCCGTTCGGTCCAAGCCCATATCTGAACTTCATCGTTCTGTTCTCAATCGTCGATGGCATAATCTCGCACACTGGACTCCAACAAATCTGGCTTCCAAAAACCGTTGACGGCCGCGAATTCTACCTGGACGGAATTGAGCCAGGACCACCTTGGCACTACTATGCGTGGTTGGCCGCCGCCTATCTGTTCATGCCAGCGGTGGACACTGCGATCTTGCATCGCACGATAGAGGTCCGTCAAGCAGAACGGCAGGCGGCCGCGGCTCGTGCGAACCCTCCTCCGGCACCACAAGGTTTTGTGGGGTTGGTTCAGGCCTATCGAGCGAACCAAGTCATGATAATATCACCACCAGCTCCTGCTATCACCTATCCCGGCCCGGGATACTGGAGACAGCGAGGCATAGCGCAGGGACCGGGTATGAACCGTGGGTTCTTCGCGTAATTTCAGCACGCCAGATGGATTTATCGTGGATTCCTAAACGAGAATATCTTTGGGACCACGAGGCAGGATAGAGGTGCCGGGATTCCTTGGACACCAGAAGACCAGCATCTAGCAACCGTCGACCTCGACAGCAGCAGCGGGATGGATATGGCGATGGAGAGCTTACTCGCCGACATGACAGAGCTTAGGCCAGCTTAGAGTAGCGTCCAGATCTCAGCCAGCTGCAGAGCTGTCGTAAACTTCCAACCTCCTATCGTCCATCCATCTCCGCACCTCGCCAACCACATCGTTCGCGAACTCGGGTGAGTGAAACGCCACCCCAAGCTCCTGACTAGTAAACCAACTCGCACGATCCAAATTCCCACTCCCAAGAACAGTCCACTTTCCATCCACAATCGTGAGCTTAAGATGCGACTGAACGGGCTCCGCAGCAGTACCAACACGATCCGAAGCGGCCTTCGGCCGATAGAACGACACCTTAAGCTTGCCTGGTGCAACCGTCGGTTGGCCTTCGAGTACTGCAAAGTCCTTAGAGTCCTCGCGTTTGTATGCGCTAATGAGACGTCGATGTCGTTTGACCAGCGTCTTGACGCAACGACTGGTTGTCGATCCTGCGGTGACGAGCTGCTCGAGAATCATGAGCTTGTCGCTGGTTAGGATTTCGATGTTGACGCCCCTTTTGAGCGCTGCGAGAAGTGCGGACAGGACTGGTGGCGAGGTGAGATTGGGCGTCTGCATGTAGATGCTCTTCTGTGCATGGCCGATTGCGGTCAGGAGGAAGGTGTTAAGTGGTGTTGGCGGAGGCGGTGGACAGTCTCGCCATGGCAGAAGGGAGAATGAGGGATTGACGTGGTGTGGTGAGGGCAGGAAGATGGACTGCACTGATTGGGATGCTCCGTCGGGGGTAGACAGCTTGGTGGAGCCGTCTGTGGAGCCGAAGTAATCATTTCTGTTAGTATCAGGCAACGCGGCGTCTTCATCTTCGCTTCTAGCCCACACGTTGCTCCAGAATCTGATAAACTGTCCAACAACATCCCCACTAAGCGTCACGCATCCCTCAAACCAGTCCTCCCAGCTCACATTGCAGCTCGGTAGGTACACCATGTGTCGATCGATAATGACGAACTTAGGACGCAAGACACTGAACGGCCGGATGAAGATGCTCTTCACCTCCAAATCGAGGCCCTTTAGCTCTTCGGAACTTGGAAGGCCAAGTTTACTCACCCATTGTGAAGACAGATAAATCTGTCCCTGCAGGCTAGTGGTATGGAACAGCTTCTGGAACAGGGAGAGCGAGGAGAAGCATATACAAACTCTGATCTGGCCCCCACGCTGAAGAGCCTTCGTGGAGAGCGTACGGAGGCTATCGGCCAAGGCACTGAGGGTAGCGGATCGTGCCCAGAAGCATGTCACTAGGATGACTTCGGTCTCCGCAGACTCGATGCCCGGGAGGATGGAGTCTGCGTAGACGGAGTAGCCAGTACCGAGCTTGACATTTCCATATATGTTTGAAGTCGTCAAAAGTCCTTCAGGCGTGTGCGACCAGTAGTTTGGGACGTCGTTCGATCCTTGGGTTGGGATGTTCTCAAGTCCTCGAAGCCATCGTTGTACCAGGGGGTGGCGATCCATTAGAACCGGTCATCGTTCTCGGCCTGAGAGCGGCATCTTGACGAGTACCTTATCCGATCGACTGGAGCGTCGTGCTTGTCTTTGAATACGGAAGGCATGCGTAAAGGACTTGGAAGAAGCGTCGGGGTTAAGCTCAGAATCTCCGACGTCACCTCGCGTTCTACCTTGAGCGCGTCTTCTACGCGGTTTCTCTGAAGTGAACTACATCTTGCAACACAAATCGCTTCAACATAGTCAGGCTATGCTATGGTCTCGCTGCTCTCTACCTCGTTCCTTCTGTGCCTCACAGTATAAGCAGAACCCTGCACGAGTCCTACTCTACGCCAACTCCATCCCATCGCTCCAACCTTCAACCACATCCCGAGACTCGAGATCATTGTACCGATATTGGCGACCTGCACAGACCGATCGCACGAGGGTAGGCATCATGGCGCCTCAGCAGGCAAAGTTGGGGTACGTCAAACCATCGCAGCAGACTCTCGGGTGCGATATGATAGCAGGGCTTGATGGTGGGAGTATAGTGCTTACTGTGGTATAGCAAGTTCTTCGGAAACCAGAATGGCAACAAGGCGGCACCTCAGCAATCGAAGCTGAAGTTCTCGTCGAAGTCAACATCAGCACCAAAGGACGAGGATGACGAGACAGAGTCGTCGCCTGGAGCGGCGGAACTCGTCAAAGCTGAGGGCACGAATGGCCACGTGAAAGACGCAGATGTCAAGATGGAAGACGCAACACCTGTGAAGAAGGAAGAGCAGGCAGATTTGACGCAGGTCAAGCCTGAGCCAAGCTCAGCTAAGAAGCGTCCAGCTTCTGCTGGCAGTGGAGATGAGGCTGCTGAAGCGGACGGTGACGAGCCACCGACGAAGAAGCAGCGTGGTCGACCGAAGAAGGGCATTGCGGTGAAGAAATTCGGCAGCAAGAAGGTCAAGAGTGAGCCTCTCGACGATCCCGCGACTGAGAGTGATGATGCCGAGGCCGTGTCTGCACCATCAGCGTCGAAGGACAATAGCGAAGCTGCAACAAAGCGCCCGGAGCCAGAACCCAGCGAGGATGATGAGAAGCCAGTTGCAAAGAAGCCGAAGGCAAAAGCACCGCCGAAAGCTCAGAAGGCAAAAACACCGCCGAAGAAGCGAGCTCAGGAGGTCGAGGAAATTGAGGAGGATGAGAAGGCAAAAGAGAGTGCATCGGAAGCCGAGGACGACGTATCTGAAGAGGAAGATGAGGAGGAGAAGCCTGAGGTTGCGAAGAAGGCACGCGAGAAGATTCAGACTACGTTGAAGTCGGGTGGCAAAGACCCATATCCAGACTGGAAGGCCGGAGACCCTGTGCCGTATGCAGCCCTCTGCACTACCTTCTCCAAGATCGAGCTCACAACCAAACGCCTTGAGATTGTCGCACACTGCGCACTATTTCTGCGGCAAGTGCTCCGTCTGACGCCCGAAGACCTGCTGCCCGTCGTACTGCTGATGATTGGTAAACTTGCAGCAGATTACGCTGGCGTTGAGCTCGGAATTGGGGAGTCGCTGATCATGAAGGCAATTGGTGAATCTACTGGCCGGAATCTGAAGACCATCAAGGAAGATCAACAGAAGATTGGCGACCTTGGCCTCGTAGCGGCCAAGAGCAGATCAAATCAGCCTACCATGTTCAAGCCGAAACCGTTGACCGTCCGTGGCATCCACGAAGGCCTGATGAAGATCGCTACCGTAGAAGGGCAAGGCTCCCAAGGACGAAAGGTCGACGGCATCAAGAAGCTGCTCTCCTCAGCTGATACCAACCTCGCCAAGGGTCAGAGCATCGATATCACGCAGGACATGGGAGGACCGAGCGAGGCCAAGTTCATCATCCGCGCTCTCGAGGGCAAGATGAGGCTGGGCCTGGCGGAAAAGAGCCTACAAGTCGCACTGGCGCACGCAATGGTTGTACACGATGCATCGAAGGACGGCAAGAAGGTACCAAGCGAGACAGATCTGAAGAAAGGCGAAGAGGTCTTCAAAGCGGTCTACAACGAGCTGCCCAGCTACGAAGTCGTTGTACCAGCACTACTTAAGGGCGGAATCTGGAACATCAGGGATGTGTGCAAGTTGCAGCCAGGCGTGCCACTCAAGCCTATGCTTGCGAAGCCGACCAAGTCCATCGGAGAGGTGCTCGATCGCTTCGAAGGCAAAGACTTCACTTGCGAGTTCAAATACGATGGCGAGCGTGCACAGATACACTTCGTGGCACACGATTCCGAGACAGAGTACGCTGCAATAGCTGCTCCAACGGAAGGCAAAAGCGATCGAGGAACCTCGAACATCTTCTCCCGCAACAGCGAAGACCTGAGCAAGAAGTACCCAGACATTCTCGCCAAGCTACCGACCTGGGTGAAGCAGGGCACAAAGAGCTTCGTGCTCGACTGCGAGACCGTGGCCTGGGACGTCGAGAAGAAGCACGTCCTACCTTTCCAGCAGCTCATGACCCGCAAGAAGAAGGATGTCAAAGTCGAGGATGTCAAGGTCAAAGTCTGCGTTTTCGCCTTCGACCTCCTCTTCCTCAACGGCGAAGCCTTGGTCAACAAATCCTTCCGCGAGCGTCGCGACCTGATGTACAGCGCCTTCGAAGAAGTAGAAGGCGAATTCTCCTTCGCCAAATTCGGCAACACGCACGAGATTGAGGAAATCCAAACCCTCCTCGAAGACTCCATCGCCGCCTCCTGCGAGGGCCTAATGGTAAAAATGCTCGACGGCGTCGAATCGCACTACGAACCCTCACGCCGCTCGCAGAACTGGCTCAAAGTCAAGAAAGACTACCTTGCCGGCGCGGGCGACTCCCTCGACCTCGTTGTGCTGGGCGCGTACTACGGCAAAGGCAAACGCACCTCCGTGTACGGTGCCTTCCACTTAGCATGCTACAACACCGCAACAGAAAAATACGAAACCGTTTGCAACATCGGCACCGGCTTCTCGGAAGCTATCCTCGCTGAGCTCCACGCGGCGTTATCGCCACTCGTCATTGACCGCGCGAAGCCGTTCTACGACCACTCTACGGGCAAGAACGATCAGCCGGACGTGTGGTTCGAGCCACGCTTTGTGTGGGAGGTCAAGACGGCGGATTTGACGCTCAGTCCGCGGTACCGCGCTGCTGCTTCGGAGTTTGGTGGGGATGGCACGCATAAGGGTGTTAGTTTGAGGTTTCCGAGGTTTATTAGGGTGAGGGATGATAAGAAGGCGGAGGATGCGACGAGTTCGAGGCAGGTGGCGGAGATGTATCGGAAGCAGGACGTGGGGAAGAATGCTAAGGCGGGTGTTGATGATGATTTTGAGTATTGAGGGATGATGTGGGTGCTGTGGCTGTGGCTCTTACTAGTCTCGCTCGCCTCCGGTATAGATGCGACTTGCTGAAGGAGGGTTGGTTCCACCGTAGTTAGCTCAATTGCCACAAGTTGATGGCCAAGAACATGATCAAAAACAAAGCTTTCATTCTCACAACTCCTCAAAACACTGGAAAAACACAACAACGCCGCGACAAAGCAGGTCATTCAGGCACCGAGTATAAAAGATGCAATCACTGTCTCATCGGATCGTTCCAGACGTTGCAGAGCTAGAGTACATCGCTGCTGTAACCTGTTCCAGTCTTCGCCCAATATCCTGCTCCGCTTGTCGCAACATGATCATCGTGTATGCTGGTTGGTTCGTTCGCTTGCATCATGCACGTGAATCGTAAGCCTTCTCCGGTACCCGAGGTGGGTAGGGAGGACGGCTGATTCGTGCCTTGGCAACATATCGCTGGGTGGGGGGGTCTAGTTATGGCCGGCCTTGCGCAGCGAGTTGCTGAGCCATTCGAGACCTTCGTAGAGACCGTCTCCGGAGGTGGCGCAGGTGGATTGGATGTACTGTCACACAAATTAGCCACTCTATTCGGACCAATAACACCCCGCAAGATTCGGGTTGATGGATGAACGTACCCAAGCACGCTGCCTCAAGCTATGCAAGCCCAACTTATCCGTGATCTCAGCCGCGTTCATCGCATTCGGCAGATCCTGCTTGTTCGCGAAGACGAGCAACAGCGCATCCCTCAGCTCGTCCTCGTTCAGCATCCGCTGCAGCTCCTCGCGGGCCTCGACGACACGGTCGCGATCGTTGCTGTCGACGACGAAGATGATGCCTTGGGTGTTCTGGAAGTAGTGTCGCCAGAGCGGGCGGATCTTGTCTTGCCCGCCCACGTCCCAGACGGTGAATTGGATGTTCTTGTACTCGACTGTTTCGACATTGAAACCTGAAGTGACATGTCAGTATGAATACTTCACGGAGGTGGTCGGGGAGTGGTTTGAGAGTGTACGTACCGATCGTCGGGATCGTAGTCACAATCTCACCCAGCTTCAGCTTATAGAGGATGGTAGTTTTGCCAGCCGCGTCCAAGCCGACCATCAAGATGCGCATCTCCTTCTTGCCCCAGAGGCGATCAAACAGCTTCGAGAACGTGAGACCCATCTTAGCGGTGTTCTAGTGAGTCGGGGTGAAAAGGTTTCGGTGGTATGTGAGCAAAGGATCGATGTCTGCTTGCGGTTGTACGGTCAGTAAGTCGTGTTCCCAAGTACTCGCATGTGCGCTCATATGTATAGAGTTCTGCAATTCGTCTGCCTTGGCCGACTCCGCACATCTGTCCTCTCAAGAGAGTGACAATGGTGATATTTGGTGCCACATGTCCAGATATCCCAACCGCGCACAGTGCGCTGACCCGGCCCTTAGGCAACGACAATCGGCTTGTGAGATTGGAAGACTCACCTAGTGATGACACGGCGATCCTCGAGGAATATTGAGTGGTGTTTGGGGGAGTTGTGGTTTGGTTTCGATTGAAACGTAAGATGGATGTCCCTGCTGCTGAGCGCGGTGAACAAATCTACACGCACGGCAAGAGCCGCCACCATCGCGACGGAAACTGTGGAAACATGGAGGGTCTGCCACGTGACCTGATCGAGAGGTAGTGCGCATGTGATGGTGAGGAATTTCAATGCTGTCCTCCAGCAAAGAATGCCCTGCCAACCTATCTACACAACGCAAGAATAAGGATCCGTCCTAATACTACAATGAACCACTCCTGTGCCCTTCTTATGAGAACCCGCCATTTGAGGATATCGTTGTCAGACATGTACACATCAGAAAGATAGCCTCATCCACCCACCCATCCTAAGGAAACGCCACTCGCTAAATGCAGCCGCAGCCGCAAACCAAGTTCGATGAATGACTCGGCAGCAGCATTAATAACACATCGCAGTCGTGTCAATCGGGTATCAGGTGGCCCATAGGGACTTGTCCCGTGGCGCCAAGTACTCGGTCATCGTGTTGTGGTAAAGACGGTCGTTGAGTTCTGTGGTCGTATAACGCACGAACTATCGTCGCCGTATGTAGTCTGCTGGATTGGGTTGCTAGCCGTGCCCATGAAGAGCTTGTCCGGCATGCCCGTATGCATGCGAAATCGTGGGCTCTGCCTGATCGGACAACGCTACCAGGAGCTGAGCCAGGCAACGCTTAGTAGCGGCATCGTCTCGCAAGACAGGCGAGAAAGTGGCGTCGCGTAGTGGCTCTGGTAGACACTGGCGGAGCGCTTCGCGTGCTCGAGCGTTATCCGAGAGACTGCACAGCATTAGTATCACAATAAGCGATCTGTATTGGAAAGGGTAGACATACCGTAAGAAACAGCGCACCACATGCTTTAGGAGCCTAACCGTCTGCTGATCAACGAGCTGAGTAACCATATTACTCAACACGGTGCCCACAGCGTAGAAGCGTTCGTAGGTCTGGCAGATGTACTGCAAGCCCATGTCGTCGAGGAGGATCTTTTGAACGATGAAGATAGCAACCGTTTTGCTGAGCTCGGACCCTGTCTCCATGATACGCAGACACAGTGGGATGATCTCGGTGGTGAGGAGGAAGTTGATAACTTCCGAGCTGTCGTTTTTGACGAGCGCGCCGATGACACCGAGGGAGGTGAGGCGGAGGTACTCGAAGGGTCGGGATTTTGAGGTGGTGTTGAGGAAGGGGTATAGGAAGAGGGGGATATGCGCTGGAGCGAGAGTCAGCATGGAGTATACATCTTGGCATTGTGCGTGTTGCATACCACTGAGGAAGAGCCCGCGGGTCTCGTGATGTGAAGCGACACATTGTAGCAGCGCCAGAGCATTGCAGACTCGGTTGCTAGCCGCCGCCGTGAGCTGTGACGGGTTGAGAAGAGGGTAGACCGAGATGATCTCTTGCAGCAGCGAGGTCATGACTCCTGCATATCGTCAGCACCGACTCCATGTGAAGAAGCTCGTGATCCTCACCGAATGAATGCCACAGTATGAGTGCCAACTCAGGCACCTGCTCCCTCTTCTTGCTGAGCTCAAGCAGCGCACCCTCTCTGGTCTGGTTGTTCAGCACCTGCGCGATCCACTCCAACACCTTCCTATTCTCGTCACTGATCTGTGCATCTCCTCCCGGTATCATGCTGCCCGGCCCATGCTCGAGGTCGCGCCCATCTACACCACTCATTCCAGGCGCCATGCTATTGCCGTTCGTGCTTCCGCTGTTCTGTGTCATGCGCCCGTAGTGATGTTGTTGCTGCTGTTGTGCTACCGCATTCGCAGCTGCCGCAGCTTGAGTCTGGGCATATTGGTGGTGGGTCTGCGCGTGCTGCTGGTGGTGCTGCCAGTCGGGTTGGTACTGGTGTGGGAAGACAGCGTGCTGCTGCATGATCGCTACTGGCTATCATGCAGGCGCTGTCGCCCTCTCGAGTCTGATTGAGTTCGTTAGCCTCTTAGCAAGTGTGATCTGGTGCGATGGTGCCGAATAAGAATTGTGAGAGGCTGCACGGTGACGACTGAAGAGGCCGTGTATCTGCAGGTCCGCGAAAGTGATAGCTCGGCTGTATCGAAAATGCCCGGGGAGCTGCGGCGGTCTAGCTCACTCAAGCTTTGACCTGACCTATAGATCGCTCCTTCTTGTACCAGATTATCACTCGGATCTCGAGGTTGATGATACGATTGTCGAGGCCTCAAAGGGATGTTGAGGAGGTGATGCGATCCGCGAGACGATTGTCTGTCGGCTTAGATATTTCTTCTCAAGGCATATTTGAAATATCACATGGCAACACGGGAAAGTGCAAAAGCTATAAGGTGGCAGCAGTATGCAGAGGCATACATGTCACAGGACATTGGTAGAGGTGAATGTAAAGAAATGTGAACGATCTGGTGGATGACTCGAGGTTCTATTGCTTCACTCAACCAGCAAAGGCGAGGTGAAGACTAGCTACTACACGAATAGCCATACGCTCGAAGTAGCCCAGCCACAATTGATGGTGGTGGTCAGTTGGTGTTTGTCGGTGTTGGTGCAGTACGCACACCCTCTAGTACAGACGCTTTGGTGGCGACATCGTACCCTTGATGGTGAGGCTGCCCACGTTCTGCCATCCCTTCTTCAACAGAGAGACGAGGTAGTTGATGGACAACATGATGTTGCCAATCAGCTCATCCTCGGTCATGTCCACGTTGCCCACGGCCACACCCATGCACAGCACCTTCTTCAGCTGGAACTTGATCGTAGACTTGACTTCGGTGATCTTGTTGTTCAGGTCTTCGGCGTGGGAGACGGGGGTTGGGAACTTGCCGGCTGTTGAAGATGTTAGTATGCTACTAGAGGACACTGTGGTGATGTGAAGAACATACCCTTGGAGAGACCTGGACCCAAGAGACGCGGGATTTGCTTGATGAGAGTCTCAGAAGAGACGAAGGCATCGTACTTGCGCGCCAGCTTCTTGATCAGCTTCTTGTTCTTGTTGAGCTTCTTGAGATCGTCCGAGGACATGGCGTCCACGCCCAAGTGCTTCGCGCGATCGATGTCGTGCTGGTCGCCGAGGATGCAGATGCTCATGCCCGGGCGAGGGACGCGAGGGAGCTTGACGGTGCCAGAGAAACGCTTGTCACGCTGCGGGTCATAGTTCTTGAGGCCGATCTGGAGCTCGACGGTCTCGAGGAAGTTGCGCTTCTTCTCTTCGTTGGAGTATTGGAGGAGGGCTTGGACGTTCGTACGCACACCAGCGACCGTGATTTTCGACATGATGACGACGGTCTTCCAATAGTTTCTTGTGGGTTACTATTGGTACGGCTTTGGCGTAGTGTTGTTGTTGTGAAAGAAGAAGTCGTGGAAGCTGAGGTGATGAAAGGTATTTGAAGTGGCGTTGGTGGGGTCTTGGCAAAGAACACCTCATGACTCGGGTGCGATCTCCAAGAACAGGAAGGCACGAGCGTGGACACTTTCTAAGACACCGCAACAGATGTCGAAGTCACTTCCTCGTACACATCATCTGCCTATCAAAAGCGCCGCTACGAAGGCGTAAGCCTGTCCAACTGCATGTGCACCGCAAGAGAGCCTGGCTTGCTCCTCGAATCCGTCTCCTTCACCACCTTGAAGCCCGCCTTCTCGTACAAATGGATCGCGGCGGTGTTGTGGCCATATACCGAAAGCGTGACTCGCAGCTGCCTTCCCGTCTTCGCAGCCTGGTCATCCCCATACCTTACGGCGACATCCATCAGGCGGCCTCCAAGACCGCTCCCACGCGTTGACGGACTGACGAACGTGCCGTTGATGTGGAAGTGGATATCCTTCGTATTGCTGGAGCTTTCGAACAATCTGGTGCTGTTGTAGTACGCGGTGTCTGCTCCCGCTGTCATCTGGACAAAAGGGTCGAGGTTCGCGGATGGGATTGACAGCTCATCTCCCTCTTCTGGACCCAGGAGCACGGCCATGCCGACCCACTCGCACCCCAGAAGGAGGTCAACATCCTTTAGGGTCTCTGTGTCGTCTTCGTCGAGGCCAGTGCTTCGCAAGGCAACAAACTGGGCCGCTTTCTGGTTGATGAGCCTCCCGATGGTATGATCAAGACCACGCTGGCTCTCGACTTCGTAAGTAGATGCAAAAGCATCCGGAGCCGCCTGCAGAGAGTGCAGTCTGAATGCCCGGAACTTCTCAGCTAGTGCCTCGATGTTGCTGTCATTCTCGGTGAGCTTCGGGATGAGAACGATTCGGTAGGTCGATCCCTTGGCCATGTTTCTCCAGATTTCTGCCAATATGCCCTGGCCTCAGAATATCTCTTCTTCCAAAAGCGTGCGAGAGTCATTCACAACAATTTTTCCAACGATGGACACGAAGGAATACGAGATGCATTGCCTGATGACTCATCTTTCCCAACTTTTTGGCGAGCCTCTCTTTCATCCACCCACGCTGGCTCGAACATGTGACTTTCCGTCTCAGCTGCCTCCAACAATTGCATCGTGTGGCACACATCCTTTGTTCTGCTGAGAGGCATGATCATGGCCGCTGTGCTCGAGATGATCACAGCCTCCCCAACAATTGTCTCGCCTTTCGCAGCATTTAGTCCTCCACCACTGCTGCACTCGACATGTCTTCCTCTTCGGTTTTGTTGGCATGGCGGCTCTCGGCGAGACTAATCGTGAAGATGCTACCGCTCATATACAGGAATATTACCGCACTGCTGCCGGAGATCAGGTACAACAAAGCTTCAAAAGCCTGGACGATCCTCTCGTCTCGGACTCCTCGGTTGTTGCCACTCAGAGCAGACAAACGACCAACTTCGTGCTCGACTTCAGCGATGATGCAGCGTACGTCGCGTTCGATCTGTATCCTCTATCTGTTGCTGGGCTGCTAGACCACGAGCGACCGGACCTGCTCAACACCCGCTGGATCAATGTCTGGGCGCCAGCACAACAAGCACCGCTGCTAGAGCTACTTGCACAGCACTACGACTTCTCGCCTCGACTGCTAGCCTTGATGAGCTCAAGACCACGCCAGCAATCACAAAGCAGTGAACGCAGGGCCGACAACTCACATCAGTGGCTGCGGCGAAGACAAGTGCAAGTCTCAAGCGCAAAGCCTGACGTTGAGAAGGGGCTGGACGAACTCTCAGAACTTTCAGAGCTTTCATCGGTCTCGAGCTACGATTCAGCTGCGACCAGTAATTTGTACAAGGTGGTTCATGAGCTATGGCACTACTCTTCAGTCGATTTCGGACGGAACTATGTCTGCATTGGTTACAATTCCCTGTACGGCACGAAGTGTGCTGGCGAAGAGCCAGGCGACGGCTTGCTCCCACACTGCACCCGGGTTTGGACCTGGCTAATTCTCTGCGAGGACGATACGATCATCTCGATCAACGAAGATCCCTTCCCCTTCTCCGGCTTCCGTCTTGACCCAAACCAGCAGCATATCCTATCCGAGACCCGTCGCAACATCATCAACATCTTCCGCTCCATCTCATCAAACGAAGGCGGATCCGCGATGGCCCAACTCCCCATCCGCTCGCGTCTCGGCACCACCGTAGCGGTGACCTCCCACCGCCCGACCGACGTCCCTGGCCTCCTCTTCTACTACCTCTTCGAGAACTGGGCAAACAGCTATACCCTCATCACCCGACGCTCAAGCCGCTACACCCTCGAACTCCAATCCCTCCGCGACGAAATGTTCACGACCCCAAAGCTCCACCACATCGATCGCCTCGACTCCATCGGCAAAGAACTTGGTATCCTGAAACGCCACTACGCCGCCTACAATCGCATCATCGACCGTCTCCTCGAACCCCAGACCGCAACTTCCGCTTCGCTACAAAACACTCGTGCGAACACAGAAGCGAGCCAATCCTCCTCTCCACCATCCGCCCCATCACGACGGAGAAGGAAAGCACCCTCGGCGTCTCCCTCTCCTCTCCCGCGCGCGTCCGCTTCAAACGCCTCCGCGACTTGATCGACCTCTACGCCCTGAGCGAGGTGGAGGAGTACATCAAACAAAAGGACTCCCTCGTCTCTATGAACTTCTCGCTGATCGCTATCAAAGAGTCCTTAGATGTCGAACGCTTGACAAGGCTTACGCTACTTCTGACGAAAGCTACGATGATTTTCTTGCCGGTCAGCTTGATGACTGCTTATTTTAGTGTTCCGCTTCGAGGGGTGGAGTATGGGGTGCGGGAATATTGGATCGGGTTTGCGGTGGTGGTGTTGTTGAGTGCCGGGGCGTTGTTTGTGTTTGGGTTGGTTAGTGGGACTGTGCAGGTTTTTGCTGTGGTGAGGGCGATGAGGAAGGGGGTGGTAAGGGGTGGGCGCTGGGTTAAGGAGTGTTTGTGAGGCATTCGAGGCCTTCTATCTGGCGTGCTCGTAGATCATTGGAAAGAACAGAAGTGCGGTAGCAGATGCATAATCATGTTCATAGGTTATATAACGATGAATTCGGTTCCAAGCTATCGACATACTGCAGTGCTTTCTCGAGCGCCCGGAGGACGACTCAGTAGTAACTACAGCTTCTCACAAGCTTCGTTCGTGCGTCCTCGCAGTAGGTGGAACCTTGCAGTCTGCCACTCCTCACACCACTCCGCAGGCAGTGACCTCGATCATCTCGGCAGCTTTTGCCACAGTCATCGTCGAGGACCTGCCATCACTGTGGTATCTGCTCCGCCCCACATGCCTTCACTACCCTTCCATCCGATGAACAGCTTCCCAGCCCAACCTTAGCCATTAGCCTCAAGCCTTACAGTCTCATATCTCAACATCAATCCCCAGATCCAGATCCGCCAACTCATCCCCATCTCCATCCTTCATCTTCCTCGCTCCCAGACCAAGCTTACTCTTCTCCCTCGGCATTCCGTTCATCGGCGTTCCCTGCCTACTCCTCCTCAACTTCGGCGTGCTAATCCCGCTGATTGGCGTACCCGCACGACTCGCATCGCTCAGGTCACCGAACAACTCCTTCATATCGGCGCCTGGCACATCCAGAAGCCCCATCTCCTTCACGCGCTCCGCCTCCTGGAGCCTTGCTTCCTCCTCGGCAGCTTTCTTAGCCTTCGCCGCCGCCTTCGCCTCAACGACCGCGCGCTCTCGCTTGCGTCGTTCTTCGAGCAGAGCTTTGCGCACTTCGTCGGAGGTCTTGGTGCGGTTCTTCTGGTTGAGAAGAGCCAGGCGGTCTTGCTGGGACATCGTCTGAGCTTTGGCGGGAGAGGATTTGATGACTGGTCTGGCCGCGACACCGTTGCTGGCGTTGTTCTCGAGACCAGCAAGCTCAGCATCGCAGCGTACAACTTCTTCTTGGTCGTGTGCATCTTCTCCTTCCGCTCTGCGCTTCATGATAGCCTCTTTCTTCATCTTCGCCGCGTTGGCAGGATTGAGCCGCTTCTCCATCTCGCGCTGTTTGCCGAACTTCTGATTCAGAGCAGTCTCGTTCCAGCTTGGGTTCAGGAACTGGTGGATATCGTCCAGCTTCTGCACCAGCGCAGCCTTCTTCGGCACCCTCAGCTTCTCCTTTTGCATTGTCTCGATGTACCTCTGGAACTCATCTGGCGTGATCTTCGAGTCAGAGCAAGAGCTCAGCGGCCACGACTTCTCGGCACCTCCATGCGCGACTATGACATGCGTGTCGCAAGTGAAGCTCTTCGCATTCGGTCCCGCTTCAAGCATATACGGCTTACCCTCGACGAACCCCTTGATCTGCGCCATGCGGTACGTGTTCTGGCCAGTGTCGCGGTTCATGCCGATGCTGACGCGAGCGTAGCAGCCTTTCATGGTGTCTTCGAAGTTGGGG
Source organism: Extremus antarcticus (assembly GCA_033117895.1). Lineage (NCBI taxonomy): Eukaryota > Fungi > Ascomycota > Dothideomycetes > Mycosphaerellales > Extremaceae > Extremus > Extremus antarcticus. Next base: position 127,427 of record JAWDJX010000006.1, read on the forward strand.
TAGAAGCAGACTTTGGCGAAGTTTGTGCGTCCGACGCGGCATCGCTCGAAATCCCTCATTTCTGCTGGTGGCTCATCGCGGCGGGTGGTTGTGGTATTTGCCCATTCCACCTCACTCTCGCCATCAGCGTCACGATCAGAGGCTGAGCTACGCGACCGTGAATCCCGTCTGCGGCCTCTCTTGGCGTCGAAGCGGCTTGTTCGCTCTGCGCCTTTCGCCTCACGTGCCTTCTTATAGTCGTCGAGTGCACTGCGCGGTGCCTTGTCATTCTTTGGCCGGCTGCTCTTGCGTGAGTCGTCGTCTAGGTCTGCTGCTGCTGCTTTGCGCTTTGAGCTTGTCTTGGACGCGAGTAGCTGCTTCAGCTTCTCGTCCTGCTGCTTCTTGAGGTTCTGCTGAGCGCGGTCGGCTAGGATGGACTCTCGCTCGATCTCGGGGAGTGAGAGAATGTGGTCGCGGTCGGAGTTGGAATAGAATTTGCCGTCTACAGGAAAGAGTGGCTCGTCGTCGGCTGGAGAAGCAGGATCGCCAGCAGGGGAGCCGGGTGGTGACTCGGACATGGCTTCGGAGCCTTGTGAAGCGTCCGGCGAAGGTGAACTGGAATGAAGGTGGTCAGTCATGGTCGCAGAGAAGTTTCAAGTAGCGGGATGAAAGTTGAAGTGACGTCGAACCGTCTTCTAGCGTGTATACCAGACTCGGGATGGATGGTAGAACTCACTCAGCCAAATCATCCACCTCGTCCTGAAGCTCCCTTCTATTTACACCACCCTTCTTCTTGCGACTCTTCCTTAGCTTCTGCGCCACGCCCTTCCTCGCGGCCGTCGATGTGTCTTCAGTCTTCTCCACGCTGGCCTTGGGCTCAGGCGAGGGCGATCGAGCGTCGACGGCCAGCGTCTGGTCTACGATTTCACCCGCATCGCTGCCTTCGTCGTCGGAGCTATCGTCACCGGCCATGGCCAGCAGTTCGGCGTCGACATCGAGTTCGTCGGCAGACATTGTGAGGGTGTTGTGGTGGGTGATAGTTCAGGAGGTGTGTTCAGGAGGTACGGGATGAGGTGGTTTGCTGAATGTTGCTGCGTTCGAAAGTCTGAAGACAAAATATTAGAAATCCAAGTCTGTGTGAGAAACAACGACGTCTTGAAGTGATGAAATGAAGTGGTTGGCAGTCTGGCGACAATAGTATTAATCGTCCTATTGATCGAGCAAATGAAGGTCGCGACATTCACTTCATAAAAACTATTTTAGCGGCGGAAATGTCCGGGCGACGCGCCAAGCCTGCAACGGTCGCCGATATGTCTTTCACTTCCAGTGTCATTATACGCTCGTACTCCTGACCTTTGCAATCGCTGTTCCTCACTATTTGCGTCGACCAGGTAGACAAGCAGGACCCTGTACGTCCATACCTCTGTCCGGGGAATGGGATGAATGCAGCATCAGTCGAAGAGTGTAGTGCAGGTATATGCTTATAGCTTGCTTTGACACAGCGACCAGATCCTTGTTCTAGCTAGAAGTATGACATCTCATTCCGATCTTGATCGCAGTCAAGCACATGCAGCCATGGGATCGGTGACTCGATCACGACGCGCTCGCCGTCGAGCTCGCGAGCGTCACAAGATCGTCCACCAGTTTGCGAGGCTGACATTCGTTGATATCCGTCGCCAGGAACTCGCGAGCAATGTTCTGCTTGGAAGATGTTAGCATGAATCACGTCTTCGAAAGAACGACAACTTACAGCGTCTTCCAGCTCAGCCAGTTCAGCATCCGGCAGCTCAGCGCACACTTCCACCAGATCCGCTCCTCTCGCAGCAAGCAATAGCAGCTGATCAGCCTTCTCGATGATGGGAGGCTCGATGCCGTTCATTGCTGCACATATCGTCCCGAAGCTTGACGTGCTCCGTTCCTGACGGTAGTTGTAGAGGTAGGTGATCTGGTCTTCTACGTCTGATGCCTGGGTGTCCATCTGAACTTCCATGTGCGCAAATCCCAACGATGGTCGCGGCTGCAGGAATCCTATTTCGAAGATCTCGTGGAAGTGCGTCGCCCCAAGTACCTTCGGACTCTCCATCCCACGCTGAAGCAAATGCTCGAACACACCAGCTGCCAGTCCAGCTCCATCATTGGACTCTGTGCCTTTGCCGAACTCATCAATGATGATAAGGCTACGGCGGGTGGCGAGACTGAGCGCCACGGAGATCTGCTGCAGATCAATCATGAAGGCGCTCTGTATGCGAGAGACGCTCTCGCGGGTCGAGATACGGGTGAGGATCTTGTCTGTGAGACCGATCTTGGCGGCTTCGGCGGGAACGTAGCAGCCGATGTGGGCCATGTAGACGATGATGGCGACTTGTTTGAGGTAGACGCTCTTGCCTGAGTAGTTGGGGCCGGTCATGAGGACCATGCTTGGGCCTTCGCTGTTGGGGCCGTGATTTGCTGCCAGAGCCTCTACTTGAGAAGCCGAGTCGTCGAGTCCGGCAGGCTCCTGCTCGTTGCCTTGACCGCCGACAAGGTAGGTATCGTTCGCCACGAATGACGGAACAGTGAGCTCCTGCAGTGGATGCCGCCCACCCTTGATCTTGATGATGTTCTCTTCCGTCACACGTGGCCGCACAAAATTGTGCTGTTTAGCACCTCGAGCAAGCGCGACCAGGCTGTCAAGCTCACCACAGATGTCCGAGACATCGTGCAATGCCTCCTCATACTCAAGGATCTTCTCACCCAATCGCTGCACAATCTCGATCTCCTTGTCACAGATCCTGCCGTAGATGTCTCCGAACTCGCCGTCCAGCTCTCCCATGTGGGAGTTCTTGTAGTATGCTGAGTTCTCGGTGACGAACATCTTCTCCCAAGGGTCGTTGGCCGGCCCTTCAAAGACGCTGGTACCTGTATCGGGTTCGACAGGGCAAGCGATGAGGAAGCCAATCTGCGGAAAGAAGATGACGTTGATCTTCGCGTTAAGTTCCGCCGGTACGATCGCCGCGATCTCGTCAGTCACTGCATGCAATAAGTCTTCAATGCCGTCGTAGACCCGTTTGATCTCATCCAGCTCCGGATCAACGCCGGCAAGAACGATAGTCCTGGGCTGTTCTTTGGTCGCTTCGAAGTCTACAACTTCGGTGATGACAGTGCCAAGCGCAGCGAGATGCTGCTTCTCAAATCTTTGCAGAATCTTCGCGCGGATAGCAAGGCCCTCGCCACCAGCCAGCTCGGACATTTGGTCGTACAAGCGCAGGGAGTAGAAGACGAACTCACGGAGAGTAGGCCAGACAGACGTGGATACCGAACGACTCTTGGAGAGACCGCTGCTGATACCTTTGCGGAGGTTGGCTGTGACGAGTCGTATGTTCTTGATTTTTGAGAGCATCTCTCCCAGTTGATCAAACAGGCTGGCATTGTCTGGCCGAAGCAGTACGCTGATCGTGTCCAGCCTCTCGTTGATGACGTCTAAGTTCAGACTTGGTCGTACGAAGTACTGGCGGAGAAGGAACCGGCCGTGACTTGTCCTCGCGAAGTGGTGGAAGAGGCCGTAGACAGACAGCCCTTCCTTTGAGCCACCGGAGCTAGACCAGCCTTTGCCCGCCGGCCCTTGGTTCTGTGCGTTCGGATGGGACTCGGTAGATGTGATCTGTAGCGACAGGAGAGTGTCTGCATTGACAAACATAGACCCGCTCAAGCTGAACATCTCGACAGTCGCAACTCTGAACATGCCAGCGGCTGCCTGGTCACCAGGCAGGTAAGTCGTCACCCTCCTGCGTTGGAGGTACGACAGCACAGCACCGGCACACCCAACAGTAATCTTGCTCTCCATGTTGATCCAGCCCGAGAGGCGAAGCAGCTGTCCTTGACGTCCGGCAAAGCCACCCTCGAGGCTGGCAGAGATGTCTTCGTGAGCAACAATGTCGCCAGGTATGACGAACGTGACGTTAGGTCCTGCAGGCTGTCCAATGCGTAAGTTAACGAGTTTATTACGTGCAGCATCATATCCGAACTCTGCGTTCGGGCGGGACTCCAGCAAGTATGGGAGCCGAGTTTGGTCGCCACTTCTTCCATCGACAGATGCTCTGGCATTCCTCGTTTCAGAGTCAAGACGTTCGTATACTGCGTCCTCACATTTGGTCGAGAGCAGGACCACGCTAGGGTCGATGAAGAGCTTCACTGTTGGACGTTAGCCAGAAGCTGTAGTGCAAGGGCAGCATACTTACAAGCATCAACCACATCCGCTCCGCCCATCCTGACATCCTCCATGAAATACAGCTTCTCGTCCCTGGCAACATAGTACGCACAGCCCACCGTGCCGTTCGTGAGCATGTTCACCGCCATAATGACTTCGCTCAGGGTGTCCTCATCAGGCTGGAAGTCATCTTGAGACTGCTCAGTCGCGGCAACACTCCGGTCGTCTCCAACGAATGTACGCGTTGTGGCCACCGAAGCAGACCGCTCGGATCGTGGAGGTGGCAGATGAGCAGTCACTCTGTGGTTGGTCTGCCCTTGCGACGAAGCTGTTGAAGTACGACGCGAGGCTGTAGAGTACCGAGAACCAGAAGTGATATCAGAGCGCGCGGACGAGACACGTGAGGTAGCGCGGTTGCGGCCACCACGAGAGGTGTTCGTCCCGCTGCTTTTGCGCTGCTTCTGCGGCTGTTTGAAGTGTGCCATGGTGCTCGAGAATACCTTAGAAAGATATACACAGCTGTAGGGTGAGATGAGAAGGGAACAAGTCGAGATGACACACCTGAGGAGAAGACGAGGTGAGGTCTGAGCCAAGCTTCGCGCTGCACTCACAGACGAGGAAGGTGCGACCTACCTACTGCTCAGAACATGCGGTCAACGCATCGCTGCGACTTTAAGCCTTCTCTATTACCACGTATCTGCATGCAACCACTCCTCATCTCTCCCCCTCCCTCACCCACCCAGCAAACTCCTTCCTCCTCCCCCTAATATCCAAAAACCCCGGCCGCTCCTCCAGCACCGCATATGGATTCCCTCCCCCAACCCCTACCTCCTTAACCACCCTCGCCTCCTTACTCCTCTCAAGCCTTCCAGCCCAAACGTTCCATTGTATGGGTTTCAGTTCGGGGCTGCTGAGCACGACACCCACGCAGAGCAGGAAAACGGAGAAGAGCGTCTCTAGCGTGATGTCGAGTGGGAGATTGATCTTGGGGTCGATGATGTGAGGGAGAATCGAGCTGGGTGGTGTCGGGAGCGATGAAGATGGGAGGAGGGAGTGTTCGTAGGCGCTGTAGACGCTGTCGAGGTGTTAGTTGAATAAGGTATGGGGATCGGGGGAGAGGGGCTTACGCGTGGCTGAGGAAGACGATGCCTAGGATGTTTATTGTGGTTGCTGCGATCGCCATCTTTGGTGGGGTTGTGCTTGAGGTAGTTGATGTGCGAAAAGGTGTTCTCTTCGAAGGGTTCATGTCCGGGGCTTTCGATATGCTTGGCAAAGACGAACGAACTGCACCATTCCGGAAGTAGAAGTTGTGGAAAGTGATATCAGAAGTTGAACGACGCTATACGGAGTGCAGTAGTAGCGAGGGAAGTCAGTGTGATCAGTACTCAATTTCGTACCGCTCAGCTATGTGGTCTAATGCTTTTCATCACACGTTCACGCCATGCAGCTCATGCACACATTCGCTCTCATCGGCTACACCGCCCAACGCAGCAGTATCGTAAGTCACCGCTTCCTGATGTCGATGCTAGCCATGCTCGTCAACAACCTACAACTTCTGCATAGCCTGGACGTCGGAGGACTGAACGTAGTCCTCGAAGCCATCGATCTCCTCTTGAAGCTCGTCGAGCGAGATCTTCTCGTCCTCGACGACCAAGTTGATCTGCAGCTTCTTGATGCCGAAACCGACAGCGACGAGCTTGGAGCCACCCCAGACGAGACCATCCTTCTCGATGCCACGCACAGCGGCTTCGAGCGCTTTCATGTCGGTTTCGTCGTCTGTAGATGTATTAGTCTCACGCTTCCCAAGGATGATTGTAGGGCAAAAACATACCCCACGGCTTCACATCAAGCGTAACGATCGACTTCGCAGCCGGCTTCACCTTACCCTCCTTCTTCTTCCTGTACTCCTCCAGCCTCTTCGCCTTCTCCGCCTCCACCGCCGCGTCCTCCTCCTCATCCTCATCGGAGCCGAAGAGATCTACCTCATCGTCGTCCTCCTCTGCGTTCGGCGCCTTGGTGTTGATTGGGAGCTCAGAGACCTCCGGGCCGTAGGCGGTGTGAGATTTGCTTGGGTCACCGGGGAGCGAGGAGAACTCTGGCTCGAAGGTGGCGATGTGCTTGTACCAGCGGTAGGCGTGGGGGAACTTCTCGACTGCTGGGGAGGACTTGGTGGCCTGGAAGGTCTTGACGTCGGCTTGGGAGGGTCCGTAGCTGCACAATCGTGTGTCAGCTTTCAAGTACTCTCACATGTGGAGTTCGAGGACGAATGGAGAGAGAAGCAGGGAGTCAGAGATGCGCTTTCGCGCGTTGGAAGTACACATTGGACGGGGTCTTAAGCCGCCTCATCAACACGGACCAATTGAATATCATCAGGTTGCAAAGTGAAAGGGGAGAGATGCTAGAACGACATACCCAACGATGTAGCTGCGAGACCTGACCCAGCTGTCGAGCACTGCCGCAATGTTAGCTGTGGTTTCACCATGTTGGATGTGGATGTGGTGAACGTACTGCTGAGGCCAGCGTCGCTGACCATGTCTGTGAAACCCATGTCTACGGAATTCGTGTGTGTAGCTCGAGTGTGGTTGTCCAAGTATGAGCTTCAATTGTGTCAAGGTCTCGAGCTGGTGCAAAAGTTCTGCCCTCCACGTCCTCCCAAAAATTCGAGGAAATGGTTAATCTCAAAACGGCTAGTAGCTCTCTCGGACGGCGATAAACCTAGCGTTCGATCTAATCTAACCGAGAGATCGAGTCGATGTTCGAGAACCCACGAGAACTCGCGCGAAGAACATATGGAGTCAAGTGTACATATCATGGCTGTTCCATCCTCGGAAAGCTGGAGGAGACGGAGAGGACTATCAACAATATAGCCTACTACTCGGAGCCACGATGCTCACTTCTTCCAGCCGCAGTGCTGCCCGGCGCATAGCCAATGTCCGATATGCTCTCCCTCGACAGCACCTTCGACTAGCTCCCACCACTTCGACAGCTCTGCAACGATCGCAAGGCATTGTGAGACCGGTAGCAGCAATAACATCTATACAATGCCGAACCTACGCCAGCTCTCGAGGACCCCATCCACCCGGAGGAACCCACCGCATGAACCTCGGTGGCGGCGAAGAGAAACCTGCCCTCGAGCAATACGGTACCGACCTGACCGCGCGAGCGAAAGACGGAAAACTAGATCCAGTGATCGGTCGAGACGCAGAGATTCATCGCACTATCCAGATTCTGTCAAGGCGCACCAAGAACAATCCCGTCTTGATCGGTGCAGCAGGAACAGGCAAGACCGCCATCCTTGAAGGACTGGCGCAGCGGATCGTGAAGGGTGATGTTCCCGAGAGCATCAAGGAGAAGAGGGTTATATCGTTGGATCTGGGGTCGTTGATTGCTGGGGCGAAGTTTCGAGGCGACTTTGAGGAAAGGTTGAAGAGTGTGTTGAAGGAAGTGGAGGATGCGAAGGGAGGGGTGATATTGTTCGTCGATGAGCTGCATACTCTCCTCGGACTCGGGAAGGCGGAGGGGAGTATAGATGCGAGCAATCTCCTCAAACCTGCTTTGTCGAGAGGAGAGCTTCAATGCTGTGGTGCAACGACGCTGAACGAGTATCGATTGATAGAGAAGGATGTGGCACTGGCTAGACGGTTTCAACCGATCCAGGTCGGTGAGCCGTCGGTGCAGGACACCGTGTCCATTCTCCGAGGTATCAAGGATCGCTATGAAGTCCATCATGGTGTCAGGATCACGGACGGAGCACTGGTTGCCGCTGCGACATACAGCAATCGATACATCACCGATCGATTCCTGCCCGACAAAGCCATCGATCTGGTCGACGAAGCGGCCAGTGCGCTGAGACTCCAGCAAGAAAGCAAACCAGATGCTATCCAAGAGCTTGACAGACAGATCATGACGATCCAAATCGAGCTCGAGAGCTTGCGAAAGGAGACGGACATCGCAAGCAAAGAACGCCGCGAACAGCTCGAAAAGACTCTCGTCCTCAAACAAGACGAAGCCGGCCTTCTGACCGAGAAATGGGAGAAAGAACGAGCAGAGATCTCCGACATAAAAACGACGAAAGAGGACCTCGAGACTGCCCGCAATGAGCTCGAGCAAGCACAACGAGAAGGAAACTTTGCCAAAGCCTCCGAGCTACGGTATGCCAAAATTCCAGAGTTGCAAAAGAAACTCCCAGCAGAAGAGGGCGGCGAGAGCACATCCGTCACATCCTCCGATACCCTGATCCACGACTCCGTCACCGCCGACGACATCGCCAGCGTCGTCTCCAAATCCACCGGCATCCCCGTTACCAAACTCATGGCCGGCGAAGTGGAAAAGCTGATCAACATGGAGTCTGCCTTACGCAGCAGCATCCGCGGTCAAGACGATGCTCTCACCACTGTCGCTAATGCTGTGCGTCTGCAACGCGCTGGCCTGAGCGGCGAGAATCGACCGTTGGCCAGCTTCATGTTCCTCGGGCCTACTGGAGTCGGGAAGACCGAGCTCTGCAAGAAGTTGGCTTCCTTCCTCTTCTCCACCGAGAGTGCAGTCACAAGATTCGACATGTCGGAATTCCAAGAAAAGCACACCGTCTCCCGCCTCATCGGCTCTCCCGCAGGCTACATCGGCTACGAAGACGCCGGTCAACTCACCGAAGCCGTACGCCGGAAACCCTACGCCGTCCTCCTCTTCGATGAGTTCGAGAAGGCGCATCGGGATATCAGCACCCTACTCCTGCAAGTCCTGGACGAAGGCTTCCTGACGGACGCTCAAGGCCGCAGGGTGGATTTCCGGAATACGATCATTGTTCTTACCTCCAACTTGGGCGCTGAGTACTTGGTCACCGACTCTGCTGGCGGAGACGTGCTCAGCGAGGACGTGAAGAAGCAGGTTATGGAGGTGGTGCAACATTCATACCCACCTGAGTTCTTGAATCGGTTGGATGAATTTGTGATCTTTAACCGGCTTTCCAAGGAGAGCTTGCGCGATATTGTCGACATACGGCTGAAGGAGCTGCAGGCTCGTCTCGAGGACCGTAGGATCGGGCTAGATGTCAGCGATAAAGTCAAGACATGGTTGTGCGAGAAAGGATACGACCCGCGATATGGCGCCAGGCCGTTGAACCGATTAATTGCGAAGGAGGTCGGAAACGGGCTCGCGGATAAGATCATTCGGGGTGCGGTGAAGAGTGGCGACACCGCGAAGGTCGTTGTCAGGAGCGATGGGGAGCATTTAGATGTTCTGGCGCCTTGATGGGATAGGTGTACGTTGATACGCGAAAAAGAACGGGGAGGGTTAAGATGTTCTGGCGGCTTGATTTGCTAATGAGGATATGATTGATGAGCTTTGTATAGTATGATGAGCATTAGCACACTGCAGGGAGTTGATTAGGTGTGGAGGTGTGTGATGATAGTGTATACTACGCTCAGACTTTAGCAATTTCCAATGTAGCACACTTCGCTACTCCTAGAATGCAAGTAAACCTTTCAGCTTCCTGTTTGAGTTTTGGCAAGATTTTTGGTGTTTGACAGAGTTTCATTTATGTCAGTTGCCTAGCACAGCAAAATCATGCAATGAGCACTATGAGTCGCAAGCGCCTGGTCCCATCGCACCGCACATTCACAGACCCCTCGCATCGGTGTAGTCGTCTTCTACTCTAGAAGACCATCTCATGCGGCCTGTCGCCCTTCCGCAGGCTGAACGTGCTCGCGAGGTAGCTCGACAGCATCTGCTCCTTTTTGATGGTCGCAAGCAACGCCTTATCAACCTTCTTCTGGTCGTCCGCGCGATCCTTGCTCACTTCCTTCTTCTCGCCCTTGCCCTGGTTGAAGAACGCCTCCTCACTCCCCTTCTTGTCCGCCTTCTTGTCCCGCGAGAAGTACTCTGGCTTGCCGACCTTGTCGACGATGGAGGAGTCCAGGCCTTCCACGGAGACGCTCGTCTTGGTGGCGATCACATAGCGGGCGTTGACGCGGCGGAGTGGCACACCGTTGATCTTGAATGGTCCAGTAACGAGGAGGACGCCCTGGTCGAGAACTTTGAGGAGGACAACGCGCTTGCCGCGGAAACGGCCGGCGAGGAGGATGAGGACTTTGCCGGGGGTGAGGGAGGCGCGGGGCTTGTAGGGGCGAACGGTTTTGCGGGTCTGGGTGAATGTTAGTGTCGCTCTTCAACTCATGTGTTTTGACGACCAGGCATATGTGTGCCGCTCGCCGTTGCTCCAACTCACCTTCCTTGGTACCGCCTCGTCCTCAGCCGGGTAGTACTTCAGCGCCTTGTCCGAGGCCGTTGGGATGGTCCTCTCGCCCTTCTGGAACTTCTTCGTCTGCGGCTTCTCCTGGGAAGACATCTTGGGCGACTACCTCTGCTGTCAGTATACACTCATTAAAGTGCGTCCTGGATGCTGGCGCTGTACTGACCGGAGAAGGTTGTGGTTGTGGTGGAATGATGTCGCTGCAGTCTTCAAATGTCGTCGAAGTCGGCTTGATTCAATGTGTGGTGCGGGCTTGGCAATCGACAAATTCGCTAACTGGCTGGGACTATCCGCTAGCGCCCGCTTGCTGCCCGCTTGTTTGCTTCAAGGGACTTGCAACTTCACTCTAGACTCACTCGACTCCACGACAATGTCGACGCCGTTGCTCTGAAGTGGTCTGAGAGTCTCCTCGCGCATGCTGGCCTACTCACAGGCATCATGTTCTGACCTTGCGAACGTATAACTGAGCCTTCTCAAGGGCCTGCTGTAGTCTCAGCGCGTGCTCCAGGCTTTTCTGTCTGAGTTGACACACTTCTCACACCATCACCACTTGGAGCGTAAGCAGGACCATCTGGCACCAAGGAACGGACCTGAAAACACGCTGCTAGGAGGGTTTTTCGCAGCATTCAACTCGCTGGACATTGTCTCCTGGACTCGGGGATTCTTGACGTCTTCATCGCCACCGGAGTCAACAGAAACCAGACCCAAAGCCGACTGCCTTAGCCGTTGTCACCATCGCATGCATCTGTCTGCGTGATAGTGTTTTCGTTGTTTTCATAACTAACAGCGAGGTGTTTCGGCGCAGGGTATACCATTTCATACACTGTTATCGGTCTCTCCTTTTCGCTAGCTCCCCAAGCACGATTCAGCAAGCATGACGAACACACAACACCACACCATACGCTCAAGGGCTACGGCATCGCGACCTGCAAGTGCAGCGCGAAGTGTCCTGCAGAAGCGCGATAAGCCATACCGAACGGAGCAAACCCAAGTGCTTATGGCGAAGAAGAAATTACAAGTCAAAGTTTGTGCTGGTCAGGATCCAACTGCGTAGTGATCTAACACTAACGATTACCCATTCTCAGGTGACCGCCTTAGGCACTCCACCACGTGGATACACATTCGTCCCATCTGGAACGCCTCCGCTGTCTGATCTATGCAAGGAGATGTCCAGGTTGAACAACTACGTCGTCTACCATGTCAATGTCTGTTCTACTCCCGGACTGTCAATGCACCATACCTTAATGTCTACCCCCATGACCACGTTCCCTTTGCTGACATGTCCCTCAGGCGCCGACAAGACACTGGAACAACCCCGAGAAGGTGGCGACCCATCTATCTCGCATTGGGTATTACTTCAACTCACAGCTTGTTGCCCAGGCTTGTGACAAGCTCGGCTACATACCGTACAAGAAAGCCTTCATCAAAGAAGCTGATCTTGCAGTCCAAAGCCGCATGGCTAGAACCATGGCCGATTACGGTGTTGTTGGAGAGATTCAGGCTGTCGAGGATGATTCACAAGTTCGTGCAGCCATGAAGGAGCTTTTCCCTATGATGCCGCAACATGACGTGGAAGCTATCATTCAACATGCTTGGCACGGAGACGGCAGCACGGTGGGAAACAACATGACATTGAGCCTCTCGCGCCGGATCCAACTTGCCACTGGTGCTCGTATCCGTCACACATACACCGACTACGATAGATTGCTCAGAGCATTCGGTACCTGGCAGGAGGTGCGCGCTATCGTGGAACCCGATTGCCTCGAGAAGATCAAAGAGTGGCGTGGCGAGAACGATGAAGAGGAGAAGGAGGAAAACGAGTGGATCTGGCACGATATCATTGTCATCGAAGATGAAGAAGATGAAGCCAACAAGATGAAGATGAAGGACGACGACAACAACAATCAGAACACTCATATGCACGATGCCGACGATTCAGACTCTGTGGTGATACTCGACGACTCTAGCGAAGCCAGCTTTGACACCACCGATCGCCAAGCACGTGGTGCAGACATGAACATGGAAACCGAGGATGAAGCTTTCACTCGAGGAAGGATGGACCGGCGTATAAGAAGGCCGCAGAGTCAAGAATCGAATGAGGCGTATCTCTACGGTTTCACCAATGGATGCAAAGGTCGCAGGATCTCGGACGAAGCAGCTCCACCTCCTCTCCTCGCCTATCCTCAGCCCATGGCGCCACAGCAGCCACTGCGCTGGCAGCACCAGCAGCCGCAGGCCGGAGGCGGTGTCGGGTACGGCCAGTACCAGCCATACCATGCTGGCGCCGTTCTCCCACGTCGAGAGGAGGCCCAGGCCACTACAGCGAGGGATATGGTGATTGGTGGACGGGTGTACCAACGAGTATGTATATCGCAACGATATATTGGAAGGCCTAGGCTAACGTTCACAGATGGACACCCAGCGAGACCCTCGGTACTTCGTTCCGCGCTACGAAGATGCGATCCCGTCGATCGAGCCCGCCGCCGCGTTCTCCACCGCGCCACCACAGGCGCCCCCACTACAGTCGCAGAGGGCGGTCGTCATCGACCTCACGACGCCGGAGAGGCAGCCGGCACCTCGCCAACCGGTGCACGGCGCTCTCGCGCCCGTGCAGCAGCTCCCGCGCCGCCCTCGCTGACTGTAGTGGCGGCTTCGCCAATCACACGACAGAGATGGGGCTGCATGGCAGCATGACCGTGCCGAGGCGCAATTCTTGTTCTCCGCCGCGCCCTGGGCGCCCTTGCTTGCTCTCAGCCGCACCACCATGGGTGCCGGCAGTACAGCGACTGCTGTGCCCCCAGCGCAGCTCTCAGTAGCACAAGAGAACGATACGAATGATTCACAACCGACTTTTCCCTCCTTCTTTCAACTCTTCTCCTAATACCGCTCTTAGACTCTCCCGCAGCACTCTAGCCAACTCAACTCCTTCGTCGTCATCTAACTCTTCTCTCGCTCCGCGCCCGAACATCCGCCAGGACTTCAACATGCCTAGGTCTACGTTTCCCTTGTGAGCGACTTCTTTCCGCCCTTCCTGGTAGCGGGGAATGAGGTGGAAGTGGATGTGCGGGACCACTTGGGCTGCGCGGACGCCGTTGTTTTGGACTATGTTCCAGTCTTCGATGCCTGTGGCTTTTACTAATGCGGTCGAAACGATTGGGAGCCATTCTCCGAGCGCTCGAGCAGCTTCTCTGCCTTCATCGCTCCCTGCGTTGACATCGACTTTGTTTGCTGAGTCGGGAGGAGTGTAGAGATCGCTCATCTTCTCGTAATGCCCCCGTGTCGTGAGGAGAATGTGGCCTGGAGCTATGGGCAGGATGTCCAAGAAGGCCAGGACGTGGGGGGTTGAGAGGAGGAGGTGGCATTGGGGGCAGACGGCGTCTGGGTCGGGGGAGCGTGGGATCGGCGATGAGGCGGTGGTAGACGATGGGGAGGGTGTGGGAGGTGGAGGGTAGGCGGATGCGATGGTGCAGAAGGGGCAGGAGACTGGATAGTTGTCTTGGAGGGACATGGCTGGTATGAGACGAAGGAGAACGGGAGAGGGTAGGAGAGGTGTCTCGAAACCGACATCGATGTCGAACGCTTGAAGTGCTGCATGCATTTCTGGACCGAGGCGTGGGACGGAGATTGCGGTGTTAACATGGTCCTGAGCATTGAATGGCACTGGAAAACACCGGGAAAGGAGTCAATGCAATGTGGATAGATAGATTGGAGTAGCGTTCATCGATATCCTACTCAGCGCCCTGACGCCAACATTGAATCCCCACAGTGGTATACCGCCATTCAATCATCCAAGAAATGCGCCTCAAGATCCGTCAAGTACTGTCCAAGCACCAAGCTTTTTCATCAATCCAAATCGTCCAACCATATTCACATCACAATCGCGGTCCATTCAAATTCGACTCACTATGCTCCACCCCCGTCTCCCACTGATTAAACTGCAACATCACCCGATTGAACTCCTCCTCGCTCATATTCAACATGTCCATCCCGCTCGCGCTCGGCGTGAAGCCAGTCGTCTGCGGAGTCATACCAGTAGGAGCTGGACTCATGCCCGTCGCTGCAGGCATAAAACCAGTCGGTCCAGGCGTCAGCCCCGTGCCACTAGAGCCCCAAGTCGAGGGCAGCACGAAACCGTTCTGCTCGTTGCCGGTAGAAGCGGCGTAGGCGTTCATGTCGAAGTCGGAGAACGCGCCCATGTCGTTGGGGGTGAAGCGGCTGGGATCTGTTTGCTGCATTCCGGAGGAAGTGTTGATGTCGGGTTGCCAGAGGTTTTTGGGCGAGTAGCCGGTATTCGAGTTATGCCCGGAGGCACTTTGATGAGCGCTTGAGTTTGGTGTCAGATGGTCGCCGGAAGCGTCGCGGGTGATGTCCATTTCTGAGTTATAGGACTGCGGACTCCGTTGGACACCTGAGCTCTGGTTCGACGAGCCGGGCGATTGGCCTGCTGGGCGGTTGGGAAGTTCGAAGGTTCCGCCTGGAATCATGAAATCGAGGCTTTCGTCGGTCATTTCGGAGACTTCGTGGTTGTAGTTGAAAGTTGGGTTCGCGGTGGATGTGGAGGAAAGGTTAGGGTTGCCGCTTGGGTCGTTGTAGGCAGCGAGACCCATGTCGCCAAAACTTGGTCTTGAAGGTGCCATCACTGGGACCTGGGTTTCGTGATAGTTAGGTCTGTGGTCAAGATGAATTTGCGACATGGGACAGCCTTCTGAGCGGGTCGCTTCGTATGCGGTGGCGGCTTGCTGCATGGGCGTGCGTAGTGAGCTCGTATCTTCTATGCCTGCGCCTTCTAGATCGACGTCTAGTTGGACGAGGAAGGATTCGGTGAGAGGGTTTCTTCGTTTGATGGCTTGCATTGCTGATAGCAGGAATTGGAGGGAAGCTCGGATTTGAGTGTCCTTTGGCCGTGATTTGAGGTATTGCACGAAGACTCGCGCTGAGACGTAGAGGCAGAAGGATATGAAGGGGTTCATCTGGAACATGTCAGCACCCATAAGTTGTCTCGTGCTTCCCAAGAAACTTACAGCAGAGAGATCCAAATGACATATCTGCCTCATTATACTCGCAATCTCCGCCGCCGCTGTAATACACCGCACCTTACTCTCCGCCGAGATCCTCGAAGACATGCGGTTCTTATCCGCCTTGAAGATCGCCGCCTGGTGCAGACATATCGTCGACGTATGTATACACATATTCAGGAACACAGTATTCGGGTCGTTCAATCCCGAAGGTAATCGCAGATCCACAGGTAGTGCGAGCGCAGTGTTCAGCAGAATATTATCCAGCATCCGATGCCGCTTCCAGAACTCGCCATTCAGATCATCGTCTGCGTCGTCCGGTTCAGGTCGATGAAGATGTGTGAGGTTTCGTCCGAATAGACACGCCATAAGAATCACTCCAGAAAACCCAGTCAACTTCGTAGCACCATCCGGACTCAACGCCTCCGTCAAGCTCGGCGTCTTCATCGACTTGTTGAATTCAAACGACTCCTCGTTCGCAGGTAACGTGCTCATAATATCCTTCTCCTCAATCGTCATCGGCCAGCCAGTCCCAATACTCGAGTACCGATCCACACAAAACGCCATCCAAAACGTCCGTCTCCGCTCCTCTCGCTCCGTCCAGTCTCGCGGCGGCGGTAAACATTGCTTTACATCCAGCCCAGCGCCGTCAAGTCGATGCAAGCCCATCATTTGCGTCATCCGACACGCCCTACCCGCCGACATCCACGCGCGCGGGAAGTACATGAGCTTGAACTCGTACGTCGCCAACAAAATCCACGTCTGGCAATGCGCAATCGTAATCATACTCTCGCCATGCCCTTTCATCTCGTCCTGCTGGATGTACTTCCGCGCGCGAAGGTAGAAGTGTTCTTGCAGCTGCTCGTACTTACCCGACACCGCAGCCGCGTTACACCACATCGCGTACCGCAAACACACCGGCGGCCGCATATGAGGCGCCAGATTCATCGCTGCATGATACCGTGGTCGGTGGATCATGGGTACCGAAGGGTGGATCTTCCCGAAGAACGTGTCGTTCAGCTCGTTAACCACGTCTTGAGTAGGCAGCGGTTCATCGAGTCCCAACCCAATCATCTCCCATGGAAACTGTTCCTCCCCAGTTATACCCCCTCCGCTTGACCCAGCATTCCCAATCGCAGTATGCGCGTACTGCGCTTGCGGTACGGCATCCAGCTGATTCACCGTCCTCTCCCCATGAGCCATCACATTCACATTACTCTCCCCCAACCCGATATCCCCAAAATGTGCCACTCCCACACTCTTCCCGTTCCCATTCGTCGTTGTCGCGGTAGGTTCATCCTGCCCCTTCAACAACGTCTCCACCTGCGCCAACCTCGCCTCAAGCGCCTTCACATACCCCCTCTTCGGCCCGCTCTTCCTCCTCACCTCATCATACGAACACTCATGCTGCAGTCTCGTACAAGTCCCACAGGCCGGTTTACTCCCATCGCACTTTAGTTTTCTCTTCCGGCACAAAACGCAAGCGATTCGTTTCGGTTTGGGCACTTGTCCGTTTCCCGCTTCGCCGTCTTGCGGTTCCTCGCCGTTGGTGTTGGAGTTGGAAGGTTGCTGGGCGAGGTCGTTGAAGTAGGCCTCGTCCGGGGACGCCTCCTCGGACATCGTGATATAGTTATCGTGGTCTTGAGTTCGGCCGACAAGAGGGAGAGTTGTCGCGACTCGGGCAGACGGCAGTAGGCGTGGGAGCCAGAACGAGAAGCTGTTCTCCTCACAAGCAACCGTACATGACAAAGCAAGCAGTTTCACCACTAAACTTCGATATTGGTTCTGCAATCCTACCTACTAGCCAACGACGAACGAGTCTACGCATCATAAGGGTACAATACAGTACCATTCAGGCCTCACGCACCGGCCGAGCCGCGTCGCAGCTGAAGCCTTGGTTGGCTGGCCCAGCGGTAGCTTGCTTGCATGTGGCAGAAAGCGGGACGGGGGAAAACGTGCTTCCCGAATGGCCGTTTCGGTGCTGAGTAAGTTAACAGGGTCATACATACTCCACTGCATTGGCTTGAAAGGGCAGGCGACGCGAGACGATATGGAATCCGTACACCAAACTACAGGCAGACCTCCGAGCTGAAAGCAAGCCTGAGAGTGCGCGGGCGCATGTAATTTGATAACAGTTTTGTTGGATCTCATACTACACTCCCATCTCCCTACCCTACCATACCCAATCGCCGGTGCAACCAAAAAATCAAATCACAGTAACGCCAGCCTTGCAAGGCAACGCAAGTCCTTCTTCTGTCAGAAGCCGTGTGCGCCCGTCCATTGCAGCTGCATGCGCCATAGCCCATGCCTTCGAAACAGTATAACAAAAACAAGCAATGACAGATTCCTCACACCCTGGCCATACGCATTCGAGATGACGATGGCGAGGTGAGGTAAGACAAATTCGGATCTCAGGTGTTGTGTTCGTACTCCGCGGTGAGCAGGCGAGATGCTCGATGGCGTTTCTTCACCGCGTAGTGGTTGTAGTGCAGTGAAGCGCAAGCTCTACGAGCGAGGCGTCTTCTTGCCGCTACTGCTGGTGGTGGCCGGCGGGCTCTCGAGGTAGGTCGATGCCCACTTCTTGGCCCATTGGCGGAGGACGATGGATGCTGCGAGCTGTCAGTGCGTGCAAATGGAGTATGGTGGTATGGTAAGTAGACTCACCCTTCAAGAACTTCTTGCTAGCATACTTGCGGAAAAATGCATCATGCAAGACCGGGCCGGCGAGGTACTCAACCATCAACTTGAAGACAGGCTGGATCTGCTGCTCGGTGTAGCCAGCATACTTGGACAAAGTGGCATCCCATTCACCACGATCCATCGCCAGACGCGCCAGGTACATAGCCGAAGCAGCGACGAGCGAAGGAGGATGCTTGATGAAGCGATGATCCAGGCAGCCGATCTCGAGCAGGTACTTGCCGAGCGTGCGGGTCTGGATGTCGTAGTTGTCGGCCTTGGAGATGCGGCGGAGGAAGTTCATGGGGTTGGGGTAGGAGAGGTCGTAGTCGAGAGCCGCGAGGACGAAGCGCTCGGCGGATAATATCTCGGCCTCGGTGAAGCCATCGTCGGCAACGTGTACGAAGTTCTGGACGTGAGGGGAGAGCACCTCTTCGTATTTGGAGGCGATGAACATGGCGGTGACGCCGACGAGTTGGAGACGGTCGAGCTGCACGACCTTGCTGGAGAGGAAGCGGTCGATGATGTTGACGGCGAGGAAGAGGGTTTCGGGGAGGAGGCGGAAGCGGGTGTGGACTTCGAGCAGCCAGTCGACGAGGATGCCGCGCATCTTCCATTCGAGCTCGTTCTGGTTGTCCATGTAATCGGGGTTGGGTTGAGTGGTGATCTCGAGTTCCTGCATGTATTCGAAGATCTCGTGGACGTATTCAGCAACCATGAGCGGGTCGTCCATGTCCTCTTCGTCGAGGTCCTTTGCATCCTTGACAACCTCCTCCCACGACGGTCCAGCTTCATCGTCAAACACCTCCTCAATCGACGGCCTCGACTTGGTCTTCGACTTCTCCAGCTTGAAGCTACCATTGGATCCGTTCTTGGGCGGTGGGACGTTCTCGCTCGACTCGTCGTCCAAAGCGGCAGGCTTCGACGCCGACGTGTTCCTCTTCTTCGTAATGTGACCAGCAACACCCGAGCCACTCGCAGGACGCTTGAGTTCAGAAGATGTCGCGTTGGCCGCCTTTGAGCCAAGCACAGTGCGTGTCGAGTTGGTCCGCGCGGGCGCTTGCTTCTGGATGCCGGTTGGTTTTGATGCCTTCAACAACCCACTCTTACCGAGCGTGTCTTTCTTACCATCCACATTCTCAGTTGGTTCCTTCTTCACAACATTGCTGACATCTCCCAGTGCAGTCCGCTTCCGTCCAGCGATGGTGCCATTTGATGGTGCTGTAGTCGTGCGCTTGGCCGTCAATGCCTTCTTCGGTGGTTCGCCGGCGACGACAGTATCGAGAGCGGCTGCCTTCGCACGCGTCAGGCGCGTACTTCCGACATTCTCTGCGTTCTCGTCCGTCACAGCTCGTCGGAGAGCTCTTGTCTATGGGTGGTGTGTTAGCACAACAATGCACGTCTACGCGATGGAAGGACGTGTTCTCCGCGGTCAGAAGTGCTTGAATACATACAGGAGGCATGTTGTGTGAGTGGGGAGTGAAGCCGTGTTGGAGATGGTGGTGGTGATATATATAAGGTCGGATATGAGTAGTGAAGAGCTGAGCTGTGATTCAGAAGTCAGTTCCGTTTTGACAGGCACGCGTCGTCTGAAGCATATGCTACTCACCTCTCCTGGTGGCGATCGGTGGTCGAGGTCGTCAGCTACGTGATGGAGTCCTGCTCGTAGTCGTGGAAGTCGTGAAGTCGAGGTTGTGTATCTGCATGAACATGCAGTTGTATGATGATGCCGGACGGAAGATGTTGTGGGTGGCGAGGAAGAGCACCTCTGACCAAGTTGAGCAGAAGCAATGGCACTACTCGTGATGGCCGTACGGTAGATGCTGCTGAGAGGTGATGCAGCAGCGAGGTGGACGGGAAGTGTTGTTCGTGTAGAGCGCTCGGGCTTTGTTATTGGAGAGTGGATCTCTTGAACACGCGAAGTGCCGCGCTGTTAGGGCGACGAGCTGTGGCTTGTGCGCCTCTCTCGATCGATGATCACGTTTTCGCGTGAAAGGCGATGCGATCTCGAAGAGGACCAGGCGAAGATTACAACAGGCTGGTGTTATTTGGAAGCATGAGATGTGTATTCGATGTTGGAGAGGGAAAGAAAGGTTCACGCTCGTCGGTTGCCCAGAGCTACACCAAAGATCCGCGGCGCCACGTGATCTCTGCCTGAGGCTCACTGCCCTTGGCATATTCATCTCGAAGTGAGAGAAAGTTAGAAGACATCAATTGATCCACCAGTTGGTCCATTCAACGTCCCACAGCTTGCGAGACTCCCCCGAGTCCCAAGCACACCTCCCACAACCATGCTACAACCACGGATACGCCCCATCTGCATCCAATGCCACCATCTCCTGTCCTCCGCCCGCAACTATGCCACCGCAGCAGAGAGTCAAGTCCGCGCCTCCACCTCCATCGCCGAAACGACCAGCTTCACCCCCTCCTCAGCCCCCATGCGACGAGACAGCGGAGCCCTGCAGATGAAAACCTACAAACCTCGAACCCCAGGTGTTCGTCACTTGCGCCGCCCGATCAACGACCATCTCTGGAAAGGCGGGCCTCATAAACCCCTAACCTTCCCCAAGATCGGCCACGGCAAGGGCGGTAGAAATAACAGCGGACGCATCACAGTCCGCCATCACGGCGGCGGAGCGAGACGACGAATCCGGACTGTGGACTTCGAGCGCAAGGAGCCCGGCAAGCACTTAGTGGAACGCATTGAGTATGACCCGAATCGATCAGCACATCTGGCACTATTAGAGCACGTCAAGACGCGCGAGCGTAGCTACATCATTGCCGCTGAGGGCATGCGAGCAGGCGATGCGGTGGAGAGCTACCGCTCTGGCATCCCGAAGGAGTTGATCAAAAGTATGGGCGGTGTAGTCGAACCAGGCATGTTAGCCGCTAAAACCGCCTTCCGCGGTAACTGCCTCCCAATGCACATGGTCCCGCTCGGCACGCAAGTCTTTTGCGTCGGCTCCAACCCCTCCAAAGGCGCTGTCTTCTGCCGGAGCGCAGGAACCTACGCTACAATAATGGCCAAAGAGGAGAAGGGAGGCAAAGTGCTGAGCGTGACTGTACGGATGCAGAGCGGCGAAGTGCGGAAAGTGGCGAAAGACGCGTGCGCGACGGTGGGCGTGGCGAGTAATCCGCATTGGCAGTTCCGACAGCTTGGGAAAGCTGGACGGAGTCGGTGGTTGAATATCCGACCGACCGTGAGGGGGTTGGCGATGAATGCTAGTGATCACGCGCACGGTGGTGGAAGGGGTAAGAGTAAGGGAAATGTGCATCCTGTGTCGATTTGGGGGACGCCGGTAAGTCTTTACAATTACTTGTCATTGAGGATGATGTGCTGATTGTGAGTGATGTAGGCCAAAGGCGGGTACAAGACGAGGAAGAAGCGGAATATCAACAAATTCGTTGTGCAGCCTCGGATACGGAACCAGGGCAAGAGGCGGGCGAAGAAGTAGACGTTCTGTATTTTTGCATATTGGGGTGGTGTATGTGATAGCATAGCATGCGGACTGTAGCATAACAAGATGGCTGTACAGATGGCACATCTGTTCATAGTGTGAATGTCTTATATGCCTAACACCCTTCCTCCCACATGCTGTTGGACTCAGAGAGAGAAAAGAAACAAGATGATGGTATGGCACAACTCTTTGTTTGAAAACATGCTTGACATTTAGCTGTCCAAGTTGCGCGGAAAATGCTCTACATCTCAAGCGTTGACAAAAAGCTTCCCACCAGCTCCTGCTGTAGTTCACATCTGGTATCATCGCGAAACGCCCGAAGCAAATGCACTGTCTGCGCCTCCCGCTCGAACAAATCCGCCATCCTCTTCAGCGTACGCCACCAACACTCCGCGTGCTGCGGCCAAGAGTTCTACTCCCGCCGCTGCAGCACCCAACTCCGCATCGCCATCGAGCACACCCGCTGAATCACCTGCGTCGTCCCCTTCTGATCCTCCTGACCCAGGAACCGCTGCGCCACCTCAACCTTCTTGACCGGATCATTCGGGTCCTCCGTCTGCGGCGCTAATATCTGCGGCGGGTTCCACTCCACGAGCCTGCCGCCGATATGGCGCGCGATGGCGATCGAGTAGAGCACGTCGCGGTTCTCAAGCATCTGTAAGGTTCCGCGCATCGCGGTCATAGCGTCGTTGAGTTCGCGCGCGGCGCCAGGGTCGGAAGTGTCGTCTCGCGCGGCGGTGAAGCGGCCGAGGAGGTGCCAGAAGTGTTGTTGGTTGTATTTGCGGTGGTCTTGTTGGTGCTCTGGAGAGGGGGGCTGGGAGATTCGGGAGTGGGGAAGGAATTGACCGGTTAGTAGGCTCTCCATTGTGTCTACACGGGATAGGATCTCTGAGGTGAGGGCATCGTTTGCGGCGCCGTTGGCTTTGTGCGATGCGGCGGCAGGTCGAGGCATGGCTGCAAGGAGCCATACTAGTCGTGCTTCGAGGGACTGTAGGGCTTCGATGGCTGGCTGGTCATCGGCACGCTGTTTTAACCGCTCTGCGACTTGGATGGTGAAGTCCAGGAGGGGGCGGTCTTGTTGGAGGTAGTGTGCTCCGCGTTCTGAGTACCAGGTTGTTTCGAAGAGTTTGTCCAGACCGGGTGCGAAGTGGAAGCGGTAGAGCTCGTCGGCTTCTTGTTGTAAGGCATTTGAGTTGGCGGGTGGTTCGTCCCGGGGGTGATATCGTGGTGGTACGTCGTTTAAGCTGAACAACTGGTCGGTAGTGATGTGCCGTACTGTAGTTCGTTAATTTTTGCATCATGTCCTATTGGCGCGTAGAGTCATACCTCTTCGTTCCGGCAGTAAAGTACTGCTGAAGCTGTTGGCAGCCATGTTGTGAGGTGGTTCGCCACTTCCTAACGTCGGATCGACGCGTCCAACGCGACCGTCTTCACCGTGTGGAGGATGGTTGACAGAGACGTAGGTACCTCCCGCGGCAGAATATGGTTGATGTTGTCGATACGGATGTGGATGATTATTTCCGTCGTGCGATGTTTCGACCTTCAAGCTGGCATGCGCGGAGGGAGCCGGCTGAATTGGAGGCGGGCCAGGCTGTTGTTTGAAGATGGGATCGTATCCGAGGCACTCTCGCTTACTCTTCTGGCAGTTGCGACACGTGGGATGGGCTTCGTCGCACTGGATATACGTGTCAGTTTTGTGGTCTGAAGTTGATGCGAAAACAGAGTCTCGCTTCCTCCCTAGGCTGTTCGCTTGCTCCCGGGTTAAGCGACGAGGGAGAGCGACCTTACTTTTATGCGTCGTTTGCGACACGTCAAACATCCCGTCTTCGTCCCTGCATGCTGTCAGCGACTGATGTATATCTGTTATTCTTTCGACATTTCTACCCACTCCGCTTGATGTCTTTCTTCGGTCGCGGATTCGGTCCAACCATTATCTGCGACGGCAGAGGATACCGCGCCATGCCTCCATTCTGTCCGTTCGCGCCGACATTCGACGGCATTGCCGGCGGAAGGCCATTCGAATAGTGGTATTGCGCAGATTGGTATGGAGGAGGATGGTGATGGTGTGAAGGTGGAGGGGGTTGTTGTGCGATCTGGCCATTCATGGGTACGGTCGCGTACTGCGGCTGCGACTGCATCTGCATCTGGCTCTCGAATTGCTGTATAGGAGGTAACAGTGGTGTATGCGACGTCGACCCCACCTGCTTCTGTTCTTGCTGCGGAGAGGCGCGGTAGAGCTCGGGGGCGACGTTGTGCTGCTGGTGGTGGAAGTACTGCATGCTTGGTGAGTGGTGGGACTGCTCTTCCAACTGCGCGCCCGCCTTCGAATCCCGCCCATCCATGCTCGCGCTATTCAACCCCATGCAGGTCACGGCAGCTCCCCTCAAGGTGCGTCAACCCTAGCGCGCACGGCGGTTGACAGCCTGCCGGCTTTCTAATTTGGCAAAAAACGAAATAATCCCTCCAAACAAGCGAGCGCTCCTCGCTCGCTTCGCTCGCTGGGAGATGGGGGTCCACGCTAGCACTTAGCTCGGGCCCCCCTTCACGTGCTCGTTCTCTTTCTCGGTCATTTTTCTTCGAAGAACTCGAGTGGAAGCACGCAAATCGCCCGCCGATCCATCGTATTTTGAAACTACAGGCGAAGGGCTGCTCCGTCTTCTCGTTCATTCGCAGCTCAGCAAAGAAAGCAAGAACGAAGCAAACGCCACTTAAGCTCCCCTGCCCTGCCGGGATGGCGAGAGCCGGTCCGCGGCTGAAAGGCCCCACCCTGCAACCGTTCCTCGCTTCTCCACGTTCAGAAGAACCCGGTACCTTGCTCGACAACCTCGACATGAGCCCGCAGTTCTTTTCGTTGGCGGGAACACTCCGTCGAAACAAATCATGAATGGGCATAATACTAGTTTGAAAGCATCTTGCTTCGCCATATCTCAGCCTCGATCGTGATAAGACGGCTTGGAGTGAAGGCTGTGAGGTCTGTCATTACACAGCCTTGCAGTACGTCAGCAAAGGTACCTAACTGCGGTAACGTATGGCTACTACCACTCCGTTGTCTACCAATACCTGCGTCGTCCTTAACATATCACGGTTTTTCGATACGCACCTAGACAATACAATTCCTCCCCCATCACATACTTGTCTTGCCCAATGCGTCTTCTTCACACGCAGGAGTGGAAGATGGTGGACTACCCCGATGAGGACGAACTTCCCCAATACGCCATACTGTCGCATCGATGGTGTCCAGACGAAGTCTCGTTTCGTCAATTCAGCGACAGGCACTGCTCTCAGAAATCCTGCGGCGAAGGGCTGACAAAGGTGCAAAATTGTCGTGCATATGCACTACAACGTGGATACTCTTATGTGTGGATCGACAGCTGCTGCATCGACAGGGCAAACAGCAGCGAGCTCTCTGAAGCTATCAATTCCATGTGGAGGTGGTACCAAAATGCTTCTGAGTGCTTGGTATACCTTTCAGATGTAGCTGCAATCGATCACCCAGGTTTGCTGACAGACAGCGATTTTCTGCTTTTAAGCAAGAGTAGTTGGTTCACGAGAGGATGGACGCTACAAGAACTGTTGGCGCCACGAGAAGTCACATTCCTGGACGCCCGATGGAGCGCTTTCGGGACCAAATGGGAACTGACACCTTACCTCTCCAGAATCACTGGCATACGAGAGCGTTATGTCAATGGCACAGCACCGGCCTCGAGTGCCAGTGTAGCAATGAGAATGAGCTGGATCTCGCGACGGAGCACCACAAAAAAAGAAGACATGGCGTATTGCCTTCTTGGTATCTTTGACGTTAACATGCCGCTGTTATACGGGGAAGGCGCCAAATCATTCATGCGACTGCAGCTAGAGATTTTGCGAAAGTCGTCAGACGAGTCCATCTTCGCGTGGAGAGACGATTTACCCGGCTCAGGTCTCTTGGCTACAACACCAAAAGCTTTCTCTGACTCTGGCGATATCGTCCAGGTAGAAGTGAACAGGTATGATCGACTTCCGTACTGCATGACAAACCAAGGCCTAGAGCTCCGCTTGCCTGTGGAGTCGCCGCAGGACGAGCAGCCGTGGTACTATGATGATCCCTCTGCTCCCAGCTCCAGGAGGCCGGAACCATACTTCGATATTAATTTCGCAAGAACGAGCAACGATCGGATGGGTATGCCAATACCTCACAATGGCTATGATCCAGTAAGGTTTGAGAGACGTGTAAGTCCACTCACCGCGTCCATACTCTTCCCACTTCTCCTGCTGATGTTGTGAACAGTCCCAAGGTCCAATCGATAGTCAATACAAGACCTTCTATCTCGCATGTGGATCTGCTCACAACGAGTCCGAGTTCAGTCAGAAGCAAAAGACACGCCATGCAGAGAAACGTGTAGTATGTATCGAGATGCAGCTACGCGACTCTACCTGGCAGCGCGTCAATTGCAACACGATAGATCTGGTAGACGGCTACCGGCACGTCAAATCAAGCGTATATGCCATATACTACGTCCCACAGCAAGGACTGTAATGTCTGTGTGTGGACATCGTGGAGACTCACTGGACGAACGATGGTTGCCAACTTGTGGCTCGAACAATACTTCGTCCGAACGCTTCAAGCGTGAGGGAATGTTGTCCTCGAAGCAACATTGGATTGATATGGCATCACAGGTATCCTTCGACTCCGCAGGCCTCAGCGCTCCAAGACGTAGCTGCCAGGGATGGTAGTGGCAATGTACATATGGACTACCGTGTTGATCTAGGAATCAGCAATCGCCGAATGGATGCGTGTGCTACAGAGGCCTTCTTGCGGGAACAAACATTGAGATCTCGAGCCAAGAGACCTGTGGGTGTAAGAACGCAAACATGAGCAAGGAAGATTATGAACCAGTTGGTTCACAACCGCTATGCGAAGCTACGACTCAGTATACTGCGCCTACATCAAATGACACTGCCGGTCGCATTTCGTGCCCAAGAGCAGTGCTGCGGAGGAATTTCGATCCAGGTCACGGGCTTTCGGGATTTCCTTATGGTTCTTGTTCCCGAAGCATCGGACACCAGGTTGTCTCAATAAGATGGACCCGAGATGGACAGTGGTTACGCCGGTCGATTGTCCGTACCAAGCGTTGCGTCTTGGTATGGGTATGAGCATGTATGGCAGCAACCGATATAAGGACGCCAGAAGGACGACTCCAAAGCTTACACCACAATCATACAACCACTGCATAGGAGCCGCACCACTTCTACATCACGACTGCAATCCATTAACGCCACTGACTACCTTATATCTGTCTTACTTGCAACCTCTCCAAGCTTGAGCTGTCTCCGTCCGGTTATGATGAATGTGTTGACTACGCTTCTGGCGCTGCGACTGGCGGGAGCGACAGCGATCGGATCACGAACAATACACGAACGCAAACCGGCCAGCCAAGGCTCGTGGGTGCGACATGACCTTATCGGCCAGGGACCACGCCAGGAGCATTCCGTCACCAGCATCGACAGCGACGTCTACATCATTGGTGGCGTTGCATACGACGGCAGCGGAGTGCCCGAAACACTGAACAGGGTCGAGTTCTACGATACGGTTGACGAAAGCTGGCATATCGCTGCGCCGTTGCCAGTACAATTGAACCATGGTAATTCAGCAACGGTGGACGGGAAGATATATGTGCTGGGTGCGTTATCCGACGGCATGGACTGGGTTGCTTTGAACAACTCATACGTGTATCAGCCGTTCAACGACACCTGGACAGCGTAAGTCAGCTTGTGGAAGTGACATCAGTCCGGACAGTAACCACCTAATGACGTAAACCAGAATTACGTCCATGCCAAACGGCACCGCTCGTGGCTCGAGCGCTGTGGGCGCGTACAACGGCAAAGTCTTCCTCGCCGGCGGCATGACCATCCTACAGGCATACCAGGGAGGCCACCAAGACAGCGTCTCCATGGTCTCATCCTACGACACCCTCACCGAAGAGTGGAACACCGATTATCCGCCCCTTCCGGCACCACGCCAGCACGTCGGCGGCGCAGTCGTGGGCTCGCACTTTTACGTTGTCGGCGGCCGAGAGCACGGGATCCACCAGTTCCACGACACCACATACGCCCTTGATCTCGAGAATCCGGTGGAGTGGAAGCAGATGGCGCCGCTCCCGACCGCGCGAGGGAGTCTCGCGTGCGCGGCTGTGGGCTGGAAAATTTATTGCTTCGGTGGTGAGGGCAATCGGAAGAATCCGCAGCAGATCTTTGATCAGACGGACGTGTATGATACGGAAACCGATAGCTGGGAGACCTTGACTCCGATGGAGGTACCAAGGCATGGGACCGGTGCTGTGGTTATTGGGAAAGCTGTCTATATTCCTGGTGGAGGCGTGACGTCGGCTTTCTATCCGAGTGGGGTTGTGGATGCTTATGTCGTGAATGCTTAGAGTTGAGGAGAACGTGAAATGAGCAGTTGTGCTAACAGACAGATATGAGGGCAAACCATCACTCAGACAGGTATGAAAGCAGGAAGTCAACGTTCGTAACATACTTGATTAAGAGGACTATACACCCATGCGCCCCTCCCTCGCGCCCACTCTCTCCTGAGCACTCAGGCTCTCGTTGGCTAGGTAAGATCGATGCCAATGTCCCATAGGTATTGTTGTGGAAACGCCAAAAAACACAATCTAAGCCATTGGTCGGTGAAGACTTTTGTGATACTGGAAGTTACACCCCAGCGCCAGCGCTATGCAAAGGAAAACAGATGTTGTTGTATGGCGACCCTTTCGCCGAAGGTTTTCGCATGGTTGTTTGGCGGCAGGTCTGGTGGCGTCGACCGCTCGGAGGATGTGATGTGATGTGGTATGCTCGATGCGGTGTTGCTGGTCGAAGCGTGGCCTGTGGAGATGCGGTTGACCCGCTTTCCGACCCGCTCGCAACCTGCTCAGGCGAGCTTCCTCCTGCACCAACACCTCATGTAGCAATGGTGATTGAAGTAGGTCCATCGTACCCTCCGTCCTCTCACTCCGGACCCTTGACGTTCGCAATCGCACTAGTCTCGCCAGCACTCTTGCTTTCAACTGGATTCGTCGTGACAACAGGATCTTCCCGCACCAGGTCGCTCTTGGATCGCTGCCGCGAGAAGCACAGACTATCGCTGTCCCCCTCGCGACGCTCGATAGGCGACCAGCCACCAGCGATGCCGCCAGCGACGATGCCCGCCATAGCCACACCGGCGAAAGCCGAGTTCGAACGAGATCGACCGCGCTTGCGTCCCTTGGACTCAGGCGTAGGTGGTGCCGGCGACGTGCCCTGTGACCTATTGTCCTCGATTGGCTCGTTGTTCGGTGTCCGCGGCAAGCTCGATGACGCTCGGCTGCGGCTTGGACTCCTGCTGTGCAAGAAAGCCTCCTTCGGATGGGCCAAAGTAAACTTGAGACTGTTGATGCGGCCACCCTTGTACTTCTTGATCCAGCCAAGCTCGTCCTTGAGGTTCATAAGAGCCTGGTCAAACTCGAGAGGATTCTCCTCGTCGTTGAGCTTGAGCTTCTTCTCTCGCCCTTGCCGCGCCGCAAACTTCTTGATGAAAGGCGGGACGAGTTTGACGACAAAGTCGTTCGGGATCAATCGAATCAGCACACCTATTGGCAGCGAAAGCGCACCGAGGACGAGCGCGATGGCCCAGTTGCGACCACCTTGTCGTTGAGCTTGGAAGACCTGCCAGCTACCCACAAAGATGATGAGGACCTGGCCAGCAATCATGATCAAGAAGATGAAGACGAAGAACAAGTTCTTCTGGATGCCTTCGAAGATATTGAACTTGTTGTCCAATCGGCGGTTGTTGAGCGCGTTGAAAATTTGCATCCAGGTGAAGATGTTGAAGACAAGAGTTTGCATGTCCCGGTGTTCCCAGGCACCCTGGCAGTGTGCGTTGTCGCTGTAGCCTCCGACAGGGCACGGATAGGGAGCAGAGTATCCGATAATCTGTTTACCAGCGAAGTTCATGATCAGGGTCACGATAAGCTGGTAGATCGCCTGCCCAAGGATCATCTTCCACATGGTGACGGAGATCAAAGGCGCTGACTTCGGATCGGGCTTCCGGTTGAGGATGTTGCGAGTTGGCGGATCGGTGGCGAGTGCCAGTGCAGCCATGGTGTCCATGATGAGGTTGATCCAGAGAAGCTGCACGGCGGTCAAGACGGACTCTTCCCGCGAACTTGCCACACTCGAGATGAAGGCGAGAAGAACGGCAGTGATGTTCACGGTGAGCTGGAACTGCAAGAACTTCCTGACGGCATCATTGACGGCACGTCCCCACATGATGGCGAGCACAATGGAAGCAAAGTTGTCGTCCATGAGGATGATATCGGATGCTTCCTTCGCGACCTCAGTACCGGCGATGTTCATGGAGAAGCCGACGTCAGCGGCCTTCAAAGCTGGAGCATCGTTGGTGCCATCTCCGGTGACAGCAACAGTGTCGCCCATCTCCTTCAGCCTCTTGACCAGCTTCCGCTTGTCGTCAGGAGATGAACGCGCAAGAACCTGCAGATTGGGTATAATTCTTCTCTGTTCGGAGTCTGACAGCTTACGGAACTCAGGACCTTCCATCGCAAGTCCACCTTCCGTGAATATACCGCACTCCGTCGCAATGGCTTTGGCAGTGATGATGTTGTCGCCAGTGACCATGCGCGGGAGCACGCCAGCCATGGTACAATCCTTGACGGCTTCTGGAACACCCGGACGCAACGGATCCTGGATACCGACAAGTGTCATGAAGGTCATGTCCTTGCAGATGTCTTCAAATACGACCTGAGTCTTGTCGTCTTCTTGTCTTCTCGCATTACGAGGAGGGAAGGACTCGAAATCCCGGTAGATGAAGCCAATAGTGCGCAGAGATCGTGAAGCGTAGGTGTCAATGAGCCCGTCCAAAGTCTTACGGTCATCGGCGGTCATGGTCGTTGTTTCGAGGCTCTGTGTCGGATCCCGAAGAATCTGGTTGGCGTACTTGAGCATAATCTCGCTGGCGCCCTTGACAATCAGTCGGTAGCCTTTGCCATGCTTGTAGACCATGCCCATGCACTTGCGTGACGAGCTGAAGGGAATCATCTGAGCAATCTGCGCGTTGGCGCGCTCGGTGGTAACAGTGTCCATGGCGAGGAACTCCGAAGCGAAGTCCAGCAGTGCCGTTTCCGTCTTAGAGCCAACGAAGGCTCGCTTTCCGGCCTCGTCGGTCTCGAACGCGGTTGAGTTGATGGCGATGCTGTCCTTCCAGAGCACTTTGACGTCATTATGGAGGGAGCTCGCGAATTCGGTGGCGGACACATCGTCCACATCCTTGACTTGACTCTCGCCTGAGGCTTGCGCGGCTTTGTGAGAAAATCTGTTTGATGTCCCGACGGAGCCGGCCACGACGGTCATGACGTTCTGTGTCAACGTTCCAGTCTTGTCCGAGCATACCGTCGTTGCATTGCCCATAGTCTCGCAAGATCTGAGGACACGCACCAGGTTCCTGTCTTTCAACATGCGTTTCGTAGCATAGGCCAGAGCAAGCGTTACAGCTAAGGGAAGACCTTCCGGAACAGCTACAACGACAATCGTGATGGCAGTAATCAGGATGGTCATGAACTCCTGACCCTTCTCGGTAGGTGTGCCATGATTGCCTGGCAGCGCCGCCAGGAACTTGATCAGCAGAACCATAAACAAAAACAAGGCTGCGGCACTACCGATCTTTGCGATCTGCTCTGCCAGATGGTTGAGCTTCATCTGGAGTGGAGTGGCCTCGTTGCTTTCTTGCAGTGACAACATGGTCTTTCCCATCGAGGAGTTTACCCCAACAGCTGTGATCAACATGCGTCCATAACCTTCTGTGACCTTACCGCCAGAGATGAGGAAGGGGTCCATTTTCTTGAGATTCTCGCCCGAGTCCATTGCATGGAAGACTTCATCGGCAGGAGTCTTCTTCATGATGTCCGACTCGCCGGTTGCGGAGGATTCGTCGCATTTAACGCCATGACCGGTGATGAAGATACCGTCCACAGGAAGAATGTCACCAGGCTCCACAAGCAGGATATCACCAGCAAAGATGTCGTGGATATTGACTTCTTGTGTCTTTCCAGAGCGTACGACCTTGACATTCCGACTCTCCTTTTTGGCGTTGAGCTTAGCAAACTGCTTTTCCTTCTGCCAGTCATTGACAGCGCCGACCATAACGACGATTAGAATGGCAGCGATAATCGCAACACCTTCTACCCATTCCCAGCCGCCTTGTGGCGTGCCGAGAGCTTGGTAGAGACCCAGTGACAGAGCAATGACGGCAGCCACAGTCAAGACAATAAGGACCTTGTCGTTGTATGCGAGCCACATAAGCTCGAATATGCTTTTGGTCTTCTTCGCAGGAAGTCGATTGTCGCCAAAGATGCGTTTCCGGTCATCATATGTACCGGAGATGGTGTTGCTAGAGTCTTTTGCCATCTCGGGTTCGTCCAGAACTACCGTCGACTCTGAAGATGGGCTCCCTACAGTAGTCGCATCTGCGAAAGATACGGCACCATCGAGAGATTTCTCATCCACACCTAGCCCAGCCAGTCGATCCGATCTCAGTCCCTTCTCAAGGCCAGCTAATCCTCCAACCGCATGAAAAGCACCCAAGCTCTTCGGGTTGAACATCTTGCCCAGCTGCCCTGGTGTGAATGCGAATGGGTTATTCTCTCTCTTGAAGTCGGCTTCGGTGCCCTTGTCGGGTTCCAGGGCTTCCGAGTCGGATAGAACTGGATGATCACCAGCGCCCAATCTCGGCTCGTTGTCGCCGAAGGCTTTCGGCGCGCTGTCCGTCATTGGCGTGTGGGTGTTGACGTAGGTTACGTCTGAAGTTGAGGATGAGTCTCCGGTCGCATCGGTGTCAATGCTCGCCCCTCTGCTCCGACCGTTGGGGACAGCTAGGAAGTTGTGTGGGTTGTTCCATTGTGAAGGTGAGGATACGTTGTGAGGGCTCGTTGGTCGTGAATCTCTGCTATCAAAGCTGTTGCTTGCCCGTAGCTCGGTGGGTGTCGAAAGTGTATTTGTTGTTGGTAACAGACCTGACGGCTTTTCTGCTTTGTCCC
Organism: Extremus antarcticus; assembly: GCA_033117895.1. Lineage (NCBI taxonomy): Eukaryota > Fungi > Ascomycota > Dothideomycetes > Mycosphaerellales > Extremaceae > Extremus > Extremus antarcticus. The sequence continues at coordinate 160,054 of JAWDJX010000006.1, forward strand.
CATTAAGAGACTTCCCATCATCGGACAATGGCTCCATCTCATGCTCTGGGTCTCGGGACTTCGTGCTCGGTGTTCGTTGTACTGCAGATGTGTCGATGGTGATAGTCGGGGCACGGGGCCGGCGTCCAGGAGCACTCGCGTCCCCAGGGGGAGGCTGTGCGTCCTCTGACATGGTTGTGGGTGTTGTGAAGGATCAGGCAAGGGTATGGCAGAAGTCCACCCCTCGAAACAGTTCAAATGTTGTGCTGAGGCAGCAAATATTTACACAGCCGACGTAAGGCTAGGTGCGCATGCCGTTGTAAAAGAGTGGGATGATGGTGATACTCGCTCTTAAAGGTGCCTAACCGGTGGCGGAGCAGTGGGAGGCGAGGAATTGAAGACCACTGGGTGTTGCGCGGTTCGGCAGGCGAAGCTAGGGCAAGAACGCACTGGATCGAAGTTGCTTTGATCTTGCGGAGGGACACGCGAGAGGCTGCCTAGACAACGTGGAGGTCAGTATATTAGGTGCAGCTTCCTTGATGCGCAACATCCGTGGGATATGAGGGCCTCAGCCACCATCAACCATGGAGCCAGAAGCCAGGCTGTGCAAGGAGCATGACAACTACAAGTAGACGTATGGCTGCTGGGCGGGCTGCGCGACTTGGCTGACCTCTTGGGAGATATGAGAGAGCGGTCTCCTCACTCGATGCAGTTTCCTTAGACTTCCGCGTCTTCAGTCAATTCGTCGGTAGTCGGAATGTCGGGGGGCTGTCCATCGATGGGTAGGTAAGCTCGACTACGGACAAGGAGGCAGTGTCGAGCAAGCGGTCTCGCGTATGTGGCAATCGTAAGGCAAGAAAAAGCCGCCCTCTTGATGCCGATGGCTAGAGCCTCGGGAAGGTGAGAGATATGAACGAGAGCATCATCCGTCGCTATAGTATAGAGGCCCAGAAGCCCAAGCAAAAGAACGCCAAGAGACCAAGCGCCTTGAGTGAGGCAGTGCATTTCATGAGACTTGGTTGGGTGGAACGAGCTTACGGGGGTTTTACGAAGTATGAGAAGCGTCCGAACGTCCAGGAGAAGATCCATGAACATTTTGCGAGATTCTCGTAAACAAGATACGGAAATGTGCAAGCAAACATCGTCCGAATGCGATGGTGTTCAGATGGAACTTCGAAGATACTTTGCGGCAAGGTTACGGAAGTGGCCGCAGCTAATGCACCATTCTGCGGCAGGAACCTTATGATTGGCCACTGGCTCTGCCTTTCTACAACCTCGACATTCGAGCACATTGGCCTTGACAACATAGATCTGGACAATCCAACGACATGACCCAGCTGCATATACAGGTACATATGCCACATCAAACCCGTGTTGGAGCGACGAATATCCAGGGGCCGCAACGATAAGCTTACTCTAGCCACGGTCAGCAACGAAGGAACATAAGGGGCCTAAAGATTACATTGCCTTTGGTCAGGCTCGTCAGGCCCGTCAGGCCAACTGTACCGGCATGAAGCCCAACATCTTTGTCGGGAACGACAACGACGAATGCATGGCACGATAACACCGCAACAACATCAATTAGCCAAGCTCCATGGCAGAGGCTCATCATTCCAGGTTCCTCGCCGTCGCCATGAGACTCCTGGACGACGCCTTGGCACCGCCTGAATCATGAATCCATTATCAAATAGAATAACAAGATTTGTTGCAAACAAGCCTCGTTCGTCACTGGACTTGCAGGATGGCGCTGCTGTAAAAGTTTATCGCAAGGTCTTGTCCTAAAACAACACGCGCCAGCGGTGGTCATTATCCAAGTCTCCAAGCCCGCCGCGCGAATGCCCAGTCGTGCACAAAGCCGCTTGTGGCGTGGCCAGCGCGGCGGAATCTGGGCTTCATCAAACGATAATGCGACTCCTTTCTTGCGGTTTCGATGCGCGACATATTCACTATGGCCAAGCGATATGGAAAATGGGTGAGTTTGCCAATTGCGCACAGCCACTGCGATGGAATATGCGTGATCGCCACTGCGCAGTCCGGTATGGCCGTCGTCAGTTGTCGACCTTTAGGTGGCGGAGAAGTGGCAGGCGACGACTTGTTTGCGTATGGAAGGCGGCGCAAACATTCGCCACGAACAGGCGACCATTACTTTCGCGCTTTGGAGAACGCATGTTCGAACGAGGTAAGGACCATCATGCATTATCCCATGCACATGGGTCTTCAAGACATCGAGAACGATACAGCGGAGAACATAAGCACTGCGTTCGACGATCTTGTTTGATTGCAGGCGCCATTTATCGATCACAACCGCGATGAACCAGATGGCCTCTCTAGCTCCTTCGTCTTCCGCTGGAAGTTCTTCGCCAGCTGTCTGATCATGAGGTCCATCATCACATCTTCCGAACCACCTCTGCAGTGAAGTTAGCGCAATTCGAAGGACTGAAGGTAAGTGTCACTCACGGCACTCTCAACCCATTCACCTCTCTCCACATTCTCTCCGCAATCTCTCCCTGGCCCGTTCTTGTATACCCGTTACCACCGTGGAGCAAAGCGCAAGCATTAGCACATTCCATCAGCACAACACCAGTTTGCGCTTTGGCAGCTGCAGTCAGACCTCCGAGCTCGACATCGGCCTCTTCTTTCTTCATGTTGCACATTTGAAACACGAACTGCTCAACCCAGGCCCAATGGCTTTCCAGCAATGACCCAGCTCGTGCCAATCGCTGTCGTACGACTGCATTGTCCATGAGGGGCTTGCCGAACGCCTCACGCTTGAGGCAATACGCAAACGCAGAGCTCAGAGCGACACGAGCCTGTCGTGTGCCGGAAATGGCTATGGTGAGTCGCTCGTGGTTGAAGTTTGTCTAAAACACAATTAGCAAAGACCCGCGTGACGACGGTATTCTGTGCTTACCATAATATATCGCATACCCATCCCCTCCACACCAAGAAGATTCTCCACCGGCACCTCGACATCATCAAGCTCAATGTAAGTTGTTCCGGCCGAGATCTGTCCGCTGACCTTCAACCGACGCATATCGACTCCGGGGTGTCCTTTCAACGGCACCCAGATCATGGACAAGCCAGCAGCACCAGGTCCGCCGGTTCGTACAGCCATGGCGCCGTAATCCGCCCATACACCGTTGGTAATCCACTTCTTGGCGCCGTTGATGATGTATTTCTTGCCGTCTGCGCTCTTCTTCGCCTCGGTCTTTATGTTCGCGACATCTGATCCAGCGTCCGGCTCTAATTAACCGACTCAGTGTTGTCTCAAGGTTGTGTGCTTTTAAACGATTGGCATGCTTACCAGTAATAGCAATACACGCCCTCGTCTTCCCATGAAACATATCAGCCAAATACTTATCCTTCAACATCCTACTCCCAAACTTAATCAAACACGGCACCCCAAACGCCATCCCCGTCGTCAGACTCCCCGACGGTCCACTCAACCCCGACCTCGCCATCTCATCACTGTACACCAGGTTATGGAAATACGTGAAGTCCTCCACCTTCACCACTCCCAGGATATCGTGTATCCCCGCTGCCTTGAGCTCTTGCACTGGGAGCGGAGAGGGTAGCGTGGGGATGAGCATGTTGTGCTTGACGAAGGTTTGGAAGACATGTTCGGGGACTGTTTCTTCTTTTTCCCATTCGAAGGCGTATTGGTGGAGGTGCTCTGTTATGAATTCGCGGCAGGCTTTCTGCCATCGGTGGAGCTCGGGGGTGTAGTATGGAGAGGGCAGGCCGGCGATGAAGGGGGGTTCGCTGAAGGGGACGGGGACTGAGGGACCTGCCATTGTGTTTTGCGAGATGGAGGGGAGGGTCAATGAGATCAGTGTGGAAAGGTTGATCTACAAGGCAGGATATCGATGTTCTTCTAATGTTCTCAGTACTTAGCCCGAGGATGATGGCCGCGTCGAGGTCTGGATCGCGTTGCCGAGGTGCAGCATGAGCTTGAGGTGGTGGACGGGAATAAAGTTTCGGGAGCGAAACGAGGTCGAGTATCTGGACGACAACTCCATCACACACCATCAACATGCACTTGTCAAAGATGCCGTAAGCTGGCGGTCCATTGATGCTCATCAAAGAACGAACTCGAATGGAACTCATCAACCGAGACGATGCTTCCCTGTGTTGACAACGACCAGCGTGATTCTGCCTCCAAAGTATCTTTGAGGATGGTCCCTCACTAAAGAAGCTGCCACAAAACGCATACCACAATGCGTATGGTGGATGGTGGAAAGTGCTGTCAGAAGGTGCGGATGAGATCAGCGGCAAGATAGGGAAGAATCAGCATATTTGCGGCGTCTCCTTCCTGCCCTCAACGCTGATCTGATCGTGATGCCCTTGCTCTTGCCACATGGCGTTCAAGCCTTCCATCTGCTCAACAAGTCATAATCACTTCGCGATGCTGTCTTTCTCTTCCACCACCTCTCTTACATCCGCCACATTTACGTCGCATCTCCTCCGCAGGCAGAACCCTACTCAACAGCTTCACTCGGCTGCGTCTCTTCTTCTCGCATGTCGTTCACATCGGACCTTCAGCATACCTCCCTCGACGTACTGTACCTCTAATAGTCGCCTTCGAAGCACAGCGATACCACGCATCACATCACATCAGCAACCGAGTGGCCCATTGAGCATCTGCAAGCCTCTCACCAACAGCAAAAGATGCGGTGGCAGGGTATTTCGACCGCCGGTCTCTTGGCCGCTCTCATACCTACGACCCTTGCGACAGCACCCATCACGAACAATAACCCACAAGGCGCACAACACATCGCTGTGCTACCGAGCGACTGCTCTGCCAGCGGCTCAGTAGTTGCAAGCTCTGCCACGAATGGCACAGGCGTTGGTATTCAAGTCAGTCTCTCCGGACTCCCAAGCCCGGGAGGCCCATTTGGTAAGATAAAGACATTCACGTTGGCGGTCGACCTGAGCTAATGTGCACAGTCTATACAATCAACACCAACCCGGTCGCTTCCAACGGTTCATGTGCTTCCACTGGCGCCGTCCTAGATCCGACCAACGAGAAGACCACGATTCCATGCAATTCAGACAAACCCGCAAATTGCCTGATCGGCGACCTTGCTGGAAAGCATGGCGCAATGCCAGGACCAAACTTCGCAGCTAAGTACGTGAGATCCAGTGCTTGCCCAACTGCCACGCGCTAATTGCCGGATAGTTATATTGACCTCTACATCTCCACGATCGTGGGATCGCCTGCCTTCGTCGGCAACAGAAGCCTTGTGGTATCGATGGCAAACGGCACAACTCTCACGGTACTCTGTTGCGCGGACTTTTCGATGAACGGCGCATCGTCTGCGCCGCGGCCTCTGGCTCAATCTGGCCCACCTCCAGTCGTCACTGCTGGAAGTGCGATCCACGTAGTCGCCCCAGTAGCGAGTACCGATAAAGATGCACCAGCAGTCGCGACGCCTGCCGCACAAAGCTCAGCTGGGGTATAGAGCACCTCATCTGCGCCCTGCTCATCAAATTCGACTACGACGGCAGCGTCGAAGGCACAGACTCCTCTCTCGATTCCACCTCCAGGACCAGGAGGTAATCTACCTGCCGCAGCTCCTGCGCCAGCTCCGCCCAAAGACAAGAACAGCTCAGCGCCTGTATCCGCAAGTCCACCGCCCGCAGCACCTGCAGCTCCGATGTCATCAAGCAGTGCGCCGCTTCCTTCAAATTCGTCAATGTCGGATGGATGCAACTCCACTATGAGTCCAGCAAGTGTTGCTGCACCGCCGGTCTTGACGAGCACGCCTGGTGTGGTCTCCGGCTTCACGCCAGGCTTGAACGGCGCGGCAGCTACCGTCACTACAACCGTGAACAACACATCACTGGTCAGCGGACCACCAACTACCATCACACAGAGCTCAAACACAACAGTGACCGTGAAAGTTTACGTTCAGGTGCCGCCAAACTCTAGCACGTCGACCTCTCCAACACCGTCCCCAGTATGTGGGACAGGCATGGTGACCACTCTGCCCGACGGCAGTGTTCGAACAGTTCTTGTCGGGTCTAACGCCACGAATGGTACCAACAATGTCGTTACAAGTACAATCGGCACCACCTACATCTTGTCAACCATCACGGGCGGCCCAAGCGGAACAACTCTGACAATGCCGGGCGGGTCGTTCACCGTCCTAGGCATGACCATGGCGCGACCTGGCCAGAGAAGTATCATCACGGTTCCTCCAAGCCAGCAAAGCATTCTCACACTGCCAGCAAGCAGCCCGCCCAGTACAATCACATACACGAATGCACCAAGCCAGAGTCCAAGCATGACGACAATCACAGTGCCTCCAAGCTCGACAAGTGTTGTCACGGTCGCTCGGAGCACACAGGAGCCAAGTACTGTTACGATCACGGTTCCTCCCAGCTCCACGAGTGTTGTCACGGTATATGTGACTGCTCCGCCCTCGGTCACCACGGTTACTGGCGGTCCGGTGGGAACGGTCACAACACTGCCAGACTCGAGCGTCGTTCGAATTCCTCCTGGCGCCACGACCGTGCTACCTCTTATTCAGGTGAACCTGCCGCAAACGCCAACGATCTCGGTCCTCGAACTACTCGGTGGCCCAGTCGGAATGACTACGATGCTCTCAGAAATCACGAGTATGGTGAAAGTTCCCGCAGGCCTCACGAGCGACATCACACTCCCTGGGGTCAGTCTGCCCTCGATCGATGTCATGACGCTGCTTGGAGGGCCTCTAGGAATGACCACAATGCTACCAGAGGTAACAGCGCCCGAGCTCGACTTACCTGGAGCGGATGTGATGACCCTCCTCGGTGGAGTTGATGGCCTTACTACCGAACTCCCAGCTCTTGAGACTGGCGGCCCCGATCTCGGTCTACCTGCACTAGAGCCTCCTGATGTGAATCCCCCAGATCCTGTGTTCATAACAGATATCATCGGTCCGCCTGAAGCTACAGGTCCGCCAGATCCTCCTCCTACGGATGTCAGCGGTGCGGCGAGACCTTCGGTTGGGCTTGCTGCTGGTGTAGCTGGACTGGGTGTTTTGGGGTTCATTGCGGTTGTGCTATAATGTGTTCGGCCCAAGCGATGGGATGGAAATACTGGCGACTAATGTGTATACCTATGACCTGAGTATGTAAGCAGCGCGGATAGAAGATGGTCATGCAATAGTAAAACGTGCTTGCTGCAAGTCACACTCTGCAGGTTTTGCCACTTATTCAAAAATGCTAATGGGGTATACTTGTGTACAAACATCCGGCACATCAGCCGCCCCAACAGTCGCACCTCCAACGCCGCGCTTGAAGTCTCAAGTAAGATCAATCCGGTGGTGTATTCTATTACGGTACTTCTCTGGCACCCATAGCCCCCGAGAGACAGACGCGATGATCTCCAAAGCCGCTAATATAGCAAGTCTCCGCTCTTCCACTATCGATCTTTCGTTGCTGGTCGCTGGTCCGGGAGCGACAGGATGCTGCTTCGGTGGCTGTGGCTGTGTTGTGGGAGGCACGCGTGAGGGTGTCAGGAACCTGTCGTCGATTCACCGGTTACCATTGCGACTCGGTCGCCGTCTTGGTTTACGAACGTACCCTTCTTGTGGCGTCGGCTGCCGGCTGTGCGAGCTCCCGCTGGCATTGCTCTTGTTGCTTGCACTGCGCACTCTGTGTAGCTCTTCTGCTTGTTCCGCAGCTCGCCTTTTGCTCGCTTTGTCTGATGTCGTCGATGAGTTGCGCCGCTGTCTGCTTCTACTACTGAGTCGAGAGATAGGTGGGCTTGTCGCGCTTGACATTGGTGGACTTCTCGCGCTTTGGCTTTGCTCACCGTCTGCTTCGACCGACTCAACCTCAGGGACGGTCGAGAGCCTCTCGGGAGTCCTCATGATGGATCTGATCTGCGCTGGCGACTGTTTTCTGTTTGGCTGATAGGGTGGACTGACCGCAATAGTGCGATCGACTTGGAGTCCTCGACTCGTCCGCTGGTCTTCGCCGGCCACGTCTTCTTTACTCGGTCTCGGGGTCGACTCATTCGTGCCGCGACTTATGATGCCACCAAGGTACTGAACAAGCGTTGTTGCATCTGCAAACTCTTCATCGCTGAGCCCCTCGCTCGAGTCGTACACAACGTCGACCGTCCTGCGAGCCACCTTTACCGATCGCTTGCTGTCCTTTGCACAGTCCCAGAGAAAGACTGCGTAGTCAAACGCTACCGAGAGACGAAGTGCGTGTACGGGCGGAAGGAGGTCGATTGCCAAACGCTGCGCCGTCGCAAAGTGGTCTCTCGCCAATGGGACGAAGTTCAGAGGCGGTAGTAAGAATGACGCCGCCGATTGTGATTGGGATACGTTGATGGGTGTCAATCCTGGAGGTTGTGTCGGAGTTCGTCGTGTTTCTGATGGTATTGGTGGTGGCGGTCCTTTCGGTGGAGGTGTTTGCGATGGCAGCCCAGCGTACGGGTTGGTGACATACGAGGTGTCTGAGTTCATCGAAGGGATCGGATCTCGTAGGGCTGCCATGCCGGATCGTTTACTCTTCTCGCCATTTCCTTGTCCGTTGCGAGAAGGCGTGCCTGGCGACCGTTGCGTCTCGCCGTTCTTTGCTTTTGGTGAGAGTGCATTCGTTGGTGGGCTGCCAGAGTCGCGCGAGCGAGGGCTGATTTGACTGACGGGAGGATGATTGTGGTACAAGCAGAAGACATGGTAGAAGCCCGCGCGTAGCATTGCTGCCATAACGCGACATTCTGGGCCCTGCTCTCCGTCCTGACAGTAGGGCAAGATATACACCTCGGTGATAGAGAGACCTTCGCGCGCAAGCCAGATGATATGATGATATAGCTGAAGCGACTTGGTGTCGCGTGTTGGATCGAGTTTGCGACGTCGTCGAGCTCTTCCGAGACTTTCTTGTAGAAGGATTGAGAGCCCAAGAACCTGATAGATTGAGGCGGATAGAAGTGCATTTGTCGATGCTGTCTGTCTTGCAAGTCTGCCCAGGATCTTCTCTTCGATCTTGGCTACTGCCATCGAGCTCCGATTCCGACGCACCCTTCAGCTGTCCACCACGGTCGGCAACAAGCACGGTAAATGGCGGCAATATAGAAGACCGCACCAGCGGTGTTTGCAACCGTGACGGGTCTCGGAGTAAAGGCTGCTGTAATGGTGTCGAGGAGGTACGTAGTGACTTCTGAGAGATATACACATTGCAGTTCGCCTAATACTCAAATCGCAGTAAGTCCACCGCCCGTACCAGGACGATGGCGGGTGTCTGACGAAGCGCCGAACCGCAGGACCACCTAGGATCTGCGACGCCAAACTTGAGGCGATACCGATGAGGTAGGTGCACGTTGTCGTTTGTCAGTCTGGACTCGGTGATCACAGGCTGTGAGATTAGAGCGTGGAGATTGGAGCGTGCCAGGGCAATGTACAGCCAATAATGGAGATGAACGTCCAGTCCCTGTGAAAAGAGCGAAGTAATGAATCAGACAGCCGAAACCAACGCCAACGTTTTGAGCGGCTGCTCACGCAGAGTGCTATACCGCAAGCACTAGGAGCCATTAGTCGGTTGATTCCTTTAGTATAGCGAAAGCTAACGGGAGGCAGAAGAAGTACCTTGTAACCTGTCAAAGGAAGAAATTTAGGTGCTAGTGCAAAGTCGGCCTGCTATTCGTCCTATATGGATTCGGATGGACCAATGAGTGACGAAGACAAGCTCAAAAACAGTCGAGGCTGCGTATGTGGGTACAGGCGAACGTCACCTTCAAGAGTAGGAGGACGTTCGAAGTGGCTGGTGTCGTATTGCAGCGTGTACTTAAGCTTTGGCGACAGTGTTCGAGTACCCGCTCTTAGAAGTGTGATTGATACCAGACAGGGAGTGAAAGACCGCACGTCGTCTCGGTGGCGAACTCCTGCTTGAGTAGATGTTGTTCGATCGACCGCAGAGATGCGCCTCTCCGACTCTTGTGTGGACAGTCTGTCCGCTCGCTACACAGGTTCGGTGGGTGTTTGGCCGCGGTGTGAGGTCTTTGGGCGGTCTTCCTGCTTGCAATCGAGGCCAGCCTCGTTCTTTAGACCAACACCAGCGCCGCCCAACTCCAATATCACTCCAGTGCCCGACACGTAGCAGAAGGACGAAGGAGAGATTATGCGCACACAAACCGAGGAAAATGGTAAGTTCGACGACAAAGCGGGAACTTACATTAGACTGCATATATGGTGCTACGTGTGCGTGCGTGGCAGGCCAGTCCCGAATTTCTGACAACGCACAGTCTTCGGCAGTGGAGGACGCTGACCTGAGCGACGCATTAGCCGGGTCTGACGTACCTTGAGAATGACGCCGTCTTGCAGCGACGCATTGCGACCCGCTGAAGGTTGATGTGTTGGCAGTGAGGAGGAAGAGAAGGAGCTTGCCGGCGCAACTAGATTAAGCGAGCTCGGTATGCCACTACTTCAAACTCAATGTCCACTTCCCCCCACCACATCTTCGAACTGTATTCTCTTCATCAACATGGCTTGTCGCATCGGCAAAAGGAGACAGTCTCCTCGAAGTGCGTGCGCACGTTCTCCGTGCCTAGGCAGCGTATGCGCGAGGGTGGCCCGGCAATGTCCTGCAAGCGCAGGATGCATGCAGCAACAACGCCGACCCTACGATCAGAAAAGCGTAGCTGGATCCCATTTGGGCCCGCAGTCATTGGATGATACCTAAATTCCTGACTGTTCGAGGTCCAACGTAAGTCGGTCCACGGCCTTCGAGTTCTCTTCAGCGCAAACATCATGGACTTCAGCGTGGCCAAGGAGGTAGGTGAAGCAAATTCCGGGCTGGGCAGACACCAACAACATCTCCACCGGCAAGCCTCAGTGTCCGCTAGACCCCAAATTGGCGTCCTGTGTATGCTAGCGGGGCCATGGTCTGACATTAGAATAGAGGCCTGCATATTCGAAGCCAGTGAGATGGCGGTGAGGAAGCAAAATCTCGGCCTGTGATTGGTTCCGTTTGCTCTCCCGAGGATTTTAACGACACGCTCCGCATGGACAAGAATATATGAAAACATCGTCGTTGAGTCGACTAGTATAAGACTGTGGACACGACTGCGCGTGTTTGTGTGCCGAGCTTGCGAAGGCAGCAAGGTAAGTGCAAATATGCCGGCATGATGTCGCCTATGCACTGTGGCTCGGGGAAGTCTACATCGGAAGCAATCCTGATCGTGGTCCATCACGGACCTCAAATCAAGTACCTTGGGACGAACATAACTCTACGGATGTTGTAGGTAAACATCGACAAGCGCAGGTGCTCAGAATCCGATCGATACTTCGCCAAATATCAGACCACGCGAACCATTGATGCAGCCCTGAGGCAGGCCGAACATCCGATTGGTGATACTCGCCTTCGTCACTGGCTGTGTAACATCAGGCTACACGTTCACATATGTACCTAGCCGTGGGGAGGTGTCCGCCGGGTAGATTCCCTCGATATCTTGTAGAGCCACACGTTCCGGTCGCCGGCCCGAAATGTTTGTTTCGCTCGTCGGGTCGAGTGATTTCGACAAGGCTGTCATTCATGCACACTTACAGGCCTCTGGTATGCGGCGGAAGTGATCCGGCGGCTGTTGTACTCGTGGGATGAACCAGTTGTGGCACGCGCCGACATCCCCGGCGGCTGGACGCGCATGGAATTGCAAGCCGCAACATCAGGCTTGACGACGACAGTAGCAATGCTTCCACGGTTTCACCAATGATCACAGGTATCGATGACAGAGGTCAGGAACTGTTTGTGGTCAGCCTGAGTGTGGAGGCAAAAGGTATAAGAGCGCGATGTGGCACCTGTGTACTGTATCAACATCAGCAGACTCGTGCCAACTCAACCACCAAGACCAACCTGCCCAGTGACAACATTTGTCGAACACCAGTCGGTCATCAACACAGCTCGAGCAGTCCTTCAACCTACCTCAGCCAAACAGAAAACAAGCCAGACGAATCATTGTTCTGCAACACCAACTTGTCAACGCAGTACAACCCAAACACAAGCCAACGCCGGTTCACAATGTGCAAGTACTACGTTCACAACCACCGTTGTGGCCACGCCGAACCGGTCTTCGCCGCGTACTGTACTGCTGGTCAGCTGTCGCAGCGGAGGTGTGAAGGGCGAGACAAGGTTATCTGGACGGTCGTGAAGATGGAGACGGAGTGTGTTGGGTGCGGCGCTGATGCCGAGCCATGTATGCCACGCTATGGGAGGCCAGCCATCAAGGGTATTCATGGGAGGTAGCACCGGTGCGGAGTCGACCAGAACGGTGCTTGCAAGCTCATTTCGGTTGTGTGAAGTTGTAGAGTGAGATGGTGTTGCAGCAGGGGGAGCGTCTTACGGTAGAGGGTACGCAGTGAGCGTTTTTCTTGACGAGGCATGCTTGGAAGTTCATGCTCTGTTCGTTTGAATGTTTAGCGTATAGCAGACCTACCTCGGACTTGTCCCATCATTCTGTCCACAGACAATGCCTACCTATTTAGTACGTAATTCTAGGCCATGTCAAAGTACCGCTGCAAAGTCGCTGGTCGAGGTCGTCGAAGCGAGATTTGTCTAGCCGAGCTCGTGACGACGATCCCTCATCAGAAGATCACGGAAGAGACCACTTCCGGTCGCTAAACTGAAGAGCAACATAAGCGACGACTTCAAGCACGTCTGCCCCAGTCGGTTTTATGACCTTGATAAGCATCTTGACCGTTTGATAGAACGTCTCGGAGGGAGGAGGAAAGCACAAAGTTTGAGGTGAAGTGAGATGGAGCAGGGCACGGCCTTCGAAAAAGGAAACGCCACTGGCTCGGGCCAAGACCACCATGATCCACCTCAGCCAACGGCTCCGATCCAACTCCACGATTTGACTTCGACATCTCAGAGGGACAGAGTGGATGAGAAAGGCACCGATGCACCAGTCGATGCACCCCCAACCCGTCATGAACAGAGCGATGCTGTACCGCCCCCGCCGGTGGACAGACCCCAAAGTCCAGACGAGACTGGATCCAAGGACGACAAGCAGGCGGACAAGGAGTTGACAAAAAGAGCTGCCACAGTCACCACCGAAGAGGTTACGGACGACTCCAAATATCCGACCGGGACGAAGCTGGCCCTCCTGACATTCGGTCTGGCAATGGCCACCTTCGTTATAGCTTTAGACAATGTAGGTTGTTCGACGAGCGGCGTTCCTCTCGAGACATGAGACATTTGCTGACAGATTGCCACCACGTACAAAAGACCATCATCGCCACTGCTATACCGCGAATCACGTCGGACTTCAACGCATTGAACGACGTTGGCTGGTATGGATCGTCGTACTTGCTCACAACGACGTCGCTGCAGCCTTCTTTTGGCAAGGTGTACGCATACTTCGATGTGAAGTGGGTTTATCTCAGTGCGTTGGTCATCTTTGAAGGTATACTCTGATACACTCTGTGAGATTGTTCAAATACTAACATCCCCTCAGTCGGCTCAATCATATGTGCCTCGGCGACCTCTTCAAACATGCTTATTGTCGGACGAGCGGTCGCTGGTGCAGGTGCTGCGGCTCTCTTCAGCGGTGGTATGACCATCGTCGGCTACAGCGTGCCGTTACGCAAACGTGCCATGTACATCGCGGCACTTAGTTCGATGTTCGGTGTTGCCAGTGTCGTTGGTCCGATACTAGGCGGCGCGTTCACTGACAACGTTTCATGGCGATGGGTGAGCATGTAATTGTGCCGGACTTCGCCTCAGATCGTTCGCTGACAAGTACTTGTTCAGTGCTTCTGGATCAACCTACCCTTCGGCGCTGTTGCTCTCGGAACCGTGTTCTTCTTCTTCAGCAATCCACCTAGACGATACACCGACATGACAACCAAGGAGAAGCTCAAACAAATCGACGTTCTTGGAGCTTTCATCCTGATTGGCGCCATTTCATGCTTGCTCCTCGCACTGCAGTGGGGTGGCTCGGTAAGTTCAATGATCATAACACCCCCCGCTAAGATACCGCGTGGTTCCTGTCTGAGACATCGACTAATCTGCCCATTCATTCTCGTAGGTTCATCCCTGGAATAGTAGTCCAGTTTGGGGCAGCCTCCTTGGATTCGGTCTACTCATTGTGATATTCTGCGGAATACAGTACTGGCTTGGCGATCGTGCCACCATGCCTCCAAGGATTCTACTTAAGCAGCGTTCTGTTGGCGCTTGTGCTCTGTTCTCGGCGTTCCTGGCCATGGCACTGTATACGTAAGTTCACCTATTATATCAGTCGTTCTCGAATGAGGGAGCTGATATTAGGACAGCCATATCTACTATCTGCCGTTCTACTTCCAGGCCGTGAAAGGAACAAGCGCCGAAGGCTCCGGCATCCGGTGTATACCATATCTGGTCTCAATCACCATCTCGTCAATCGTTGTTGGCGGTGCCATAACCTACTTGGGCCCATATAATCCACCGATGTGGGCAGGAGTCGTCATCTTTACCATCGGTTCTGGCATGCTGTACACCCTAGACGTTGACTCCAGTGTCGGGAAGTGGATCGGATACGAAATTCTGGCTGGTGTAGGGGCGGGAGCTTGCGTTCAGATCCCGTTCATCGCTGTACAGGTCGTTCTGCCAGAGAAGGACATGCCGATTGGAAATGCGGTAGCGATCTTCTTCAACACCTTGGGCGGCTCCATCAGCATCTCGATCGCGCAGAACATATTTTCGAACACATTGATACAGCAGCTTCCGAGACAGGCACCAAGCGTCGATGCGAGTGCCCTTATCGCAGCAGGAGCGACGCATATTCGGGACGTGGTGACGCAGCAGCAGCTTTCTGGCGTGCTCGTAGCGTACAACACAGCTGTCACCACAGCCTTCATCCTCCCGATCGCAGTGGGCGGACTGGCAGCTATGTCGAGCTTGATGATGGAGTGGAAGAGTGTCAAGGGAGTGAGCTTGATACCCACTGGTAGTGCGTGATGCGGTATGGAGCAAGTAGCTTTATGGGTTGTTTGAACATAGCTGTCAGGATGTCACCCGCCGGCCAACAGGTGTCCGTAACGTACGCTATAATCCACTAGTTCTCGCTTCACAGCAAGGCTCGCGGTCTTCAATCGCAAGCCCGTTACTCGATGCACAGGTGAGGATGTTGTCCTTCTGGTGTGGTGTGGCGTAGACTATGTGGCTGAATCGCGTGGTCGCGTCAACCTCGAACAAGCAGATCCCACCTACGAACTCAAATGACAACACTGGCATAGTTCTGCGTCGCTACATATATTGGATCTGTACCTTGCTGAAACATCGGAACAACACGCATACTCCTTCAAGTATTGTGCCATGTCCAGCATCACGGGTATAATACAGCAAAACAGCCATACACCACGTAGGATACAGCATCAACATTGGATGAGATGGTATGAGCACAGCGTATTCAAGACGAACAAGAGTAGACTGACCAGTTTTAGAACTCACGAGCATTACGCCGCCTTGCAGCGGACCATGGCGCACTACACAACCAACCTCTACCACCGAACTACCTGTTTTCCCCAAACGACTCGAACAACGACGACCTAACACAACTCGACATCCTTCTCGCCGGACCTACACATACACCATTCACAGCAGGAGTATGGAAGCTTCATCTGACCATCCCCACCACATATCCGCAACAGCCACCAACGGCAAACTTCCGAACCGCAATCTTTCACCCGAATGTGGATCCTCAGACGGGTGGTGTATGTGTAGAGACGCTGAAGCGCGACTGGGACAGCAAGCTCACATTACGGGATGTTCTGGTGACGATCAGCTGTCTACTTATCCAGCCGAACCCGGACAGTGCGCTGAATGCGGAGGCTGGGGGTTTGATACAGGAGAACTACCGAGCATTTGCGCTGAGGGCGGAGCTGATGACCAGTATACAAGCTGCGATACCTCAAAACCTGGTCAATGATGTACAGGAAGCGCAGAGCAGAGGACAGGACAAGAGGGTTGAGGTACGGAGTGACGATGTCGATCGCAAGAAGTCGGCAAAACAGCCAGAGGCACCAGCAAGGACTAGAAGGGCACCAACGAGATGCACGGCCGGTCCACGAAGGTCCGATGGCTCTCCGACTGGCGGTGTAGTACGAAGGCGTCGTCTACCACCTCCAAGTAATCCTTTCGTAGCCCAGCCCCGCACCGACGATGTCTTTGGAAGCTCTTCACGACCGCTTCCAGAAACGACCAGAATCCACGAGGACGACGACAGCAGCATGATGGATGAAGATCAGGAGAACGACGAGGCGAGATCACCGGTCAAAGCTTCCACTCCCAGAGTCGCTACCCCCAGAAGGCCACAAGGAGCGCCAGTTCCTCTGGGCGAACTTACACTGGACGACACATCACCGGATATCAGCGACGACGGCGGCGAAGCAGAATATCCTCCCAGCCCACGGAAAAGCCCAGTCAAGCGTCGTCCACAACAGTCAAACAGCGCAGACAACTCAAATCGAGCAGAAAGCAGCCGGACCGCCACCGCGCGAGACCGCAACCTGACGCCTCCAGTGAACCTCCAGCTGAAGCCGTTGGCCGAAAATTCACCTTTCGTCGATTCTTCATTCATGGAGCCGAGCCGATCGCCTTCACCACGCAAGCTGAAGCATAATCTCTTCACTCCGGGTGCGCCTAGGATGCCGCTCTTTGGAGCACTCAGTACGCCGAAGCACGATGACGGTGGAATATTCAAGGCACGGTCGCCGTCTTCATCTGAGAAGAAGCGTGATGAAGCACAGCGGAAGGCGGAGTTGGAAGCAAAGCTGTGGGAAATGTGTGGACGGGATGTTGGGAGGTGGAATAGGGGTGACTTTGATGGTGAGCCGTTTGCTATGAAGGCGAGGAGGTGGTAGCTTGGGTGCCAGGAGTCATAAGGCTCAGCTCATTGGCCTTAAATTAAGGTAGTGGGCGGTCAGGTTAGCGGATAGCATCTTCGGGTCGAGTAGACAACCATGTCTCTCTCTTGGTCATATTCATATCCATGAACAACTAAAATTACAGCATATCCTGGCACTATCCTTTACATTGTAGCTATGCTGGCGCCAATCGGCACAGCGACGTCTAAAAATTTACCCAGGGCTTGGACTCGAATGATCTAGCCTCCGAACGAAGGAAAAAAACTAATGAGCGTGGTTACGCTCACGTCGAACGACGTTGGCAGGACTCGAACCTACGCCCCCGAAGGGAATTGATGGACAGTTGCTGGACGAACCAAGCAATTCTAGTCAATCGCATTAACCACTTTGCTACAACGCCAGGTTGTTCATTGGAAGATTGTATCATCCGAACTTTAAGCATGATTTTCCTAGCCTAATTATGTACGCTCATTTTGTGCGCCGAAGTTCAGCCGAAGAATCAGAGACTACGAATCGTCAACTCGCACCACAGCTTCATCGTGTGCTCTGATTCAATTTACACCGATCCACCGGCTCAGGAAAGAAAGCACTCTGTGCCTCAGCGACCGGAATTACGACTTGAAAGAATCGATTAGGGAATTCATACAACGCATCGGCTCTTTCTATCCTGCTAAACCGGCTTTCCTGGACTTCTGAACGGGACTTCCTGGCCATGAAAAGTACTCATAGCAAGAATCACGATGGACTACATGATCCGCTTCATGCAAATACATGAGTCCTTCCGGCAACCTGAGACAGAAGCTCTTGCCACCCTGGCCGGCATCCCATTGGAATGGGTCTTCTATTCTCATGATGTATGTAAGTAAGGAGGCGAAGGGTGAGGGCAATGGAACCCTCTTGCTACAAGATGTGGCATAGCTTGATCAGAGGTGAGCATTCCCGCCCTTGTCCTTCGCCTCTTCCCTGTCTATGAATCAGAACTACGACTAACAATACCGCAGTCCCCCTTCGCCATCGTCCGCTTCCCATCAACAACAGACCCCGCCACAGCAGCCCGGACTCTCATAACCCGCTCCATTCTCGCCTCAGCAATCTACGAACTCTGGGGCACCGGCCTGGACTACCCCTCCCTCCACCAAGATGTCCGCCAGCGCAGCGCCCCCTACTGGCCCCTCCACTCCCAACACTCCTTCCGCTTCGAAATCGACTCCTTCCAAGGTTCCCACACCTCCTCGCAACACACCGCCATCATCGAATCCTTCGCCTACATGGCCTTCTCGGGCCCAATCCGGATGAAAAACCCTTCTGCCCAATTCGTCGTCTTCGAGGACTTTCTCCTCGACGCTCCCCTGCCCCACCAACTCCACTTAGGCCGGCTGGTCGCGTCCGGTAACCGCAAAGCCACGCTGAATAAGTACACGCTCAAGAAACGGAGGTATATTGCTACGACGTCCATGGACTCGGAGCTCGCGCTCGTTACCGCGAATTTGGCTCTCGCTGCGCCGGGGAAATTGGCCTATGACCCTTTCATGGGCACCGGATCCTTCCCGCTCGCGTGCGCGCATTTCGGGGCCGGGGTGTTCGGGAGTGATTTAGATGGGCGGAGCGTGCGCGGTAAAGGCGGGCGAGATGTGCGGAGTAACTTCACGCAATACGCCACTTCCCCCCTCTATCTCGGCGGTTTCGTGGCCGACCTCACCAACACGCCCCTCCGCTCCTCTCGGTGCCTGGACGCTATCGTCTGTGACCCTCCCTACGGTGTCCGGGAAGGGTTGAAGGTACTGGGAAGCCACAAACCGGAATTGCAGGCGGAAGTGTTCTTGGAAGATGGGCGGCTCGCGCACCTGGCAGAGACGTATTTGCCGCCGAAGAAGGCGTATAGTTTTTTAAGGATGCTGGGGGATGTGCTGGAGTTTGGGACGGGGGCGTTGGTGGAGGGGGGGAGGTTGTGTATGTGGATGCCTGTAGCGGGGGCGACTGCGGAGGAGGAGCCGAAGGGCGTTGGCGGTAAGGAGCGGAGAGGTGGAGGTGGGGAGGGCGGGCAGGAAGGTGGTGCTGGCAAGGAGGAGGAGTATGCCATCCCCCACCACCCAGCCCTCGAGCTCGTAAGCGAATGCACGCAGCACTTCAACAAGTGGTCGCGACGCCTACTAACATACCGCCGCCTGGCCAACTCGTGCATCGACGAGAACGAGATGCTAGCGTATCAAGCCGCAAGATTAATACTGCAAGGCGAGAATGGTGTTGGCACGGCAGATGACTTGAACTCGTTTCGGCGGAAAGTAAGCCTTCCCTCCTCGTTGACATTCCATTCACATTGAAGTGCAGCAGCCTCTAACAATATCTACAGTACTTCCGCGGCTTCCTCGATCCCTCCATGCCCCGGCAGCATGAGAAGCTGCCGCATACGTACTAGACAGACACAGCGTACCACGGACGTGTTGCTCATGTGTAGGCGAAAGCCTCCCATTCCCCATGTCCGCCCCTCCTCCGCCATTCCAGTCACGCCTGTCTCCAGTACGGGGACGTCATCATGAACTCTGAATCTGCGGTACACCCGACACGTCAGCCCACTCTTCCACACATCCAATCCCTTCTATCCAAGCAGTAGCTTCCGCACTCGCACAATCAAGTAGACCCCACACCCGGAGCCTTCGTCGTCCAGGGCCGAACATTCGTGAACGCGAACGGACTCGTCGTCTCTGCTGGCTCTGGGTCGTACTCATCTGCCAAGCACACAAATGCGTCTCAGCATAGGCACTTCCACAAGAACGTCTTTTCATTGGCGCCTAGGCGCTCAGTGCATCCCGCCGCCTCCCAACCGCGCAGAGCTAGGCGAATCCCATCGTTCCCACCTAGTCGGGTCCCGCGGCAACGCACCAAAGCCCTCCGCTGTCTGAGAATTCATCTCAGACCATCCGCGCTGCCGCAAATCGCCGTAGAAAATGCCCTCGGGAAAACCAGGGGCTTGCTCCGAAAGGGCACGCTTCGCAGGGGCAAAGGATGTGGTGTCGGACGTACCTATATCGTGGGCTGGCCCTCCATTTCCGCCTCCTTCATAACCCCTCTCGTCCGACTCGTCCAACTCGTCGACCTCCGCCTCCACCTCCTCAAAAACCTGCTGCGGTCGATTAAGCAAATCAACAACTTCCTGCCCATCCCTCGGATCGATGTAGCGGTGGGCATCGTGGTCTTGTTCGTGGGGCGGGATAGTTCGGTGAGTTTGATCGGTGTAGTCGTAAGGCGCGGCATTGATCCGGATGGGACCACGGTATTGGGGCGTTTGCTCGGTATTATTGAACTGATTGAGCTGCTGAGCGTCGGTGGTCGTGGAGGTGTCGGTTCCGGCCTGCCCAGCACAGTTTGGTCAGCGTGGGGGCTTGTTTTCAGCGTCTGCCAATCGGGAGAGGAGATTCCCAATGATCGAACTGGTGCTCCTCGCTCCACCCGTACTCGACATGGGTGTCGAATTCGGGCGGAGGAGTTCTCGGAGGAACATGAGCAGCGCGACGGATGGCTGCATCGGGTTCAGGGGTAGCAGCGCCAGAACCGTACGCGCTATCTGGCGCCGCGGTGGCAGGCAAAGGGTGCTTGAGGGGCGAACGCACAGTTTCAACCATCTTGTCACCTTCGACCTTCACCTCCCTGTCGCGTAACCTCCGCATCAGGCCCAGGAACTGCGAGTTGCGGAATTTGTCGGTCTGGTTGTGCTCGACTTTTTCTAGAAGTTCTTGTGCTGTTTGGGCGAGGGCGTCGTCGTCGTTGGCTGGTTTGGTGTCGTCTTGCATTTGCTCGTCCTGTCGCGGTATGTTGATCTCGCTCAGTGGTGGAAGATGGCGATCCGGTTGTCGCACCAGCTCTTCTTGCATTTTCCAGTCTGCAGCGGGAGCCGCCTTTTCTGCTTCGAATCGCCGAGCGCGCACTCGCGCAGCTATCGCAGCCAGGTCCGCGGCGGGATTCTGCATGCCCTCTTGGTCCATGTTTCCAGTAGATGCTCCATTCACATACGCCATCTCCTCCGCCATCCCAGCGTCTTGAAGCGGCTGAGTCTCAGCCATAAGCGCATCCCTCGCCAGATCAAACGCTTGCTCAAACGCTGCATCGTCGAATTGCTCCGTAACCGCTTGCTTGCCTTTTGACTGTACGGGCTGCTGGGCATAGCTCGATTGCGCGAAGTTGGACTGGTAGCCGTTCATGCCGCCGTAGCGGGCCATGTGCTGGAAGGCTTGCGGGGTGGGAGCAGCATGTTGGGTACGAGGGGTCGTTTGAGCGACGTGCTGGCGGAAACCTTGGGCCCAGTTGTTGGGAGCTTGGGTGGGTTGGGGGGTGTATTGTTGCTGGGGTTGGAAGGAGGGTGGAGGGGATATTTGCATGCGCTGGAAGTCGGTTGCCCATGATGGGGGTTGGGATGGTCCTGCTAGACTTTGTGATTGCGGGTGGACGGTAGGGAGGTTGGACAGCTCAGATGGAGGAAGGCCGGCCTGGAAGGCTTCGAACTCGGGGTCTAGAAGGCCAGCATTCGGGTCTATCGAGCGGAAGCCTTGGGCAGGAGTGTGGCGTGAAGTCAGACGGTCTTGCTGGAGAGTCCGATCGTACTGGGTCTGTTGCTTGAACTGCTGCAGCGGGTTCGAGGGCCCGCAGAGTGCGTCAGACATGTTGATGATATAGGAGAAGAGGAAAGAAAGGACAACGCCAGGAGAATGAAAACATACAACTACTACGAAGGAAGGATGACAATCACTCCCACATGTCATCGGCCCTGATCACACCTTCTGCCGAACCTCGGCCACGCTCGCCGCAACGGCTTCTCCTCCACTGCTTAAGTCGACGTATCGCCCACGACTTCTTTGACCGGGTAGAAAAGTTGCCAGATACGCCTCGAGATAGATATACCCAACCCAACCCAAACAATTCCCACAACTGTTGTCTACACCTCCACCGCCAACATGACGCAAGTCATCTCCTCCTCGGGCCACGACGACATGATCCACGACGCCGTCCTCGACTACTATGGCCGCCGCCTCGCAACCTGCTCCTCGGACAAAACAATCAAGATCTTCGAGATCGATGGGGACCAACACCGACTCACAGAAACACTGAAAGGGTACCACCACTCCCTCCCCCTGCTACCACTCTCACTCACGCCCCCAACTCCCCACTGACTATTATTGTTATACAGCCACGAAGGCGCTGTCTGGTGCATCTCCTGGGCCCACCCCAAATACGGCACCATCCTCGCCTCCTCCTCCTACGACGGCCGCATCCTCATCTACCGCGAGCAAAACGCCTCCTGGCAGCGCATCTACGAGTTCACCCTGCACACCGCCTCGGTCAACCTCGTCGCCTGGTCTCCCCCCGAGGCGGGCTGCCACTTAGCAGCCGCAAGCTCCGATGGCACGGTGTCAGTGCTCACGTTCGAGAACAACACCTTCAGCCACGTAAACTTCGTCGCGCACGGCCAACTAGGCGCCAACTCCGTGTCTTGGGCCCCGAGCCAGGTGCCAGGGTCGTTGCTCTCCGCGCAGCAGGGCTCCCAACAACAGGGCCCAGTCCGACGGATTGCAACCGGCGGCTCAGACAACCTCGTCAAAATCTGGACCCACAACCCCCCCACCAACTCCTACGACCACCAGTGCACGCTCACCGGGCACACGGACTGGGTGCGCGACGTCGCGTGGTCGCCCACCCCGCTCTCGAAAACCTACCTCGCGAGCGCGTCGCAAGACCACACGGTGCGGATCTGGACGCTTCCGGCGGGAGGCGATGTGGCGGATCAGGGGGCGTGGAAGTGCGAGACGCTGGATTTCGAGGTGGTGGTTTGGCGGGTGAGTTGGAGTATGGCGGGGAATGTGTTGGCCGTATCTGGGGGGGATAACCGGGTGAGTTTGTGGAAGGAACGGGTGAGGGGGGGGTGGGGGTGTGTTAAGACTATTGAGGAGTGATTGGATTTGAAGTGGAGCAAGACGATGATAGGACGGGGCATGACTGAAGGATAGACGCATGAAGCATGAAGCGCTGGTGTCAGGCGTCAATTAGACCGGCGGTCGAGGGATCCTCCTGCCATGGTCAGAAAAGGATGCAGTGTAGAGCCGGCAGACGCAGTATGCACAGCCCACGACTCATTGGCGGCGAAACGCCGTCTTTACGATGAGCAATGGTTCAAACGAGAAGGAGCCGTTTATGACTATCGTCTCCAGTGTCTGTTCCCACGTTTCAACATACGTGAATCCGAGCAACATTCCGACACGGCATCACCGCGCATGCTGGTAGTCGTCCACGAGGGCTCACTGATCTCAAAAGGGCTTTCGACGTATGTAGAAATAATGGCTCGTCCAGGCCGTAACAATCATGCATGCAGCAGCGCTCGCAATAACCCAGGGTATCATAAGGTGGTCCAGTCCAATCCAATGCCCACCGTCCGTTTTCCATCCAAGACATCCCCGACAGCAATAGCAAAAGTCGAAACTTCCTCGCATCCCTCCGCCTCTTCCAGCAGAGCGACCTCAAGCCTTAAACCGCAACCCCTCCCTCTGAACCTCTTCCTGTGCCGCAGGCTCAACCTTCTCGACCTTGGTGATCCGCTTGCCGCCCATACTCGAGATCGTACTTATCAGCTTATCATCGACGTGCAGTTCTTCGATATCGTCGCCACCGCCGATACTTCGGCCGTTGATCAGGACGTTGGGCACGGTTCGCCGTCCAGTCATTTTCTCAAGCGCTTTCTGCAGCCCGGGTCCGAGTTCGTGTTGGTCGAGCTCTACCACGTAGGGGGGTGGTGTTATGGTGTAGAGGTCCAGCAGGATATGCTGGGGAAAAAGTCAGCCAAAGTAGTCCCATCATGTAGACAGTGGTTGCTGCGTACCTTCGCCTTCTTACTAAACGGACAAAACGTCTTGCTGAAAACAATCATCGGCCCCTTCTTCAAAATCTCATCAAACGCCGTCTCCACCATCTCCTGCGCCCGCTTCGCCTCCTCGCTCTGGCCCCCCACGACCTCATGCGTCGACTGCGGCGCAATATTGCCCACCTTCGCCACCCCATCCAACTTCTCTTTCGGCCCTGCCGGCCGGCTGTACGCTTTATCCCCCATCACCTTCCGCCCTGCTACAGACTTCGAGCCCTCCGCGATAGGTTTCTGATCGTACGGATCGCCTTTACTCGTACTTGAGCTCGGATGCGGTTTGGGTGGTTCTTCGGCGCCTGCAGCGCCTGCGGCATCCATGGCGACTTTGTGCTCGCGTTCGAGTTTTTCTACGCGCGCGAGCCGCTGGCGCTCTTCGGCTAGCATGTCTTGTCGTGCTTCTGTGCTCTGGCGGTTTTTTATGGCTTCGACGGTGCGGGTGTAGAAGGGGGAGGTGTGGGTGTTGCTGGCGCCGCGGGAGATGTAGACGATGACGAGGACGGTGAGGATGGCGATGAGGCCGGCGGCTTTTATCCTCCTGCTCGACGGCATGGTTGCGGGTTGCGTGTAGAGGAGGGGGTGGTGGAGGTTGCGCCTGGAGCTGGAGGGATGCGAGCTCCCAGGTGGTAAAGCTGGAGGTCGGAGCTGAAGCTGTAGTATGGGTATGCTGAATGGGTATGTGTATTTGTCCCCGCTTGGGCAAGCAGTGACGCTTGTACGATGCTTTGCTCTGGTGGCGGTTGGTAATGTGGAGGCGGTAATTTGCTCCAAACCGTTTTCCTGGAGAATGACGATCCACCTCCCAATCGTCCGGGTCGTCGGCGGCAAGCAAAACACTATGGAATCAGTTACAATGGTAAGCAGAAGCTCAGCGACGAAAGTAGGTATGCAAGAAGGAGCGTAGCACCAGCCCACGACGTCGCGCAGCCATCGCGTGGCTTTATGTGCGTCCAGACTTCACTTCCACGCCGCCATCCCTGCTCTCTCCCCGCATGCGCTTAAGGCAGCGCTTGTGCAGCTACCCGCTGCCAGCCAGCCAGCCAGAGCTCGGAGAAATTCGCCCCTTAGCCATGCCGCTCGCTGACCTCTACACGCCTAGTCCTGTTGGCAGCGCGGATGTCGTGCTTTTGGGCGTTCTGTTATTACTAGGATATGCTCTGCGGAGCAGCTTTCTTCTTCATCGCCTGCGTGTTGCTTGAACGTCAAGCAGCAGCAAGCTATCGCTCTCGAGGGAGTACAAACAACCTTGGGACAACCTTTAACGAAACCAGCAAACCCAATCCTCTGCGGCTCTGCCCTACATCCCACAACTCCAAACAGGTAGCAGGATCTAACCGACAAGCCGTGCCTATACCGCAATTTCTGAAACCCCTCCTAAACCCTACCTGAGCTTGGCGTAGAGTCTATACACGAGCGGCGGCCGACTCCACCTCTTCTCCTCTGGTAGTTTCGGGGCCAAATACCAGGAACAAGCGGGAGAGCGGCCGGCGACCTCCTTGGTGCCTGGGGCTGGAGAGGTTAGAAGGGAAGTGATCCTCCGTCCGATGATGAGCAGATCCTTCAAGATCTACTTCGCTCGTGTATGCACGAACTACCATATTTACGAGCTGTGTGTAGGTGTTATCTACACACCAGTGCCCTCGAATGTAGAGTCCCCAACAGCCTCGACTGCTGAAATGCCGACACCCTCGACTAAGTAGACCCCAACACCCTCCCAAGCATCCACCCCCCAAACCCCTTCTCATCCGGACTCCCGACACACCTCTGCAACCGATTCCCGTGGCCCCCCGCCAACCACCCGTCAGTATCTCCAGGAACCTCTCCCTTGTCGTCATCCGCCCGTTTCGTCCGACTCCGTCGATCAACCACACACATCCCTCTCGTCCACTGACCCGATGTCTCGACCCTAATATCCTCCCCCTCGAGGACCTCCCACTTCCCACCTTGACTCGCCTTCGGCTCGTCGGCAGTCATGCAATACCACACACACATCGGATCATGCAGCTGCAAACTCACCCCATCCCCCGTCACACCCGGATGCAAGCTCTCGACTTTCTGGAACGTAGCCTCCATAAACGCCCCCACCCATTCCGCCATCGGGCTCCCGGCACCCAGGTCGGAGTGGATTGCTGCGCGGAACTCGCCGCGGGTTAGGATGTGGCGTTCTGTGATGTCGAGCGGGAATAACGTGACTTTCAACTGGCGAGACAGCTTCTCTGGGTAAGGCGCGAGGTGAGGCGGCGGGTTCTGGCCCTCCGGCTGTCCTGGCGGGGCGGGAGGGACGGGCGGCATTGTTGTAGCGGGGTTTGGGGAGGTCAGGGCGTAGAGGCGTGCGGCAGCGACGGAGTCGGCGAAGGTGTTGAATTCGGCTACGGGGGTCATCTGGTTCCTTTTATTCAGCATATCGCGTATGGGGCCAGGGGGTTGCTTTGTTAGACGGAACGCTGGCTCGGCGATAGCAGCAGTGTTCGAGTTCGGTTGAAATTTGAGAGGGGGCTGGTGACGTACATTGCCCGGATGATCGATGTTCCCGCCCATAACCACAATCTCTCTGGCTCTGAGGAACGTTTCCGGGTCCTCGGCGGCCGCGAGCGCGAGGTTAGTGAGCGGGCCAATGGCGACGATGCTGATGGTATCCGGGTCGTGTTCGCGGAGGAGGCGGAGGATCTCGGTATGGCCTGAGGAGCGGGAGGGGGTGAAGAGGGAGTCTGTCTCTGGTCTGTTGAGTTCTGAGGCGATTTGGCTTTGCTCTGGGTCGTTGGAAGTGGAGGCGGAGTCGAAAAGGTGTTTCCACGTGTCGGCGGGCGAGAGATGGGGATGCTGTAAAATCTTAGCCAGCCATCGATCAAGTGATAAGATTCAGACGAGCACTATCATGTATACCCCCCAGCCCATCCGTCCCATCTACTCCACATCAGTCTTCGCTCCCTCCCCAACTACTCGCCCCTCAACTTACGAAAGAAATCCGCCATCAACTTCTGATCCATCAGCGGATGATCCGGTCCCACAGCAACAATCGGTTTCGACTTCCTCATCGCGTCGAAACCGGGCTCGCGACCAACGCTCCGCCGCCACGCGATCTCCTTCTCGATATGGTAGAAGAGGGATACGACGTTCCGGAGACAGCTTTGGACGTCGATGTTGCCGTAGGTGGCGGAGATGAGCAGGATTTCGAGTTCGGAGGGGAGGGCGGCGCAGGCGAGGAGTATGGCTAGTATGTCGTCGACGCCCTGGGGAAGGTTAACGTTTATTTGATGATGATGGTGGTGGAGGGAGATACGGGATCGGTGTCTATGATGATCTTGCGGGGAGCCATCTTTGGAGGAGTTGAATATGTCGATGATCTGGACGAGTTCACGGCTTCATTTGAGTTGTATATCGTTTCTCGGGATGCTTCAAGTAACAGAGCAGAAGGGTTGAATCTTTGACTTGATGTAGAGGTACGATTTCTTGGAAAACAGCAAATCAAGGAACGCCGACAGATTGTAGAGGCTCTTATAGAAGAGCTATTCGGATACCGTAAAATCTGCACAACTTTGAACATATATGTAGACAAAGAACAAGAAAGGACGACATCCAAACAGCTTCACAAATCGACATCCATGTCAAGACTTCTGTCCCTTTTCTCGCTTACCAAATCCACGCTAGCACTATCAAAATCCTCTTACCAAGCCATCTCGAGATCTCTTCTTCTTCTTTCTTCATACAATGTCATAAGGCCACCATTAGAGTCTCGGTGCGAACACGTTATCAATGTTTGTGCAGATCCCACGAGGTCTCCTAGCGTGCTCCGGTGCGCCTCAGATTGATGAACTACTACGCTCGCTATACAACTTCATCCCATACTGCCAGGGGGTGTAAGATTGGAGACAGTGGCGCGTTACAACTCGAACATATGTACAATTCTATTCGGAGGGGATGGTTTTGGGGGTGAGGGGCTATTTGCCTTCGGCTCGTTGCTTCATCTTGAGGCTGCGAGGCGGTCAGTGGTGTGCTGGGTGTGCATGGGATCGAGGACGCACCGCAAGAGGTTCGCCTTGGGACAGCTAACGGCGGAGGCATCATCGCCGTTGCGCTGGTAGAAGAGGTCGCAGCACTTGTACAGCTCGTCCACCTTGCAGGACGGTCAGCATCGGGCGGCTGCGATAGAGGCGAGGACGCTGAAGAGCAGACGAAGACTTACCAGGTTCTGACACTTGCCCTCATCGTAGTTGTTCTTTTGTATGCATGCTTCCTCCTGTCAGTCCTCCTCGGCACCGTCAGGTGGACGGAGCCTCACCTTGAAGGGCACATGCTCGAGGGTGGCAAGGCGGATCGTTTTTCAACTCCTTCTCAAGGTCGGGCTACAAGATCTTTGTCAGATCATCGTTGGTACGCAGTACGGAATGGCTCACCATGTCTCCAAGGCTCCCTTGCACTGCTTCACTTAGCAGGGTAGCTGTAGAAAGCAGATATATGAGTTGAAATCTGGTTGTAATGCTCGAATATATGCCATACGGCAGCCAAGAGCAACGCTTGTGTCATTTCCTGGACGCTAGTGCGGACTTTTAAAGTTCATGTGCGCCCATATATAAGTTGTGCTTTCCCGCCTATGTTTTAGAAGTATAGGAAACTGCAATCACGATGGCCGCTGGGTATATTTACTCTTTCACAGGTAAGATTCCTCTTCATACATGTAACATGTGTCCGTTATGGCAGAACTCCCTTCACTAGCTCAAGGACTATTGAATCTGATCGTTACTGCCAAGGATACTATTGTTATTATAGTTAGCCTTTCCACTGATCGCCATCCAGCCTTAAACACCATTGCCGTCACAACAATTATCATCTACACAATTCATTCCGCCACCCAAGCTCACATCAGGCATCTCAATCACCAACTGAAGCTCCGCGAACCTCCACCGACCGCACCTCCACCGCCCGAAGACGCGCCCGAAGAGTGACGACGCTACCTCCCTCGACCACCCGATACCTTTGAAGCTCTACACCAGCGACCGACCATGTCGCTCGATCCTCCGGGCTACATCCTCTCACTGCAGAACAACATTCGAGCTCGTCCAATAAGCTGGGAGGGAGCTGTCCGAGCAAAGACAATCACCGATGCAGACCTCAAGAAGATCAAGGCGATAGACAAGGTTCGCAAGGAGCAACGGAAATCGACTATTGAGAGTGATGTGCAGACATACACAGCTCTGTTGCTTGGAGATGGCGAGACCAAGAGCATCTTCGAGACTGCTGCAAAGCGGACGGATATCGTCAACTATATGCTTGTGCTCACGGGGGACCTGATAGATGGTATGAGAGATATTCACGGGACAGATTTAAAACATCTAACATACACAGACATACCTGCTCTGACGGACTCCTTGGTCAAGCACCCACAGCCGTACAGGCCCTTACTCCCGCTTCTAAAGCAATCTGCAAGCCCCGAAGAACCCATACCTCTACTCGCCTCTTCAGTCCTCTCGTCACTCCTATCACACGCCCTGATCGCGCAACCGAAGTCTACTCCCGAGATCGATGAAGCGCTACCGAAGCTATACTCGTACATTGCTGCGCTCTCCAACACCTCGGACTCGAATCTGCAAGACATCGGCGTTCAGGAATACAGCGCACTCCTACGTACTACAAAGTCAAGGCAGCAATTCTGGAAGCAGCGTAAGGAGACACTCGGTCCACTTATTGAGATCTTGCGCACGGCGACTGGTGGGAAGGACACGGACAGCACTGTCTACAATGGCACTTCAACCGGCACAAGTATCCGCAGCGCAACCGAGTCGAACATCAAGATCGGGAACGGCGTAGGCCTGCAGCTTCTCTACCACGTTCTCATGGTCATATGGCAGCTCTCGTTCGAGGGCAAGCTTGTCGGCAAGGGTCTGGACGAGGAACACGACATCATTCCACTGTATACACAGCTCCTGCGTGTATCACCAAAAGAAAAGACTACACGCCTGCTTTTGGGAACCCTCAACAATCTTCTAGCATACAATAAGGAAACACTCATGCCCGCCGCCCTACCTGCCAAACTCCCCGCCGTCCTCTCGAACCTCAAGACCCGCCACCTCAACGACCAAGATCTCAACGAAGACCTGGACAATCTCTGCGAGCTGATGACCGAATACACATCCTCCCAAACCACATTCTCCGAATACGCATCCGAAGTCAACAGCGGCCACCTGCGCTGGTCACCACCTCACAAGAGCGCAGACTTCTGGCGCGAGAACGCTAGACAGATCATCGAGGAAGACAAGGGCGGTCTTTGCAAGAAGCTCGCGGAGATTCTGAGCAAAGACTGGGCTAACGACAAGCAAGTGCTTGCTATCGGGTGCAACGATGTTGCGTTCTTGGTGAAGGAGTGTCCGGAGAAGAGGCCGCAGCTGGAGAGGTTTGGGCTGAAGGCGAGGGTGATGGCGTTGATGCAGGATGATAATGAGGGTGTGAGATGGGAGAGTTTGAGGGCCGTGGGGGAGTGGTTGAGGTATCATTTTGATAAGCAGTAGGTGTCTGTTGATACCAGAATGGGCGAAGAGGCCTATGCAGCGTTCGAGTTAGGTTGTACAATGGCATCTCAGGATCTCTCACGCTTGACCACGATTTCATTTTTGCGCCACACATCACGTGAACGCACCGCCACAGTCGTGACCTCACTTCAACTTTTCCTTTTGACAGCAATTTCATCACTCAAACACGTCAACCCGGACCGCTTACCGCTCGCGATGAAACGCCGAATCAACAAAGCTCGGCAACAGTAGAATTGATGAGCACAGCCCCACGTAAAGCAAAACCGAAGTCGCCAACAGCAGACCGTCCTTCCGAGAATCCCCGCCTCGGAAAGCCGGTTTCACCTTTTCGAAAATCGTCAGCGAACTGGGCCCTGCCGCGATCTGCACTCACCTGCCACATGAAGGACGATAACGCAGATCTTATAGTGGCTGAGGCCCTTCAGACTCTTTCTCAATTGGCCAGCGCCACAGCATCTCTGCCGCGACAGCCACAGATGGCGCTCGAGCGTCCACGTTGTGTCGGCAAACGGTCGAAAGACGTCTGGGCAACGTCTACTCCCCTGTCACTGTTCCCGTGTCTCGGGTCTCTCTGACTTCATCATGCATCGCCCTGCGTACGAGGCGCTTCGATAACCAGGAACCAGCCAGGAACCAGCCATTGGGGGCGCTGGAGACGTCTTCTGGAAGACCTCGCTTACCCTTGAGATACCGGGAGAATGTCGCCTGGGATATTTGGGCAAGTCGAGGCAAGTCTATGATGTTCTTGGTATGCTCAAGGACGATCTTTCGGGGATCGGCCTGTAGACGCTGTGGTGTTCTGCACAGCCTTGGTTCTCGAATCTCTTCCCGAGATATCAGTTCTCACGGTTCGCTGTTCTCTCAAGTCAGTGCTGTCGTAAGCGGTTCAAGGCACACCCTTGACTTTTCTGTCATCTATCCACCCGAGTCATTCCTTGACGGTTGCTCGCCTCATACATTACAGACTCTTTGACTTTCTTCCGTTTCTTGCTTCCTGCACATCCATTCTCTATTCAGGAAAACCATCTTCAATCCTCCAAAACTCAGTCACTTACTGCTCAATATGGTTCGGGCAACGAATGTCGCTCGTGCGATAGCACTCGGACTTTTGGCGACATCTTCAGAGGCGGCGCGGATACGGATACGACAGCCTCAAGCTACATCATCCTCGCCAACGGCAGCGGATTCTTCATCAACCACAGCAGCTCCCTCAACAACATCAACACAGGATGTACCGCAAGCACTGCTCAGTATCGCCGACTCATTAATGTCGGAGAACTACCCATCTCAGACAATCGTCAACATCAGGACTCTGTCGTTCCCAACTACGGTTGTCATCGGCACACATACTTACACGTTCGACCCAACCCAGACAAGCGAAACGAGCAGCACACCAACTGCGCAAACGACGGATTCGTTGAGTAAAACGCACGCCGCCACCAACGCTAAGGAGACCGAGGCCAAGTCCACTCCCAAAGGAAACGGCAGCAAGGACGACAAGCGACTAGCAATCATTATCGGCGCAGTGGTAGGAGTGGCCGTGCTCGCGCTGCTGGGACTCGTCTTCTTCTGCCTCCATCGCCGGAAGAAGGACAACGGGAGCTTCTTCCTGCGTCGCAGCACTCCGTCAATGCGTTCCAACGGCTCCTGGATGCCTGACGCCCAACGACCCGATACGTTCGGAACGACCACTTACGTCTCCGCGGCTGGAGCTCCTTCGAACATGCACCAACACAAGTACCCTCAAATGGCTGTAGTTGAACGTGGAAATACTCCGCCAATGAACACGCACCCAGCGTACTCGCTTCATGACAGCAGTCGATCGAACTCGGACGAAAATCCGTTCTACACACCACAGGAGCGTTCGATGGTGGCTCTCAACACCCATGAACTAGACGGCCAAGCGATATCACAGCTCGACCACGCCGAGCCAGCGAACCGACGTTCATCAAGCTCTATGCGGAACTCACGGCCTCCGACACCATTTTCTCCCCTGATGATGACGCAAATGCCCTCCCCATCAGCACGACCAGAAACCCACCAGAATCCATTCGCCTCTGCAGAAGACGAAGAAGCTGACGATGTAGTCTCACCTATCATGCCTCCAATCCGGAATCCCGAGAGAAGGTACTCCCCTATGGTGCACTACCCATCTTGGGACGAAGTCAGCGCGTTCTCGTTCTCCGGCAGTGAGAGAGAAGCACGACAAGAGGATGGTGGTGATGGATGGCGGCCGGAGCTGGAGAGGAAGCATGGGCGGCACGAGCTTGCTTAGAACGGTTACGATATCGTTCGGGATAGCGAATGGCGTTTTGATGACCAGGATCTCTACACATGGGATGGGATTGTGGGAGACTGGATGGCTGGATGCGTTTGATATCCGATAGCACTCGCTTGGATGGCATTCTGTACATGCATGAAGTCCGCGCGTCGGCATGAATCGAATATATAAACTCAACACAAGTCCCATCGCGTTCTTTCGACACTTGTGTTCAGATGGGGCATCCCAACATCGATGTCGCGAGGAGACTTTGCTCTTTCGAAGGTGGACTAGATGCCTCCATGCTAGACGCGAGCTTGGTTTGCATCGTTCTCGAACTCTGCAGTATTGGTAGTGATAGTTATCGGTAAAGCAACTCTATACGAATGCAAGGGGGAAACGTCGTTTATGCGTTATCGGTCTCTCATCTTCTAACCTCTCACATCGCTGATTGGGCTGTTGCACAACCACGCTAGCGTTTGTTGGATTTTCTGGTCAGTCGCTCCTGCCTCATGCGCTTCATGCCCACAGCTCCTGCTTCGCAAATTCGAGAATGCACATAAACGATGTCGTTAAGTTGCCGCTGATTGGCCACAATGACCATGGCGCTAGTGTTTGTTCAGAATCTCGTGACAGAGACCCGATGGATGTAGTTGCAGAGCAGTCCAGTATCTCGAGCAGAAGTCTCCAAGCCAGTGAGGTCGCGCTCGCTCTCCGTGGTGTGAAGTCCCGAGCGTGTGATCTCAGTCGCTGCAGTGGCGTCTGCTCTGTTCTGGGCTTCGAGAACGAACACCGAGGCTGAGACACTCGAAAGCTGGAGACGTGGATCAAACTTGCACCTCGTGCCGCCTCTCGAAGAAAAGACAGCGTCGTGGAGGGACATGGGCATCCTTATGGCCATATCGGAAGAACCGGAATTAGCGCCGGGGAATTTGACCCAATCACAAATTAAACAGCTTTTGGACGTTGCCCCTCGCAATACTTGTTGTGTAAATTCTGGAGTGCACGAACGAACGTAGGACGAGCTCATCGATCATCGTTACACGAGGGTATTGATTGGAACACTTTTACTGCATTGCATTGCATATTCGCGTCTTTGGGTGTCTGCATTGGGTAGTCGATACTTTTCACGGTCGCTTTCTGGTTTTGCGTGCATCTACATTCCAAACGAAGCCCCAGCAACCATACCCTACCACGATGATCAACCCACGAGATCGGCCGGCTCCAGGCCCAACCTACATGACCAACGACCAACAAGCCTCCTATCTCGACAGCCTCCGCCAGACCAAGCTCGCCCGACCCACAGGCTCACGCCCTGCACCACCATCAAGATTCGGCGGCTTGAAGAGGTCCGAAACCCAGGCAAACGTGGTAGCTCCTATACAGCCGGAACGACCAGTTTTACCTACCAGTAATAGTATGCCGGTGATGCCAGCACCACGCTTATTGCACCAGCGGACCGAGTCGAATGTGTCTGCCAAGGGACCTTTTGCTGGTCGTGCTTTGGTGCGGCCTCCATCAGCTGTGCCTTCGGACGCCTCGTCAGATATACAGATGCCTGAAAGAACAAAACCGGACATGCCATATATGGAGAGTGGCACACGGTGGATGGAGAGACAGGAAGTACGCTCGTTGCGAATGGCGTTGGAGGATATGGATATGGAGGAAGAGAAGAAGTTACACTCTGCAGCTCAGGACGAAGCAGCAGAGTTGGTCTGGAAGCACAAGCATCCGGTCGATGCTGAGGCTGCCGCCAATGCACCATATGCTAACCCGGACGTGCCTCGAGACTATCGCCAACACCTGCGGAAGGGGAGCTACCAGCGTAGCCACAGCCAGGACGCGATGCCTATGGCAGCACAGCGAAGCGCTTCCGGGGGCAGCCGAAGTACTTCTGGAGGTAGTCAGAGCGACACGTGCAACCCGTCGCTCACTAACAAGCGCAAGAGTATGGAAGTACTGCGAAAGGTCAGCCCGCCATCAGGAATCATGTCTGTCGGCAAGAATCGCCGAACACCATCTGGCAAAAGCTACGGTGGTCTGGCCGAAGCTGTGGCGAATGATATCGAGCAAGCAAATCGAAGGACGAGCAGTGGAAGCAAGAAACGTATATTGAGCGGCGAAAAGAAGATGTTCATGAATCCCAACGATCGAATATGGGAGGATCCTCAAGAAGACCATTCTTCGCCGGCTCGTCCAGACACCGTCGTTGAACCGCCGATCATTGCGGCTATTGCAATAGAACTACCCACGTATGTCCGCAAGAACCCGTTTGCCAGGGTACGAATGCAGGCCGATAAGCTTGAGCGCTCGAACTCGGAGCCGATCATGACAATTCCGTCCCGTCCAAACAGTATCGACATTCAGAAGAATCCACCCAGCCAGTCGAAAAGGCCGTGGTACATGTCGAATGAACCCTTGCCACCAACACCGCCAAGTGCTGGTGATCGAGATGCCGATGAAGTTCCGCAGAAAGTAACGCCGGTCAAAGCAATATCCAACGATGAAACACCGACCAAGAAAACAACGGCCAAGGAAACACCAACCAAGGAAGGCATGGAGATTCGCAGCGATGACATCCGAGCTGCGACCAGCAAACAGAGAAGTGACTACAGTCCAAAGTTACCGCGACCAACAGTTGTCAGCGACAAGCCGGGCCGACCGATCGTGAGCTTCAAGCAGGATTGGAGGCCGAAGGAAATTGTGCTTGAAGAAAAACAGTCTCCTCTCGGCAGGACGTCGCCAAAGCCAGACTTCACATTGAGTCGCTCCCAGACAGAGCCACATCCTAGTAGCGGCCCTCGAAGACATATGGACGCAGTACCACCTCCTATACCTACCATCGTTGTCCCTGATGGGCCAAGCATACCGGGTATCGTCCTGCCGGAGGAACCTGAGTTTGCAGAGCCCGCAGACTTTCGATCGGGTCCCATGACGCCAATGATTGCGATTGACCCACCATCAATCTCTGTTGAGCCCCCCTCGATCAATATCTCTGGGCCAGAAGAACCCGAAGCACGGTCTGCAAGAGCTCCACGTCCTCAACATCAGCCACCAGGACGACCTCTACCTCACCATGCCGCCACATCGCCTCTACCCAAGTCCCGCCCGCACTACACCCCTTCCATCCGCCAGTCCGGCACCCTCTGCGCGCACTGCGCCCTCCCCATCGCTGGCCGCATCCTCAGCGCAGCCGGCGAACGCTTCCACCCGGGCTGCTTCGTATGCCATCAATGCCACACCAACCTCGAACTCGTAGCCTTCTACCCCGAACCCGAGAACAAGCGCTCCGACCGCCTCGACCGCATCGCCACCCGCCAATCCGGAGCCGGCGTAGCATTACCAGAAGGCACCACAGACGACGAAGCCTACAACCTCGAATACACCGACGGCGACCCCAGCCTCCGCTTCTACTGCCACCTTGACTTCCACGAACTCTTCAGCCCGCGGTGTAAAAGCTGCAAAACGCCCATCGAGGGCGAGGTCATTGTGGCTTGTGGAGCGGAGTGGCATGCTGGGCATTTCTTCTGCGCGCAGTGTGGCGATCCGTTTGATAGCTCGACGCCGTTTGTGGAGAAGGATGGGTATGCGTGGTGTGTGGGGTGTCACACGAATAGGTATAGTTCGAAGTGTCGGAAGTGCAAGAAGCCTGTTGTGGATACGGTGGTGAAGGCGTTGGGGTATGATTGGCATGGGGGGTGTTTTGTTTGTGTGGTATGTTCAAGCCCTCAGGCTTACGGTTGGGAAATATATGCTGACAATTTGCAGGAGTGCAATGGCGAGTTTCAGGATGGAAGGT
The DNA here is from genome assembly GCA_033117895.1 of Extremus antarcticus. Taxonomy (NCBI): domain Eukaryota; kingdom Fungi; phylum Ascomycota; class Dothideomycetes; order Mycosphaerellales; family Extremaceae; genus Extremus; species Extremus antarcticus. The sequence goes on from JAWDJX010000006.1 coordinate 196,349, forward strand.
ACTTCCTTCGCGGCGACTCTCAGGACCCAGTGTGCGTGAAGTGCGAGCAGCGGAGGCTCAAGGCCTAGCGCTCAACAGCATATGCAGTGATTGTTAAACGCAATAATATGCTCCTGGTCTTGGATAGATACATCTCGGCGCTCTCAATAGCTGGTGGTATGTAGTGCTGCATTAGTCCATCGAGCGTACAAGCGATAGCATAGCGTGGAACATTTCGATCATGATCATTCGCTTTGCGGCATTTCTTCTGCCACAACCTCTTCCGTCCGTAAAGCCTCCGGCATCACGATCACATCTGGTAGGTCCTTCACATCAACAGTCCGCCTCGTATCAAGATCCACTATCCGAAGCGCACCAAGGTCGAGGCTACCCATAGTCAACGTACGGAACTTCATCTTCGTCTCAAAAATGGCGCCAGGCGGCAACGGACCGATACGAAAGTCTGGGTTCAGGTCGAGGACGTCTAAACGGCGTCTAGTCTGGGTGGGCTCTGCAATGAATGTGTTCGACATTCGTTTCGACTGCTCTGTACTACGCTTGGACATTTGCTCGTTGCTCGGATCCATCGTTGGGTTTCTTTTGGGTGGGAGAGTGACAAGCGCGAACCGCCGTGGTCGGTCGCTGCGGTTGATACATTGGATGTCGAGTTCGAGGTCGTCGTCCTTAGAGATTGTAGCGGGTGCTATGATGTTGAAGATGACGCCTTGTTCGCTTGTCGTGACTTTTGGTTCCACATCTGGTAGTGAGGGGGGCGGAGCATCTCTGAACGAAAGCCCTGCTGCTTGTTGACTTCCAGCGCTGAGTGGGCGAGACCATTTATATACTGGCCTCGATGATAGGGATGAGAGGTCGACCTTGGTTTGCCATTTGGTGTCGAGGTCAATCTTGCTCGTTGAACTCAATGTCAATGTGGTTTCGATATGGACGAACACTGAAGAGGAGTCTGCCGCGTCGCTTTGAGTCTGGCGTTTGATCTTGTATAGAAGAACGATCTCGTCTCCAGCTTTTGTCGCTTTCGGTCCGTTTAGCGGACTTATGTTCTCAACTGTGGCGTGCGGTGTATCCAAAGCCACATCATGGACGGTCAGAGTTCCTGTAATGAGTCTGGATGCCTCTAGATGCAGACTTGCAATGAGAGTATCCGGCAAAACCGAGTATTTTATTCGTGTGAATAGAGCAGGAATGATAGGAAATGCACGCTTCGAGGCACCTCGTATGGGCTTTACACTGTCCTGCAACGAGCCCACCGGAGGAGCGGTCTTCGAAATCAGGGACTCAGAGAGATAGATGTCACCGTCGCCAAAGGACAGGTCAAAGTTCAGAGGCTCCAGAATGTTTTCTGGCAGAGGCTCGAAGCTCTCCAAGTACTCGGCCGCCTTCTGCTTAGACTCAACGAGAGCCTCAGTGCTGATCCTCATATAGGCGGTGAAATATACAGCTGGCCGCTGGAGCCTAATTTGCGGCCGAATAAGATGCAAGGTCGGTCTCCATATTGCATATATGTGGTTTTCAGAAGTGACAAAATCGTCGACGTCTTTGCCAGATATCACTCTCGAGGTCAGGTCATGCTTCCCAGAGGCTGACGCGGCATTTCCAGATCCTTGCGGGACAGCGTCCGTAGCATGAGCAGTCAAGGTAATCTCTACTTTGCTGAGTATGTCTCGTAGTTGTTCTTCATCACCGGACGTCCTCAATCGCAGTGTGATTCGTGCTTTCTCGTCTGTCGGCCTATCGATCAGTAAGTGAACAGCTGATAATGGCCTTTGACGGGGTCAAGATACCAAAGTAGAGGTTACGACGCGACGATAGTCGTGTTGGATCATCTTTAGACCCTTCTGCCGAAGGTTTTGGTGTGTTGTCACCTCCTCCATCGAGGATAAGAACATCTAGGCGAGCGGTGGATGAAAGAGCTTTGAATTGCGTCTGGACACTAGATGTCCCAGCTGGTGCCATTGTGCTCGACTGCATCCGAGAATCGAGTGTCACTCGAAGTGTTCCTTTCCGCAATTGTTGCACAACGTGAAGTTAAAGTGCATATATGCGCTTGGTGGAGAAGAGTTCGGTGGCGCAGGCCGAATCCCTCCCGGAGATCCATCGCCGAGCGGCGGATCAGGCATCGTCGAAGAAGCCGGTGACCTCTCCGTACACCCTCATGCCGATCTCTAGAACACCTCCGCCCACCAGATCTCTCTACTCGCGCAATACCGCCTTGCCAGCATTCCCCGTCGTACGACCTATTCCGAACCATCCGCACGTGCCCGCGCCCAACGTCACACCTACGCCTTGAGTGCCCGATCGCATCACCCTGCGCTGTTTTGAAGTAGTCGCAAAGATGGTGGTCAACGAGACGAGGAGGAGGGTGCTGCGGCAGTTGAACAGCCGATACATCTATGGGAAATATGTATGTGCCTCCTGCCTTACTGAACAAGCGCAACGGTGAAGGAAGGCATCATGATTCATGATATCGCACTTATGCCCTTACGACCGTTGCGCAAAGTTCACATGGACGTGGAACCTCACGTACTGATACCACTACGTCGCAGCCACTCCTACATGCGATCATCTTCATAATACAGTTCACCATGGTCACGATATTGGTGCGGAAGTTCAATGGCTACTATGCCAACCGGCCAGTTCTTACGACCATGATCGTCAACGCTGTACGTCCTCCACCTCACCACACCAGCTACCACCCTCGATCCTGCTAACACAACACCGCAGGTCCTTGGTGGCATAGCGGACACCGTCGCTCAAACACTCACAGCCCTCCAGATGCGCCAACGGCAGAAACAGCTCAACCCCGACATCGACGGCAAGGACGACTTCTTCTCCATCGACATCAGCGAGCTGGACAAGAAGGTACCCTGGCCGGAAGAGGACTTCATGACTCCGGCGTCGAAGCGTGGACCCCCGCCGTTCGACTTCGAGAGGCTGACGAGGTTTATGGCGTATGGGTTTATGATGGCGCCGGTGCAACATAAGTGGTTTAGCTTCCTGGAGCATACATTTCCGATTGGGGGTGGGAAGGCGACGGGGAATGCGCTTAGGAGGGTTGCGTTTGATCAGTTGATCTTTGCGCCGTGCGGTATGCTTCAGAACTTCCTACAAACCCCTGGTCTCGGCCTAGTGTTAGCCGAAAGCAGCATGCTGACTGTGGTATAACAGGTCTCGCATGCTTCTTCACCTTCATGACCGTAGCCGAAGGCGGCGGCAAGCGAGCCGTGATCCGGAAATTCCAGGACGTCTACATGCCGGCACTAAAAGCGAACTACATGGTGTGGCCGCTGGTGCAGATCATCAACTTCCGGCTTGTACCTATACAGTTCCAGATTGTGAGTCCTCTCGATATACCTCTGCCAATGCAACGCGAGCTAACATGACATAGCCCTTCGTAAGCACGATAGGTATTGCGTGGACTGCTTACCTTTCGATGAGCAACTCGTCCGAAGAACCGGTACTGCCTGTGCCTTCGAACGAGAGCTCACCCTGAGCTGGCACCCATCGTGCTGTGTTTTACTTGCGTTGTTGGCATCGGGCATTGGGAAGCAATTGTTTCGAGGACAGCGTGTTGGATGTTGAGTTGCTTTAATGCATGGTGTCTGGCGTTGGACTCTGGCTACGAGTCCTGCATGTGTTGTACCTACTGTAGATCTCTTGGGTCCATCTACTACGATTTGGCCGACGTTGTATGAGCGCCTGCCGTCCTTCGGCCCGTTTGTGCCTGCCTGCTGTTCTTCTGTGCATGTGCCAACCTCAACGCCCCTCCATGCCCCGCTAGACGTCACGTCACGCTCAACTTTTCTGACTGCTATTGCCATTGAGATACGAACACTGACCCTTTGTACCAGAAGCTGCGTGTGAACAGCCCACTTGATAGTCTCAACTTCTACCAACAACTCCGAACAACGTAGCCATCATGTCGCTCTCCAACAAGCTCGCGATTACAGACTGCGATCTTAAGGACAAGCGCGTCCTGATCCGAGTATGTGCTTCTTCTTGCGAGCAGCTATACAAACCTTCCGTGGCAGAGATCGCAAGCTAACAGTAAGCCCAGGTCGACTTCAACGTTCCCCTCGACAAAGAAACCAACTCCAAAATCACCAACAACCAACGCATCGTCGGCGCCCTGCCCACAATCAAATATGCCACCGAACATGGTGCCAAAGCCGTCATCCTCATGTCCCACCTCGGCCGCCCAGACGGCAAGCCCAACCCAAAGTACAGCCTGAAACCCATCGCCGCGGAGCTCGAGAAGCTTCTAGACAAGAAAGTCACCTTCACCGAAGACTGCGTGGGCCCAGGGGTCGAGAAGACCGTGAACGGCACTTCCAACGGCGGGATTGTCCTCCTCGAGAACCTGCGCTTCCACATCGAAGAAGAGGGCAGCAGCAAAGACAAAGACGGCAACAAGACCAAAGCCGACAAGGGCGACGTGGAGAAGTTCCGTAAGGGCCTTACGGCCTTGGGGGACATCTACATCAACGACGCCTTCGGCACCGCTCACCGCGCGCACAGCAGCATGGTCGGCGTGGACCTCCCGCAGAAAGCTTCGGGTTTTCTGGTGAAGAAGGAGCTAGAGTACTTTGCCAAAGCGCTTGAGAGTCCGCAGAGACCTTTCCTGGCGATTTTGGGAGGGGCGAAGGTGTCGGATAAGATCCAGCTGATTGACAATATGCTGGATAAAGTCAACTCGCTTATCATCTGTGGCGGGATGGCTTTCACGTTCAAGAAGGTGCTGGATGGGATGGCGATAGGGGATTCTTTGTACGATGAGGCGGGGAGTAAGAAGGTGAAGGAGCTGGCGGAGAAGGCGAAGAAGAATGGGGTTAAGATTACGTTACCGGTGGATTACGTGACGGCGGATAAGTTTGCCAAGGACGCTAATACTGGGTATGCGGAGGATAAGGATGGGATCAAAGATGGGTGGATGGGGTTGGATTGTGGGGAGAAGAGTATTAAGCTGTTCAAGGAGACGATCAATGAGGCGAAGACGATCCTGTGGAATGGACCGCCGGGGGTGTTTGAGATGGAGAAGTTTGAGAGGGGCACGAGGGCGACGATGGATGCGGCGGTGGAGGCGGCGCAGAGTGGGAAGATTGTGATTATTGGGGGCGGGGATACGGCGACTGTGGCCGCGCAGTATGGGGTTGAGGACAAGCTGAGCCATGTGAGCACGGGTGGCGGAGCGTCGTTGGAGTTGTTGGAGGGGAAGGAGCTCCCTGGTGTTTCGGCGCTCTCGAGTAAGTAGTGGTACTGGGAGAACTGGCAATTGGGGTGATGAGCTCTGATGGTTTGTGCGCAGGCCGTGGGGCGCGGCTGTAGGTAGATATCTTTGCTTGATGACGCGAGAGATGCAGCATAGCCTAGCAGTCCATCATTCCCATGCGCCTTGAATGCGCTGCCCGATATCACGCCGTGATCCTCCTCATGCCCTCGTGCGCCAGACGCCGACGCTTATGCTGGTATTCATCTTATTTTGGCTCCGCAAGCTCACTTCTTCTGTCCCTCCATCTTCTTGAGCTCCTCCCTACACAGCGTTAGCAATCCATCCATCCCCACTCCTACGAAACCACTCAAGCATACTTCAACTGCACACTAAAATCATCCGTAGTATCGTCGTCGTCCCAGCTCTCCTCCCACAGATGTGTCGTCGTGGTTGTGCCGCCTTGCTGTGCGCCTACTTCTTCTTCTTTTGCCCAGTCTGGCACATCGAAGTCAGTCTAAACCTCTTTCCCACTGTATGGCGAGAGGGGGAGGGGGGGAAGGGGGTATACCTTCTACAGGAAAGTCCTCAAACTCATCGTCTTCCTCTAGTTGCGCGGCTTTCTGTGGTTGGAGGGGTTTGGTGGTGTCTTTGGAGTCGGAGACGGTGGCTTTGGTTGTGGCGGTTGAGCCTGTTGATGCGCCGGACATGGTTGTGGGATTTGAGAGGTGTTGATGGGGTAGTTTGAAGGGAGGTATTTGATGTTTCGTTGACGGACCGGCAGGCGTGAGGTTGACAAAGCGAGCTGGTGATTGTCTTGGCGAAGTCTCCAAAGTCTCGACCTCTTTCCACCTTCCTCTTTCCACCTTCCTCTTTTCCACCTTCGACATACTACCAGTCACCTCGGATGCGTGATCATGTGCGGCATCTTCTGCGCGATTAGCAGGACCACACATCTCACGCCGTCTACAGAGCTTCACCATCGTCTTCGCTGTCGCGGCCCTGACAGTGAGGAAACAGTGAGGATAACCACCGAGGGTGCTCATCTAACCCTCTGCTCTACGGTCTTGAGCCTGCGCGGTGCGAAGACAGTGACACAGCCTTTCCAGGACCCTGATGGCGACTGCATACTTTGCTGGAACGGAGAGGCCTGGTGTATTGATGGCGAACCGAGGACTGGAAACGATACTGAAGCAGTGCACAAGCTTCTTACTGACACTGTGACCTCTTTCACCGAGGGCCACAACCCAGGAGCATTGAACCGAAGTGCAGCACATGTAGCTACAGCACTTTCGCGTGCAGCTGGACCATATGCCATCGTGTTCTACGACGCGCCGAGACGGATACTGTTCGTTGGGCGTGACTTCCTTGGTCGCCGTTCGCTGCTGTTCAGAACTACCGCAGCTGGAGAGGTCATATTCAGCAGCGTGTCGTGCGGCGATCACACAGAGGGGTGGCAGGAGCTGAATGCAGATGGCATTTACTGCTTTTCCCTTTGCAAGACTACTGACCCACAGCCTGCTGGGGAGCGCCAATTTGCAGACTTCGCCGTTGGCCATGCTCCTTATGATTTCGCTGATCCTGGTCTCGAAAGTCAAAGCTCTAATGAAAGTGTAGGTCCAGCACCACCTGTCTTCAATGAGCTACCGCTCATTCAACGGTAGGTTATTCCGCGTCTTGTGTTGAACAAGACAATTCAATCTCACGGTGCAGTTTTGACCGCTCAATCTACTTCGGTCTCTCGTCTCGAAGACTTATTGCGCGAGTCTCTTTCATTGCGTGTTCTAGCCATCCCTGGGCCACCGCTTATGCCAAACGCCATGAGTGATGGTTGCGCAAGATCGAAACTTGCTGTGCTGTTCTCAGGTGGCCTGGATTGCACAGTCCTGGCTCGTATAGCTCACGACTTGCTACCTAATCACGAGCCCATCGACCTCCTGAACGTGGCATTCGAGAACCCGCGCATTCACAGCTCTCTTGTTGACGGCAGTGCATCAGCCTACGAGCTTTGTCCGGATCGCGTCACAGGAAGAGCATCCTTTGCAGAACTACAACAGGCATGTCCTGGACGGCTGTGGCGCTTTGTTGCCGTCAACGTACCATACACTGAGACGAATGAGCACCGTCAGGCTGTAATATCCCTCATGCACCCGCACAACACAGAAATGGATCTGAGCATATCGTTGGCTCTATACTTCGCCGCACGTGGCCAGGGCCAAGTCACCGACACGTCGAATGGCACGACCATTCAGTACACAACCTCCGCTCGGGTGCTTCTATCCGGGCTAGGCGCAGATGAGCTTTTCGGCGGCTATACACGCCACGCAACCGCCTACCGCCGTGGCGGAACACCTGCTCTACTTGATGAACTACAGCTGGATGTCAGTAGGCTAGGCCAACGGAACCTTGGACGGGACGATCGGGTCATGAGCCACTGGGGACGAGAAGTGCGGTTTCCCTATCTGGACGAGAAATTGCTGAGTTGGGCTCTCGCAGTACCTGTTGACGAGAAGTGTGGCTTTGCGGAGATGCCTGTCGACGCAGAATCACCGTATGTCGAGGATGGCAGCATGCTTGAGCAGAGCAAGAAGGGGCTTCGGTGTCTAGCCTGGAAGCTTGGGATGCGAGCTGTTGCGAAGGAGAAGAAGCGGGCTGTAAGTCCTTACACCTCTGCGCGACTTCCAGCGGTCATTGACGAGAATACAGATTCAGTTCGGCGCCCGCACCGCGAAGATGGAAGCACGAAAGACCAAAGGGACTCAGGCGATTGCGTAGTCGCTGCATTAGCCTCCTACGCTTTTGAATCGACATATGCCACCTGGCCATCATCAAAGTAAGTGCAAAGATCGCTTACACCCATCATATAATCACATGATGATGGGACGGAGTGTATCTTGCTCTGTCTCAGATACTTACGAGATGTCGCACAAACCTCCTGCAGATCTAGCCCGCCCTTGTGGTTGTGGTCAGGCTGCGGGAGGGACGTCTATGACTTCCAAAGGCAAGTCTGACATAATGATGATCGGACAAAATAAGCGCCTTCATTTGCTTGAGCAGAACCAACGCTGATTTTTTGAGTGCGAGTAGAAACATATGGCATCGGCCCGGCAATCTGTTCGATGGACATGGCAGCACGTGCATCTCGTGGTGCCTCAATCCGATCTCCTGGACCGATCTATGTTCGTGCTGCATCTGTCGGGTGCGACCATCTATACCGCTACGCTCCCGATGGCGTTCGGGATGTCGAGGACGCGTGCAATCGCAAGCAGGAGTGTGCTTGCCATTGAGCGCGTGACGGAGCGCTGGGGGATGGTCCATTGCAGTGACACGATGACAACCACGTCTGCAACGAGGGAAGCGAATCGGATGTCGTGCAGTCGCACATGCTTCAACCAAGCAACCTGCGGCGGGCTCGGGACGAGCGCGTGGCTGCATGGAGCTCTTCGAGGGGCATGGCGGGCCCTTGCGTCGATAATGTCACTCAATCGCACCATCTCGTTCTGCAGTGCGAGGACAAATATGACCATTGCGTTTTCGTTCTCATTCCTTCATTTCTTCTACGACATCACGTCCTGTGACAATCGAAACTGGTGTGACTGCGCCTTTAGGCAGATCGCAAATAGATACCCAACACTAGCCTCGAAGGAGGTACGGCGCTTTGCTCTGACGTTACATCTGCCGCAACGTTGTTTGAACGACACAACTAGATCCAGGGGAGACTTTGAACGATACAACTTCATACAACGGCGGATAACGTTTGATTTCACGGCGGAGACAACTGCATAGCGGCAAATAGAGTGCGCTGGTAGCACCTTACTTTCATCGCGACCCAAGGAACCTGCTCACCATCCGGATCACCCGTCGCAGCGCCCGCACTCGTACCTGCCCAGCCCACCTGCCTACCGCGTTACTTCTAGAAGCCTACTCCACGCGATCTGACGACATCCAGACAGCATACATGCACTCGTTAGCAGCCTACAGCTACCGGTCCACCACAACCACAGCATGCATTTCGACGAGCAAAGATAGCCGCCGCATCATCTGTTCACAACAACCTCACTACCCGTCTCTCGCAACACTGAGCTAGCGACACGAGTGAATTGCTGGCATGGCGCTCCACCGTGGAATCCAGTCGGCCATCTTCTACTACCTCTCCTGCGCACCATGCGCCGATGCGCGGTACCGCAAGAAGCGGAAGCAAGAGGCTGTACGCGGCCGGGCGGAGCGGGAGGCGCTGCAGGCGGAAATGCCGGATGCGTATCACCACCCTTCGCCGAGCTCAACGAACCCGTACTGGCAGTCTGAGATCGCTGCGGGGCCTACATTGGTGGCGCGGGGGAGGAAGAAGGGGAATGCGACTGGGTCGGCGAAAGATGTGAGAAGGGGTCTGAAGACAAGTGCGACGAATAGGACTGTTGGAAGCCAGACACCTAGTTCGACGAACCTAAGTCAGCGCGATGTGAGTAGTCGGGACGGGAGGGTGGACAGCAAGTGGCATATCCAGCAGTTTCAGCGGGAGGATGAGCCGTACATCAATCTTTCCAGGGAGCGGTTGGCGTCGAGTAGTACGTTGGACGGGTCCGCTAGTGGGTTGAGCGGGATCACGAGACCGGCGAAGGCGAAAACGCGGTTTGGGGATGGGTACCTGGATCCGGAGGTTAATGATCGACACCCTGCTGTTGTAACGACGATCCATTCGAAGGAGGAAGCGCAGTGGCTTATGGCGCCTCCACCCACGGCAGAGTTCATGAGCGGCAAAGATCGATCGTCTAGGAGCCGAAGCGACAGTGGTGGGAGCAGGCTATCGGTGAGATCCGGGATTCCACTTTCCCGGGAAGTCAGTCGGAGGATTATGGAGCACAAGATCCGACACGGCGAAGGACCTAGGACTCCACCTCTCTCCCGCGAGGGTACGCTCCAACCAACGAGTAATCCCTCTGGCCAGCGACACGACAGACGGACGACCGACGAGCGAGACTTTGCTTTAGACGGAAGTCCGAAGCAACGATCCGCCGCTCTCCAGCCTGGACTCTCGGAGGACTCGGGTAACTCTGCACGAACGGTAATCCGGAATCCTGATCTCGCGCCTCAGCCTGCACGCGCGCGGAAAGTCGCTTCAAGACCGCAGCTGTCTACCATTGCCTCCGACAACTCCGTGGCCGCCGACGAGAACGACTTCTACACGCCTCTCGAGGCACCTGTCAATCCATTCCCACGCAAAGATCCCCATCCAACGGCACGCGATCGACTCTCCCGACGCTCCCCCCTCCTCGTACGCGACGACTCACTCAAAGTCCTCCAAGGCGTGGATCCCGCTCTCCGAACTTTCAAGTCAGAGGTCTTCACTTCAAAGGACTTTGCAACAAGTCCCAGGCCAGCGCAGACGAGATTTCCCATGCAGGATGGCACCGAGGAGAGCGACCCGGAGCCGTTGTACGATAGTTGGTACACGCCTGATTTCCAGCTGCCAGAGTGGATTCACGAGCACACTAAGCGGAAGGTGACGAAACGGTGGAGCATGGATATTTGATGATTGCATGGTGGGTTTTGAGTGAGCGTTCGTAGCGTTGTATTATTGTATGCTGTAGGGTTTGGAAACGAATTACCTACCTCCGATCTTTTATGTAGATTGCTTGCCTTCACATTTGATGTGGATTCTCCGAGGTGTGCTCTGCTCTGCCTAAAGCTGTGGAGACGTGACAGTTATGGAAAGGTTGTAGTGAGTCCATCACGTCCTTGTAACGGATGTCCAAGTAAGACTTTCAGGTTGAGCGTGCCGACTCAATCACCATCTCGTCAAGATTAAATTCTAGACATTTATATTGTACATTACAACCAAGATCATCCAAGCTAAATAAACATTACCGCTAAGACGGCCCATAATATTCCAATGAAGCCGCCTCCCGCATTGTACATTGCTCCAGCATTGTCCGTAGCAGTTGGGTCCGCCGTGCCGGTGGACGTACGCGTGACAGCAGCTTGGGTAGGGGTAGAAGCCTTCGTTGTTGTGCCTTCCGTCGAGCTGCCCGATGCTGACGTAGATTTGGTTGTAGAAGAAGTCCCGTTCGAGGCATATTGCGAGTAGGAAGTAGCGGTACAGGCTGCGTAGGAGGTAGAGCTGGTCCACGTCGTGTCGAGCGTGACTGATCCCGAAGGCGTGGCGGTGCCGATAGTGGCGTAGTCCTGCACTGTGCCCGACACACTTGTAGGAATTGCTGTGGTGAAGTCGGAATCGGCGGTGAGTGAGGCGACGGATTTGATCCAGCTGGCCGCGGATTCGGAGTCCAGATCGTAGTAGTTGAGACGGCTCTCCTCATCGAAGTCTGGCAGATGAGCGGCGCAGATAGGGTCAGTGTCGACACACCAATTCCGCATAATGTCGGCGTAGTTGTCGAGGTTGTCGCGCATCTCTGAAGTCCTTGGGAACCAGCCATCGTAGGGAGCGCCGGTCCCGAAGTTGTAGGATTGGTTTGCGGTGTAGCGGACGTCGCCTACTACTATCACAGCAGCGACTGTTTCTATGTTAGCAGCCATTCATGTATGCAGCATCAACAAAGACTCCACTCACTTTGGTTGGCAGGGCTCGTAGAGAAGTCCAGAGCAGGCGTATCAGGCTGTATACAGCCATTGAACAATTCACCGCCGCCACCAGCGAGGATGTCGCTTGCAGCCTGCCCGCCAGATGAGAAACCGGCGAGTATGAGCTTCGAGTTCGGGCATTTCTGCCCGTACGCAGTCATCTGCGTTATGCCCGCGATGGCTGCATCGTACGCGATCTGGCAGTATAGGTCGGTGTACAGGTCAGAGAAGATGAGATCTTCATAACCACAACTGCTCAGACCATCGCAGGTGGCCGCAACGAGTGCTCCTTGTCGTCCAGGATATGGCTCATTGTTGCCACGAGCGAGGAAGAAGTGCACATCCTCGCAACCGGAGCACGAGTCTTGGGCCGCGGGACCACCTGCCCAGAGTAGGGAGAGGAGGGGCGAGAAGGAGGTGAGTAGTAATGAAGGCATATTGTGGTACATGTAAAGATGAAGATGTACCTGCGTTACTAGAGGCTTGAGGAAGAGAGCTTACTATGGCTTTACTTACCGCGGGTAACTCGCTACCATCGACTTCGCGTAGGGCGATACGCGGACGTGGCGGACTAGCTGAGAATTCGATGGATTCTGTAGGCGTCGAGATGGATGATATGATGCTATTGTTAGGTAGTTAGTACGGAAAAACTGCGGTTCTTATCGCGGCGCGTGGGTGAACACGTGGGTCGCGATCCACACCTCCCTTTCGGCCTGTCAATTATAATAGCAACCTCTATGGACTTCACGGTGAGGCAAGCAAAGGGGTACCGGTGGTGGTCGTGGTTTGTGTTGCTCCTGGACTGCGAGTGTCGAGAGGGAGAGGAGGAAGAAGCTGGTGATGTGGCACTGCTCCCCCGAGCCTTCCTTTCATTTCTCCCTGTCCCTTACACACAGAGCACTACTGTTTTCCCTACAGCCTTCACGGTGAGGCAAGCAAAGGAGTGCGAAGGAAGGGCCGTCAGGTCGCGGTTTGTATTGCTCGGATGGACCGCAGGTGAACGAGTGAGGAGGGGGGAGATGATAATGGCAAGGTGTGGAGTGATAAGTGTCGAGCACCCCGATCCTTCTTTTTCCCACGTCCTTTCCACAGAGCACTAACTCCTCCTACAGACTTTCGACATACTCTCAATACCTATACGAGTTTGAACCTGACAGCATCGCCCCGAGCCCACCCGTAGCACTTCCAAAAAGTTATCTCCTCACAATGACGTAGACGAGCAACGAGAGCGACATTCGAGATATCACCCCCCTGAAGATACGAGGACGAACTCGCGATATGCGAACTTGCACCGAAGTCGAGCACGTCGGGATGCACTGATGCGTTGCGATCTACAGTGCAGCAGTTTCGTCCGTGGGTGCATCTGGTTCAAGAGTGGTGAAGAACCAAGGTAGGTTGATTACCTATAGCTATCACATCCTTCGTCAACGTCGACTTCGTGTACATCAAACCCCACCCCTCTTCTACTCATTTCTGCTCTCGAGTTCTGTCTCATTGCGCAACCTTGACTTTCGCTCCAACAATCGTCCTGCGTCTCCCAATACACCAGTTTCATTGCTCCGTTCGATGTGGTCATAGCAGTATTGTTACTAAGAGCAGCGCATCACTGTTTGACTGATCCTGGATTGCCCTGTCACATTGTGTCCTCGAGGCCCGACACAATGCCAAAGCACGCCAAGCGGAAGTACACTACAGCAACTGACGAGTCCGATCTGGACGGGATTGTCGTAGCGCACCACCCGAAGCGAGTCCGAACCATCCGCGTTCTTTCAACTGTATGTATCTGGAGGCCAATACCAACGACTATAGAGCGCGACCAAGTGTTTCCAGCAACGCCATCTGCGAAACGCGTGATAAGGAAAGAGAGCACGCCACAACAGTCACCAGCGAAGCTCTTACATGAACGCCGGGTCGGACCTCCTATACAGCTATCTCCCGAAAAGATCGCAAAGATCCCAGCAGGATACACGTCTCCACCAAACGAAGAGGTGCATTTGCAACAGATCGGTGGCCTATTCTTCAGGTTGGCTTAACGTTTCTGATATCGACTCTGCGGGCATGCTGACGCAATTTACAGGTTCTGGAACGAAGATAGTCAAGGCAAAAATTCCGAGTCCGGTTTTATCGCTGGCAGGTACGCCGCCTGCAATGTCACCTGGGCTGAGCCACCTGGCCTCGAAAAGATCGATCCAGCAGATATCTGGAACCACATCAACCCGGTCAAAAATCGTGCCCCATGGCCAAGTCCATTCGTGAGTGCATTGAGGTGTACATAATGAAATTAAGCTCAACAACGTAACAGATCTCGGTCTCGAACTTCTTTCCTTGGGCGTTACGGAACGCTCTGAAGTCAGCTAAAAGCGGCGCTACTGATCTGCGCATATCTGTGATCCAGGCAGCACGACTAGATGAGCGAGCGGTGTTTTACTCGCAACCGCTGGTCAAAGAACTGAAAAAGCTATATCCGTTCACAGAGGGTGCCCACAGGTATCAAGGCCCTCACGAGTTCCTCATATATAACGAAGTCAGTATCTTCGCTTACCGCGATGCGTTTGATACGACACTAACTTTACTCCCACCAGATTCCAGCAAAAGCCATACTCCACACGTTCCGGCTAGAGGACTTCCTAAACTTCACGAATCGAGACCCAACCCTCGCGAAAGTCCTTCAGCTTAACGTTCTGGGCATGCGAGGCAATTATCGTACCACTATTAGTGAGATGCTGGGCAGCGCTCGAGTTCAGATCAATGGCCAGCTGGCCACAGACCTCGCCAGAATCTGTGTGTTCGTCGGTCTCACCCCTGCTTCGAGCGCTGGGAATCTGTCTAGCATGATCTGCGATGTGGTTAAAGGCTGGAAGTTCGTTCTCAAGCATAAGCAACTGCAGTTGTGGCGAAACCTAGCCGACAGGTTCGCTCATGCATTCGTTGTCTCGAGTGAAGAGCCAGTCAGCATCAGCGGCCAGCTGAATTTGCAGCTCGGTTTCTTGGACGGGATGAGATGGGTATATTCTAGTCTCTACACGAGTGAGTACGTTTCGCTAACACAGTGTCAGGCTAACGGCGACTTCAATTGCTGGTTTCACAAAATCTCTGCCCTCCAGATGCAGCGAAAGGCGGATACTGTGGGGCTTCATGACCCAGCCACAATGATCCTTGATGGTCTGAAGCAGCAATTGGCGGCCACGCACTTCAAAATCGATGCACATCGACGAGACTATAGGAGACTCCTTCATGGACACTCGACTCGGGGACTTCTCACTGAAGGCCAACAATGACAACACATAGCCAGATCTTGTCGAGATTATTGACGGTCGGTGCTAGGTGTAAATTAGGTTCTATACGGTGCCAGTCGCCGCTTATTCGTTCGACCAACTACGAATACGTCCAAGGAGAACTTAAGCTTTAGCATGATGGCAACCAAGCCGTACAACCCTTTGCATTCGCCACGGCTTGCCTCCGCGCTCCGGACTCCAAGCACTGTCCCACCATGTTCCCAGGTGGAAACCTTTCCCGCATGCGTTCAACCCGGCGCGGATCCAGGCACACATCAGGGTCAATGCCCACCTCCACAAGACGGTCTTTCACCTGGGTTATGAGCCGTTCCCAAGTTGAGTCGTCCATCTCGTCTATGTAGTTCTGGCCGTAACTGTGGTAAGTGTCATTCATGCCGTAGTCCGGCGGGCCTGGGAATCGTGGCTTCTTCGCTACATTTGATGGTTTTCTTAACGCGGGCGTTTTTTTCAAGATGCCCTTCTTGGCTCTAGTCTTGGAGATATTCTTCTTGTTCTTCGGAGTAGCTATCTTGGTCTTGGAAGTGGCTTTCCTTGCAGCTCTCGCGGATTTAGCTTGCTGGGACTCCGTGATGGCGGGCGGCGCCATCTTGCCCTTGGTGGCAGCGCTGCGGCTGCGGGTTACGACTGGCATTGCGATGGTCAGGTCCGGAAACAGTCAGTTGTCTTCGAACAGGAGAAGCGGGTACGGTGGTATGAAGTCAAGCAGCCTCTCGATAGATGGATGGGTCGATATACTTCATCCTTTGTTACCACACCGGAACAGGCAATGTTGGAAACTGTTGAAATTAAAGTATCGAAGAACGAACCATAGCACGGATCTACTCGAACAGCAGGCCGGCAGCGAACATTTGACAGCTAAAGACTTGAGTCCGTCTCTAAGCGGTTTCTCTATACACCGCCCCACCAACCAGAGAATTCACCATTGTTTGTAGCCTTATTCTTGGAATCTTGCATTTGCGCCGATTCGACCAAGGCCGTTTCCGCTCCCCAGCCTGGCGCCAACCACACCTGCACAGATTGGAAAAACCCTGGGTTGAAACTTTGTTCAGTATCGACCCCAGCCTTGATAAGGTGGTCTATTACTTTCCCGAGGCTTTCTTCCCACTCGGGAATTGGCTCGGCGATGAGGTGTCTCCAACGGTCGACATGATGTTACTGATCTCTTATTTGCGATCTTCGGCCTGCGGACAGCCTTCTTGTTGCTGGTCGAAGTGGCCTTGGAAACACTCTTTTTTTCCGTCTTGCGGTTGGTTCGCTTTGTCTGTCCAACCTTTTGTCGCCGCAGCTGGAACCGGCACAATCAAGAACATGGCTGCTAAGGGTAACAAAGAATCGTCCGTCAGGTCCATACAGTCCAGCAGCGAACCTTGAGATCTTGCAACCAAGTCCAACTCTCATCGACCGATATGTAGGAAGAAGCTGGGAAGTACTAGTTGAATGGGTATCTGAAGAGCAAGATAACCTGGAATCCCCGAAGTCTCGCCCTGGCGTAATACCAGAAGCAAATGTAGGAATTCTACGCATACTCCCGAACGAAAGCCCCTGGGCGATACAAGCCCTGCTGCTCGTGATGCTCGTCGATGGCCGCTTGCTCGAGTGCGGCTTCCCATAGTTCCTCCTCCCCGGCCGGGTCTGCATCGTGGAAGATCTGGACGAGTCTGAGTCTCACCGGGTTCATAGTCTCGTTGGGATCGTGCCCGGCGCTTAACAAGCGTCCATTGACCTTCCTGAAGAGTCTCTGCCACTTGGGGGACTGCCCCTGGGTGTACTCGAGGTATCGCGCGGCGAGATCAATATATTCGTACCCACCATCGCTGTACGACTGGCGTTCCGTGATTGATGGCTTTCTCGCTGCTGGTGTGCTCTTGGGAGCAGCCTTTTGAGCCTTGGAGGCCTTCTTGACCTTTGGAGCAGCCTTTTTGGTCTTCGGAGCAGCCTTCTTGGTCTTGGAAGCAGCTTTATTAGCAACCTTTGTCGTCCTCTTGGCAACGGCAATGGCAGTGGGTGCCTTTTTGCCTTTGGAGCGAGTGGTGACTGGCATTTTTAAGTCTGCGCTCTCGAAGTAGTGGTGCGGTGCAGGGAGTACTGAGGTAGTGGTAAAGAAGCTGGGAGTAATATCATAATGGGCGAGACCATATTTTGTCTCTCACCCTTTGTTCTCAAACGGCAGAGCTGAAACCATTGATACCAGGTGAGTATACAAAGGACGACTCGGCTCGCGTTGTTGGATCACGAAGATGCTCAAGAGCGTCAGTATGTATTGTCCTACATCTGCACAGATCTACAAGGCCATGTCCTCATCGCTCAACATACAATCCCCCACATCATACCGCCAACAGCGCTGCACCCAAGGCCAACGCTCCTGCTCCAATACCAGCCGTGTACATCGTAGCCGCAGCTCCTGTCGCCGGCACCACAGAAGAACTAGCTGCTGGGGCACCGCTTGTCGCCGTTGATCCTGCCGTAGTACTCGGTGCTGTAGGAGGCGCGCTCGCTCCACTCGCACCCAAAGCCGCACAGCTCGTGAAGTTCTGCCCGCCTAGGAACGTGCCCACTGTCACTGCATCGGCCAGATGCAGCATATGTAATATCGCACCAGCAGCCGTAGCATTGTTCGCACAGTATTGCGCTGTAAAGTTGAACTGAGCTGCTTTACCGTCGCAGTAGGATGTCACTGTCGTCCCGTCGTATGGAATGTAGAAGCTCAAAGCTCCGACGGAGAGCACAGCTGTGTTGTGAACTTCGTCATAGGGACCCGGGGATGGCGGCTTCGAGTATGTGAGGATGGTCTCGATAACATGGGCGCCGGCAGTGTCGTACGTGCGCGCTGTGCCGACTGTGTTGTCGGTTCCGTTAAGTTTGACAGTATCGTCGGGGTTGCCCGACCAGGTCAGGTTCTTGTAGGAACCAATTATGCTCATGACTTGGTCGTAGGTGTAAGGCACGGTATAGAGGACCTCATCTGTCCCGCCCGTGAAGTTACCCGTGCACGTTGTCGGGACGGTAACGTGCTGGGCGGTGGTGAAGGCCAAAAGAGCAAAGGCTGAAGCAAGTTTGGAGTTGTACATCTTTGCAACTGTGGAAATGGGAAACGATTGAGTGGCGCAATGTATCTTCGAGAGAAACGGGCACGATAACAGTACGAGACGATACACTTACCTCTTATACGAGGACCTTGTCAAGCCACCACGCAGAGACTTGCGTTTACTGGGGGAAGCCATTGGTCTGAAGATGCCGACCGGGTCGATGGAACACCCACAGCGACTGACGATTACCAACCAGGTCTGTTAGAAGCACCAGCAGCAGGTTCCTGCAGATCAAGACGCAGGAACAGAAACGAGGCGGAGGTCTGGAGCAGGCCGAAAAGCGGGGAAGTGAAAGCTTGCTGCGGCTTGAGAAGCTTAGACGCAAAGGCCCGAATAGGAAGGAGCAACAACGACTTCACTCCAGACTTAGTTCCTACTCCGAACATGCCATATCGAAGCATATAACAAGGCTGCTGCCCAAACTGACCAACGCCAGCAGACGCTATCGCTCAGTCCCACGGACCAATGCAAGCAGACGCCATCGCTCATGTCCAAAAACAACGCAAGCAGAATCCATCACTCATCACAACCAGCCTCGTCCCTTGTACTCCCCATCCCCGTCCTCCCCATCACAATCAAGCTCGTCCCTTGTACTCCCCATCCCCATCCTCCTCATCACTCTCCTCATCATCAGCGCCCTCCTCTTCATCCTCGTCCTCGTACTCGACATACACCGCCATCCTATCCACCTTGGCCTTCGCCTTGGCCTTACGCTTGGCCCCTTCCTCGATCGCCTTCACCATATCCGCACTCTCCATCACTTTCTCCATGGCACCCTGGTAAGCCCCCTTGTTGTAGTCGAGCATCTTGCGGTAGACCGCCAGTAAGCCTTCGTGGATCTCCTCGGCCATGCTCTCCTCCCTCGGGGTTGGGGACGAGGTGGATTGCGAGTCGGAGGCCGTGCTGGTCGGAGTTGCGCCTTTCGTGCTTCTGGGTTGGGACTTGGTGGCGGAATTCTTCTCCTCGGTGGTCTTCTTCGTTACATTCTTGGAGATGACAATCTCTGCCTTGCTCTCCCTAGACGCCTGTCCTTCATCCTCGGCAGCGGCAGCAAGGGCGGCGGCTGCTTCCTTGTTGCGTTTCTTCGTCAACTGGCCCTTCTGGTTGGGGGTGAGCGTGGCCAGCACCTCAGGCGAAGACGACTCCGGCGCAACAGCAGAAGCAGCCTCCTCGGACCCACTCGCAACCTCGCGCGCTGCAACCTTCTGCTTCCTTCCCTTGACTTCTCCAACATCCATACCGTCATCCTCTGGCGAAGTTCTCTTCCTCTTGACGGACGCGATCTCCTTCAACGCCTCGGCCGTGAGCTTCCTCGGCTTGCCGTCAGTCGACTGGACTGGCGGCTGAGTAGGAGTGGAAATGGCTGAACGGATCGACGAATGTACGAGTGAGTGCGACTTCGTCTGCGTCTTGGTGTTCTTGACCCTCGCCATGACTTCGTTCGATCAGCACCGCCGTCGACGCCGGAAAGGGCTGTCTTGAACAGGATGATGTGCTTACCGATACGTGGAAACGGCCTTGAAGTGTTCCTTTGTTGTTCGGAGAAGTCGTCGTCCGACGGGATCGTTCGCGTTGCAGACGCCGGATGCGGAAGGAAGTTCTTTGTCCAAGTCGTTCTGTGATCTTGCTTCCGGTAGGCGGGGAGTGGTGCAGGGCGACTTCGACGTTGATACAGGTACGTGGGCGAGGAAGAGGATGAGAACGAGGTTCGTGATGGAAGAAGTGTAGGCACACGAAGCTAGCGTGTTATGGGAGATGTGTAGGTGAATGATACTGATATTGCAAACAGAAGACGTGTTTGAGGTTACCAAGGAAACACCAGTAAGTGCAACCAACTCATCGACGACAGTCTACTCTTCTTCCTCCTCTACATCGTCCCCATCATCCTCATCATCCTCATCATCCTCATCGTCCTCGTCCTCCTCATATCCTTCATCAACCCACCCAGCGAACGCAAAATTCTGATGTACCTTCTTACGAGGTTTAGGCGACGGTGACGGCGACAGCGAGTCCCTCTTGTTGATCGCCACGTCCAGAAGATGATCAGCAATCCTCAACTCGTTCAAGACGTCTTCGTACTTCCCGCTTGTCTCTCCCGCGAAAGCAGCCACGAGCTTCTTAAGCATCCTTTGATAATTCAAGGTAATCCGCAACTTCTCCGGAGGTGATGATGCAGCCTGGGTCCGCTTGGTGACCTTGTCAGATTCCTCAGTAGCCTTCGCCTTTCCCTTTCCCTTTCCCACGGTGGGCGTAGGGCTCCTGCTCGCTACAGAAAGAGGAGATGCAGCCCGTTGTCCTTTCGCTTTCCTGAAACCTTGAGGGCTCGGAGATTTGGTCTCCCTCGTGGCAGTCTTCGTCAATTCGGCGATCTTGTCCCGGCGCTCTCTCCTCTCTTCGACATCGTCTGCGGCCTTCTCGGCCGCCGCCTGATTCTTCCTACGCGTCGCCCACGCCTTCTTCGCTCGCTCCGATCTCTCGGCTTTCCTGGACGCCACAGTCGCCTGCTTGGAGGCCGGAGTCGCTCTCGTCGTCGCCGGAGCCGCCTGCTTCGTAGCAGCTTTCGCAGCCGACTGGGGTGCCCCTCGCTGGAAAGGTGTACCGCCCGAAGGAGCTGACATACGCCCAACATGGCTTTTGACAGTGGGCGATCTGTCTCGGGCTTTCTTTGGTGCCATGTCTGCGTTGCTTGAGCGGATGGGTGTGGTATATTGAGAGGACACAAAACCATCCGACGTGGAAGCCCGTACTTGAAGGGGAGACTGGGAGCCATTTCTTTGTTCGCCGAGGACGGTTTCGGTATACCATCGTATACGTCGTTAGATCCGGATATGGAAGGATGAGTGCGTTCTTTGTTCTGCTAGCCGTGTGTATCAGGCTCACCATTGGAACAGGAGGGATCGGACAACGGAAGCGAAGGTATGGAACGGGGTGAGCAGTCGAATGGAAAGATTGATAAACGTCTACTCTTCCCCCTCCTCCTCCTCATCTTCATCGGCCTTGAAAACGACCTGTTTCTTTCCGCTCCCTACCTTAGGCGATGGCGTGGGGTCCTCAGAAAGATTCAACTCCATCACGAATTCTGCTTCTTTATGCGCCTTCAAGACATCTTCGTAAACCTTCCCAAGCTTTCGACAAAGATTTGGTGACTCAAGGCCGGTCCACAGCTTCCTTGGGTACGATGTTGTTTTCAGGGCCAGCATGGATTTCGTCTCGCAGTTCCAAATAAAGTGAGAGTGGACGCAGGGCCGAACTGAAAGGTCTCTGCTCAAACCAAGGCTCATCTTTCACTCTGTTCCTCCTGGACATCCTGTGTTCGAAGGTGAGCTAGAGGTCACCTGCCACCCTATTCTCCACACATGTTGGACCTTTCTCAGGTTGCAATAGGCTTCTTACTCAATACCTATTTCACCCCCTCCCACTCAACACCATCTCCACCACAGTTCTCCCCCTCTCGGCCCCCAAATAATCCTCCTCCCCATCCACCTCATCAACCTCCAAACTCGCCTCATAAGCCCTCTTAACCGTCCCCTCCTCAACCTTAACCCCACCCTCCACCAACGCCCGAATACACCCCCCAACCCTCCCAATCTCCCCCCTCGTCTCCGCCCCAATCTCATCATTCTGACTCGAATACATGCCCGTATCCGCCGCCGCAGCCTCCTCAAGCTTATTCATCCCCACCCCCTCCTTCTCCGCAACATGCTTCGCCAACCAAATATACCCATTAACCCCCAAAATACAATCAACCTCGCCACCCCTCCGCGTCTGAATCGTGAAAATCTGCCGTTTCGCCCGCACGACCCCGCTGCCGCCGCCCATCCCGCTGACGCTGAGGAAGTAGCCGTTGCGGAGTTTGCCGTACTTGAGCGAGCGGGTGTGCAAGCTTGCGGAGCCGTCGTGGAAGAGCTGTTGGACTTCTGCGACGAGGAGTTCGCCTTCGGAGAAGTAGGAGCGGATGTTCAGCTCATCTACACTCGTGCGTTTCCGCAATATTCCTCCTGGTAAATTGATGGACGAGAGGAGTAGGTTTGCGAGCAAGGGGGCCGCTACGTCCACTTTCCAGCGCCGGGATTGGACTTCTACGATGCGCCCGATGACCAGTTCGCCGATTTCGGGGGTGTAGCGGGCGCGGAGGGGGATTATGCTGAGGAGTTTGTTTGTTTTTTGGAGGGTGCCTGCGAGGGTGGAGTGGATGCCGGTTACGGAGTTGCGGTCTTCGAGGGGGAAGGTGCCGTGGCCGCGCATCCATTGAGGGTCTTGGGTTACGAGTTGGCCGGGGGTGAGGATGGTTTGGGAGGTCCGTTGGTGGCCGGTGGGGAGGGAGTCGATGTCCATTTCATCTTCGTCTTCGAAGTCGTCGTCCAGTGAGTGGCCATATTGTGGTTTGTTGGCGAATGGTGCCGGCGCCGGAGCGGGTGGTAGCACGGAGATGGGCATGTTGCCTTCTTTAACGTCCTTCGTCAATACCAGATCCGGAAGCTATTCTGTATACATATCTTTTCCATGAACTGAAGTCGAGTTTGCCGCCACGTGATCTACACATTTAAAGTTCGAAATCTTGGCTTGGCTCTTCTCAAATCCGAATATACAAAAAGATATGACTCTTCCACCTCCTCCTCGCCTCACACACCACAGCAACCATGCGCCCCATCCTCCTCCAAGGCCACGAGCGCGCGCTCACCCAAGTCAAATTCAGCAAAGAAGGCGACCTCCTCTTCTCCGTCAGCAAAGACCACACCGTCTGCGCCTGGTACAGCGCCAACGGCGAGCGCTTCGGCACCTACAAAGGCCACCAGGGCGCCCTCTGGACCGTCGACGTCGACCCCACCACCACCCTCCTCGCGTCTGGCGGCGCGGACAACACGATCCGATTATGGGAAGTGCGGACTGGGCGGCTGCTGAAGACGTGGGAGTTCTCGACGAGTATTAAGCGGGTGGAGTTTAGTGAGGATGGACGGCAGTTACTTGGAGTGACGGAGAAGAGGATGAATCAGCTGAGTACGGTGATTGTGTATGATATCAAGCAGGATATTGAGGCGGAACAGGATGATGAGCCGGCGTTGAGGATTCTGGTGGATGAGCTGCCGAAGGTTACGGTCGCGGGATTCAGTTATCTGAATAAGTACATCATCACCGGGCACGAGGATGGGAGCGTGACGCAGTATGATGCGAAGACTGGCGAGGAGCTGCACAACTCGCCGTCGCATGAGGACGGGATGCAGGTTACGGATTTGCAGTGGTCGGCGGATCGGACGTACTTTATCACTTCGTCGAAGGATAAGACTGCTAAGCTCCACGCTTCCGACTCGCTGGATGTGCTGAAGACATATACGACCGATACGCCACTCAATTCGGCTGCTATCACGCCAGATCCGGTGCAGTATGTTATCCTTGGCGGTGGACAGGCGGCTATGGATGTCACAACAACGAGCGCACGGCAGGGCAAGTTCGAGGCGCGCTTCTACCACAAGGTTTTCGAGGAGGAGATCGGACGTGTGAGAGGGCATTTCGGGCCCCTGAACTACGTGGCTGTTGACCCCACCGGCAAGTGCTACGCGAGCGGTGGTGAGGACGGGTACGTGCGGGTGCACCACTTCGACGAGAGCTATTACGAGTTCAGGTATGAGGTGGAGAGGGAGAAGGAGCAAGGGATCAGGTTCTGATCGTACCGCGGTGGACTGGATGTCGTGATGAGGCATAGAACGATGGTATGGTCGGCATAGCATGGCGTTGCTGGCGTCTTCGTTGGCGTTGAGGGGTTCGGATGGAGGCCTCCTGATGGATAATGTTATGAACCTGACGTGCATCTCACGTTCGTAGAAACCCTGAAGAACCTGTTGACAACGGAGCCGTACTCCCACAAGTCGTTGTTATTTCCAAGCCACAGTCGCTGTCAGCATCCGGTCGGCGATAGTCGTACCACTCTCGCTCTTACTTACACTGGTCATGTCCTCGTATTGTACTTTGGGAGGTTATAGAAGACAATTAGCGGACCTTTCTCGGCCTCGATTTCAAACCCATCGCGGCTGTGCGGCTCCCTTCATCGATTGCGGCCCGCGATGGAAGTGCCGCATCCTGCCGGCCCACGAGGTCGGCGAGCACGAGTCATCAGACATGCAGGTCAATCTGACACGAAAATCATCCACCTGTACGACAAACAGTCGTTCCACTCATATGTGTCACGAGCAAGCAGCGCAAGGCTTGGTAACCTTCGGAGACCATAGCCGCGAGCTGGCTCGTCTCGAGGTACAATCTTCTTGTGCAAGAACAATGTCGTCACGATTAAGCTTTTACCGATTTTCTAATCCCAGATATGTGCCGGTTAACCGTCTAACCAAACACTCTTCGGTGGTATATCCGTACATCTGCTCCGGTACCTTAGGCTTTTCGGCTTTACACTATGTCCACCTCCCTGGTAGATAGACTACGTACGGACGGTACTTTGGGTTGGGTGATTTGTCGTTTCATCATATATGTGGCGTTTTGTTCTTCATATTCATCAACCTTTCTTTCTTTCTTCATCTCCTCTCTCTCATATACCTTCACTGCTTCGTCAGGACTTGATTGCAGTGGACCGCAGCAACAA
Organism: Extremus antarcticus; assembly: GCA_033117895.1. Taxonomy (NCBI): domain Eukaryota; kingdom Fungi; phylum Ascomycota; class Dothideomycetes; order Mycosphaerellales; family Extremaceae; genus Extremus; species Extremus antarcticus. The sequence goes on from JAWDJX010000006.1 coordinate 221,099, forward strand.
TGGACAAACTAGAAAGAATAATGTCTCGCCCGGTGGCCAAGGGATACCGGTCCAAAGGAGTTCAGGACCACACGCCACCTCATCTCAACAGCGAAGGACTTCTGGAGTTCTCTCCTGATGATATCGAGAATCCGAAGAACTGGAGCAAGGCCCGGAAGTGGTATGTCACGATCGTATCGGTGTTGCTTGTCGTCAACGCCACGTTCGCGTCTAGCAGTCCGTCTGGATGTCTCCGGAGTATCAGTGAGACTTTCGACGTCTCGATGGAGGTTTCGGGGTTGGTTATTACGTTGTTTTTGTTGGGATATGTGTTTGGACCTTGTGAGTACTATACGACAAATCATACACGAAACGAACGTGTGTGCTAATGGATGGTTAGTGTTCTGGGCTCCTCTGTCGGAATTCTACGGCCGAAGGTGGATCTTCTACATCACCTTCCTATGCTATTTCGCCTTCACCTTCCTATGCGCCTTCACACCCACGTTCGCTGGCCTGCTCGTTGGACGCTTCATCACCGGTACCTTCGCTGCAGCCGCTTTGAGTAACGCTCCAGGCGTCCTAGTGGATATTTGGGGACCAGTCGAGCGCGGGAATGCGATGGCGCTTTTCAGCATGATGACCTTCATCGGGCCAGCTCTCGGACCGGTCACAGGCGGGTTTATTGAGATCACCGTGGGCTGGAGATGGAACTTCTACGAGCTGATCTGGCTGGCCTTCGCCACAATGATCCTCCTCTTCACCATCCCGGAAACCCTCCCAAGCATGGTCCTCTTAAACAAAGCCAGACGCATCCGCGCATCCGGAATGCCTGGCTACGACAACGTCAAGGCCCCGATCGAAGTCACCGACCGCAGCCTCGTTGGCATCTTCAAAGTCGCTCTCGTACGGCCCTGGATCATCCTTTTCGACCCGATCTCGCTACTCTGCGCCATCTATATGTCGGTGGTGTATATGCTGCTCTATATGCTCTTCTCAATCTACCCGATCATCTTCCAGGAGAAGCGCGGCTGGAATGCTGGTGTTGGAGAACTGCCACTGATCGGAACTGTCGTCGGAGCCATCCTAGGTGGGATGTACGTGTTCTACGACTCGTATCTGAACAAGAAGAGGGTCCTCGCTGGCCACCCCTTGACACCGGAGGATCGACTGCCGATGGCTATGATTGGCGGTGTTCTGTTCCCGATCACCATGGTAAGTTTTGATGGATAAAAGGCTACTGTTGACAGATGTCAGCGGGTCTCATTTATACAAGACACGGCTGACTCTTTTCTGTTCTGTAGTTCTGGTTCGCGTGGACGGGCGAGTACAACTCGATTCATTGGATTGCCTGCACCCTCGCGGGAGTCTTCTTGTCGACTGCGATCTTGTTGATCTTCGTCGGGTACCTGAACTATCTGACAGATACGTACTTGATGTACGCCGCATCTGCGCTCGCAGCCAACACCGTCGCACGTTCTGCGGCCGGAGCAGCAGCACCACTTTTCACGAACTACATGTTCACAGCGCTCGGAGTCGGACCCGGCGGCAGTTTGATCGGTGGTGTTGCGTGTCTGCTCGCTCCGATCCCATTCTTGTTCTACAAGTACGGCAAGTCGATCAGGATCAAGAGCAGATTTGCGCCTACGCAAATTCCCTCCGAGAAGGACGAAAAGAAGGATGAACCGGCCACCGAGAGACGGAGAAGCCAGCTCAGCACTTCGAGCGAGGAGGAATTGGAGCTGGACGAGGAGATGGGTGTACCCACACGGTTCGATTCCGAGAAGTATACTGGTCTCGACAAGTCGGAGTCGCATAGTCCTGTGCACGAAAGCGCGAACGAGGATAGATTTTTGACAGCATCTGGGCTTGAGAAGGCGGAGGGTGCGCCTGTATGATAGCTGCAGCTTCGAAGACCCACCTCAGCCGCTGCTTGGCCTGGTGATTCACGCTCCATCTCGAATGAAGATTCAAGCATCTTGCTCAGCCGCATCCACTCGATAAACCCTTGTCTTTGACTTTCAGAGTCAAGGGCACAGCAAACTACATCCTCCGCCACCAGAGCGATCGGACCGAGGAGGCGATACTTGTCCAGCTTCTCACAATCGTCGAGCTTTTGGAGCAAAGACTTCTTCGTGCCGCTGTAACTGTTGTACAGCGAGTATCCGGGTTCAAAAGTCATTTCGCCTTGCCTTGAAGGATCCGGCAGACAGCATCTCCAGCCTTCATGGAAGGGCCAGGCAACGCGGTGTGACTTCCCGGGAAGGAGGGTTTCCCACTGATCCTGACGGTCCATTTTGAAACTCGCAGGCGCTGCTTTCGACACCTTATGGGGCCCAACCATGATAAGCAACGGTTTCTCCTGGTCCGGTGGCGGGGTGTCGATTTCTCGACATTCTTCGGCGAGCTGTGCGTGAAATTCTAAAGATCTGGCGTACCTGCCGATCGTCAGAGGCTCGGTGGCGTAAAGTGTCAAGTCTGCATCCAGTCTTATCATGTGGTTGTCCCACGCTATGCCTTGCTCTGGCACGTGGATCCGGACGCCAATGTAAGGCTTGTCCTTGATACGCTTGACGGTTCTAGAGTTATTGATAACTTCACGCCAGAGCCGTGAGACATGTCGCGCACGGAGGAGCTGGTCGAGTGGGAGTTTTTCGAATATTGCGTCTAGGAGCTCGACTGTGTTTATTACTTGCTGAGTCGCCGACAACATCGTGGGCGGTATATCGAGATCAAACCCTGTATAACTCAAATCACCGCATTGAACATGCTTGTTACTTTGTGGTGCTCGCAGGCGGCAAGATGTCACGCAACCACTCTTCGACCCTTCGCTCTCGTCTTCCTAGGATGGACCACCGCTGACACAGCCTTTGTTCCTACCATCCTCCTCAGTGGCTTTCATCATCGTCTCCAACGACAAGCGAACGCTAGCGTCAGCACCAGCTCCGACGGGCACAGTCATTGTGCCGGACTACGTTGTCAAGACTTTTGTGACGACTTACAGGACCGTTGTTGCTGGATCAGGAAAAGTTGAGTTGGATCGTGGTTCTCCACTGCGATGTCTTCGGATGTGCTGCGGCTGGGCATGATGTCGGCTCGGAGACTTAGTTTGCTGTGGCGAGAACGGTATGTGGGAATGTGAATGGCTTGGGCTGCTCTTGGTTAGACGTCACCGGGCTACGGGGCACGGATAGATACGTTCTTTAGCTCAAATAGACATGTACGTGGCTGCAATGTCACTTTCACGTACAACTTTATGCAAGATCGATCGCCGTTCGAGACGAGTCAGATTTCACTGTCGATGTATCGCGCTGATCTCCGACCAATGGTACGATTGTTGAGTACAGCATAAGTGATGGCCAATGCATGGACTGTGGTAAGCAAAAGGAGAGCGTTCAACTTGACTCGGTGTGTGGCTCTTGATTATCTTCAATTCGAAACTGAATCATGTGTGGCATAGAATTCAAAAACTTGTAGCACTTCTCGATGCAACTCTGGCGAGACTGATCAATCAGTCTTCTCCAGAGTTGTGCGCCATGCCCGCGGTGACATTGTCGTGGCCTTGCCGTCCTCCACCGTGAATACAACTTGGTCGAGCGCTACACCTCCATACCTTCGCCCTCCAACCATGAACCAGCTCTGGCAACCGGGGTCGTAGATGGTCGGCGGTAGGTCGAGACCCACAGGGTCTGAGACCATTCGGTAAGAGATCTTATAGGATGACTCGGGCGTTGTCTGAACCAGATCTGTCGGGTAGAGCCGTTGCTCAGTCTCCGGATAGAGCTGCTCGAGGGTGTCTGTGCCGTTGACGATCCACTTCTTCACGAAGAGGCCTGGTCTTCCGCGCTGGGTGGTCAGGATGATCTCGGTGTCAACTGCTGCGTCCGTGGACTTGTATGTACCCGCGTAGGTCTCTTCTGCTTGCGATCGTGCTGCCTTTTCGACTGCAGGGAACAGCGCGGCTGTGACGATCTCTGCTAGGACCTCCCGTGTTGTGGTGGTGTCGTTTCCGGCGGCGAGGATCGTGATCCCAACGTTGTGGGCAGGTGATAGAATTAAGTGGCTGCTGTAGGCTAGCACATCGCCCGTCTTGGTGTACAAGTCGAAGCCGTGGTCGTTCACGAGGTCTGGCACTCGGAAGATCTCCCACGGCTTGCCCACTGCGCCGGTGGAGCTTTCGATGAAGGACGACGGCTTCATCCAATCTCGAGTATCGGACGGTTTGAGTTGAGTCGACATGAGAATGCTTCGTCCGAGTTTGGCAATGTCTGCCTGGGTGCTGAAGTACCCACCAGCTCTGAGGTGGCATTAGTCTGCCGTCGTACAGTGGTAATGGATGAGGTAATATGACTTACGGTGCTAGAACGCCCAAGATGGCCTGATATCCAGAGCTGACACCGAGTGGCACAACAGCGCCGTCGAGGCTTGCTGGGTTCTCGTAGGTAGACTGTGTCATGTTCAACTTTTGGAAGACGTCATCGACCATATCGGACATGGAGCGACCCGTGATGTTTTCAAGTGCCATCGCAAGCAGAGCATAGCCGCCGTTGGAGTAGATGGGTGTCGTGAAAGGAGCATAGAGGGGCGAGGCTGCGGTGAAGCCATCAAGATACTCTACATTGGGTTAGCCTCTGCTCAATGATGGGTAATTTGACGGCGATCTTACGCTTCTTTGTGCAAGCATCTGTGGGACCAAGCCCACAAGGAGGTAATGCAGACTCTGGCAAAGGAGGGAGTCCGATAGCTACAGGCTTCTCGAATCCTAGCGTAAGAGGATCTAGTAGCTCTGCTGGTGTTGAATCTGCGCAGGTCGGTTAGCGCGGCAAAGGACCGAAACCCTGGTACAATCACGTACAGTCTCGGGGAACGCCCGCGAGATGGCTCGCCAGTGCCCCTAAGGTAATGTCATCCCAATCGGTGCAATCGATTGGGCCGTCGGTCGCCGAACATTTCTTCGCCGCTGTCTTCAATTCAGGGATGTACTTCGTGACAGGTTGGTCCCAGTGCTTCGGACCGGCTTCGATCAAGAACGTGTAGGCTGTGATGAGCTTTGACAAGCTTCCAATCCTGAAGATCGAGCTGTCTGTGACCGCCGTTACGCCTTGCGTGCTCTGTTTCAGTGCTGTGCTTGAGAATTGATACGAAAACAGCTCGTCGGGCGATGAAGTGTCGAAGATGCCGATGGCGAAGGAGTTATTGCTGGCTGCCAATGGTCCAAGCGGTGTTACACCTGTCGTTGTGATGTTGTCAAGGACCTCTTGTAGACTACTCAAAGCATCCTGCAGGACTGAAGAGTCGGCGAGGCCAGTAGGTGCTTCGAAGACAGGACCCAGAATTGCACAAGGTTTGGCCGCCGCGAACGATCCCAGAGCCAGAGAGAGAAGTAAAGATGAGTGGAACATCGCGAGATCGTTGTGCCAAGAAAAGAAGAAGAGAACAGTACTGTACTTCACCTATGAGGGGACGGAACGACGCAGTGAGGGTCTCCATCCTGTTTAATACTTCCACGGCTTCGTTCTCGCACTTCCTTTCTTGTCGTGGTTCGTACATAGCACCGTCCTGGTGCGTGGAACTCATCTTAAAGTTCCAGAGCGCCACAGCTGCGGTCTATCTCGAAGTCGTAAGATTGCAGCTTGTGACGAGGCCCACCTTGCTCGTGGGGCTTGGGCAACCTAGTTCCGACTGCGAGTCGTGTGCGGTCTGCCGAAGGAGTATATCGGGATGCTTAGCCTACCTTGATTGACGTTACTAAGCACTGCTGTTTTTCGAGCTCAAACGTTGATTCGCGGGTTCGTAAATACTCGTATTTATCTCCAAATAGGTTAGGCTGCCAATGTGCCCCGAATGTCTTCAGCCATGAGGCTCGGGCCATTGAGATGTATTCTTGTACGATATGAAACGCAGTTCAATGGTTGATCGTTTTGAAGTTCAGCGATGACTTATCATCTGTCCGGAGGGTACGTCCCACCAAGCCCCAGCTTGGCCTCTCGTCCGTTGGACGACCTCGCGGCTTGAGTTGAATCGGGACCCAGTCCTGCGACATACTCGATCCAACGTCCTTCCAGCTCGAAGCAGCGTCTCTTACAGTAGAGTCGCGTTTCCGCCTCCGTGAGGTCGTACCACGCTCTGTACAGCCTGTTCATTTCGGGGACATCCGCCGCCTTCTGTGGTGAGTCCAAGCCTCGCTCTTCTACAAACATGATGGACTCAGCCAGTGCAGCCATGGTCCGACTGTTCCAGGCCCCTTCTTGGATGCCACAATCTCGTAAGGTATGTACAGCTCGACGGCGCATGCTTGGATGTCGACATTTCAAGGCCACAAAATACACGGGTGACACTATGCCCATGTCCAGTGTGGAGGCGTGGCGGCATTTCTTGGGCAGAACGGCTTCAAGCTCGCTGGCGATCTCCAAGATGCGTTCGAAGTCCGGGGTATAACTGTCCAAAGCTCCTCCCTTCCATTGGTGAGGGCTGTAGAGACCATCAGCCGGCAGCAGATGTGATGGGTCTGAAGAACCTTGGCAGCGGCTAGGTCTTTCGGTCGCGTCAATCGAGGCAGTAGGTCCGGCATAGCTACGTCCCACTGACTTAGCGCAATCAGCTGCTGAAGGATTTGGTTCTCGAACGCTTCGTATCCTTTCCCGGACATCCCCTTGGGTGTAAAGCGATGCTCATCGGCAAAGTGAACCAGCTCAGACATTGCGGCCATACGCAGGTTCAGGTGTCGATGTGCCTCATTGGTGCTCCTGAACTCCGTGTCACCGGGTGCGCGGTCCATGATCGTGTCCATCACCGCTCGGTTTAGGTGGACTCGTTGGGCGGTGAAAAGCGACATCTGAATGTCGAGTCGCTCGAAAGCCTCTGCCAGAGGCTTTAAAGTGGTATCTTGGCTTGTGACGGCCGGCAGATTGCCTTGCGTCTCGCGGATGATGCTCATCCCGCCTTCAAGATGCGATTTTGCTTCCGCCCATCCAGTCTTTTTGAACTCAAAAGCCACAAACAGGAGGCAGGCCACGAGGATAATTTGAGTAGAGTCTTGGCCTTCCATTGGGATTCTGTCGTGAAGAGCTCTCATGGACATGCTGTAATGCCTCATAGCAAGCTCGTCATTCTTGCCATTTCCGTCATCCCTCTCCAAAGCACCCAGAGCAATGACTATTGACCGAACCGCCGGCTCCGTCATCGAGATGGCAAGCACATACCGTTCCCAAACACAAGAATCGAAGAGTCCTGCTAGCTTGTCCACCACATGGACCCGAAAGTGATAGTGGCAAGACTGTTCCTCGAGATTCGTGTCTGGTGGTTGCGATGTAGGTCGGACCCATTTCAGTGTGAGTTCACCGCTCGCGCTGGTGCTCGTTTGAGCTATCCGTATTGTTTCGTGGCCATCACACACACGATGTGAAGAAACGCAGCGTCGACAGGATGGCTTCTCTTCGCCGCATTTCACTCGCCGGAGTCTAGAGAGTAGTCAGTATAGGGTATGCCTGAAGGCAGTATGTGGCGTACCGGCAGTTCTTACAGCCTGCATAGTTCAGTCAGCTAGCTCTTCCAAACCATCGGGACCTTCTATGAGAACTCACCCGTCCTCACTTTGGGATTGAACCTCCTCTGCCTCGGTTTGGGTAGGCTCTTCTCAGTGGGACATGTAGGTTTCCGCATTTTCAAGTATGGCCGAGTGCTGGCATCGGGGCTCACACCAGATGCAGTAGGAAGTACGGCGGGATGAGCGACTAATATCTCTTTCGTAGTCGAGCACTTTTCGGGGACGGACCACATGCAGCCGGTAGACGGTTCGCTGGAAGGCAGCACTCAGCATATCGTAAATCATCTATGGCTGTGCATTGTTTTGGCAATGCATTCAATTTGCGTTATCTGCTGCTGCTCTTCGCAGCGTTCTCCGCGCAAGCAGAAGTCAAGATGGATGACTCGTCATACTACTGCGCGTGAAGCACATGAAACTGGTTAACCGGCTAGGTAAGGTGGTAAGGTAGCATCCAGGAGGGGTTCAGGTTGGTTGGTGGCTGCCACTGGAAGGCTAGAAGGCTCGAGGAAGGCAAATCAGAACTCCGAAATCATCCCTACCGTCCCTCGGGCTTGGGTCGGTGAACATGCTTCCGCTATCCGCATCCTGATCTTCAGTGTAGGCATCAACTGTTGGTAGAACGGGCATCCCGGGTGGAGTTTTTTCCATGAAGTGTGGACAAGGTGATGATGTGGTATCGAATATGGCGCAGCGCTTGCAGGGGCTTTGTTGCTCCTTCCAGTTCCAGCTGAGTAAATTGAGTCTTGGCAAAACGGCCGGTAGACAGGAATCCTTCCATTCTTCCTTCGTCGTCGAAAGCATCGAATCAGATTTGTTTCAGAGTCGATCGTGCCTCGGTGCACGTCTCGAGCGGGTTACTCATCACATTGACAGCCAGTTCCTGTTCTTTTCATAGAGCCAATGCTTCGACCTTATCTCGCCGGTAATGAGGCTCTTCGCGTGTCGCGCAAGGCACTCGGCTGGCGGTGGGACTGTGGGCAACCGCTTGTCACGAGGTGAAGCTGGATATCTGGTGGGCTCCTGGAGTCGATATCAATCCGAGTCTCATGTAGGAAGTGTGACCGAGTACTGAGAAAGAGGCGTGTACGCCAGATCCGTTGACCAGAGTCTAGCAGGCTGGAAGAACACGGACATGTATCGCAGTTATGCTACCAGACGTGTGTTTGAGGCCGAGACCATCATCCAGGACATCCCGAGACGCGCCTGAATCGACCGGTGTCTCTCGAGACTTGAGAGTATGTATGTTGTACCACTACCTCACATGGAGATACGTTCAAGAGTCGTGGTTCACCCGTGATTTATAGAGTTTTCGCTGCATTTCAGCGGCTGTTGGCTTTGGCCCCGAATGCCTGTTTCTACCATGCAGGCACGACAGGATGTCTACTTATTCTTAGGGCTAGGGCTGGCGGAGGTTCGCGACGTTTTGCTCAAGGACACAGTTTGTGTACTAAGAACTATAGAGCCTCTGACCCGTCGAGATGAGTGTGGACAATACAGACTGACGCATCTCCTCCGCCAGCCACCAGTTGCAAAGCAGTAATGGCAGCGACACCAAACAAGCATCAATCATTGTGGCACGGGAAGACTGGATTGTGATCATAACGTCGACATACTCGCCGGTCGTATCGAACGACCCGACTAATCATAGCCACGTAAAGACGATGGCCGAAGAAACCACTCTCGGAAAGATTGTCCACAACTGGTGGCTATGGGAGCTGCTATTTCGCCTGTTCAGTACTGGCTGTATCGCCTGTGTCGACTGGACCGGAGTCTGGCATGAAGGCTGCAGTATACCAAGGTCTTTTCGGTGCTGCGAACGATGGCCTGACCCCGGCCTGTGGCACCGGAAACTGCACATTTCCAGACTTCTCGTCACTCGCGGTCTGCAGTCGATGCGCCAACGTGACCGAACAAACAGTCCGCGAATCGATCTCGAAGAAAGGAGTGGACCGCAACGACACGTTCATCACGCTGTACGCAGCCACCTATGGGCTTCCTCATGGGATGAAAATGGGCTTCACGTACGGTGTCGATCCACATGATGACCCTCCCAGTCTCTCGTTGGGACCAGCAATGACATCCTCGACGAATTCAAGCTCCGCAGCAACGAAGGCGATGTTCGATGTATCTCAGCCTATCGTTGGAACCTTCATTCTGCAGTTTCCGTACGTGGACGCTGCAGGGTACGAAGGAGATTATACGTCTGCAGACCCCTTCGCACGGGATTGTGTACTATACTTCTGCGTGCAGACATACACCTGTAGCTCGACTAACGAGAAGCGGTCCACCGAAGTTCGGTTCGAGGTCCACGATCCAGACCTACTACCTATCAGTTGGGACGTTACGGGAACAGTTGTCATCGACACTGTGGTCTAAGGCTTGTTGAGGGAAAGTCTCAGAACACGACTTTTCACGTTCCAGCGGGTGCGATTGCTATCTCGTCGGCCTGGCTGAACAACACATTCGCGGGTGAGGTATTGATGGACACTTCGATTAACGAAAAGATGTTCGTTGGTGATATCCTGCAGCTCTTCTCCGAGACCGAAGACATCGACGCTCTGTTCAAGAACGTATCGACGTCGATGACAAACTACATCCGCACTCTCAGCCCGTCCGACGTCTCCTCGACAGTGCGTGGGACGGCATACAAGACCGAGACCTTTGTCCATGTCCACTGGCCATGGTTCATTCTTCCTGTAGCACTGTCAGCTATGGCGTGCGTTCTGTTCGTTGCCACGATCGTAGCAAGTATGCACAGTGGTATGCGAGTGTGGAAGAACAGCAGGCTACCGGTCCTATACCACGGTCTCGAGCCCGAGCTGCAGGCGCGCGAGAATCCGTCTATGGCGCGGATCGCGGCACAAGCGAAAGGTTGCAATGTTCAACTTCGGGACTATGACGTTGGGAGATTTTTGCTGGTGTCTCCGGGTAAGGGGTAGCACCCGTCCTACTGAGGGATTTAGCGTGCTCAACATCAGTCTGTACTAGAGTCGTGATACTGTACTATCAGTCTATCAAGTAGGCACATCAGCCAGTATACTCTGATCCTTGTCATGCTTGCTCGGCTTGATCTTGACCGTTTGTTTCACAAGCTACAGTACCATAGTGGTCGCTTTGAGGTCTCTTGCCAGCCGGGGTGTCAGGTGGTCATTCCAATGGTTCATGCGATCCTTCAGTAGTTTCGGGTCATCGCCACGTAGTCCCGGACGCAAATAGTTCTTCAACGAAGCTACCCTGAAACTACGAACTCTTGACCACTTCGACAAACAATCCTCTCATGGCCTTCAGGAACGGACCAACATCCTTCGACTCATTCAAGCTCAGAACAATCTCGTCGACCCGCTCCTTCTCCAGCTTCGGCTTCGTTAATGCAACATCATACTCCTTAGGACCCAGTCTCAGCTCAAACCAGCAGTCCTTGGCTTCGTCCCTTTCATCAATGCAAGTGAAGACGAACCGCAGCTGATCTTCAATCCCGGAAGCACTGCCTTCAATCCGTAGCCCCAGACAATGCTCCCAGAACCTCAATTCCGGGATGTTGTGGCGCGCTTGAGCCTCGAGACTCCTCTGGTATGCTGCTTGCGCTTCGCGTTGCTGCTTGATGGTTGATTGCAGGCTGCCGATGTCTTCTTTCAGCTGGTCTCTTCGTGCGACGTGCTCCTCTTTCTGCTCGGTGAGAGTCCGGATCGCATCGTGCATCTCCTCCGTTTCGGCCGCCTCTTTGGCTAGACTCTGCGCATGTGTGCTCGACTTCAACTCGAGCTCTGTGATCTCCTTCTCGCGCGTGCGTCGTTGATCTATGTATGTTGTTAGCATGGAGAATTGGAGTAGGTGTGCTATGTCTTCGCGTACCCTCCAACTCGGCAACCTTCAACCTGAACCCATTGCGCTCCTGTAGCACGCGTTTTCGCCCTTCTTCGATGAAGTCGTCAAACCTCACTGTGAACTGGGCCATACGCTCGCGCAAGTCGTTGAACCCGAAGTCGATGCTCGGTAGGCTATCGGCCATCGATGTTGTCGCGTGCGCGCCATATTGTGATTGTGAGCCGGAGAACGAATTGCCGAAGCGGTTGGGTGTCATGCTGAGAGTTGCCATGGTTTCCTGCGGTGTGTGGCTAGATCGTATAGTCGTGTGTTCCTCGTGTCGCTGTGCTGTGCCGTAGTGTCTCGCGACGTACGAGTGTAGAACTGAGTTGCGATATGCCAAGAGTACATCAACAAACAAGGATTAAGCTTTTCCTCGGCCCGCTCTGCACGTGTCAACCATGACTTCACTCCTCAGATCTTCTGCACTTTTCCTGACTCTCTAAATATAATGCTCGTTGCTCAAATCGTCTTGCTAATACACGGAATTTGCTGACGACGTCATCCTGATTGGATTCGATCATGTCCGGAACACCCTCTCACTTGGAACGAAGAAAGCGCTCAGGATATGGGTGACCGAGAGCGTGATGGCGTGGGTCACGGTTCACATGGACAGCTATTATATGATCCGGATGGCTCGAAATGGACCTTCGAACGCTCTACGGGCCAGTCGCTTGCCTTGTATCCCGTCGGAGAGCCACAGATCATCCACGAAAATCCAGCCGAGGACGAGATCTCCTCCTTCGATGATCAGACAAAGTTGCCTCCATCAGTCCGACTGCTAAACCAAACAAAGGCACTTATCGCGGCCGCTCCTGAACTACACGCAGCTGCTGATCTACTTGCTCCACTTACTCGAGTCTCGGAAGCAGCTACGCGGGCAGTGGCTCGTCACGATCCAAGCAAATCTAATCTTTTGGTCACGGCCAGGATATCCGATCAGGGCTTCAAGAAACCCGCGCAGATCGTTGCGCATGTCACGGGCCCGACAGGAAGCGATCTACGCTTGTCTCAGATCCAAACCCAGACGCAAGGTTGGGACGGAGCACGACTCGAAGTACCGATCGTCTACGGAGAAAGCACTGTGTGGGAAGGTCCTGGAGCGCCGATACAGGGATTTGTTGTTGCTCAGCCCAACGGCCGTGGAGAAACATATTTAGCCATCCGGCTTCTGACGAAGACCGTAATTTTAAGTCCAGTTCTAAGACGTGCTGTCAAAGGCACCAAGCCTCGCCTTGAAGCGAGCCTTGTTTGCGAGCTGAGCTACGCGGAGACTGGACAGAGCCCGCATGCTGATGTGGCGTTCGACCCTTGGACTTTTCGTCGCATTGCCTTCGTCGATGGATGCAATTTGTGGTCAGTGTGGGACCTACCTGATGGACACAGGTCCTCAGCTCATCGTGTGTGCTACGGCGCTCTCGACGATGGGGTTGCAGCGACGAAGAGTCATGTAGTAGACGATGGGTGGGCTCGCATCATTTGGATTTTGGACACGACACTGATTGCCGTCTGCAACAGAAGACAGCTAAAGATCTGCGAAGTATCGGATGGTGTCTCATTTGAATCCCGGACTATCGATGCTGGTCTTCAAAGAAACAAAGGCTGGATCCTCGACTTAGCAGCATTGCATGCGACACCTCGACTTCTTTTCACCTTGACTTCCACGCATCTACTGCTGTACAGTATGAATCGACGGATTGATACGGATCTAGAGGTGCGGCAATGCTTGAGGATTCATCACTATCGGTATGCCGAAGATATCAGTCTGCGCTTACGACTATTTGGAACCAAGAACGGTTCGTTGCCTATCCTTGCAAATTACACGCTCATGCTAACTAACGTGTTCCAGATATCATCGTTCTGATCAGCTCAGATATCGATCCGGTGGTCACGACTTATACGCTCCATATCTCGGATGACCAAATCTTCACCATCGACGATGCCGTTGAACTTGACTGTGCATCGTACATGTCGCTGGAAGCCGGATCGAGGAGACCTGTAGATCTGCACATTAGCCAGGTCTGTTATGCACAACGGCAACGTCGTAGAGTAGACGGCAACCTCGGCGCTGAGTTCGGACAAGAAACTGTGCAGTCTCGCACAATACTGGTGTTGGACAGCGCCTTCTCACTGCATCAGTGTTTGTGCGCCACTACGCCAGACCTCCACCCACCAACGTGGCAGATAGCATTACTAAAGAGCGCTGCAACAGCGGCGGCTGACGACTCGGTCATCGATGATGAAGATATCGAAGCATCCACCGATGCTGGGAAGACCGGCGAACCGGAATCCGCCTATGTTCGTCACCGTCGAGCTCAAGCAAGATCGAGTACGAGAAACCAATGGACGCTGGGTTACGAGCTGTGTGTACAACGTCTCAACAGCGTTGATGTCTCGCAAGTCACCGACGTTGACGAAGTCTTGGAAGAGGCACGCGATGCATTACAGACTAAGATCGATCTCAACACGATGCCGCTGAAGACTCTGAGAGAGCTTGCAGAGGACGAAGTGACCATATCCGATCTCGAGTGTGCCGGCGAGAAGCTCAAGAACATGCAACAATTAGAGCACAACGGCATCGTGGGCGGCCAGCGACCTAATGACGATGCAGAAGATGGAGTTGTGCGTTCGTGGCCGGCCATGCATGCAATTGCGCTCCCGTCTGCATATGGAGATATGAATTCGGTTCAGATTGGAGCCTTCCAGCGGTCCCACCGCACGCTACGAGATGTCTTTCTTAACGAAACCCACAAGGAGCTGCCAGAGTTGTTACAGTACACGAGAGAACAGTTAGCGCAGCGAATGGCCGCAGAATTGACGCTGGCAAGCCAAGTCTTCCGCATCGAAAGAGCCGAGCCTGAAAGACCTGTCAAAGAGGAACCCGAGAGCCAAACGTGGCAACTGCCAACGCGTTCAGCACATCTGACCTCATCCCAACTCACGCCGCCGGACTACTACGATACTTCTAGCCAACTCCAGCCTCCGCACCTACCAACACCCTCCGCCTCAACCTCCGCACCCCGCTCCACCGCAACCGCATCATCCTACTCCGCAGCCCAGACATCCGAGCAAATCACCCGTCTAAGCCGCTACACAACCTTCACCCCCACCTCCGCACCCTCAGCTCTCCCACGCCGCCTCAACCGCGTCCTCGCGCACTGGACGCCAGGCGCAGATCCCAGCACCTACGACTACCGCACCACCGCCCGATCCATCACCCAACACGAATCCCAAACACAAGCAGATGACGACCTCACCGAACGCGACCGCCTCCGCGTCCAGCGGAAAGCAGAGAAGCAACTGCGGCGCCAGCGGAGGGAGGCCGAGGCGGGGGACAGGATGAGGATGCTTAGCAACCAGGCGCCTGAGATTGTGGTGGCGAGTCAGCCGCGTCAAGCGATCAATTTCGCCAGTCAACAGACACAGGGAGATAGCCAGCCAGCGGCAGGGTATAGTCAGGAGATGGCGGCGAGTCAGGTGCTACCTGGTCGACACGGAGGGCGTGCGCCGGTGAAAAAGAGGCGGAAAGTCGGGGGATTCTAATTGCAAACGGAGGTGTCAGACCAAACCGCAGAAAATTCGGGACGATCTGATATTCTATTAGGGTAGCCCGACTGCGAGCACCAGATAGAACTGCCCGGCACCTCTAAGACGATGCGATAAGAAAACGATGATCTGTCCGCAAACGCGAGTAAACAAGTCTGAAGCACAATCGGGGTATCTCATCTCTTTCCACCACCTCCACCTCTCCATATTATTACTCTCCCACTTATTCCATATTCTGACTCAACCGCCTAATCCCGGGCACGCTTTCCCGCTCGATCGCGCCCTGCCCCTCGCCCCAGAAACAATTCACCATGCGTCTCCACGCCGGCACCGTTGGGATCTGTGACGGCGGGCGCACGTAGCGCTCGCCGCTCCCTCTCCCAACGGCCGCACCGGCGCCGCCTACAGCTCCGCCACCATTACCGCTTAGAATAGCTTCCGTGGCTGTCAACTTCGCCTCCCTACTCCTCCGCCCCCCACCCTCGTAACCTCTCACCGGCATCCTCGCCGACGTCCCACTCCCCGACCCCCTCGCCACTCCCCTCACACCCCCCGCCCCGTCCCGTGCAGGGACTGTCCCGGCATCCAATTCCACAGCACTAGGGTGATCCTACCACCCCCGTCCCTGCTCCTTGTACCCGCGACAATCCAGCGCCGGAACACTCAACCCATACCCCTCCGTCCTGCCCTCGCGGTCCTCTGGGTTCTTCTCCACCCTAATCGTGACATCCAACCCATCTAAGCCTGCGAGGCCAGTGCGCGTGAGACCAGAGGCAGCGGGGTGCGAGGCGCCGGCGTGCTGTTCGCCTTTGTGGATCGGCTCGCGTGGGTTTTTCGGGAGGACGAAGTCGGTGTTATCTGCTTGCGCTTCCGCACTACCATTGATTCCGTTGGCTCCGTTGGCTAGAGCGCCGTCAGCTTGCCCAGTGCTACCGCGGTGGGGATGCGATTCGGCGATAATGGCGTAGTTGCGACTGGGCATCGTGGCCTTGTTGTTCGCCGCACTCTTCGGCTTGACGCCTGGCTCGCCGGCACCGGGTTGTTTGTCGAAGAGCTCGAGGAGCGTCTCGTCGGTTTCGTGGTCGAAATGATGGATCTTGTTCCTTCGCGCAAGCAAGTTAGCGACGGCCTGCGGCGGCGGCTTGTTGGTGATGGCGCTGGAGACAATATTGGCGATGTAGCGGTAATCTTTCTCGGCCGGGATATTGAGCTCGGGCTTGCTGTAGAAGCGGCCGAAGGCTGACAAGTGGACGTCGCCGCCGAGGATGGTTACGCGGACGGAGTATTCTTTGGCGAGGTTTTGGATGCGGTGGATGAGGTCTTTGCGCTCTTTTTTGTGTTGGTGGGCTGTGTAGTGGTCGTCCAGATCATCAAGGAGATCGACACCACCGTCGAACTGGTTGAAAAGACCTCCTGCGACACCGAAGCGCTTGTTCAAGAAGCGGATGGGACCGACGAGAGGCGATTGCAGGATGTTCTCGAGCCATTGCAGACGTGGGTAGGCGATCGGCACACCAAGCAGGAGGATGAGATGCTTGATCTCGCCTTTGGAGGCCTCAATGTTACTCGCCAGCGTGCTGAAGAAGAGCTCGTAGGTCTCGGGATAGTTGATCTGGTGGCGCGTCCGCTCAGTCCGTGCATCGATACCAGCGAAAGCGATGCGCTTGCCCAATTGGCAGTACATGCTGCGGCTCCGCTCTTCGACGTATGGGCCAGGTCGTGGGCCGATGATGTAGGAAGGATCTTCGTAGGACGGCTTCATCACGAACGTGCGTTCGAGCTGCATTGGATCCAGCGGCTGTCCCTCTTTCGACATCGGGGTGCCCGGGGATGCTTTTGTACTGAAGTGGTGCTTCTTCGATACTGCGGTTGTGAAGGTAGAAGCAGGCGGCGGGATATGGTGCTGGAACAGCATATAGTACTTGTGCGCCACTCCACCGATACCGCGGAAGACGGCGCACTGCATGAAGTGGTCCGTATACGAGCCAAAACCGTCAATGATGTCGTGATCGTCCCAGATATTGAGCTGGGGAATCTGCGCGTTGGCTGCGGCAAAGGGCTCCGTGCCGTACCAATCCACGTAGTTGTCGAAATAGTACTGATCGCACCTAGAGCGCATATCTTCGTCGAACGGAAACTCGCGACGCTTCCTCGGATTCGAGATGGCAGTCCACGGCTTCAGCGGTCCATCAGTGCGCACGCTGTCGTTGTAGATCTGGTCGCCGCCGCCAATCATGACGTGGAAGGGTTGTTCGGCTTGCATGCGCAGTACATCGTTCCACAGCGACGGACCCTTCCAGGTCTCCATATCCGTGCCCACTGAAAAACCATTGCAGGAGTGGAACATGATGCGGAAGCTCTCATGCTTGGATGGGACGTAAAAGCGGCAGGGCTTGTCTGGGTTCTGCTTATGCAGCCCACCCGCTGGTTTCATGTCTGCGATATGGTAGGTCCACATGGCCTCCTGCTCTTGAAAGGGCAAGTCGATCTCATAGTTGAAGAAAGCCTTGCGCGGGTCCTCGCACAGCTTGATCGCGTTGAACGTGCGATCTCCCACTTCGCTATTGCTTTGGCCGCCATTGATGCCAGTCAAACCAGCGAAGCGGAGGCGTAGAGGAGCAGGCTGCTGGCCGGGTGTGGTGACGATGAGGACGCTGCCGTGCCATTGCGGGTTGGGGGAGTGCTCGTTGCTCATGCGGCGGTAGTTGAGTAGCGGCCCGCAGATGACTTCGGTGCCCGGGGTGGTGCTGACGATCTGAGGGCCATCGCCGACGCCGTTGACCTGCGCCTGAGGCGGGTAGTCGCCATTCGTTGTCATGCTCTGTGGTCGCCTGTTCAACTTCCTTGCGCCGTGAATGTATTAGACACGATCAGACCGCGCGTTGGTCTTGTAAGCTGGAATCGACAAGCTCCGGGTGTATAGAACAGCAGCGGCGCTGGAGATAGGACAGCAATGGGAATGAAGTGCAAGTGATAAAGGATAAAGAACAGGCGGGGGGTGTAACTTTAGCTGATTATCTGGAACAAGGCGTGCAAGGCGACTCGAGATTGGACGCGCTCGTGTCTTGGCCAACGTCGTCGATCTCAGCTTGCATAAACTTTTATGTGTGAAGGAGCGTGGCTGGATGGTTACACGGTCGTTATTACGTTATTGCATGTGATACCACGGGTTCTGGTGATCTACGAGTGAATGTTACTCTTGATGCGGACTGATCAGATGTCATTCTGTCAACTGTCCTCGCTGAGCAGTCGCACTTCCTGCAGATTGTCAAATGCAAGATGATCGCCATCCACCACGCTAAACCCGGCTGCTTTCCGGCTCGGCACCGGCTTCCTCGGAATAGCAACATCACATGAAAGCCCTAACCATCATCATCACCACCACCACCACCAACTCATCATCCAACACAATCATCACCCAAGATCACCACCACCTCCCATGGTTTCCGTTCGCTCAGTCAAACAGCCTCTCAAACTCCCCCACATCCTCCACCTCCCCCAACCGCACCACCACAATCGCCTCCCCATCCCCAATCAACTCCCCCCTCCAGTTCCTCAACCTCATCCCCCTCTTCAGCACCTCGCCTTTACTGCTCACACGTCCCTCCATCCCCTTCTTGAGAAATGCCGTCCTCTCACCCATCAGCTTGACCTCCCCGCGCGTCGCAAGCCGCGGCGAAGCACGCCCAGCAACCACACTATCCCTCCTCTCCCTCCCCACCGTCTGCAACGCCTTCTCCGCCGACCGTTGAATCTCCTCCCACAAACTCGCAGCAGCCGTGCTCCTCTTACTCCTACCAACACGCGGTTTGAAGGCGCGGATGGCGGCTTTCGCATCCCCCTCAGCGCCGTCCGAACTGAGGTCCTGATTGTCTTCGACGTCGCCGTCGAACGCACTTGTCGGAGTCGGGAGTGGGAGTGGAGCGAAGGTAGGTCTGTTGAGCCCGAAGTTCAGCTTGCGGACTGGTGTGGTCTCTGGTCCGAGGAGATCGTCCATGGCTTCTCCGGCCTCGTTTTGGAATTCTTCGTCGTATTCGATCTCTGGTATGGCTGGTGGCATGTCTGTGGTTGAGGATGCGAACATGCCAAATTTTCGTGGTGTGAGCTTCAGCCTCTTGTTCGTGGGAGTGGCGGTAGGGGTGTGAGTGGCGATCGAGCGCTTGGGGCTGGTGTTTGGTGCGGTTCTGTAGATTTCACTGCTCTCGTAGTAAGAGTGTGGGAGTGGCTCAAGGCGTGAGTCGAGGAAGTTGAAGATTCCTTGTCCTCGTCCTTGTCCTGTGGGTGAAGAAGGGAGGTAAGTGGATGAGTCGACCTCAAGATCTCGATGTCTCGAAGCCGAAGGAAAAAGGCAGATATGGCTAGGCAGCCCCTCATATTCACATGCACACATTTGAAACGAACTTCACGTACCTCCTCGTATCCTCACTTCACCGTCACCATCACTGTCACCGTCCTCGTCAAAATACCGCTCCATCTCCGGCCTCCTAGCTGTCGTCTTCACCGTCGACTTTGGTGTTGTGTATTTGTGGAAGAATCCTCTAGCAATATCGCCTCTCTCCTTGACTCTCTCATCGGTATCCATGCCGTCGTCGTCAGAGTCGCTACTCTCGCACTGATCCGCGTGGCCTTCTGCCTCCTCGTCGGCGTTGTGCTTGCGGTAGACGTCTTCGTAGTAGGTCAGCTTCTTGGAGGGTGGCATAAAGACGCCCGCCTTGTGGGTCGTGGAGGGGGGAGTGGGGAAAGCCATGGTCGTGGTCGTGGCCGTGGTTTAGGAAAGTTTTGGGTTGAGGTGGTAGTTGCAGCTGATTGAAATCAGTGATGTGAGGCGAGTTGTATGAAGCGAGATTATCGGTTCAGAGCAGAGCATGAAGATGGAAGTAGTAATTTCAACAAGAGCTGGAACAGTATGAAGTAGCTTCGCTTATTAACCTACCATGTGACACGACACCATTGAGCTCGCTTCACTTTCAGCGTTCTTTTCGTTAGGTACCATATCGCTCTCCCTGTCTATATCTTCGACGTCCTCCCCCCCTTCCTCGCCTGCGTCTCCCACTCATCTAGTCTTTCCTCCCCACCATTTCCCTTTCCCTTGGCTCCCGCTGTGCCTTTCGCTCCCCGGTCCTGCTCTGTCGGTTCCGTCTCCGAACCCTCAGCCTTCAAACTCACCGGATCCCCCAACTGACTCCTATTTCCTCCCTCCCCCTCCTTCTCCCCCTCATTTCCTATGGGTCGTGCGCGAGAGCTTTTATTCGGCATATCGTCGTCCGTGGGTTGGGTGTCGGAGGTTTCGGCTTTGAGGGAGACGGGGTCGCCTAGTTGGGTTGGGTTTTCTTTCGCTAGGTCTTTTAGGGATTTGTGGGAGGTGGCTTGGGAGTTCTGGGGGGGGGGAGGTTAGTGGGAGATGGGGTTGGGGTTGGGGTATGGGAGGGGGCGTACGTGGGGCGCCATTGTGTGGAGAGTCCAATCTAAGTGTTCGGCTGTTGCTGTTGCTGTTGAATGTGAAGGAGAGGTATCGTGTCTTGAGATACTGGGTACGGACGAACAAGAGGGAGAGGATACTGGGTTGGAAGAAATGTGATACTCCTACCTTATTACTGTACCAGACTCAAGACGGTACCTCGGCTTGCACATTCGTTTGCTTTGAGCTCTCTCCGCTCTGATGAGGTTCACATGCTCAAAACATTGAAGTGGTGTCGTCAGTGATGCTCAATCGAAGCTTGTTCCCAAAGGTCTTGCCTAGTTCGGTAAAGCTCGATCTCGTCCGGAACGTCCCGATCGATCTTGCATAGAGTTGCACGTGAATGTTGTTCTAAGGTACGTGTTTATTCTTCAAACAGAGTCTACAAGGCATGAGTTCGGAATTGTTCATGGTATGAGCGTTAAACTTCGATAAAGCTGGGTGAGGATATCTAGTTGTGAGTAACGACGAACAAGTGTACAAACACTGATTGTGATCTACGAACCAACAACCCTACGAACTCTTCTTAACAAGCGTCAACTCATCCCCAACAGCCCCATCCACACCCCGAATAAACTGCCACGTAAGCTTCTTCGCACTATGGAAAGTAAGCTTGCTAAACCCATAGTGCTCCTGATCCAGCACATTCGTAATCTTCAACTCCTTCTCGTCCGAGCCCAACGTGCTATGGCTCTCAATATTACCAGCCATGCCGTTGATAATATGCGTCAGCGAAACGCCAGGGTTAGTGGTATAAGTATCCTTATCAACAACCGAAGCTTTATCGACTTTCCCGTCTTTCGTCAGCGGCCACAGACGCTCGTACCAGTGGATGTGGCCGGCGAGGTACATGTCGACCCCCGCATCGATGAGCAGGTCTTCGAATGCGTTGCGCAGGTCTTCTTGGTAGGAGGAGACTTCGGAGGAGTACATGGGGCGATGGCTCATGGCGATGATCCAGGGGGTTTTGGTCTTGTCGACGTTCGCGAGATCATTCTTGAGCCAGTTCCACTGTTCGTAGGATTCATTATCGGTCCAGTTGCCGGTGATAGCACCGAAGGGGCCGCTATCGGTGGAGTAGGTCTCGTTGGCGGCGGGAAGGCCTTTCCCGTCTGTGTCCCGGACGAAGGGGTACTCTGGGCTGAACGGGAAGTCGGTCTCGCCGTCGATAGCGACGAAATGGGCAAGGCCGTAGTCGAATGAGTACCAGAAGTTTCCCACGCCGCCAGACTCTGCACCTGGCATGCGGAAGCGGTGCTGGTAGGTGGTGAAGTTCCTGCTACTGTTAGTTGTGCTGTGTGGTGGAGGGTCTGATCGAGACGTACCTCTGGCTTGGCGGGCAACTGTAGTAGGTCAAAGCAGACTCTGGTGCGGAAGAATTCGCCTTGTCGTCGTTCAGATAGGCTGTCAAAGTGTTGTTGCCACCATCGAACTCTGCACAGGCAGCCTCGCTGAGGTGGCATTAGAATGTGCTCGCATGGTGTCCTATCGTTCGAATGCACTTACTGGTTGCCTGGAAGAACCATGTACGGGATCTTCATCGTGATCTTGTTCATCCATTGCTGCCAAAGATCCCAATTGGACTCGTACAACACGCTCATATCACCTAGCAGAGGTCAGCAAGAGTCTCGGATAT
The DNA here is from genome assembly GCA_033117895.1 of Extremus antarcticus. Taxonomy (NCBI): domain Eukaryota; kingdom Fungi; phylum Ascomycota; class Dothideomycetes; order Mycosphaerellales; family Extremaceae; genus Extremus; species Extremus antarcticus. The sequence continues at coordinate 243,125 of JAWDJX010000006.1, forward strand.
TTGATTAGCCAATGGGCTTCCGTACCTCCCCATGGTCCACCTTGATTCGCTTCCTCGCCCTTAGGAATGGGATGGTTGAGATACTCCGGTGGGTATGGCGGGCCTCCTGGCAAGCGGGTGTCACTGCCATTGTAGCACACAGGCCAATCTTCCACGCATGGCAAGATTCCCGAATACCAGTCGTCAGCGTAGCTGATATCGCCGCCGTGCCAGGCAAAGGCCAAGCCTTCGGAGGCTTCCTGAGCAAGATGCTTGTGCGTGCCACGAGCGTTGGTGTAGCCCATATCGTTGAGCACAGCGATGGAGAAGGGCTTCTGATTCCCAGCTTCGTGGGCGGTTTTGAAGCTCAGGGTCTGCGACGCAGTGGTGCCATTGGCGGCGGGGATTGAGTAGTAGTACGTCTGGCCTGGCTTCAGGTTCTCGATCTGCACGTTGTGGTAGAACTGGCTACATTGCGTGACAGCTACTTCGGAACATGGAGGAGTCCTGTCGTACGTGGTCGTTTCGCCGGCGGCTTTCTTGTCTAGCGTGGTCGCGCTACTGCCCCAGTGAACACAAGGCTGCTCCGCCAATCCGAAGGGCGTCTGGTAGTGGATTGTAACGCCATTCGGGATATATGCCACGGAGATAACATTAATGTTATTCTTTGGCTTCGAGCTCGAAGGCTTGACAGCAGGAGCCTCCACGAGACGAGGAAAGCCTTTACCGTTGCCATTGACGGTAGGGTCCACCCAGTCTCCGACCGGCACGTCCGGTCCAGTGTAAGGAAACCTTGTATCCACATCACGCTTGACTGGCGCTCGAGGAGCAGCTTCACCCAGCTGGACCGTGGCAAGCGCGCTGAGCAGCGCTGATGCTGTAGAAGCCCTCATCCTGGAGACTTGAGAAATGTTGGAAAGATAGTAGGAACGAGAAGGCTACCGGACCAAGGCGGGCCTACCTTAATAAAGCTTTCGCCTTACCGTCCACGCGTGGCCATCGTCGCGCCTCGTGCAAGGCCACGCATCCGAGTATCCGGCCATCCCGTTCTGTGCACCATAAAAGAGCCTTGGAAGCCAGGCGTGCGGTTTGCGAGCGCAAAAGCACGACACAATTACACTGCGTCCGTCCAATCGTCCTGGTGTAAAAGGCACGTGGGAGAGAAGTGCTTCGGGACCTTCTTCATGCGGCTTATTAGAACAAGCAGTGGAGCCAAGCTCGACAAGCTTTTGCTTGCTTGCCGTTCGTACCTGCCAAGACGAGATGGCGATTGGTCTGGAAAATATTACCATAATCTCCAGCATGATATAGTATTTCGTGGTGCTCCTATATACGTTGCGAGCAGAGGAGACGATTGAGCGGATGAGAGAATCTGCCTCGCTTTAATATGTGTTTGGAAGCCTATCTCCTCCCTGGCCCAGAATATGCGTCCTCTCGGCAACCCAAGCGGCACATGAGCCGCTCCTCATATCCTACGCCCGCGGCCATGGAGATTCGTGATCTGGTGAATAGGCTCAAACGTCCTCCTTCCCTTCGATGAAGGCGCTGAAGCCTTCACGACGCTTCGCCTCATCCTCGCCGCGGTCTTCCGGCTTCTTACTCTTATGGAACTTCTCCTTGCCGTCAAAAATGTACGCCAAGACCTGCACAATATGTGAGCAGCTGAGTCGATATCGCGTTCAGAGCATACGGTTTGAAGACTTACGGTCCTCTCGTCGAAGTTACGCCCGTTGAACACCTTGACACACGCCTTTGCAGCTGTGGCGTCGGAAAAGCGTACGGTGACAGTGCCGTCCTCTTCTTTGTCGTAGAGCACGACGTTTGTGACCTCACCAAGCTTTTCAGCTTCCTCGCGGACGTCTTCCTTGATGTCGAGCACAGCAACAGGGTCGGCCTTGAGTTCCTCCGGAGTGAACATGTGCTTGAGCACGACGACCTTGTCCCAGCGGCTTGAGGTGTCCGGCAGTGCTTGCGGATCATCGTCGTCCCAGTCGGCGAGGCGGCTAGAGCAAGTCAGCATGTGATGACAATGTGGTAGATGCGGCAACGACTGGCAAGACGTGGTCGCGACATACCTGTTCAACTCTTGGTTCTTCTTGATAATCTTGTCGCGATCCTTGTTAGCACCCGTACCTTTTTTCTTGGCCTGATCGCTCTTCAATGGCTGGTCCTTCTGCTGCTTGTAGCTCTGATCAGCGACAGTGACACGCATAGGTCCCTTGTCGCTCCGCTCTCCGGGGCGGAACTCCGTTTCATCAAGCATGTCAATAGCCAGCTGTACCGACTCAGGGCGGAAGAAAACTACCAGGGCATCACCCTTTGGCTGGCCGTCATCGTCCACATAGATCTTGATGCGTGGCTCTCCGGTGTCAGCGCTTTCGGCGATCACTCCGCCGTAGCGAGAGAAGACGCCCTTGAGCTCGTCGACGGTGGCGTCGTCCGGAAGGGAGGTGACGTAAACAGCGTTGCTCTTACGCTCTGGGCGAGCGGCCTCCGCCTTCTGCTTCTTGGATTGACCGGGTGTCTGGTTCCCAAATTTAGCGGATGTGTAGTAGCAGTGGAGTGGCAACACAAACCTCCTCGACATCGGCAGCCTTGCGCTTCTTCAGGTCCACAGCGGGCTCGTCTTCGTTCACTCCGTCCACGCGATACGCTTCTTGTTGCTTTGCCATCATAGCCTCATCCAACTAGAAGATCGTGGTTAGGAGGAAGGGTCCCTCGGTTTATCTTTGAAGGTACCAATGGATTACCGTTGGAACCCATTTTTGGACATTGTCGAGCCATTCCCATTCTTCGCCGATCTCGTCCTCTAATCTGTAGGTGCTGGTGACTTTGTCGAGCGAGATTCGTTGATCTTGACCGAATTCTTCCGAGTTTGTCGGGAACGGCTCACGCTTGCCTTCGGCTTCGATGCTGTTCATGATGCCTGGATCCATGTTGCCTGGCTTCACAATTCGGTGATTATTGCCTCGTTTTTAGTAGCGTGTCCTGTCTCTGTGGAAGGCAATCGGCATCTGGGTTGTGGTTGTAAAGTTGAGGCAGCATATCGAGGTTGAAACATGGAAGGCGCCACGCTAGCCTTGTGTAAATAAGTCGTGACGCTCGTGTCAGAAGTCGTGAGATCTGGAAAGTGCAGAGTCGTTCCTGCCGTTTACAATTCTACTCCAACAACACCATCAGCAGCACCACGCTGGAACCTGCAATACGGTATATTGTGCGCAGACTTTGATTCCCTTCACGCGAGACTGTTTGGAAAGGGCAGTGAGGTCGCGTTCATCCTTTCCACTATTGCCCGGTCACTAGCATTGCTTGTCACAGCCTGCCCAGACCAAGATCGAGTCTGGTTGTGAGCATCGCTCGTGAGAATAACGTGCCCTCATGGTATCCACCTATCGCCTAGTGTGTACCAACGCCGAGGAGTTGATGGCTACCGCCATGCGAGTCGCGACAAGACGAAGGTAAGCGGGTCCGAGAGCATCGGCCGAGCCTCACCAGACCTCCGTTGGCCAGGCCTGCCCTACCTTGGACTTTGTCGAAGGATCGACAATATCACTCCTGCTCTTCGTATATATATTTCTCATTGTCGAGGTCGTTCTGGCTTCTGACTTCTTCCAATCTTCTATCTCAACAACCACTGACCTCACGCAATGGCCACCACAACACCACAAGCACTTAGCACGGTCCCGGCATCTGAGCGGGTGTTAGCCACCAACGAGAAAGTGACTGGTCCAGCAGGGGCAGAGTTGATTCGACGCTCTGGCATCACAAACAGCACTGCATCGTCGCCACTAGACGTCCTAGACAACGCCTGCGGTGGCGGCGTTATTACCTCTCTCTTGCAGGATCTGACATCCCAGCACCCGGACACCGTGAATATCAGCCGCATCACCGCTTCAGACAACGACGAATCCATGCTCAACTACACCCGGCAGCGAAGCCAGAACTTCAAATGGACGAACGTGGAGGTCAAGCAGATGGACCAAACCTCAACTTCTTGGCCGGATGAAGCTTTCAATTACATCTTCTCCAACTTCGGCATCTTCTTCCACCCTAACGACGCCGCCACACTCTCAGAAACCTACCGCGCACTGAGACCAGACGGCGTTGCGGGCTTCACATCCTGGAAGAGTATCGCCTGGTGGCCGTCCGTCGCCGTGCCTGCATTCAAGAGTTACCTACCTGATGCACCAGCGTTGCCACCCAACGTCAATATCTTCCCAGCGAAAGGATGGACGGAGCTTGAATCTATCCCGGAGAAGTTGGAGAAAGCTGGATTCAAGGATGTCCGGGTTGGCGAATATGGTTTCACGCCTGAGGTCGAGGCCGAAGAGTTTGCGGAAGCAACAGCGGTGCTGGTCAAGGTCGTTATGAGGCGGCTGTGGAGTGAGGTGGACTTTGCGAACTACCAAGGAAAGGTTGAGGAGGTGATGTTGAAGTATCTTAGGGAGAACTATGCTTCTGGGAAGTGGGATGGGAAGATGGTAGCGATTATCACGACGGGAAAGAAGTAAGCGAAATAGCAACACTTGTGTTACAGCTAAATTCCAGGTAGTCCCGAACGATCTCGAAGCATGGACTAGTTTCTTCAGTGCTCATCCAGGCTCTTCACACCCTCGTCCTACATCTGCGCTCGCAACCCGGACACGGCCTCCGAGTGCGCACCGTAACCGCTTGTTAACGCCCACCATCGTTCTCGCGTTAACGCGAGGTCTTGAAACGTAGTACCACTATAGCACACGGCTACGGCGGCCTGCAGCCCTACTCGTCCAATGGCGAGATGACCGGCACAAAATTTGCCTTGCTTCCTTCGGCAAAGCTCGATCCGAGAGCAAAACTGCATCCGAAAGCTAGGCATATTTTTTATGTACATACCGGGACGGTGTAAATGTCAATAATTTGGAGCCTCAGGCACTAGTTCCTTGGCACATCAACCTCCTTTTCAGCTGCTGTAATTAGAACAAGTAGATAGCACGTTACAATTCACTCAGTTACTGGTCAATCACACGATACACGTCATATCAATGTACCTGGTGCCGCTATGACATCATACTGCTTGCTTGCCACGTAATAATGTTGGGTGTGCAACATCATGCTTTGCTATAGAGTAACTCCTCATGTGCAAGAAGAAAGGCGGTTGCAGCAATTTAACGTTGTTCCCATATATCGAAATCAGGGACTAAATCGACGACCTCGTTATAAGTCCAATCATGGATATACCCTTCAACATCGAAACACTCTCCCTCTTCAAACTCACCCTCGGTCTCACAACTCTCTACCTCATCTACGTTCTCAGCTCAGCACTCAACATTGCCTACTTCGGCCCCCTCAGCAAATTCCCAGGACCAAAGCTATGGGCCTTCACCAAACTCCCCAACATCCTCACCATGGTGTCCGGCAACGAAGCCCAAATCTACGCCGAACTCCACCAGAAATACGGCAACATAGTCCGTATCGGTCCTCGCCAGCTCTCCTACGCCGGCGGCGCAAAGCACTGGAAATCCGTCTACGGCTTCAAGAAACATGGTTCTTCCGTGCCGCACAAGGATCCGATGTTCTATTCTACATCCATGAACGGAACGCCGAACATTATTGTCGCGGATGATGCGAACCATAGTCGACAGAGGAAGATTTTGTCGCATGCTTTCTCCGATAAGGCGCTGAAGGAGCAGGAACCGTTGCTAAAGCGGTGGAGTCAGCTGTTGAGGACGAAACTGGGGGAGAAGGCGGATGGGGAACAGGGAGTGGATATGGTGAAGTATTATAACTTTACCACCTTTGATATTATGGGTACTTACCTTCCATCCATATTCGATATTGAGTAGACACATACTGACCGTGAGGCAGGTGATCTTACCTTCAGCGAAGGCCTCGATATGCTCGAAGGATCCGAGTACTCACCATGGGTCAAGACAATCTTCGGCAGCATCAAAAACGCCACTTTCTTCCGTGGCATTCGCATGCATGATCCACTAAGCCGGTATATCTTGGACAAGCTCGTCTTCAAAAGCAAGAAAGTCCGCAAGATGGCGTGGGAGCATTGGCGCTACACTACCGATCGCTTGCATCGACGTCTCGCGCGAGAGCCGGAGCACGAGGATCTGTGGGCCAAGATTATGGCTAAGGATGAAGCGGATGGTGGTTTGACGATGGGCGAGCATGAGTCGAATGCTTCGCTGTTCATGATCGCGGGAACGGAGACGACAGCGACCGCGCTGTCGGGCACGACGTACCATCTGCTGAAGAACCCGGACACGATGCAGAAGCTAGTCGAGGAGATCCGAGCAACGTTCTCGGATTTCGACGATGTGACGCTTGAGGATCTCGCAAGGTTGAAGTATCTGCAAGCTGTGCTGCAGGAGGGACTTCGAATGTACCCACCCGTGCCTATCACGCTTCCACGGTTGACACCGAACGAGGGCGTCGAGATCGATGGAATGTTCATCCCTCGAGGTGTTACGGTACCAGACCCATGGGCAAAACCCTACCTTATCTAAGACATTCGCTGACCCTTTCGTAGGTCGGCTGCCATCACTTCGCTACCTACAGGATGCCGGAGCATTTCAAGAATGCGTACGAGTTCCATCCCGAACGTTGGTTGGGCGATCCGGAATACAAAGACGATAACCTGGACGCTCTGGAGGTGAGTTGAGCCAAAATCCACCTTGTCTGTTGCTAGCGATGCTGACACAGTAGCCAGCCTTTCTCCGTCGGTCCAAGAAATTGTCTAGGCAAGAACTTGGCCTGGCATGAGATGCGGATGCTGCTTGTGACGGTGCTGTTGCACCTCGATGTCAAGCTGTGCGAAGAGTCGGCGACGTGGTCCGAGCAAGCAGTTTATACCCTTTGGGAGAAGGTGCCTCTGATGTGCACATTGACGCCTCGCACGGTGGCGTGAAGCAGCTGGCTTCTGGGTAGTTGGCAGTAGCTACGGCGTCCGACGAGGTGGAATATCTCGTGTGAAAGGAATTTTCTTCCACCTTCGATAGGAGGGCATGCGGGGCGCTGATAGTCACGAGCTGCGCTAGAGACCAAAGTAAGGACGGGAGGTCGCAGTCCTCCTTGGGTGTGTCGAGGAGGCCTGTCTCGACCATCTTGGAAATCGATGCAACTATGGAAAGAGTAATAGTCGAACCGAAGGTAGTTCTTGAGCCAAGACCCAAGTTTCGATCTCGCGACCAATCTTGACAGAATCTTTGGGGAGAAGGAATATTTCATGCGTGGAGGAGGTGTGGGATTTGGGTCCAGGCTTGAGAACGTGTTTTTTGGAGCTGTATGATTCGTTCTCAGCTTAGCAGTCTCACAGCCACTCGTCGAAGCAGCGTCAGTAGCCTGTGTCGCGTGCCCTTCAAGGTGCCATCATGGATGCCTCATATGAAGTTCAGTCTGGTCTCTTCTTTCTCTCTCAACTCCCTTTCCGCAACAGCAGATGTCACGAACTTTGAACAACGCGCGCCCGAAATAGCTGCCTTGGCGAGATCTACAGCACGTGCCGACGATCCGAAACCTGGGGAACACGCGGAACCCTGCAGAGTTGACGTATCCCTCTCAAAAATAGGACCGAAGACATTCCTCGATCCTTCGACATAGGTGTTTATTGGCCTTTCGTTGTGGCTTCAGGGGTTGCGCTGGTCATATCCGGAGTATTGGAAGAGCTTTGCAGAGTTGTTAGCATTTCCAAGGGCGCCGGGAACGCATAGGAAGGGATGAAACAATGGTCTCGCTAAGATGGACTTTCCTGTATGCATTATTCGTGGCGGTGGTGTACGCTTCGCCGGTCCAGGTTCCGCTACTTGACGTAGCGCCAGAGGGGGAGAGCGGTGATACAGATCCGGGTATAACGAAGAAGAAACCTTTACATGGCCGGTTTCTGCACATTACAGGTATGCCTCCGTACACGTACGATGCAGCTCTTATGCTGAGTATAATCTTAGATTTCCATCCCGACCGGTTCTACGAGATCTACGCCTCGACCAAAGATGACGATGCGTGCCACCGAGGACAGGGCCCGGCTGGTATATATGGAGCCGAAACGAGCGACTGCGATAGTCCGCTCGAGCTGATCAACAAGACGATGAAATGGATAGGAGACGAGTTGAAAGACAAAATCGACTTTGTGATATGGACCGGCGATTCAGCTCGCCACGACAACGACGAAGAGCATCCTCGAAACGAGAAGCAAGTAGTAGGCTTGAACCAATTCATGGTCGACAAGATGGTAGAGACGTTTGGGAAGCACAACGGCGACGAGGAGGACAACGATCCGAACAACGACTTTGTTCTGCCTATTGTTCCCAATCTTGGCAATAACGATATACTGCCACACAACATCTTTCGGCAAGGTCCGAACAAGTGGACACGCACCTACGGGAAGCTTTGGAAGCAGTTCATACCGGAGGAACAGAAGCATCAGTTCGAGCAAGGCGGCTGGTTCTATGTCGAGGTCATACCGCGCAAGCTCGCCGTCTTCAGCTTGAACACCATGTTTTTCTTTACAAGCAATGCAGCTGCCGACGGCTGTGCATCTCACTCTGAACCTGGCTATCGACAGATGGAGTGGCTACGGATTCAGCTTCAGTTCATGCGAGAACGAGGCATGAAAGCGATCCTGACCGGCCACGTTCCACCCGCGAGAGAGGACACGAAGACCAGCTGGGATGAGACGTGCTGGCAGAAATATACGCTGTGGCTACGGCAGTACCGAGATGTTGTCGTTAGCAGCCACTACGGACACTTCAACTACGATCACTTCATCCTACAGGACTTCAAGGATCTTCGTAAAGGTACTAAGAAAGGCAAGATGCCCAACTATGCAATTGAGACTGTCGAGGAGGATGACATACATGCGAAAGTGAATTCGAACTACTTCGTTGATTTAAGGAAAGCCTGGTCGAAACTTCCGAGTCCACCGAAGGCGCTCAGCTGGTTCGAGGAGTTAGATGCCGAAGTTGAGGAACTTCGGGAAAGCCAGTTATCCCTCTCGCAGGCGAGCAGGATGCTTACGAACTTCGTGAAAAGCAAGAAGAGGAAGCAGAAAGAGGCAGAGAAGAAGTACTTGAAGAAAATGGGAGGCGAATTCGCTGAGAGATTCTCGGCTGCGTTTGTCAGTGCCAGTATTGTGCCCAATCTGTATCCCAGTTTGAGGGTATACGAGTACAACATTACTGGTCTCCACCAGTCGGATGAATCGCTCGCCTTCCCTGTGTCTGCAGAGACATCACCGTTCCAGGAGGACGATTTCGGTCCAGATGAAGACGTCTCGATCGCAAAGAAGAGTGAAAAGAGCAACAAGAGCAAAAAGAGCAAGAAGAGGAAGTACAAGTTCGAGATTCCGGAGGCTCCATCGAAGTCATCAGCGCCTGGTCCGGCGTACTCACCGCAAACTCTGTCATTGCTGCGGTATAAGCAGTACTTCGCTAACCTGACGCACATCAACAACGACTTTCTTGGACTTACTGCTGAGTCGGAAGAGACCGATTCTGACACCGTGGACGCTGCAAAGTGGAAGGAAGGCAAACACAAAGGCAAAACGAAGCCCAAAGACCACGAGCCGAATCCGAAGAAGTTCAAATTCGAGCTTCACTACGATACGAAGCATGACGATGTGTATAAACTGGAGGATCTGACGATGCCGAATCTTGTTGATCTTGCCAGGAGGATTGGCAGTTTCGAGTCGGGCGAGGCCATGTCTATGGAGGACGACGATGACGACGCTGGTGCGCTCAAGAAGAAGAAGAAGAAATATAAGAAACACAAGGACAAGCATCGCAAGGAAGACGAAGCGTGGTTCACATTCGTCCGTCGAGCGTTTCTGGAGACGCTGAGTCGGGAGGAGTTAGAAGAGGAGTTTGGCTAACGAGTTCACGTAGATATGATACCCTAGCATAGCGATTCGAGCAACTATATTGCACCTGTTCGACATATATCTGTCTGCTTCATGACTTCCAGTAGAAGGCCGCGGGATAATAACTTGGAACGACGTTTAACCGGAAGCAGGAAGCCGGACCTGCATAACAACCTTCCCGAATGAGCCTCGCTGCGGGGACGAAGTGAGAGGCTGGGAACTTGGAGCCTCGTAACAATGATCCATAATGACCGTGCTTCTCTGCGGCCGCCTCTCTGACCGCATTTATTGAGGGGGGATGGAGCGCAGGACACTCCGTAACTTTAAGTTCTTTATAAGTGCCGGCTTCGCGATGGGTTTCGTCCGAGAACTCTGTTGTTGCACCTGGATAGCTGCTCAAGTCATTGAATCAGCATTGTTTCGACAGACCCAACAACATGCGCAGCACGATCTCATATTTGCTGGCTCTCGCCTCTGCGCAGCTAGCATGGACAGCACCACCGCCGGCCCATAGCAAGCCGTTCGAACACATAAAACGACAGGCAAACTCTACTTCAAGCTCGAGTCTGCAGGTTGATCTTGGATATGAGGTCTACGAGGGCTACCACAACACTACATCCGACATCAACTACTGGAAAGGGCATGTTTAACATCTCCAGCATGTCCCATTTCATCGCTAATCTTGTACAGTGTTCGCTTCGCAGCACCACCACTCGGCGACCTGAGATGGCAAGCACCACACCCGCCGACTCTGAATCGTAGCAGCACAATCTCGGCTAGCGAGTACGGACCCATATGTCCTCAAAGTCCGAATGGTGGCTCTGCGGCTCCGCCTGCGTACGGGGATGAGGATTGCTTGTTCCTGAACGTCTGGGCGCCTCCGAATGCTGAGGGGTTGCCCGTCCTGGTCTGGATCCACGGCGGTACGTTTCGAGTATGAGGTTGAGAGGCGTTGGTGCTGATCAAAATCTAGGTGGCTACGGACAGGGCTCGAGCCAGCAGGATCTATCGTACATCATCAATGAGAATGGGAACAACTTCGTCGGTGTTGCGATTCAGTATCGAGTAAGTGCTAATGCAGTAGTGAGAATGCGTGCGGACGAGACTGACGCTTTATCTAGCTGGGTGCCTTCGGCTTCTTGTCCTCGGACGAGGTCTTCAGGAATGGAGTTGTCAACGCTGGCATTCTGGATCAGACATTTGCGTTGAAGTGGGTTCAGACCTATATTCACCTGTTTGGTGGCAACCCGACCAAGGTGACGATCTGTGAGCGATGCCAAATCAGAACTCGAGCACTACAGATGCTAACTTCCCGACAGCTGGCGAGTCTGCTGGAGGCGGTAGTGTGATGCTGCAGACCATGGCGTACGGTGGATCTTTGGGCACTGAGCTTTTCCAAAACGTGCGCAGTGACAGTCCTCACCTGAGCACGATGTCAGTACTAACGGCTGACAGGCGTTCTCTTCTTCGCCCTATCTTCCGATGCAATTCAAGTGAGCAACGAACGTCTCTGAACGCACACAAACAACTGACAACGACTTAGATACGGCGACTGGATTCCTTCTCAATCGTACTATGCCTTCGCAATCGCTGCTGGTTGCTTTGGCGGGGCCGCGTACGGATACGAGACGAAAGGCACCACAATCTTCGATTGCCTGGTTGGCAAGGATACGCAGACACTCCAGAACGCAAGCTTCTACGCCTCAGCTTCGGCCAACTTTGGGATCTGGGGATTTTTGCCTGTCACAGATGGTGTTCTGGTCCAAGATCTGCCGTCGAGACAGCTTACCGAGGAGCGAGTCAACGGTCAAAGGCTGCTGATCGGAGTAAGTGCACTCGACTGACCTATAGGATCCCGCTGACGGGCATTAGAACAATGCCGAAGAGGGCGCACCGTTCGTCCAGCAGAACGTTACTACCGAAGCAGATCTCATCACTTGGCTGCAATTGACCTTCCCGATGTTCACGAATTCAGACATCGCAAAAGTACTCTTGTACTACCCATCGAGCAACGCTTCGACCAACCTCAACGCCGATGAGTACGCTACGAACGGCTACACTGGTGCTACAGCTGTCAACGAATCTGCCGTCGGTACGGGACAGCAGCAACGTGCAAATGTAAGTTCGTTGTAGGCTGATAGGCTACCTTTCACTGACGAACCACAGAACATCTATGCTGAGACTACGTTTGTCTGCCCGAGCTACTGGATGGCAGAGGCTTTCTCGAATCCACCCCGTGTCTCATACAAGTATCAATACTCGGTCCTTCCAGCTTTGCATGGCACGGACGTCAGCGCATACTTCGGTCCGCCATCGCCTCAGCAAGGCCCGGACTTTTCGCGAGCATTCATGCACATTGTGGGCAACTTTGTCACAATGAACGATCCTTCGATCTCCCCAGCAATTGCCAACGGCGCTTCATCGAGTTCCTCTAACAGCAGCACATACTCGAACTCATCCACCACCAGCAATTCTGCGACAGCCTGGCCACCATTCGCGATATACGCTCCCTACCAGTTGAACCTCAATCAGACAGGTGGGACCGAGATATCAGTGGAGACCATTGGCGACAAAAACTCCACGATATACGTCGGACCAGGACTGCAGAACGACTTCTCCCTTGTCAATGCTTATACCTGGGAGGGCGGGCGTGGATATCGATGCGATTTCTGGAAGAGCGTTGGTGTGATTGTTCCAGAGTAGACGATGCTTTTGGCAATGTATCATGTGAACCAAATCAAAAGTTGAGTTGAATATGCCGCTTCTAAAGACTTGTTCTACTGAGATTGGCATTGTTCCAGTGTTGACTTTTGCAATTTGGTCGGTTGACGCATGTGATCGTCGTCACAACTGCCAAGGTAGGATGCAGCTGTCCGAGGTCGCTTGCTTGGGCCTTGTACCACCACTGTCAAACGCTTTTGTGTGGTTTGACAAAAGTCCTTCATCTATGTTGGAGTCTGACGGACCAGAGAGTTTTTGAGTTGTAAGAGGACCTCGAGTGTCCGTTGTGCACTATGCACCTGCTTCTCCTCTGCGTGTATGGAGCACTTGCAACACAACCCGTTGTTCAAGTTATCAACGGCTCGTACCAAGGACTACATCTGCCGCAATTCGATCAAGACCTTTTTCTCGGAATACCGTTTGCTCAAGGTCAGTGTACTCGTCCTTCGAAACGACGATCAGGACTCAACGTAACACTTCACAGATACTGGTGGCCAGAACAGATTTCGGATCCCTGAGAGCTTAACCGAAACATGGAGCGGAGTGCGTACGGTGACGCAGTACGGCGATGCGTGTCCGGACAACGAGCCAGATGAGGACGCAGCATACGGCATGAGCGAGAACTGCCTGAGCATCAACATCGTCCGACCGTCCAATGCGAGTGGTCAGCTACCAGTCTTGTTCTGGATTCATGGTGGTTCCTATCAGGGTGGCACGAGCGGACTACCTTACTACAACCTCACATATATCGTACAAAGGTCCGTAGAGATCGGAAAGCCGATAATCGCAGCATCGACCAACTACCGCAAAGGAGGCTGGGGCAACATGTATAGTATTGAGATACAGGTATGCTTGAAATCGCAACAATGTGTCAGTAAATACTGATGTGTAAAAGGGATCTGGTAATACGAATCTTGCTCTTCGAGATATGAGGAAGGGATTGGCATGGGTGCAGGAGAATATTGCAGCATTTGGGGGCGATAAGAGTTCAGTCACCATTTGGGTATGACACTTTTGAAGGCGCAGGGTATTGCGATCAAAAGACTCACTAATTCGTTTCGACAGGGAGAGTCTGCTGGATCTTTTGCCGTTGGACAACTCTTGATGTCCTACGGTGGCAGGACTGACAAGCTCTTTCATCGTTCGATACAGGAATCTGGATCCGCCGCTACTGCTTGGTACAATGGAAGCGACTGGTATCAACCAACGTGTCAAGACATCGTGAACAAGGTCGAGTGTACCGATGCTATTGATACTCTGGAATGTCTGCATACAGTGTCGTACGAAGAGCTGTACCCTCATCTAAACCAGTCAAAGCTCGTCGGAGCACCAGGCTGGTATCCAACGGTCGATGGCGATGTCATGCCAGACTTCCCGACAGTTCTGCTCGAAAACTGCAAATTCGCTCATGTGCCTCACTTGTATGGCAGTAACTCCGACGAAGGCACAGACAATGCTCCGTCTGGGATAGGAACCGATGAGGACTTGCGGGAGTTCTTATTGTATGGAACTGGATTCCAGTTCCCAAACTCCACGATCTCGAGAATCATGGAACTGTATCCAGACGACCCTGCTCAAGGGGTACCGATCGACACGGGCAGCAAACGATTTGCAGCCAAGGGGCTGCAGTACAAGAGAACAGCAGCAATAGTTGGCGACGTGTTCTACCACGCAACCCGGCAAAACGACGCTCGATACTACTCAAAGTATGCACCAACGTACATCTATCGCTTCAGCACGAGGCCATACGACAACGACACGAGTACTCATCTCGCTCCTGCCTACAAAGGCGTCGAACACTTCAGCGAGGTGGCCTTCGTGTTCGGTAATCCCGTCTATGTCGGTCCTTGGCCGCAGTACAAGGCTCTCAGCGACCAATTGAGCGAGATGTGGATAAACTTCGCGAATACAGGAGATCCGAACAGTGAAGGCTTGCCGCGATGGCCGTTGTACCACGAGAGGGCTAATGGAAACAACCTTGTGCTGCAGACCACTGGACAAGGTGGGAGTTATGTTGAGGAAGATACTTATCGTTTGGCTGGTAGAGAGTATCTAACGAAATGGGCTAGGAGGCGGCATGTCTGAGCAATGCAAGATGCCCGCCTGTCCATCGAAATCGTTGATTTGGTCTCCGACACGTCTCACAATTGGTGGTCGGCTGACCACATAATGCAGACCAATGGAGGAATTCCTGTTCGTCAAAAGCTCATGATCATACATCCCATGTTCTATTCATCACAGAGCATTCCACATGCCGGACCCGCCCCCATCAGATCTATACTCATCACACCACAGCAGTCCTGCCCATGGCCTGCAAAGGATAACTTTCGGCTTGCGCCTCCTTGCTCCCTCTCACCATCGTCGCTCGACTATGGCTTCGATCCTCCACACCGACGATCTCACTTTCGCCATCGTCCGGGAAGCCGACCGGCTTTACTTCTCTCACAAGCTCGACGAAGTCGTATCCAAACTCTCCGATTTCGACATTGTCGATGCCCTGTTCCTCCTCAGCCCTATCGACACGCAGACGTAGAGCCGGAACGACTCGGCCCAGCAGCGATAGCAGAATCAGGAGGAGACAAGTCACGGTGAAGCTGTACGCCATTCCCGTGGCACTGTCGGCAGCTTGATAGCCGATCTGGATCCAGTTGCCGTTGAGCCAGCCGCCATCAATCTTGGTGTAGCCATCGAGATGAGCGATATAGTCGGCCGCAAACACGCCTGTGAGCAGATTCCCGACGACTCCACCGACACCATGTACGGCAAAGATGTCCAGTGCATCATCCGCGCCGAGGTAGTACTTCAATTTCGTGGCGAAGTTGCATGCAACACCCGCGCAGACTCCGAAGACTACCGCTACCCAGGCTGGAACGTACCCAGAGCCGGGTGTGATGGCGACTAGGCCAGCGATAACGCCAGAGCAGAAGCCTACGGTCGACCACTTTCGTTCGAGCCGGTAGTCGATCAGACACCATGTCATGCCACCAACGCAGGCGGCAAGGTTCGTTACCACTGCCGCCATTACCGCACGCAGATTCGCAGAAAGTGCAGAGCCAGCGTTGAAGCCGAACCAGCCGACCCAGAGAAACACAGTTCCGATCACTATGTGCGTGACGTTGTGAGGGCGGTAGTTGAGCTTCTGTGTCCCGTAGCCGGCTCGCTTCCCAAGAATATACGAATAAGCGAGAGCTGCTGAGCCGGAAGATATGTGCACTGGCGTGCCGCCGGCGAAGTCGAGACCGCCGAGTTTGTAGACCCAGCCGGAAGGGTTCCAAGTCCAGCAGGCGATGGGGTCGTACACAAGGGTTGACCAGAGGAAGGCGAAGAGGATGCTTGGCAGAAGGCGACCTCGTTCGGACAGGGCTCCCAGTGCGATGGCGACGCTGTGGTGAAATAGATTAGCGCCAGAGTCAAAAGAGGAGCTCATGTTCAATCGACTTACGTAATAGCGGCGAACATGCACTGGTAGACCGCGAACAATAAGTCAGGTATCCTTGCACTGCCCACCGATGGCCTGGCCAACACGTTCCGGAAGCCAATGTTGTCGAGGTTTCCAATGAATGGCCCCGCGGTGTGTGAGAACGTCAGCGAGTAGCCCCAGAAGAACCATTGGAATGAGACAACGGCTGTCGACATGATGCTGAGCCAGATCAGGCTCAGAGCAGATTTGCGTCGAGCGAGCCCGGAGTAAAAGAAGCCGACACCTGGTATCATGAGGAGCACGAGGGCAGTTGAAGTCAGCAGCCATGCTATGTCACCGCTTTGGTAGTAGAGGTTGAGGTCTTGCGTGAGGGAGTCGCCGCCAGTCGGTAGGGAGGAGTTGTACGGGACCAGGGGAGAATATGGTAGGTTGTCATTGATAGGGGAAGGCATGGTGGTAGATGTGGTGTCGTGTGACCTCTTGCGATAGCCTCACAACTCCGGAGCCTTTCGTCGAGGACACGCTTCGTTTTGAGGTTGTGAATTTGCTGATAGATTCGTGATGTGTCCCACACCTTTGATGTTGGACCGGTGTCACATGAGTCCCAGCATTGAGGCTCGTGAGACCTTGTGCTGCCGAGAAGAGTGTTGCTCAACGACTCGTCACACAGTGGACACCTCGAAGTTGCCAATGCGAATGATGGGATACGAAAGGACTGGTCTTCTTCGTCACAAGAGAGTGGCAGAGCAACACATATGAATGACAGTCCTTGTGAAAGCACAAGAGCCAGGAAGCAGGAGGTAATAATAGGTCAGACATATTCCTCACATCTCCGAAAATATTCATCTATACTCCTTGCCACCCCACTGTGCTGAATGAGGCGTCAAAAGCAAATGGCATCTCGTGGACGGGGACGGAGCGATCACCGCTGCAGCTGTCAGCACCTTGATGCACGAGTTTGTGACAGAGTGGTGGAAGACATGAGGTCTTGCGTTCCGGGTTCGTGCTTCTGACATCGGCCCGGGTAGTTATCTATCGGCCCAGCGCCCCGGTAACACCTGGCCAATAACAAATTCGGAGTCCCTGGACGCTGCCGACCGTAGCGCGCCACTGAGCTGGTTGCACCAGATACGCGACGTGGGTGAGTTTTTGTCTTCTGATGGACAGCGAACAGAACGTCGTGGAGTCGTTGGATACTTCATCGCACCCAATGGTGACAGACCAAGACCGGACACCGTACCGCCAGCAGGCGTCCTCCTGGAGAAATACACGGTCCAGGAATCGAGTATGCCACTCGCACAGTCGCCTTCAGCTACATCCCACGTATCCAATGCACGCGTACCGTTACGTGGGCAGCGGCAGACGCCACAACGGCGATACATCGGCTAGCTGTCAACCCCACGTGCTGAAGGAATGGAAACTCTTGGTTGCGAATCTCAATGGTTGTAGTTGAAACTTCGTACCTCCGCATAACAGGATGCCCTCATAGGAGACAACCGGAGTACTCTGGCACGCAGTTGTGGCCGGCACCGACCGTAAAGTCGACCGAACGATAAGCTTGAGATTCGACGCACAACGGGACGAGGAAGACCGGGCGTTCCATCCCTCAATCTCGCAGTGCCTTCCTTCGAGATGCCCTGCCTACCGTGTCCGTGGGAGGTGTGAGACATGTTTGTTTGCTAGGCGAAGCACCGCATTCACCAGTCCAAGGCTCAAGCATGACCCGATGCTATCAAACCATCTTGAACAACACCTCAGGACAATCTGGAGCCCAGTCGCGCTTTCTGTTTTTTTCCAAAACCTGTTCTGTTGAAGAGGTACATCAGACTTCAGAGCACCCGAGACGGTCGTTGAAGCGCGAGGGTCTCATGAAACCTGGCCATACCGTCCACAACTTAGTCCTTGTACACTTTTGGAGTGCAGCTCTGCCAGATGATGTTGCCAAAACAACGAGGCACCACAGTCTAACAACTCGGCAGAAGTGGGCAAGGCCAACGACTACCGCCAATTTCCACTGCAGGTAATCACGAAAAACATTCAAATTCAAGGCCGGTTTCGATATCGGATCCCACCGAGGCAAAATTTTCTCACATTCTCTTGTATGCTCTTCTGCTGAGCACGTGAACAATACCGAGCGATTGCTCAACCGACTGCCTTCACGTTCTTCTACTGTAGGTAAGGCTGCATTTATCCGCAGCTCAATGCCCAGACGACGGCTTTCCGCTTCGGTACATCCGGCGGCATTACTCCTCTCAGGAGGAGCTCAAGGTGGAGGTGGGGTCGCCTTTCAATCGTGAACTGCTCGTGTGAGCGACACAACTATTCTAAGTCCATTTCTACATTCTTTCACTTCTCAAGTTCCGTATCGTCGTCGAAAGAAAAGGATATCCTCATCATGAGTACAAAACATTTCTTTCCCACAACCGAAGGTGTGGTCCTTCTAGGCCTCGAGAATCTGGTCGCCCGCAACAAACATTTAGCTCTAGACACAGCGAACAAAGTCGTATATTCGAAGACACACCAGCCCTCCAAAGTCACCCTCATATCTGGCGGTGGCAGCGGACACGAGCCCGCATGGAGCGGCTACGTAGGCGACGGCATGCTTGCCGCCGCCGCATGCGGAGAAGTGTTCGCCAGTCCATCGACTAAGCAAGTAATGGCCGCAATCCGGAAGGCACCCTCAGACGCCGGAATTATCCTTTGTATCACGAACTACACTGGCGATAACCTCCACTTTGGCCTCGCGAGGGAGAAGGCCGCGGGTCTGGGCTACAAAGTCGGCGTGCTTAAAATGACCGACGATGCAGTTCTAGGCAAGAAGCAAATCAACAATCTCGGACGACGAGGTCTAGCGGCGAACATGTGGGTGCTCAAACTCGCCGGCGCCGCTGCTCACCACGACTACTCTTTCGAAGACTGCATGAGCATCGGGGCTTCCGTCAACGGCAACGCTGTTACGGTCGGCTCGTCCCTAGACCATTGCCATATCCCTGGTCGCGAGCACCATCGTTCAATCCCGGATAACACCTACGTCGTCGGCATGGGCGTGCACAACGAACCCGGCCTTCACGAAGTTAGCCCGATCCCGACGGCGGAAGAGGTTGTGGCGGATATGCTGAAGTACTGTCTCGACCCTAACGACGAGGATCGGTCATTTGTGGACTTCAAGCCGGACGATGTGGTGTGCTTACTGATCAACAACCTCGGCGGGATGTCCATTTTCGAGCTCGAGGCTCTGACGGCTGTGACGAGGAAAGTGCTGGAGAAGGAGTGGAAGATTGTGCCGCAGCGGGTGCATGCGTCGTGTTTCGAGACGTCGCTCAATGCGCCTGGGTGGTCGATTTCGTTGCTTAATGTGTCTGGTATCGAACGGGAGACGGGGTTTAGAGTATCGAGGCTGTTGGAATTGCTGGATAGCGAGACTTCTGCACCAGCGTGGCCGAGGAATGGGTACAAAGATATCGAGGAGGTACAGCAGAAAGATCTCGAGGACGTCGCTGCGAAGGCTGCAGGCGGTCAAGGACCGAAGGTTGATCCTGCGGTGCTCGAATCGGCTGTCCGGCAGGCTTGCGACGACGCGATCAAGGCCGAGCCAGACATCACGAAATGGGACATCCAAATGGGCGACGGCGACTGCGGAGAAGCTGTGCTAGGGATGTGTCAAGGCATTCTGAAGAAAGTCGATGCTGGGGTGTGTAAAGACGGGCTGCTGTTCAAAGTACTCGACGAAGCGTCCGAAGCTGTGGAAGAGGTTGGCGGAACACTGGGCGCTATTATCAGCATTATCGTTGCGTCGTTTACGGTCAATATGAAGCAAGCTTATGCGAAGGACCAGAGCGGATTTGAGGTGAACGCGAAGACGACTAGTGCAGCTGTTGGAGGCGCGATACAGAACTTGATGGGATATACGAGTGCGAGGCAGGGCGGGAGGACGGTGATGGATACGCTTATACCGTTTAGTGAGACTTTTGAGAAGACTTCGGATTTGAAGAAGGCTGTGGAGGCGGCTGATGAGGGGGCGAAGAGCACGTCGGGTATGAAGGCTGGCTTTGGGCGAGGTAAGCATACAGTTCTTGTTGGTCTGAGCAAAGCTAATAGAAGTAGCTGCGTACGTTGGAGAGGAAGCGGCGGCTCAAGATACACCTCCGGACCCTGGTGCTATGGCGGCGGCGATATTTTTGAAAGGGCTGTTACAAGGCTTGAGCAGATGAGCTTTTCATACGTGGTTGTTTCGATGAGAGTCCAGCGATGTTTTTGACAGTTAAGGTGCACGATATGCCTGGTCGTGTCGACCAGGGGAATGAGTTTGTACATATCTGCAAGAAGAGTCTCGGCTCGCTTTTCTCCTCGCCACTTGCGGTCCAAAAGCTCTTTACACACAGCGTCCACCATCGACAGGGATGTCAATGCCGGTAATGAAATCTCCCTCGTCGCTGCAAAGGTAGAGGCATGCATTTGCAACATCTCGAGGCGACGAACCACGGCCCAAAGGCACGGTGGCCATGAAACCCTTCTCGTTCTCTGGCTTGCCGAGGAAGAGCTCCGTACTGATCGTAGCGTTAGCGTATCTTTATCCTCCCTGTCACGAAAGACTCTACTCACAGGCCAGTGCCTAGCGCTACCACAGGGCACACGCTGTTGAACCGGATGTTGTCCTTTGCGAACTCAACACCCATCGTCTTCGTGGCGTTGATGACCGCTGCCTTCGACGAGTTGTACCATGTCAAACCAGGTCGTGGACGAATGCCGGCCGTTGATGCAATCGAGACGAATGAGCCACCGTTGCCCTTCTTCTGCATGTAGGGCACGAGGACGTTGGCTGAATAGTAGATGGACTTGACGTTGACTGCGAAGACCTTGTCGAAGTCTTCGTCCGTAACATCGTTGGTTGGCTAGAATGATTTTAGCGGTCGACCCAGTTCGTAGTCGTTCGAGATGATCTGACCTTATTCCTGTACGTTGTGCCGGCATTGTTGATTACACAGTCGATCTTGCCAAATTTCTCGTCCGCGACCTTGAGGACGTTCTCCCAGTCGGCACGTTTCGTGACATCGCACTTTGCGTACTCGCATCCGAGCTCCTTGGCCGTCTTCTGGCTGATGTCCTCGGCGTAGTCTGCGATTAACACCTTCGCGCCCTCATCCAAGAACTTCTGTGCAATCCCCTTGCCGAAGCCACCACCACCTCCGGTGACAATTGCAACCTTTCCTTCGAGACGTCCTGGCATTGTGATTGATTTTGCTTGTGGATGTGGTGAGGGTATGAAATTGGATTTCGAGATGTAGAAGGATCGGCGGTTTGATAGGAGTGAAAGGAAGAAAACTTAACTTCGCAATGATGGACGGTTAGAACATGACATAGCCATATGGCTATTGCTACCCCGCAGGGGTCACTGTGAGTTCATACGCGGGGCCATGGTCCAAGGCCGTGGATGTCAATGCATAACCGAAAGAAACCACTCCCGGAGCTCGTGTTCCTCTTGTTCCTGCGACTTTGGAAGGTCTGCCAGAGGATGTAAGTATCTTCAAAACTCATCATCCGTGTTGTGTTGACTAATATGGTTGGAATGATGTACTGAGGCCGGATGTGCTCGATGGCGCCCAGGGAACATTCCAAACCCAGCTGGCATGCAGGAAAATCAAGGGCACCTTCGATGGTTTGCAGGGCTCGTTCGAGTTTCCTTCTGGAGTAGTGGAGCACTTCTTCACAGTGACGGTAGCTCAGAGAGGTAGCCGGACCTCGTGGTCCAACACCTCCGGTGCCGGAGGAGAGCTCTATGGTGGGCCTTTGCCTAGCAGAAGCAGCAAGCAGAGAGTTCCGCAGGATCTGCGATACAAGAATGACTTTGACGGCAGTCCGGTGTCCTGCAGTAGTGGGAAGAAAACACCATGTGGTATTGGATGGAGAAGATGTAGTCAAGATGGAAGTCGACGTATTGTTTCACCGCTGGATAAACATATCTCCGATCCGGAAGCAAAAGGCAAGCACGTCAGAGCAGCAAGAGAGGAAGCAGTACAACTTTCACAGCTCTCAACCAAAGGTAATAAATAATACACGCCACTACACCCATTTCTTTTCGTCCGCGACGAAAAGGTGAAACAGAGAACTTGTCAGAGGACGCGTGGAGCGACAACGACCAGGCCGCAAACCCGATTCAAACATACGTGGCATTCGACGATACATTTGTGGCTAGGAGCACCATCCTTCTCCTTCCATTTTCCCAAACCCACTTGATCACCATTCACACCACCGTCCTCGCCTGTCTAGCTTTTCCTCCCTTCTCACCCCTCTCCCACTTCCCCTCACACCGCCTGCCACCGCCTAACAATCCGCACACACTCCTCCCGCATCCAATCCCTGCACTCCGGACACGAGAAATTCTCATAATAGTACCACGTCGGGAAAATCAGCATCCGACAGGCCGGGAGGTTGTGGTTCCGGGCCCAGAAGCAGCGGGCGAAGGAGAGGTGGAGGTGGTTGCAGGCGTGGGTGGCGTGGAGGTTGAAGCACATTTTCTTGTTTTTCTTTTTCCTTTTGCTGGAGGGGAGGGTCAGTGGGTGAAGGGGGATGCAGATACTGAGTAGTACTTGTTGAATGCTTTGTGAAAGTGAAGGAAGGGGGGATATATCGGGCGGTGGTTGTTTGGACTGGGCGCTGCGATTATCGATCTGGTGGATTTTGTTAATCGTTGCTTTGCTGGTCGTTGAAGATGCGGTTTGGTGCCGTGCAGCTGGCTGATCTTCCTGGCTTTGCTGGTCGTTTTGTCGTTGTTAGTAGGTAAGTAGACGGTAGGGAGATACTTGCTCGTGACTTGCTGGCGTTCTGTGACTTCACGTGAATGCGATCATGTGAGGTCGAGACCATATTCACCATCAACAAAGGGCCCGTCCAGTCACCTTGGCGGGATAGGCACGGTATGTTTCACCTACCATATCTTACGATCTGAACGTTGTTGTAAGATCCATTTGCAGGTTCTGGCCGTTAGCCGACCGATCAGCAGCGATGTCCTGCTCTACCAGTGTATCGAGATCCCCAAAGATATCCACAAAACCGCAGCCAGCCAACCCATCTTACTTCATTAGTCTTGCACAACGCAACACAATCGATCGTCCCGTCATCTCTTCACCTCCGGATCCTCCAATATCCCCTCAACTTCCAATCTCCTCCTCGCTTCCTCAAGAGCCCAGGTTTGTATGCTATCCTCACAAGTCAGCATCCACTTCCCTGACCACCCAACCACTTCCCAGCACATCGTAAGAACTCACCTGGTATCAGGCTTATAACAATACCCCACCACCCCGAACAAACAACTCCCAAAAAACCCATAGTACCACACATTCTCCCACCCCTCGTTCTCGTACTTCTCGCCGGGGTTCACGCCGAACAGCCATCCGGACGGCGCATCGTAGTGGTCTTCGTGTGCGTGGTCGGCCGCTTGCCGCGTTGTGGTGGTTGTGAGGGTCCGCCGTGTGAGGAGGGAGGGGTTTGTGACGATTTGGAGGCGAGCGCGGGGGGCGGTGAGGAGGCGGATTACTGGGCGGAGGGGAGGCATGGTTGTCGTCGAGACTTGGGTTGGAGCAGTGGTAGTCTGAGGGAAGGGAGAGTCGTAGGATGGTGGTGAAGGGCAAGCGGAGGTGTGCTGCTGGAGCGGCAGCGATGTGGAAGGAGCCGTGGCGCCTTAGTGCCTGAGAAAGATGCGGCTCTTACGAAGCTCAAACATGCGTTTCCACCTGCCTTGACTTTCACAAAACAACAAACTCTCATACAAAACACATCAATCGAAACACCACCACCACCACGACAAATCACACAACATGGCCTCCACCCCCCTAATAACCTTCAAAGCCGGCCGCTGCTCCGCCCCCACCCCCCGCCGCATCACCCCCGAGCCCACCCCCGGCTACCTCTACCTCTTCTCCGAAGACGACCTCATCCACCTCTGCTGGCGCCCCCGCTCCGTGCCCGCCGACCGTCCCGAACTCGACCTCATCACCATCCCCGGCGACGCCAGCTTCACTCCCTTGGTCAAAGAATCCGGCGCTGAGGACGTCCGCTCTCCGACGAATGGACGGGTGTTTGTGCTCAAGTTCAGCAGTTCGGGGGAGAAGCAGTATTTCTGGATGCAGAGTAAGAGCCAGGGGGGCGTGAATTGGTTTAGCCAAAGGGATCAGCGGGTGGGGCAGATTGTGGATGCGTTGCTGAGTGGGGAGGATGTGGATGTTGAGGGGGAGGTTAGGGAGATGAGGGAGAATGGCGGGGGCAGCGGGGGAGGGGATGATGGTGGAGAGGAGGAGGATCTGATGGATTTGGATCGGGAGGGGAGCCGTGGGCAGGGGACTGGGGGTGCTGGGACAGATGCTACGGGGGGTGATCCGAGGGAGGAGGGCGAGGCGAGTCGGGAGGGCGGTGCTGATGGTGGGAGAGCGTAAGTGGAGTGTGCTTTTACTTGCGATGAGATGTGGGCAAGCGTGGTGCTCTGGCGTATGCATCGAATTCGAATGAACGGTCTCAAGGAACAGCATGCACCAAAAGGGCATTCTGGTGATGAAGCGCCATAGACATGCATTTTCATCAACATCAACCACACACATCTCGTCTTCTCTCAGAAAAAGGTAAGCTGACTCTTTCATCTCTTCTTGTTAGTTCACAGCCCCAAGACGCCTCCGCCCTCGTCCAAAACTTCCTCAACTCCCTCGGCGGCAGCAGCTCCGGCACCAACCAACCCCAACCCCGCGCAGAAAAGCCCTTCACAACCCTGCCCGACCTCCTAACCTCCGCCACGACAATCCCATTCATCAACTCCTGCTCCCCAGCTCAACTCGACACCCTCTGCACCCGCCTCCCCCCCGACCTCCTCCTCCTCAACCAAGAATCCTCCGACTCCTTATCCACGACCGAGCCCTCTCCTGCAGCGGCGCAAGCAGCACTAGAGGCGCTGAGCACAGACCAAAAGCGCGAGATCGTGGCCAAAGTGCTACGGAGTCCGCAGCTAACGCAGAGTCTCGGGAGTCTGACTGTGGCGTTGAGGGATGGGGGTTTGCCGATGATTGGGGAGGCTTTGGGGTTGAGGGTGCGGGATGGGGGGATGGTTAGGGGGGGGAGTATGCCGCTGGGGGGCGGGGAGGCGGTGGAGGCGTTCGTTGAGGGGGTGAGGCGGACTGTTGAGGAGGAGGGGAAGAAGAAAGACGGGGAGGGGGAGAAAAAATGATGAGGGGGCGAGAGGTTGTTTGTAAAGCTACGAGGCCGGCAACGGGTTGAGATCAGGCAGTACTTGTGCATATAGAACTAGCGGATGTGTGAGAAAAGTGTGTCTTGCTATGAAATGATCAAAACTCCTCAACTCCTTGACCAAGATCCCTGGGGAGTGTTTAAGTCGTCCCCAAGTTCCGAACTCTGTTTGATCCTCCTTCACCGCCCGTGATGACCAGTGACGGAGGACCCGATCTGTCGATTACTCCGCGACCCCCTCCATCACGTCTTGACATCATTCTTCCACCCCTCACCCTCCTCTTCCTCCTCTTCCTCGCTCGCCGGCATCCAAGCGTGCACCCCCGCACTAACAGCCAAGGTCAAATTGATCCCCACCCACTCGAGCACAACCAGCTGTCTCACGTCCTCAGCACAGAGTGCACAAAGAAGCAGAATTGCCGCGGAGCAAATTCCCACCGCTGGACCTTTGTACTTGTCGAACGGACGCAAGTTGAGTACGACGGCGAGCTCGCAGAGGAGGGCGACGAGGATGGAGATGGACCAGCCGGGTCCAGGATAACCGGGATCTGGGAGCCAGGAGGTTGGGAGGTGGTGGGTTTGCGGGAGTGTTAGCTGATATTGTACGTGCTGGTGGGAGGAATAATGATTTACCTTCTGCCAATCTTCGAGAGCGTTATGATGGGTGAAGTGGCCACCGGGCTCGATGGTTTGGGCCGTTGCGAGTGGTGCGAAGCAGGAGGCCAGCGAAGCCGTCGTGAGCATCGGGCTGGAGGCTAAAGAGGCGAGAAGTTTTGGTGCCCAGTGCGATGGCCAGATCCTACGATTGCTGGACGAGACAGTAGCTTCGCGGAGCGCACTAAGTCCATTGTTAGCGATTTGCAGCATGGTGGCAGGGAGATACTAACGTGATGCTCTGGGATAGCTTGCCGAAGCTCGTCAAGGAGTGTCGAGCAATCTCATCATAGAGACGTAGTATGCACTGGCGACTCGGCGTGACTGGCTCGAAGAGGCCTAGAAGCGCGTATGCCGCATATTCACGCCCGGCGGTCTCATGTTTTGGAGTCAGCTGCATGTTCTTCCATTGATCCAGCAATGTTGACGGGTAGACTTTGCGGACACCTGTCCCGAGACCAGCTTCGCTTGCATGCTCAGAGGCCATGTGGTGGCGTAGCTCCATATCTCTACCGCCTACAGTGGGAACGCATATCTGATAGGTGAGAGATGGCTTGTTGTCCACGGAAACACCCCATGGTCTCGGTCTTCTGTTGCGGGCGCCACTAGCTGACAGGGTCGGATGGTCATTCTTGTAGGTTGTTTTATAGTCATCGGCAATGACAAGTGGCTGCAACTCCAGCTTCACGTTCACCATATTGATGGCATTATCGCTGAGATCCGATCCCCACTGCGCCTCGCGATGCTTTGGTTTGTGCTGATTGCTGATCTTGCTCGTCCATTCCTGAATCACATCAATGTCTTCAACTTTGGCGATACTCGATTGCGTTTGGATGAAAGCGACACCTTGCACGCCCCAAGTCAGTTTATGGTGTCTATGGAAGGGGCAAGGAGAGACCTTACCAGTGTACGTCGTTCCAAATCTACTCCCACGACAATGCGTTGCGTACGTCGGGCCTCAGCGCTTTCGAGTACTTTCGCCGGTTGTACCACTGTCTTCCCTGAGTCCGAGGGCGGTACCCAAAATTTATGAATTGAAATAGCACCAGGGGCAATGGCTACCAACGAACGGTGGTCGTTCATGCCGGCGTCCCACGTCAACTCCGGCAAGCCTTCGGCTGCCATCTCCCTGGTGAAGCGCGAGAGGTTTTGCCTAAGAAGCTGTGCATCCGACACCAGCTTTTGTAGTTTCCGTTCTCGAGTGTACCAGCGTCCAGATTTGGCGAGTTCTGGAGTTTTCAAGAGGCGCGAAACATCTTTGCACCACTGGACGACGCTGTCGAGAGTCGTCCGCAGTTCCACCCAGATCATCGGGCTGATGCAGGTCAAGTCGACCGTACCGCCGCCGGCATCACATGATGCAATGTGTGGTTTCGGAAGCCTGTTGTGTGATTCTCCAAGGCGTTCCAGCATGCCTGGACAATCTATAACCGCAAGCACTTCCTGCAGCGATTCTACCTCGTGCTTCAACTCCTCAAAGAAACCCGTGTATTCCTTCTCTTTATGACGAACGTACTCCAGGGCCTTCATCAAGTCTGTCGCGATGCCCACCACTTCGATGATCGCCGCAGCGGAGAGAGCGGACTCCATAGTCGTTGTCGTTGTGCGGTTGGGTTAGTGAGGTCGAAGTGGTGCTGGACGGTCAATACTTCCTGTCTCGAGCCAAGTTCAGAACACGGAAGACCAGTTCGTCTCCAGAAAACTGCCTTGCTACCCAGCCTTGCTCAACTTCCTCAGGATTGGTCGCCCTTCTTGTCTTTCAGCTCACAATTCGTGCGGAAAACCGGTTCACACCGCTCTAAGCCACCGCCACGTTAGTAAAATGCCTGAGGAAAGACGTTTGCGAACCGTTTGTCGATAGTTTGGAAGGAGTTGCGCAGGTGGTGTTTTGCACCATTGTGTAGCATCTCTAATCCATCCGAGGCTGCGCTCTTCGTCTCGGATATCTTCAAAGGAGCGTTTGTTCAACGCACACAGGAATGGCTTCGGCAGCGCCTGCAAAAGTACAACGACCCACTCCAATCGGAAACGGTCAATCTAGCATTTCCGCGGGGAAGCGTGCAGACCGCCAGAAGGGATATACTCCTAATCGACGACGATACCCACAGGCAAAGCTTGAACCAGCAAACCTGTTGGTAGCACCATCAACGGTGGCCAACGCGAGCTCGAACGAGCCAGAAGGAGACGCAGTACCGAAGCAAGAAAAGTCGAAGGGCAAAGGTACAAAAACGAATGGCCGACCAAAGCCACGGTCGAACCTCAAGATCCGGCGCGGCGCGCAAGACGATCTCGAAAGCAACGAGCCACCTATCGAACTCGACACAAAAGGTCTCGAAGTTCTCCCATCTGGACGAATTTAGTGGAACTCCCGGGCAGGAGCCCGCAGTCCGGCTGGAGGATGGCTCCCTCAGTGGGAGCAAGACCTTATCCAGACCAAGCAGTCGGCAGGCATGTTCGTTTGGAGATTGATCTGGGCCTTAACGATGATATTGTGTGGACTGACTGGCTTCGCTGTATTCGTACCGGAGGTGTACCACAAGGTCCGGCTTGCAATGCAAATCGCCAACGCAGCCTTGCTCATGGTGCTCGGCGGTGTAGGTCTGTACCTAGGCAGGTTCGACAACGAGAAGTTAGCACATCACCTTTGTGAGCTTCCTGATACTGAGCTGATGATCGTGCGCGTCCAGCCGATGGTATCGCAAACATTACATTTTCTGGATGGTCGTTGGGCATCTCGTGGCATACTGTACCAGCCACTATTCTGGCCAGCCTGGTGATGGCACACTAGACCCTTACCGAATGGCGCAGGCGGTGCAAATGTTTCCACTGTGGATGGTAGAGATGATGGTACTTGGGAAGGTAAGAAAGAGGAGAGATTAAGAACGGTGAGTTGATGAAGTGTGCTCCCTACCAGTGTTTAAGCTTTTTGCCTAAAGTCCGGCTAACACTAGTCAATATAGTCGTGTAGCCAGGCCGCGATGTTCCCTTGTCACTCAAGGTGACTGCACTCTGGAGGAGCTACATCTGTCGAGTAGACATGTCCAGTTTACAGTGGACGGGTTCGGTTTTGATCCTGGTGGGCCGGTGGACGGTGCGGCGTAGGCGCTTGGTCTTGTTGCTTGGTCTTGTTGTCTGTACGTATGGGCTCGGGAGGCAGCAGTCCACGCACGTCTGGGTTGGGTTGCAAGACCGCCTAGAGCCTCGAAAAGAGGTAATTTTTATCATGCATTGCTGTAACACACCGTGTTCAGTGCCTCGAAGCAGGTGATGTGAGTTGCTGTCCCCGACTCTGCTGCCATAACCTGGTCAGACATGGTGAAAACCAGTAGTATGCAAGAGCGTCCCGCACATGGAGTGACTCTGATCTTGTCGTAGGGTGCCCTGGCATTGGCTGTGCTGCTGCAGTGGAGGATTTGCTAAGGCGCTTCATCTGGTGTCAAATCTCCCATCATTGTGCTCTTCGTCGTAATCCAGCTCAAGCTGGTCGTACGCGCGTTCCGCGAGAAGACTCCTCATCTCAAAGTCTTCAGGCAACAAGTCCTCATCGCTAAGCGCGTCATCGTCTTCACTATCACTTCCAGAGCCCGGTACCCTCTGCCACCAAGCCATCGCGCCCCCGCCAGACCTACGCATCATGTAGCGCACGACGCCCATTAGAGCTGCGCAGCAGCCGAAGCCGAACGCAAAGAGGCTGATACGGTTCGAGACTGGATCTGCCGCTGGCTCGAGGTGGCTGGCTGTAGCTTCTTCCAGCCATTCCATTGTAGCCACCTCTTCCTCGCTCTGCAGATTTTTCGAGTCAATCGTCTTCACTACTCGCGACATGCCGTGCTCCAGCGCCTTGCCATCTTCACCTAACGCTTCTACTTGTACATGAGTGACGAGTCCTTCGATCTTGACAGAGCTCTCGAAGCCGTACTTCATCGTAGTCGCCACCAATCTTGCCACCTCATCGCTCGGACCAACTTCGTATACGTTCCACGCCACTACCTCTGTAGCGCCGTTCCAGGAGACATACGCGACTGTCTCAACACTGCCGTCGTCGGCATACAATGCTGTGCTAACCACGTCCGGAAAGACAGTAGGCCGGCCGACCCAGGGATATTTGTAGTTCCGGTATGAATGTGCTGTACCTTCCCTGAGACTTGCTTCCATCAGTAATATACCGTCAGGACTATGCTCGGACTGAAGGGAAGACCACGTCCAACCCATGAAGACGTTGCCGTTCGGGAGAACTTGCACGGAGCCGCGGGTATTGGTATGTCGTCCCCGGGGGTGGTCGTAATGTGCCAGTAGCTGGACTGTCCTGGTGGTAGTATGGAGAGCCAGTAAAAGTCCCCGCGAGACTGGATTTGTTGGCTCTTCATGGTGGTCGCCGACAGCGTTATCGAATAATGTCAAGACCATGTGAGTCTCGTTCTGCGCCTGAACTCGTACGTGGTGCTGGCGAGAGAACACGGCCGCTGGGTTGGTGAAGTGGAAGTCGGATTTTGTGCCGCCGAGTCGCCATACTACGTGTCCGTCTAGATGCGAGATCTTGTATACAGCGTCTGTGTGGCGGGATGAGAGGATGTAGTCTCCGTCTGGGGCTTTGTCGATAGAGTTCAGGTGTAGGATGTCCCAGCCGCGGCCACAGCGAGCTTCGACAGGGTCGTCTAGATTCAGAGTGCTTTCATCGAGTCCGAGCCAGTCGCGTGCGCTCCAGGAGAAGAGCACCTCGCTGTCTCGTACACTGAGCTCCTTGAAACCCTGTGATACCAGACAGAGATATTAGTATATGCTTTGCTCTGCTACATTTCTCTCTCAGCGAACTGCTTAGGTTACGATGGCTACTCACCTCCCAGCCCGCAGAGCAGTTCCCATCAAATCCCACAGCTGCACTCTGCTCAAGCGTACTATTCCCCGGCACACGCGTAAGCGTCAACACCGTCTCGCCGCTATCGATAACATTGAAATCATGCATATTCGTTCCCTTGAGCTCGCCACTCAGAACTACCTTCTTATAGATCTCATAGTCACTTCCCACCACTATACCCTCCCCGTGTTGCTGGTGCGGGAAGATCAGGCTAAGCATCTCCTCCCCTCCAACATCCACAGTCCGGAAGTCGAAGGTATTGAAGTGCTTGAACAAAGACGCGCCGCTCCATACTAGATCGCCGTTGGGAGAGTAAATATGGGGACCATTCCACTTTGCCCCGGCGGTTCGTTGGTCGAGCTGTGCGTAGGGCGCTACGAACCAGTATCCCGGCGCCAGAGCGGAGTCATTGTAGACTTTGATATCCCAACGGGGAGCGCGAATGTCTGGACGCTGGCTCTGTGTGAGTATGATTTATGGACGAGTTCCATCCAAGGAGGAAGGCGGCATACTGTCACGAATTTGAAGAAGGTCCCGTGGTCGCCTCCCTCCTCCCTTCGTAGGTGCCCAGTCGTCTTGGTACTCCGCGACTCGACATGAAGAGAGAAGTGTGGCTGTTGGTGCTTTAAGACTTCGTCATAGGCATGACATATCGCGGAGCGGAAAGATGAGAGGAAAGGTAGGAAGTATGAAAAAGAGAGCATGCTAGATTAGAACGATGAAATGAATGGATGTGACCATTGAGATGTGACGGAGGCGGGTGCCGTCAAAACGGAGACGGCATGTTAGCGCACGCCACGGTGTGCAACAGATCGACGAGTACGGATACTAGGAACCTCTTCACGGCCATCATCTGCAAGGTGTGATGAGGAGCGGTGTGTGGCAATTGTAATGTCCCGATGGGATAGGAGTAGAAGAAGGGGACAATACCTTACACGAGATGGAAGAAGGGACGAACCTCCAGAGAAAGTGGTCGAAGTTACATTCACTTCACGTGACTCGGCAAGCTCGGCACTTACCGAGCCGACCTTTAAGCTTAAGTTTTCGAAAAGATAATTTTGGGAATGTGGAAGCACATGAAAGTACATGTAACTTCATACCATACGACCATGGCTCCAGTAAGAAAGAAGCAAAGGCTCTCGACCGGCGATGCAGCCGCTGTCGAGACTGCAAATGGCGACGGCACCGAGCAAAAGGCAACGGCAACTGAAGCAGGAAAGCCTGAACAGCGGAGATCTCTCTTCGTCCGATCACTACCAGCGAACGCAACATCCGAGTCCCTCACCGAGCTCTTCTCCGAGTCGTACCCAGTTAAGCACGCCACCGCCGTAACAGATCCAGCAACGAAGCAATGTCGAGG
Source organism: Extremus antarcticus (assembly GCA_033117895.1). Lineage (NCBI taxonomy): Eukaryota > Fungi > Ascomycota > Dothideomycetes > Mycosphaerellales > Extremaceae > Extremus > Extremus antarcticus. Next base: position 275,184 of record JAWDJX010000006.1, read on the forward strand.
GTACGGCTTCGTCACCTTCGCAGATGCCGAGGACGCAGAGCGAGCTCGTGCCGAGTTCAATGGGCACACGCTGGACGGCCGCAAGATACGGGTAGAGCTTGCTGAGCCACGTCAACGTGACGGCGAGAAGGGTCAGAAAGAGAGCAGCCAGGCCGCGAAGGCAAAACGAGAGCCAATCATCCCGCAGCCCTCTCGCCTGATCGTGCGGAATCTGCCATGGTCTATAAAGTCCTCGGAGGATTTGACGAAGCTCTTTTTGAGCTACGGTAAGGTGAAGCAGGCTTATATCCCGAAACAGAAGAATGGTCTGTTAGGTGGCTTTGGGTTTGTGGTGCTGAGGGGGCGGAAAAATGCTGAGAAGGCTTTGGGCGGTGTCAACGGCAAGGAGATTGATGGGAGGACACTTGCGGTTGATTGGGCTGTGAGCAAGGAGGCCTACGACGATTTGACGAAGAAGGATGAGGACGAGACGGTCGGCGGTGCAAAGGAAGGTCAAGATGGCAAGGCTGGTAGAATGGACGTCGATGGCTCTGATTTAGACGTCGAAGATGAGGCGAACGAGATTGAGAAACTGGCAGGCGATTCAGATGAAGACTCGGAAGCTGACGGCATTGACGAAGACGACGATGTTGACATGGCCGAAGATGAACAGGCCGAAGCAGATGCTGCTCGCTCTGAGGACCGATCGTCGACCTTGTTCGTGCGAAATCTGCCTTTCACTTGCGCAGATGAAGACCTCGAAGATCACTTCTCAGCTTTCGGTGCCACGAGATATGCGCGAGTGGTCATGGACGCAGTTACAGCACGATCGAAAGGCACCGGCTTCGTCTGTTTCTACAACAAGTCTGATGCTGATGCTTGCCTACGAGCTGCTCCGAGACACACCCTGCCTACCGCACCCACCGACAAGAAAAGTAGCAAACCTGCGCTAACGCAAAATTCAATCCTCCAGAACGAGGAGACTGATCCTTCAGGAAAGTATACAATGGACGGCCGAGTCCTACAAGTCTCTCAAGCTCTCGACAAGTCAGAAGCCAATCGACTGACACAAGAAGGCGCCGCCAGCCGTCACAAGAGTAAAGAAGACAAGCGACGCCTCTACCTGCTGGCCGAAGGTACAATCTCGACCAAGTCGAGTCTCTACGAGCAGCTGTCGCCATCAGAGAGAACCATGCGCGAAGCCAGTGCCAAGCAACGGAAATCGCTGATTGAAAGTAACCCGTCATTGCATCTTAGCTTGACACGACTTTCCATCCGCAACATCCCTCGCAACATCGGTTCAACAGAGCTCAAAGCTCTTGCGCGAGAAGCCGTGGTGGGATTTGCGACCGATGTCAAAGCCGGCACCAGAGAAGGAATGTCCAAAGAGGAGCTCTCGCGCGGTGGCGAGGAGATGCAGGATGCCGAGAAAGCTCGGAAGAAAGCGGGTAAAGGCATCGTTAAGCAAGCGAAGGTCGTATTCGAGGGTCAAGGAGGCAGCAAAGTCAGTGAAGATACTGGAGCTGGGCGAAGCCGAGGCTATGGCTTCATCGAGTACCACACCCACCGTAGTGCACTCATGGGGCTGAGATGGTTGAACGGGCACTCGATCGATTATAAGGTTAAAGACAATACGAAGGGCAAGGCTGCACGGGAAGAGATCCAGGAGAAGAAGAAGCGATTAATTGTCGAATTTGCGATCGAGAACGCGCAAGTTGTGTTAAGGCGCAAGGACACTGAAACCAAGGCCCGAGATCGTAGCCGGGCTGTTCAGGGCGGCGAGAGGAGCGCGCTACCGCTTCATCAGCCGGGCAATGATCCTGATTTGCCGGATGATGGTGGGGCGGGCAAGAAGAAGAAGTCGCTTAAACGCAAGCGAGAGAAGGAGGAAGCCGCCGTTAACGAGAAGAAGGGAGGTGCCGCCAACGGTAAGAGGGATAGGAAGGACAAGAAGGAGCCGAGAGGAAGTGCCGACGGCAAGGACCCGAGCCGGGAGAAGAAGCCGGTTGATGAGAAGCTTGCGGATAGGAATCGGATCATTGGGCGGAAGCGAGCTATGCGTAAAACTCGCAAGGGGGCGAAGTAGTGGTCGATACAAGCGAACATGGAAAACTTCAACTACTGTTGTACAGGATCATTCAGCGCCTATGGCACGAGGAAGCCTCAGGAAGCTTAACGAGAAGAGGTCGCACCTTTATCCGGGGCGTAAGACTAAGGACTTATCAAGCCGGGCGAGACTGCGAGAGCTGGTTGCACGTTGCTACTGTTGTGGTACGGATTGAATGGACGAGTCTGACAAGACTGACGTGTAGTATTGCAGATCCACGTGGGTTGTAGCTGTCCGACGAGCCAGCAGTCATCGAGCTCTGGTGATACTGCAGTCAACTAATTCAACGTACCGCTTCTCTTTCGCTCGCGTCTTGGTGGTTATCGTCCTGAACCAGACTGCCGACTTTTTCTCTTCACCATCCCGATCAGCTGGCTACACAACCGATCTCCCGGGTGCTTCTCCCAACAATGCAATTGTGACGAGCCGTTATACCGGAACGGTACCGTTCAATCCGCTCGTGCCTTTCTCTCACCGGACGCAAGCACCCTCCCGCGATACCGGGTTTCGGCAGCCACACAGCAGCCGAGTGCTCAAGCGCTGTCATAAAAACGGCCCGTGCCAAAGCCGTACGACCTCACTCCCTCGAATCTCTCCTCGTGCTCCCCCAATACCACGGGAATGTTTTCTGCATGCAAGCGCCTCCCACCCGAACGACGAGCTTTGTGTGGGCAAATGGCGGTGAAAAAAGTGACAGATCCCATATAAGCCTCCGCTTCCCTCAGCTCGCCGTCGTCTTGTCAAGCGTCACAGTGACTCGACCAGTTTTGATGTCTGTGTTGATGGAAGATGGTAGGCTGGTCATTTTCATTGCCTGTGCTACATTTCTCCGCATCTCGCGACCAAGGTTTGTGCCAATCAAGAAATGATGGGGTGGTATTCGATGCTGCTGAGGATGACTTGCGTGGAGTATGAAGGAGACGTCTGGCTGGCTCAACTGGTTTGACTGGTTGAGAGAATGGACGAACCTGAGCACGGAAGCACTGACGGTTGTGAAGGTGTGGAGACAATACGAGCTACGGCATGCATATGTGTTCCTCAGTGATGAAGACGTGCGATATAAGAATCGTATGCTTTGCCGCTCGTGCTGCAGACATTGACAGGCCAGTTCTCCGAACAGCAGATCGCACAACACAATCTCACGGTCCTTCTTTTTGGTGGTTACCTCTACTTGCTTTTGGTTGGTTTTTCTGTCCTATCAAAAAGATTAACAACAGTTGTGAAAGCAAGGTCAGTGCTACGTGAAATGGGCTTGCTGAGCCTTAAGCTGATCCATACCACAGGATTACTCTATACCACAACCACACCATCGGCGAGGTCCAGTACCATCACCATGTGTCAGGTCAGCTATTCCGCAAGTTCGGGCATCGTGGCAATTTCCTGACTGTGATGCGCCAGTTCGAGGTCATCCACTTCCACTGCGGACACGCCGGCCGACGATTGATCAAGCATTGCCATGTGGCTCGCAACAATCCTGATCACCAATGTCTGGGAGCATGGTCCATCAAACGAGAATGGATCAGCGCGAATCAACTCTGTCAAGCTTGCAATCGGCAAGCCACGATGCAGCGTCAGCAGCAGGGGCAGCAGCTTCGCCTCTAGTTTGCATTGGTTTGAGTAATGGAATAATTCTGCTTTGTGGGAGTATTTGGGAGCGAACGAGCGTTGTTGGACATACCCGCTGAGTGATTCTTGCTGCTTGGGTCAGGCTTTCGGTTTTTGAGCGAGTTCGCGTTACCACAATTGTGAAGATTGAGCGTGGAAAATTATGTCAATATGCATCTTGTACTCGATCCAGTCGTCTAGAGCAGTGCTACATGTTCGTGGCGCCTTCGACCGTTCCCTTGATGTTGTAGCGTTTGCTGAAGTAGGTGTGCCAGTCGTTGAGTGTCTTCTTTTCGGTCTCCCCAAGATCTCGCCAATCTGGACGGCACTCTTCGGGTTTCAGCGACGACTGCGCCAGTGCTCGTGAGGCGTCCTTGCCGGCGAAGACTTTGCACACATCATCAGTAATGAGAGGGTTTGCGAATTGTGTTCGTGGAATACCTTTGTAGCCACCCTCAGGCCCGTACGACTTGTTGCCACTCACGTCAAAGACCGTGCCCTTGGATTATCAACCTCGGGTGACACCTATGCCACGCCGCGCGGAACATACCTTGATCGCAACATAGGTGGGATACTCCGGGTTGGTTCCTGTAAACTCATTCAGCGTTGCTTATAATAGTGTAGTGTCACGGTGACTGACCGTCGCACTTTGACAGATATTCATGACTTATAACATCGTCTTTTGGCGGGTCGAGCTCGACCTTTTCTTTGGGTTCGAACGACATTTTCGAGCAACGCAAAGCAGGGTGACCTCACGTATGAGCAGACAAGTGTGTGATTGTGGAAGTGCGATGGTTCTTCGTGCAGGTGGTTTCCGGAATTATGGCATGGTCCGAGCTTAGTCTGCTTCGGGAAGGTACGATCGAGAAGTCTGGGTCACCATGGAACGTTGATGGAGGCGAAATCTACTTCCAGAGGTCTTCAATGCTTATAAACAGTTCTAGCTCCTATCACCTCGCCCTACCAGACTGCTCCGACATTTACCGCTCACGGCATACAAGTCTCGATCTCATGTCCTTCTGGGCGGTCGAACCTTACTCATGGGGATGGCGAAGACTGACTTGCACTATGAGAGAGCGTTCACGGGCGTTGCTGCCATCAGCGCAATCAGAGAGTGCACCACCTCTGCCGCTGCGAGCACGGTGGTCTCGCCTGGGTTGTCGTAGATTGGAGCGACCTCGACTGCATGATGAAGTCAGCTTCGACGCCACGAGTTCCGGATCACAGAGTCAAGAGCAAACTGTCAAGATTATTGAGGGGCTCAAAAACTCACCAACATCTGCTCCAATCAATTCTATGCCATCAAGACCATCCAGGATAGTCAGAAGCTCTCTTGTCGTCCAGCCACCGACTTCCGCCGTACCCGTTGCTGGCGCATAACTTGGATCCAAAACATCGATGTCGACGGAAATGTAGACTTTAGAGCCAGCCACCCTCTCTTTGAGCTTATCGATGATGCCCTGCGTTCCGAACTTGTCCAGATCGCGCGCAGTCAAGATGCTGAATCCACAAGCTTTGTCATTCTTGAGGTCGTACTTCTTGTTCGCCATTGGTGCTCGGATGCCAGCGTGGATAGAAGTATTCTTAATCAGTCCTTCTTCATGAGCAATGTGCAAGAACGTGCCATGATTGACACCGCTGGCTTGATATTAGTTGATACGCTTACACAGTAGCAACAGTCTCGCCTACGCATAGTGTGAAAGCCCGCCACCGAGAACCTCCGGATCCCAAGTATCAATGTCTGCGAAAATGGATGGGTAGATTAACGTATGTCTTAGACAGAAACCGCGTGGTGTCTCAGAGGTGGGTATTCGGGCGATTGAACTTACGGCTATCAAAGTGGATAACACTGACTGCACCCCAGTGGTGGTACGTCGAACGTAGCGCTGGAAGAGTCGTGGTATGGTCACCGCCCAGTGTGATTATGCGAGGGACAGTATAGCCGGTGTGGTTTGCTTTGCGGCCAGATATAACCTGCTTCCAATGAACATGGCGGGTCCCGCAAAGGAGAAAGGCTGCCCTGCTATACCTTGTGTGCCTTATCTAGCTGCTTAAGAGCAATCGTGTTGTCCTGTAGTTGACGAGTAAGGCCGTGCAGTCTGTGTCAAGCGGCAGGAAGACGTACCAAGAATGTCAAAGGAGCATCGCCACAGTCGACAACCCGGAACCCTTCCAGGAAGGCATTCCTTCCTAAACGTTCGGACGTGATGAGCAAACGGTCTCTTCTGATGCTCAAGAGCACATACCAGTATAGACATTCCACGAGAACTCTGCCCCAATTCTTATACCTCCCTGACGCACACCAGTGGGCCCGAATCGTGCTCCGGGTCTTGCTGTAACGCCCTGGACACGATTAGAATTGGTCATTCGATCTCACCGCCTTCGACTTATCACAGTTCAATCACTTACGGTGTCAAACGGCGCCCCAAGTATCTGACAGAAAGCATTAGAAGGTCAATGATATTCCAGGATCTGGAAGACCCTTCATTCGCCGAGTATGCTTACTGCGATGTCGTACTTCTCCACGTCTTCGCTCTCGTTGGCAAGGCAATGGACGTAAGGTAGATGGGCAAATGTAGTGATGCCGGACATCATCATGGTGATATCCAGCTCAGCAGCATCTTCGTCTACTGCAAATCCATAGATGGGGTGCTGGATGCCGGCCACGGGTGGAAATGTAATCTCTCGAGAGACAGCATAACTAGCCAGTGCCAGCAGTAAAGACCACGAGGAAAGCATATTGATCTTTTTACAACGAGAGAGTGGTGAGAGAAAGGCAGGAACGATCAAGGTAAAATGGTGTCAAGAAGTGCTCGTTATCAAGACTCCACAAAAGCGCCACCGTCGGCTGCTGGGTAAAACGCACTAATTCTACCACGGTGTGCAGAACAACAGTAGGCCTTCCAATGCTAATAATCTCTGCTCGATTTTGGCATGGCATTCTCACCGGAGCCTTCAATGCAACGCCTTGACAATCATATGTAGTCTCTGTCGACGAAACTCTGAATCATGCCTGCCGGCGTTGCCTCGTACTCCTTCAGCACAACCGAATCGCCTTCCAAGATGGTGTTAACTTGGACGAAGACCTTTCGAGGTTTGGCTTGTCGAATAACTTCAGGCCTGACCTTGTTCATATACCAGTCATTCACATCCGTCATCTTCATGTACAGATCTATCCCTGCCTTGAGATCTGCTGTCGACTTGAAGATATGGAGCTTCTGCAGGAAGTCGTTGACGGCAGGTCGACCATGAGACTCGATCTTCGTCCTGTCAAGGTGGATCTTGAGGTCTGAAAGGTCGTCCTTCGTGTGTACGAGCTTGCAGAACTCCGGTCCAGCAGAAAGGAAAGACTGGAGAATGGCAAACCGAGCCATCATGTGTGGTTGTCCCCACTTCCGCGAGTTGGCATCCCAAAATTGAAGTGCGGCAATGCCGGCTCTGGCCATCTGCAGGTAGCACACGAATAGAACGTCTCCAGCGTCGCCGTGAATATCCTGGCAGGTGTTAGCACAAGATGCTGCTAAGCATGCTAAGCATCGCACAAACCTCTTTGCCGTCGCCAATTCCGAAGATCTGAAGGATTCCATAGTCTGGACACAACGACATGGCAACACACTCTGCTCGGCACTCTTCGTACGATGGTCCCATACCCCCAAAGACACTCCCCCAGGTCTCTCCTGGCTTGTAGTAAGTCGACACCTTTTCACCGGTAACGGGACTGATAGGTGGGTTGTGGATGTCGAAGTTGTACTTTCCGGGCTCTGTCTCCTGCAGGAGCTTTCCGCAGCCATGACCAAGTAGCTCGTGAAGTCCAACCTGCACCTCGAAGGCTTCGTCCTTGTACTTGTCGTACACCGTCTGGTCTTCCTCACGAATAAATGGCGTTGGCTCATTCGGTGATGCTGCACTCAGAACATTGCCCAGAGAGACGTTCTTGAAGCCTTCGTTCTGTCTGACGTCATCATAATTGGGTATGTTGATGCCGGCTGGGATGCCGCTGCCTGCGAACGTGAGGACCTCAAGCGAAGTGAAGTCTGGAGCAAGAAATCGGTCCTTTTCGAAGTCCTTTGGCCAGGGAAGCTTCGGTATCTGCTTTGGAGCAGCCTCAACAAGCTTTCCGAAAGCTTTGGTCCTCTCCTGGTTTACCATGGCGGCAAACTAGAAGAACAGCGATGTCAGCACCAGATCTTCTAACATTGCCTTCGAGATGAGAAAGAAGACTTACACCTTCCCATTCGCCTCGTTCACCAGAAGGATCTCTGTACGTCTCGATGAAGCCAATGTTGCTCTCCACCATGGGTCCCCTGTCTCGAATCCAGTGCCTCTGCGAGCCTTTGTGGGCATTCATGGACCCATCGTGGAACGCTTTTACATACTCCGCTTGCATTGCTTCTTCCTCGCTGTTGAGCGCATATTTCTTGGCCTCGGTGAGGTTCCGTGCGATCTTGGCCATCGCTGTCTGATGGTCGCCATAAACGATGCGTAGCTTCTTACCCTTCAAGGGCCCTTCAAGCGAGAACTCGTCGCCCTTGATGTCACGGGTAGAAGGGTCGGTGACGGCGGACGCAATCAATAGCTCGTAGTCACCAGCTAAGGTCTGGCGTAGGCGTGTATTCTCAGGCATGAGCTTCTTCTCCTTGAGAAAGACGGAGATATATTCTATCTGAGCCTGCGTGATGTGCGGCGAGTTCGGGTAGTACGTCGAGATATGATTTTGTTCTGGATAACCGAGATGCATTGGGGCCGTGGTCTCCGATTCATACAGGTCGTCCTTGAAGGTCTCATACAGCTCTCCGGCGTTGGTAGACGCCTTCGCTAGTGCAGCGACGCTCTCTGCTTTGATTCTCGGGATGAACTTCGAGTCGCCGAACGACTTGAAGTTGCCAGTATTGCCCAGGAACTGAGCCGCATAGTTCAAGAAGTGCGTCATCTCCTCATCTGAGATGCCGGCATCTGATCGAAGTTTCTTCCAGTCGCCTGCTACAGGTCAGCAGACAGCAATACATCTCGGAAGCTTGAAGTAGTCATAGCTGCGCAAGAGACGCAACGCGACCATGAAAGTGGCAAGAGCCGAAGAGAGTACGGGAATTGGAAGTTGAGAGACGCGAAGACACGAGGAGAACCAGCATACCATTGCCAGCCTTGTGCAGCTCAAGAACGAAGTCGTAGATTGCTTCGCTCTCCGGGCTGACTTGTCGAAGGTTGATTCTCGTCCCAGCAAGAGAAGCACGGCTGATGTAGTGGGCATACTTCTTCTCTTTGTTGTTCAGAGCCTCGAAGTGCGGCCTGACGGCAAGAGGTACAACGGTCGGCGGATCGTCGGCGAGGTATTGCTTGAGCGTGCTGTCGTCCATGGCGTTTTCGAACATCTTTGAAGCTCCGGTTGTAAATTGGTTTCAGTAGTAGACAGGACGAAGTGCTGTACAGAACAGACCAGCGGTTGCGGAGCTCGTTCGGAGGTGCCTTGCATTGCATATTGCGCTAGCAAACGTATCCACTCGTGTGCAGGTGCAACCAGGGCAACGTAAGCTCGAAAACTGGCAATAAAGTGAGTGGTTGACGAAACCTCTTTGCATTCGCGAGACTATTACGTGTAACCTGAAGCGCCGATGCCTGAACTCGCTCGCATGGGTATTAGGCGCTCACTGCGCGCCTCTCATGCCGCCCAACCCAAATCAAAATCCGACTCACGCAAACGTGATAGCCAAGACTCCACCAAATAACCAAGCGGAAGACTTTTGTGCCAATCAGACTCTTACAAGAGAGCGGCGAAGAAGGCAGCGAGACCGATGAGGCCGCCGGACGCGAGGTGCATGTTGCTGGCAGCAGCGTTGCCGGTCGACGTGCCGGAAGAGGCAGAGCCGCTGGCAGAGCCGCTGGCAGAGCCGCTGGCAGAGGAACCGCCGCTGGTGCCGGTTGGTCGTCGGCCACCTGTGGTCTGGCCGTTGCGTCCGGTGGTCTTAGCTGCACTAGAAGAGCTGCCACCAGTCGTCTTGATGCCCGCGCCGCCGCCAATGACGGTGGTTGAAGTGTTGGAACCGACGACGGTGAACGAAGTGATACCAGCAGTGCCGTTGTAGGTGATGATCCTTGTGCCGCTGACGCCAGCTGGGATGGTCGCGACACCGGGCGGGGTGGTAAGACCGGCTGGGACGGTATCGACTGCGGGCTGTGTGGTAACGACGGCTGGCTGAGTGCCCGCGCTTGCTGTGGGCTGGCCGGTCACGACGCCGTTCGAGTCGGTCTGGGTGAGGTAGGCGGTAGCTGGGTTGGAGTAGCGGAAGGTGCTGGTGACAGTAACGCTGCCGCTAATCTCTGGCACGAGCTTGAGTCTTGTCAGCCTCTATGATCCCAGCATCGATGCAATATACATACGGTATAGTCCGCGCTGACGGTGGTGTCTGCCTGAGCGAGGGCACCGGCCACGAATGGCAGAATGGCGATGAAGGAACGCATTTTTGCTGAGTGTGTTCGTTGGTTTGGTAGATAGCAAGCGACCGTGATTGTATTAGAATAGTTAGAGCGCTGAAAATGCGAAGTACACTGCGAAGGAAGAGTTGTTGGGTTGGAGGGCGTAAGAGGAGTAAGAGGCAAAGCAAAATCGGGAAAGGGGAGGGTGTTTCATTTATTGCAGAGCCGTTGGAAGCTCGAGCCTCATCACATCCCATCCTACTGTGCTAGCGCGCACTTGTCGTGAGGAGGGCTCAATTTACCAGGCAACCTGCCCTCGGGCGATGAGCTTTTGCATCAGGGTACGGCCTTTTGCAGAGGCAAAAGAGCTCGTTCGTTGCCATGGTGGGGGGCATTGGCTGGATGCAGCTCAAGCGGCGAACGAGCAGACAATCTCGGGTGAGAAAAGCGTGGTTGTGCATGGAGGTGTTTCCACTGTTGACGCGGCCAGCGGGGTTGGCGCCAGTTGTCGATCTCAGCCTCTACTAAATCTCCACCAAGGCGCTGAAGCTTAATTCATCAACCAGATGCGATGCCGTCGAAGAATCATCGATGGAATCCCGTTTTGAACAACTGGTTGCTGTATAGAAATCAACGATGCTTCCAAGCTTTGGTCGACGTCTTCATTTACGAAGGGTCAAAATCTGGTCGTCGCTCGTTGCACGAGCCTCCGCATTCGCCCAAAACGTGGCGTTTGCAACTCCGGAACAACTAACACCCTGCATGCGGCATTCATGCAGGGCTATACTATATCAGATCTCGATTCTGGCCGACCTCGTAATATAAGCGTCACTCGATGATGTATAAGTGTTGTATGTATAATGTCTCCGACGTGGAACGACTGTTCGGTCCACATGCCGAAGTTTTGAACCAGACATAGCCGACGTTGACTTTGTAAAAGCTTGCAGCAGAATAAACACAGCAGCCATGCACCTTGTATTGTCGCGGGTTGTGGCACAGCTTCAAGCCAACCGGTAAGCGGAGAGGGTGCGGTGGCCAGACCTGCAAGTGATATATATTGTCAGTGTCAGAACATCGTCGAAGGTATAGCCCTCGATATGCTCCTCCAACGACGTCTTCAGTGGTGAGTAGAAGTGAAAGTTAATGTAGAAACTGTCGGGCGAGGCGGTCCCTACGACTTGATTGAGAATATGATGCGGGTACTACCGCTAGCATTGCCAGACAGGCATCATGCACATTCTCGCAGCTGCTGCTAATGTCATCAAGCACTCCAGAGTCGTCTCGTTCGTGGCAGAGTGAGGCGCTGTGTCGAGCGAACGTAACTCACTGCGCGCGACGTCCTTTGCTCTGGCTGTAGTAGACGTGGTACGAAGCAGCGCAGGTCCGTGACCAGGCTTCGAAGTGGTGCTCAGCACTGCACATGAATCGGTTAACGAAGTGGTCGCTAGTCGTACATCATCCATGGGTTCGCAGATCTACACAACTCGCTTGACCTGGAAGCAGAGTCAGTACGCTCGACGGTTGACTGATTGATAGAAAATTGTCTCGTAGAGCAGTCGTAGGGAGAATCTCACCTCGAAGAATCGCTTCAGCCACCAGACCTGGAACACACCCTCTCCTATCAACACACCAAGCTGAAAGATGCTCCACCACTTCACGCGAGAGTTGGTCGATTCGGCGGTGTTCCGGTGGGTTCGCTCGCGGACAACGATATAGCCTTGCTCATCTTTTACCTGCTCGAGGAGCTGGGACATCTGGCGGACTATCGCGGATATCAGTTATGTTCGGCTTTGCGTGTACCCCGGGCCAAAGCAGGGTATGTGGTAGAATAGCATACCTTCCTTCTCCAGCGGATCCTGAGGCGCCTCGCTCTCCGGCACGTAGACTATACCGTGCACATTGAAGCTGACTTCCTTCGAATTCGCTGACCAGTGCTCGTTGCTGAAGCAGTACGTGTGCCTCCCATCTTGATTCGCGTCGAACGAGTGGTCTCCTGACGAGACAGAAGTCTGATGGATCTGGTAGTTGCCATTGGGCTGCTGAATCCAGAAGTCGATGTCCAGGTTTCCACTGCCTCCGAATTCTCTGTCGCCCACCTGGAATGTCACCGTCATCTTGTCGTCCTTGTGTAGGGTCTCGTGGAAGCACTCTCGCGAATGCGCTCGCAGCTGGATGTTGTGGGCATTGCTGAAGGCGAGGCAGGAGAATATGAGCAGGAGGAGGTCGAGAAGTTCCATTTTGGCGGCGCACTGCTTGCTGGAAGTCGTATAGAAGTGTCAAGGTGGCATTCGTGTGTGGTCAACATTTCGAGATTCAGGGACAGATTGGGTTGGGCGACGTTGCGGGTAGCGGAAACTCTCCGTTCACTCTTGGCAGGAGCGACTTGACTTCACGTTCGAATATCATGTTGGCTAACCCTAACTTTCGCGTACAAGTATCACGGACGGGGACCTTGTAACGATGATCTGCTGTAGTAGGAGGCAGTATGACAAGATTCCAAAGACATCATTATGCCGATGGCGATGTTTATACGCCGGCCAACCAAGGGACGATCTTTGGGACTGGGAGGGAGCCGGCCAGGCTTAGGATCTGTCGCCATAGCACATTGATTGAGCTAGCAGTATCACAGCTAAGACGAGCCCATCAAGCATTGAGCATCACTGACCCAGCAAGAGTCGTCGTGCTACGTTCATCGGACGTCACGTCCACGTCTTGGTCAAGCACAACTGTTCATCGACGCAGCTTGCCCATCTCCTCGAACTTCTCACGAATGTCGTCCGGATGCACCTTCCGCCCAGTCTTGTCCGTGAATCTGCTCGCAACACGCAGCCAGCGATGGCGTTCGTCCTGCACAAGTAACTCGGAGATGCACTGCAGTTCGCCGAAGCTGAACATATCGTCCTCCATGAGCGTCGTCCACTCGCCTTTGGTGAATCGCACCGAGCTGCCCTTGGAGGACACTTTAGACGGAGCCTTCGCCGGTACAGCGGCTTGCTTCTTGTCGTCTTTCTTGACGTCTTTCTTGGCGTCACCGTTCTTGTCGTCAACTTTAGCACCGTCCGCTGGCTTAGCCTTCTCGTCCTTCGCGCCAGCTTTGCCGTCGTCCTTCTTCTCCGCTGCGCCCGCTCCGTCACCTTTGGTAAGCTGCTTCCAGCGACTGGTCGCCGTGCTCTTGGAGCGTCCACCAATGGCGGCGCCAATTTCGGCCCAGCTCTTGCCCTCAGCCTTCATGTCCAGGATGATCTTGTCTTGCTCAGGGGTAAACTCGTCATCCCCAGGAGGCTAGCAGTTTGTTAGCAGATTGAAGCACTAGATGTAATATCTTGAGTAATTAGCAACGACCTACCTTCCCGCCCTCACCCTTGCCACCACCACCTTCGTCCTTCTCGACTTTGCCTCCGTCGCCTTTCTTCTCGTCCTTCTTCTCATCCTTCTTCTCGTCCTTCTTGGCATCGCCTTTCTTCGCATCATCGCCGGTCTTCTTTCCATCAGCCTTGCCATCCTTCGCTCCGTTGCCATTGGCCTTTGGTTTCTCGGCTTCCTTCGCCTCAGCACCTCCATCGCCTCCGCTGGCGTGACGGCGCACAACTAGTGCCATCTTGCCGTTGTGCAGCTTCTTCACGCCCGGCATGACGTGCTCGCGTTGCTCGATCAGTGTCATTGGTTCTCTTGGCTTGTACTTGTCAGCATCGTAAGACGCAATGGCCACCAAAGGGCGACCGCAGATCTTCACGCTCATCATGGTTAGGACATGCAGCTAGCGGGTGGCTGATGGTGGTGATGACAGTGGTGTGGTGTTTGGTGGAGTAAGTGCAGTGTCTCCGGTGCTTGTCTTTTGTGGTTGAGGTTGTGAAGTGAGGTGAGGTTATGAAGTGAGGTCGTGATAAGGACACGAGGTTAAACAAACCTCACCTGATGCTGAAGCAACGAGACGCGACTTACCTCCATAATACTCACTCTCTTTTCCTTGCTGTTTTTAGGACTGGCGCACTTTCTTGGTAGTAATGCATCCCACAACGAGATGTCTGGAAGTTGGTCTCTCGCAGGAAGGTTGTTCGCATTGACCGCTGCGGCAGCAATGTCGGTGGCGAAGCGACCCATGGTTACCGCGATGAGCCTTCGCGAATGTGTTCATGTGATTGATCGCTCGTGCTTGGAATGGCATATGATAAGGAGCTTGTGCGAACAAGGAAGGAGAAGGTTGGCGGGGCAACCCAGATCGAAGAATCGGATCGAAAGACCTCACAACACGACCAGACCTAGATCAAAAGACGTCCACTGATCGATCAACCGGCCTGCACCTCGTCTGCGGAAGCGTCTCGCCATGGTTGAAGAGCATGTCTGCTCCAAGCACTTCGCACTTCTTGAGGCCTTGAAGGACTCCGGCTGCGACCACTCGTGTGTGTTCTTACCGGACCTGCCATCAAGTCCGTAGCTTTACCGCAAGTTCCCAGAAGCTGAGCAGAATGCACGGAACGTTACTTACATTTATGGGAGTACCGCAGTCTGGAGCAGTATCAGCTTCTGAATGCATTATACGACCGACGCGAGTTCGCCTCCTCTCCTCCGCGAACGGGACCAACGATACCAAGGGTGCACTTAGAAGCGACCGATAATACACCCATTTGCTGTGGCAGTCACGGCCAACCACCGTTAACATCGTCGCTAATAAGGCAGGAGACAATCACTCTCACTCTCGAGCAACGTTCAGCATTTTCCAGGCATTTCCCACATACATTTTCACACGCAACCACCAACAGCTCAAATTCGTGCAGTTGTGCACTGTTGATGATGATTTATTATGTGCTGGTTTGCTGGGATACATGCGATGCGTGCCAGAGTCGACGAGGAGGATCGGAGCTGTTTGCTGCTGGCCAGACCATTCAACCCTTCCTGGATAACACCAATCCGTTCGAGCGAAATACTCCTGGATGAGCCAATGTGAAGATGCAAATTTGACCGCGGAGTGTTGATTGTGATTGTGGGATCAGATGAACAAGAAGGGTCTCCGGACCACCTCAAGAATGAGCACGTGCTCATCTGAGGAGCCTTATCGGCTCTGCCGGACTGAGCGCCGCAGCCTCCGAATCCACGACTGACTCGACGAACTGCCAGCAGTGGTACTGTACGGCAATCTACAGGTCCTCGAGGTCTGGAGCTTGCTCGAAGCGAAGCTGTATATTGGAAGCTGCGCTGAAGAAGAAAAAAGTCACGCAGCGAAGTGTTGAGACGACCCCACGTGCTCCGTCGCTGATCGTCAATGCCGCAAGCCACCACCACCTGCGGCGAGGGGCCACGCTGATTGGCTTCCCGATTGCAATGTTGCGCATGCCTCGAGCAAGGTTAGCAGAAAGAACCAACCGCAGGTGGTCGGCCGAGCACGCTGTCGCGTGCCCTCTCTCGGTTTGAGTGCAAGTCTTGCTCGCCCACCATGCTCGCGACCCTCTCTCTGCCACCTGAGCTCGCTACAATCGCTTTCACTGCCGGCGCAAGCAATCCATATATGGGGACTACGGCCTACGACCAACGCCCGATCTTCTCGCCCAGCGTGTCTTCCTACACTCAACATTTGTTCCACGCCCGCCGGCCGAGTAGTAATACTGGGCTAAACATGCCGCGGCCAAACCCCCCACCTACCCCAGGCTCTTCGAGCGACATCAGAGGGAAGGAGGGTGCGCATGGAGCGCCGGCATTCAACCTTCCTCCCACTGCTTTCCAAGAGGCAGATCGAGCAAGCAACAGCTCCAGCACTTCCTCGGCCAATGGATCAGACTCCTCATACCGACCTATATCGCCTGCGCCACAACCCGTGTCCCCTACCAGGAAGCGGTCGGCGGCACAAGCGGGACCAGTGGTGACGAAGGATGACTTCGCTCTACCACCCCCGCCGACTCGGTCGAGGAAGATCATCCAGATGAAGCCTCACTCAGGTGAGAGTGGGGATCAGTCACACCCGGGCTTAAGCACATCCCCTCAAGCAAACAAGATGAACGGTGCAACTCAAGCAGGCGCGAAGCGGAAACCAAATGGTGGAGGAACGACTGCGGCGGGACGTAAGATCGCTCGAAAGACAGCACACAGTTTGATTGAGCGAAGGCGGCGATCGAAGATGAATGAGGAGTTTGGAGTGTTGAAAGACATGATACCTGCTTGCAAGGGCCAGGAGATGCACAAGCTTGCCATTCTGCAGGTAAGGATACAACTGTAACGTCCTACTTGCGATCTTCATCTAACAATCTGCAGGCCAGCATAGAGTATCTACGATACCTCGAGAAGTGCGTTACAGACTTGCAGGCACAACACAACTCCCCACGCCCTGCACCACCGATGGCTGCTCCCCGAAGTATGCAAGAGGACGACGATGATGACGACGACCAGGACGAGGAGATGGAGGATGACGAAGTTCCCGCTGCCTCGACTCCGGCCACTACGGCGCAGGTTCGATCAGGCTCATTGGTCTCACTCCCATCACTCTCACAGATGACATCAGCATCCACAACATCCCCGTCAATCTTCCCAACCGGCAGACACTACTCTGTCTCCTCCACATCTCAAGCGAGCTACTCGCCTTACTTCCATTCCACCCACACGTCGCCAGCTTTCGGGCCTCAGCTAGCACATATGTCCAACGTGCCTGGCTCCACAGGGACATTCAGAGAAACATTCGGGCTCGGCAGTCCGGCGTTGCAACCCTTGGACTCCGCCCAGCATATGCGGCAGGTCGGTGAGAACATATCGGATCTAGCGGACAAGCGAAGGCCAAAGGCCGCGAAGACCGGCCGAAGCGAACACGAGCTTGACCAAGAGGCCACAGCGGCGCTACTAATGCTAAATCACGATCGGAGGAGCTGGCAGCAAACTCGACCCGAGGGTGGACCAGTGCGAACAGGCACGGGTATGAGCGTGAGGGATCTATTGAGCGGATAATTTGACGGTCGATACCACTGGCGCTCTGGGATAGAGACTTGTTATGGTTACGGTGATGTGGATTGCATACCAAAAGCGGTCAATCTTGCAAACGAGTTTGGAAGTAGTGGTTGTACAAAGCACTCTTGATACGTTCTAATCCATACCTAGTCTACGATCCCCTTCTCCGAGGCTTCAGTATCAACACCGACCTGACGGTAAGTCCCTAGAATGATGGTGCGTTCAACGCCATCAGGCAGATAAGGCCTGCAATCAGGGCAGAGCAGGGAAGAGTCAAGACCCATCCCAAGAAAATCTTCGCCATCTGGCGCCAGTTCACAGCACCCAGATCGTAGTTCATGAGCGCCACGCCGAGCGCAGCACCAGTGAGACACTGGGTCGTTGACACAGGCAGACCCAGCCGCGAGGCAAGTAAGACCGTAATGGCAGCCCCGAGCTCGATGGCGAAGCCACGCGTTGGGCTCATCTGGGTGATCTTGTTGCCAAGCGCGCGGACGATGCGGTAGCTGAAGAACCAGAAGCCGAGACCAAGCAGGAGACCTGCTACCACGAGGAACCACACGGGAGTGGGAGCGTCGGTGTTAACGACGCCAGAGCGGAATGTTTGGTAGACAGCAGCCCAGGGGCCGACTGCGTTGGCAACATCGTTACTACCGTGGGCAATAGACATCATCATGGCGCTGAAGACTTGGCAGTAGGTCCACATGTGCTCGACACGGACGTCGTAGCTGTGAGACAAAGGGCCCGGTTAGTGGACTCTCCTAGAGAGAGGTGGTTCCAGGGTATGACTTACCGATGAGCGCGAGCATGAATATCGCGGAGTGCGGCCGAGTCGTGGGTCAAGACGTCCATTGTTACACCGCGAAGCAGGACGAACTTGAACCAGCCCCACCATTTCAGAGGGTTAATCCAGCTCATGCTCTTGGTGGGTCCGACGAATCGTTCGTAAGGCGGCACATACGCCTTCTTGTGCTTCTGCATGGCAGGTGTGTTCTCCGCCGCGGCGAGAACATGTTCGTCATTGGGGTTGAGCGTGCCGTCAGCATCCTTGATATCACGCAGGGAGGTGTCGGGGCTATCGGAAGCCAGATCTTTGGCATGTTGCTTCTCTTCGTCCTTCTTTCCAGCCGAAACGTTGCCATGTGCGTCCTCGTAGTAATTCGTGACAAACTCATCACCCTTGCCGGGCCAATAGAGGACTGAATCGTAGTTCTCACGGAGCAAAAGGGGACCTGCAGAACAGATGAGACGATGGTCAGCAAATGTCTCGGACAAGGAACACCCGAAGACAACTGTCAACAGGTACCTCCTTATCTTTTTACTCACCCAAGAAAATATGCCACGGGCGGAGCCTAGGGTCCTCCCTGACTAGCTTGGCCTTGAAAAAGGGCACGAAGAAGACGTATCCGATGGCCATGACACCGAAGAAGACGGCGAGGATGCTGCCGGCGATCGTTCCGGCAATACTGGCAAGATCAGGCGCGTCCGGAAGCTCGATCACGATGAACAAGGTCAGGACACCAGCAGTGAGGCCGAGATAGAATGGAATCAAGCGTAATCCCCACTTGAAGCTGTCTTTACGCTCAAGCACGGAGTACTTCAGTGTTGCGAACACCAGCGCGGAAAAGGCGGCCGCGATCAATGGAGCGATAGCCCAGGATGCAGCGATTTGCGAGACACTACCCGAAGTCCAGCCCCAGGTAACGGCTGCTTCGATGCAAAGCCGACCTATGTAGTCTTGATAAGCATGCGTTCTTGAGTCTCGACTTCGACGTTACTCAGGACAACTTACACCGATAAGGGCGCCAACAATGGTCTGTGTCGTCGAGACTGGGAACCCACAGGCAGTGGCGCCCATTAGCCAAACCGCGTTTCCAACTTCAGCGCAGCCCATAGCCAACATCAACGCGCCGGGTTTGCCCTCGAACCGATCAATGTTGATGATGCCGTTCTTGATGGTGTCGGTCACACGCGCTCCCAGAGCAACAGCGCCCAAGAACTCCGTAGCCGTGGCGTAGGCATTGGCGACATCGTTGGCGCCGTTACCAAAAGCCGAGAAGAAGAATGCGATAGTTGTGATCGCTAGGATCCAGTCATAGCGCTGCGTGGCCGGAGGTGCCATCCTGGGTGCGTTATGCAAGAACAACGCCTGATCTTTGGGAGGAAGGAGGATATACAAAATGACCAGGGTGGGTGTGTAGAAGATGAAGGAATATATATCACCTACCCCGTGGCAAACTCATCTCACCATGGCCTTTCGCCTCGCCTCGTGAGGTCCACGCGCTTACAGCCAAGTGCTCAGGTCCACATACGAAGTTGTCTCAACCGCACAATATCCAGTACCTGGGACCATGCGTTCGCAATCAAGACTCGTCCCAAGAACAAGGACCCTGCGTCATCTTGCCACTCACACGCATCCTTCGGAATATGAACGTGTGAGAGGCATTCAATGGTTGCATATGACTTGGCTGCCTTCCGCGGCCAAGTGCTGAGACCTTGGAAGGTTCGGGCGAAGCTCATGACCGCGGGTCAAGTCTCGTGGATGGAAAGTGTCGTGCTTGGAGGTTGTGCTGAAGTTGACTGCACCTCGTCCGCCCTGAGTCGGGTTGTTGTATCGACAGCTTTGGGCGCCCGTGGTAGCTGGTCAAGCACGAATCCAAATCGCAGTAGCAAGTGATGTTGATATTGGTGTCCAAGACTACGGCCAAGAAGGCAAGGCGTCTCGTGCCGTCGCTTCCTTTTGATCGTTGGCAAAGGATGTTCGTCGACAACGTGTTGAAGGGCTTCGCCGTGATTGGTCAACATCGCCTTCAATGTGAATAGTTGAGCCTCATGCCAAGTGCCTCGAGACTTCATCAGCATCGCGATGCCACGTTCGTGGGCGGGAAGGTGCATTGCAACTGCTCTGTCCCGAAAGGGCAGGAGGTTGCATTTTGAGATGATCGGAAGGAGTTCGGAGGAGATGTAGGGAAGAGGAAAGTGTAAGAGCCTTCGACTTCTTCTCCACAAGGTGGCTCGTGCTTGAACATCACCATCATTGCCACCAGCAGGACGTGAAGTTCTTGAGCCACAACCATAGCGTTTGTGTGCTGGTCTCGAGGCGGTATAGAACGGTAAGACAAGTTCACATCGATCGAATACACCTGCTTGCGTACCCGGAACCCGAACCTAGCTCAAGATAGCGAAACACAATGGATCCTGTTTGACAAGATCTTCATATCTGTACCTTCTAACAACAAGTATTTCTCCCACCTCCCGAATTATGGACGAACACCGTGCAGAAGTGGCCAGGATCTCAAACAGTGTACGAGAATTCTACGACCGAGGAGAGCAATTCCGAATCAACCATGGCTCCACGAACAGCACACGAGATGGAGCATTGGGTCGAGATCCGAAGAAGACTGTCGACACTAGCTGGCTGAACCATGTCCTATCTGTTGATACAACCACGATGACGGCGCTTGCAGAGCCAAACGTACCGATGGACAAGCTCGTCGAAGCAACACTCGAACACGGACTTATCCCTCCTGTAGTAATGGAATTTCCTGGTATCACCGTTGGTGGCGGCTACTCTGGGACTTCTGGCGAGAGTAGCTCTTTCAAGCACGGCTTCTTCAATAAGACGCTCAACTGGGTAGAGATGGTGTTGGCGAATGGCGAGGTGGTAACGTGCTCGGAGAATGAACAGCCAGATCTCTTCCAGGGTGCGGCTGGGGCATTGGGCACGCTAGGCGTCACGACTGTGGTGGAGCTGCAGCTTCGGAAAGCAAAGAAATATGTTGAGACTACATACCATCCGGTCTCTAGCGTGGAAGAAGCGATACAGAAGACCAAAGCTTTCGCAGAACTCGACAGCAAGTATGACTACGTAGACGGCATACTGTTCTCGCCCGCCCAAGGAGCCGTCATCACAGGCCGCTTCACCGATACACTTGAGGACAACATCACTATAAGACGTTTTAGCGGAGCAAGCGATCCCTGGTTCTACCTGCACGTCAAAGACCAGATATCTCAAAGCACAACTCCTGTCACCGAAGCCATTCCTCTGCCCGAGTACCTCTTCCGCTATGACCGCGGCGGCTTCTGGGTTGGCCAAGCATCCTTCAGCTACTTCCCAGGCGTGCCGTTCAACAATCTTACACGCTGGTTCTTGGACGACTTCCTACACACGCGGATGTTGTACAAAGCGATGCACGCAAGCGGCCAATCTGAACGGATGATCATCCAAGACCTCGCGCTACCATACGACACCGCAAAAGACTTCATCGACTTCACGCACCACCGGCTTGGGATATGGCCACTATGGCTGTGCCCGCTGAAGCAGAGTCCGCTGCCGACTATGCATCCGCATCTAAATGAGTACGAAGACGACGACAAGGCTCTGAAACCGATGTTGAACATTGGTCTTTGGGGCGATGCTTCGAGCGTAGAGGGCGGCTACGTGCAGGCGAACAAGGATATAGAGCGGAAGCTGGAAGAGCTGAAGGGGATGAAGTGGCTTTACGCTCAGACTTTCTACTCGGAAGAGGAGTTCTGGAGGGGCTTTGATCGGGAGTGGTATGAGGAGCTGCGGAAGAAGTATCGGGCGACTTCGCTACCGTCGGTGTATGAGAAGGTTCGCGCGAAGCAGAATGGTGGGCAGGCTGTGAATAGCTTGTCACTGCTGGATCGGATGGGCAAGGTGTGGCCATTTCCGGGGATCATTGGGATCACGAAGGCGATACAGTCTGGAGACTACCTGCTGGCGAGGGATGCAAAGTGGAAGGAATGGGTGCCGAAGTCGTGAAGACTCACGGGCAGGCTTGTATCTTCAGATCATTGCCGCAGCCTCTCAAGCCGTCCGGTTCAGACCACGCTCATGTAGGGGCAGTCCCCACATTGGATTGACAGCTCTGGAGGAGATGGGATGGACTATGTGAAGATGATGCCTGCTCAACGACTCCAGACACGCATCACAGGGTCGACGGGTCCCGCAAAGCATGTCAGCAGGATTTGCCTGCAAAATACATGGCAATCTTTGTCTCTCAGCCTAGCCCCTGGGTTATTGCAAACGGCACGTGTACACCCGCGCAGCATGGCTGAGCCGTATTCAAATAGGGTTCGGTATGGAATGGACCTGTCTTGATTGTTTCCAGGCTTGGAAGCGCCTTCGAGTGAAGACTAAATGGAGTAGAGGTAGCAAGGGATATGTGAAGTTGAAGCATTTAGTGGGCTGGCTGAAAGAAGCTAGCGGCCCGCACCACGCACAGACCGCGAAGTTTGGTTGTCCCTCCCAAAACAATTGGTGCCTGCTTCACCGCAACAACTTCTTTCAACCTCACCACAACACCACAACACGTCCCACGCCGAACCATCGCGACCCTCCTCAGACGTGTAGTCGAGATCATACAGTCAACTTCCGAACAGTACCGCCACAACCGCCGCGATGCGTGAAATCGTATGTTGAGAACGCACCCCTGGCCCACGCGTGCCCCGCGTCTGGCCCACGAGGAAGAAACAACACATTGCTGACCATTTGTCTCCCTTCATAGGTCCATCTCCAAACCGGCCAGTGTGTGAGTGATACCGCAATATCAAGAGCGTGAAGATGCAATATTGACATATGTGAAGGGCAACCAAATCGGTGCGGCCTTCTGGCAAAACATCTCCGGCGAGCATGGCCTCGACGGTTCTGGCGTGTATGTTTGGGTGGGAACCGCACGTGTTGAATAAGACTAACGGAGTGCAGGTACAATGGCACGTCTGATCTCCAGCTTGAGCGCATGAACGTCTACTTCAACGAGGTACGCTTCACAACATGAACGTTATGTGAATGCCAAGCCCGTCACTAACTTTCCGTAGGCATCAGGCAACAAGTATGTCCCCCGCGCGGTCCTCGTCGATCTGGAGCCGGGTACCATGGATGCCGTCCGTGCTGGTCCATTCGGGCAGCTCTTCCGTCCGGACAACTTCGTCTTCGGCCAGAGCGGTGCCGGAAACAACTGGGCCAAGGGACATTACACCGAGGGTGCTGAGCTTGTTGATCAAGTGCTCGATGTTGTGCGCCGTGAGGCTGAGGGCTGCGACTGTCTCCAGGGCTTCCAGATCACCCACTCTCTCGGTGGTGGTACTGGTGCTGGTATGGGCACGCTCCTCATCTCCAAGATCCGTGAAGAGTTCCCTGACCGCATGATGGCCACCTTCTCCGTTGTTCCATCGCCAAAGGTCTCCGATACCGTTGTTGAACCCTACAACGCCACCCTCTCCGTCCATCAGCTCGTCGAGAACTCCGATGAGACCTTCTGCATCGACAACGAGGCTCTCTACGACATCTGCATGCGCACGCTCAAGCTCAACAACCCAAGCTACGGTGATCTCAACCACCTCGTCTCCGCCGTCATGTCTGGTATCACCACTTGCCTCCGCTTCCCAGGTCAGCTGAACAGCGATCTTCGCAAGCTTGCCGTCAACATGGTTCCTTTCCCTCGCCTCCACTTCTTCATGGTCGGCTTCGCCCCACTCACCTCCCGCGGCGCGCACAGCTTCCGCGCAGTCTCTGTGCCCGAGCTCACCCAGCAAATCTTTGACCCCAAGAACATGATGGCCGCCAGCGACTTCCGCAACGGTCGTTACCTTACCTGCTCGGCCATCTACCGCGGTAAGGTCTCCATGAAGGAGGTCGAGGACCAGATCCGCATGGTCCAGAACAAGAACACTGCCTACTTCGTCGAGTGGATCCCGAACAACGTGCAGACCGCTCTCTGCTCCATCCCACCGCGTGGCCTGAAGATGAGCTCCACCTTCGTCGGCAACAGCACTTCGATTCAGGAGCTCTTCAAGCGTGTCGGCGATCAGTTCAGTGCTATGTTCAGGCGTAAGGCCTTCTTGCATTGGTACACTGGCGAGGGTATGGACGAGATGGAGTTCACGGAGGCGGAGTCCAACATGAACGATCTCGTGTCCGAGTACCAGCAGTACCAGGAGGCGTCCGTGTCGGAGGGCGAGGAGGAGTACGATGAGGAGGCTCCGCTTGAGGGCGAGGAGTAGATGTTACTTGGCGACTGCAGCGTTGGCGCATTCGGCGATGGCCTTGGGGAGGATATGATGCACTTGGGACGATACCAAGATGTTGATAAGACTGATGTTTTGCGATGAAAACTGGAACGGCAACAGATGTTTAGCTAGCATTGGCGCTTGCGTCGAGCTGTGTTTGGTAGATGACTGTACCGAATGCTAATTGCTCACGATGCTACACATGACTGCTCTATCAAGACCACCTCGTGCCCTTGACTACAACGACGATAATGCTTCAGCGTAGTGCGGCAATCATTACTTCGAGTCGCTCTGGTTAGGATCCAGGTGGTTACGCCATCTTCCAACTCACCAAGACAAACTCATCTCATCTTCAGTGGCTCGCGTGCTTTCTCGACAGCGTGTGGGCTCTCTTGAGCTCGCGATGGTATGTAGACCACAGAAGCTGGCATGAGCATAGCAGCTGGAAGAGTAGAACTTTGTGTCAACGGTGCGTCGAGTTATTGTGGCATATGATAGACATACTTTGAAGCTTACTCATTTGCACGCGTGTCAGGCGTTTCCCATTGCTGCCAACACCCATTCAAAGTGCCTTCGCTCGCGCATCTGGAGCGCCTGCCCTCGACCTTGTCGGTTTCTGGTAAGAGCAAGCCTTCGCTGTCCGCGCCTCAACACACCATCCTTCCGGTCGCCAATCTTGAACATGCACACCGTAGTGTAGTCTTAGGATACGTGGCAGACCTCTCGGCAGTACACCAGTACCGTTCGATCCCTTCCCAAAACTTCCCCTCCTCTCAAACATGTTTCGTACTCCCAATCACCTCCCCCCGCACCTTCGTCCAATCAATACTCGCATCCAACTCCTCATTCACCAACCCACAAATCACCACATTATCCCCTCTCACCAGATACAACCCATGCGGCTGCTCCGCAGACGGCTCATCATCATCCTGGGGCCGGATTATGCGCTCGACGGTGTCTTTGAGCACGAGATTGGTGACTTGGTCGCAGGAGACGAGGGTGCCGGTTAGAGTTCGGCCGTCGACTGTGATGATGAGGACTTTTTCTGTCGGGGGGTCAGCGTGCTGTAGAGAGGGTTGTAAGCCGGGTCGGTGGTTGTTGGGTGGAAGAGGGGGGGCTTACTGGAGAGGTAGGCGTTTAGGGACATGATGGTGAGAGTGGTGAGGGTTGGTTCCAGCGAGGGGGTAGTGTAGTCGCCAGTATAGGATATGAAGAAGGAGTATGGTTTTGTAGGCGCATTCAAGTTGCTGTTAAGGTAACTTTTGGGCACGAGATTTGAGGTCCCAGTAGAAGAGGCCCGTGCACACGAGAGACATATATGTTCTAAGAACACGACCTCCGACACCATCTCCTCCAGCTCTATCCCTTCTTGAACGCCTCATCAACAATATCAGCCAACTCCTCTATGGAGTCCACCTTCAACTGATACCCAAATTCCTCCTGCTCGTTCGCCTCCCCTCCCATAAACCCCTTCCGATCAACCCACACACTCTGCATCCCAATATCCTTTATCGGTCTATGATCATGCAGCAGACTCTGCGCCATATGCACCAGTTCACTCTTCTCTACCCCAAAATCCTCCTTAACATGCTCAAGCAAATAATGAAAATTGTTCAGATCAGGCTTGAACGAACCAATGTCCTCAGCAGTATACACCGCATCAAACTCCACCCCCTTCAACGTCGTCGCTCTCGCTTTATCAAACGACTTGTGATCGATGTTTGACAGCGGGACAAGCTTATAATGCTTGCCGAGCCGCTGCATGGCCGCCACAGTGTCAGGGAAGGCAGGGTATTCTGAGATCCTGGAGCCGTAGTCTTTGCATGCCTGCTCGACTTGATCTTGAGTCAGGTGGCCATTTTCGACGACTTTGAGGTCGCGGGCGTAGCGACGCAAGCCTTCGGCGATGATGTCGGATTGGGGGAGGGTGGGGAATTCCTTTTGGACGGGGAGGTCGTAGATTTCGATGGCCAGCATTAGTTCCTTGTGGGATTGTGGTAGGTAGGGGCCGAGGGCTGTTGATCTGGCTGTTTGGGCTATGCCGTTTTCCCAGTCGAGCAGTGTCTGGGGCGAGCGTGGTTAGTGGATAGTTGCTGGTAGCAAAGGTAGGATGTAGGGTCGAAACGTACTCCGTAGACATCGAAGGATATTGCCTTGATCTGCGTCCAAGGTATTGAGGAAGCCATTGTCGTCGAGGAGCGATCGTGTTCAGGCGATCGAAATTGTTTGCTTGAAATCGATATGTCGAATAATTTTCTTCCTTGGACATGCAATGCATATATATACACATCCAACGACGGTAGACTGAATACTGATTCCGCCCTTCTACATAGAAAACTCTAGATCATTGGTGGCAGCACCGCTTCCACCGGGAATGTCAATCGATAGCAATGGAAGTCTACTTACTCCGCCATCCGAAGTGGTAGACGCAGGGCGTGGGGCAGAGCTAAGGCAAGGTACGAAACGCAATTGTGGATCTTGCTTGGATGACGACTTTTTCGACACGATCGATGTTCTATTGTCCAGAAAGATAGATGTATGGGAGCTTAAGAGTTACCTTTTCGAAGGGCCTGCAACTTTGTTTGCCGCTACTGTCAACCAACGGCTGCCGCGGAGCATCGGAGTCGACAGAGCTGAGCTTCTACGACTATCCAGGTCACAATATTAATGATCTATCATCCTGGGCCTGGTCCAAACTCGTAATGGCCATGGAGTCGGTGCACACTCAGCCAGGCACACCCAGCTTATCGGGGCAGTCGAGGGCGGAGTGTTGTACAGCTCCACTCCTTCGAAGGCCCTCGTGTTGTCCAGGGTTGGAGACATTCCGTCTGCGGAGACCCGATCATGGCCGCCTTAGTCTCGCTCTTTCGCAAGCGCTTTCGAAACACGTTGCACGAATCGCGGACCAGTCCGACAGCAGCCACCTATGAGCTTTGCTCCTGCAGCCTTCCAGCGAAGTGCTTCGTCCTCGACGTTTGTGTCGGAATCTTTTCCAAGCCACTTATGATTTTGAGCATCCCATATTTCTCCAGAGTTTGGATAGCAGACCAGGGGCAGATCCGTAAGAGATCTCATTTGTTCGACCGATGCTTGCACGATGTCTGTGGGCACGCAGTTGATGCCGATAGCCACGAGCTGATCCGGATAGTTGCTCAACATCTTGAAAAGAGCCTCGACAGACGTGCCATCGCTAAGGTGGCCAAAATCCTTCATCGTGCAGCTTAGCCAGGAAATCGATCTAGGGGACTCAGTGGCCAACAGCTCCAGGACTGCTTCAATCTCCTCCAGCTTCGGCATGGTCTCTATGGCCAGTAGATCGATGCCACCATCTACGAGGGCTTGTATCCGTGGTCGGTGGAATGCCTGAAACTCTTCCTTGGTTCTCTCGTAGTCGCCACGGTATTCGGACCCGTCCGCAAGATAGGCACCGTACGGACCTACACTTCCAGCGACGAGTAGTGTTCGCGCGACGTCTTGACGGTACGCCTCATCTCGGGCTTGCTGGGCGAGTTGCACACTCTGCTTGATCACATCCGCTGCCTCAACGTCATCTAATCCGAAGTGATCCTTCAGACCTTGGGTAGACGCTTGATACGATGCAGTGATGGCGATGTCGGCACCGGCCAGGTAATAGTCCAGATGAACCTGCCGAATGCTGTCAGGAGAGTCTCGAAGCACAATGGCTGACCAGAGAGCATGGTCGAGGTTGTGGCCACGGGTTTCGAGTTCTGTTGCCAGTGCGCCATCGATGATGAGGGTGCCCTTCTCGGCCAGAAGCGTGTTGAAATCATCTCTGGGTAGCATGCTGGTGTGAAGTAACATATGATCGGCAACAAATCCACAGGTCTCCGGAGTCTCCAATATGAATGTTGCTTGAAATGGTTCGGATTCTGATATATGCAATTCAAGCCGTGAACGCCATCACGAATCTTATCCACCCTGTACCAAGTTTTCCCCAGTCCTGTGTCTCCCAGGCGCCAGAGTAGCAGTCAAATTATATCGTCTCGCATAATAAGGGAAGGTAGAGAAGTTCGCACGATCGCAAAGTGAAGTTGCAGATTGTGGAGCCTCAGGCACATCGATTCAGAGCTCACCTCTCTAACGACCAGCGTCAAGGCCTCCAACATATGCACACCATAAGTCAGCGACTCCAACCTACGTAACTGCTCTAGACCGCTCAGTACCAGGGGCGATATACGGCGATCAATTTGCGACAAGTCGTCCGGCATTGGCAGCGTAGCGACAGCAGGACGGCGACATGTCTCTCTTCTCGTTCTCCACCCCAGTCGACATCGACATAGTCCTCGAGGATGTCGATAACCGGCCGACGGTGGATGTCAAGCTCGACAAGGACAAGAGGGAGAAATGCTTGCTTTACCTCGACGGCGAGACCGTGAAAGGCTCCGTGACCATCCGACCAAAAGATGGCAAGAGGTTAGAGCATACCGGCATCAAGGTGCAGTTCGTAGGCACAATAGGTAAGACGAGCCCTGCGGAAGACGTTGCTCTGCATATATGCTTATATCGTAATTATCTAGAAATGTTCTTCGACCGCAACACCCACCACGAATTCCTCTCCCTCCAAACGGAGCTCGCCAGCCCCGGCGAACTCCAACACCCCGTCACCCTCCCCTTCGCCTTCAAAAACGTCGAGAAGCAATACGAATCCTACCACGGCATCAACGTCAAACTCCGCTACTTCCTCCGCGTCACCGTCAGCCGGCGCATGCAGGACGTAGTCCGCGAGAAAGATCTCTGGGTGTACAGCTACAGGCAACCCCCGGAGAGCAACAGCGTGATCAAGATGGACGTCGGGATCGAGGACTGCTTGCACATCGAGTTCGAGTACTCGAAGAGCAAGTACCATCTTAAGGATGTGATTGTGGGGAGGATATACTTCCTGCTTGTGCGGCTGAAGATACGGCATATGGAGCTTTCGATTATACGGAGGGAGACGGCGGGGGTGCCGCCGAATCAGTATAATGAGTCGGAGACTCTGGTGCGGTTTGAGATTATGGACGGATCGCCGAGTAGAGGGGAGACGATACCCATTCGGCTGTTTTTGGGAGGGTTCGATTTGACGCCTACGTTTCGGGATGTGAACAAGAAGTTCAGCACAAGATACTACCTTAGTTTGGTGCTGATCGATGAGGATGCGAGGCGGTACTTTAAGCAGTCTGAGATTGTGCTGTTCAGGCAGGCGCCGGAGAACTCGGCCTTGGCGCAGCAGCAGGCGAAGGAGATTCAGGCGAGCTAGAGGAGATATACAGACATCGCCGACAACAGCGCCAAAGTGACTCAGCACAGAGTCGTGGATCTATAGAACGGGAAGCTCCAGGCTGGCCGCGTTGTGGCACGCCGCATCCTTTGAAAAGCGCCAGAGGTCATCAACGCGGTCGATCGCGGCGACGAGAGATGACCGAGAGAGGCGGACCCGTAGACAGCATGACGGACGAGAGCTGCCCGTATGATTTGCGGACGACTGCCGGATCCAGCTCAATCAATTCATCTGCTACGGGTACAGGCCACCAGAACAACACCACTAGGAGAAGGAGCTTATAAGAGTCAATAGCTGCCAGGTAGCTAAGAGCGGTGGTACCGCCATGTATCCCTCAAGATCGTTCTGCTGCTACTTTGTCTCAACATCTCGCTGCCCGGCACTCCTCGCCCCTCGATCCGGCGGTATAGTATAACCGACATACAGCCACATACAAATCGCCACATACTCCATCAGCAGCGCCATGAACGCAAACGTGACCGCTGACCCAAACACAGGACTCCATTCGCTCGTCGCCCAGTTCTTCTTCGTGTACTCGAGGATACCGTACAGGTTTCGCACGATCAGGAATGGCGCTGCGGCGAGGCCACCCGTGAAGATCTGCTTCCATGTTACTAACCCGACCTTGTGAAGGACTAATGGGTCGTCCTGCCTTCCGACTACTCGGCAGCAGCGTCGATCTAAGTGTTAGGAAGTACAATTTCATCGCTACCAGCACGCAGAGTATGACCGCGAAGACGACGTAGCCGACTAGGGCGAGTGTGCGGCCCAGGGTTGGTGAAGAGCTGATGAGGCCGCCGCCTGTGGAGAGGAGGGCAACGGCTGGGATGAAGCTGAGTTGGATGCCTTTGACTATGCGGTGGAACATTGGTCGGTCGGAGAAGTTGTCTTGCAAGCTGTCGACTGACTATCAAGTGTGTTCACTGGATCATGGATTCAGAGCAAGACTTACATCGCACGCACAAAACCAAGCTCGTTGACGATCAGTGGGATTGCTGTTTGCAGGACTCGGATTAGCCCATAGTCTACTGGTCACCAAGGCACGATCGACCTACCTCCAACGTTGAGCAGAACGATCGTCGCAATGACCAAGCCCAGATTGAAGGACTCGCGACTCTCCACAGCAATGATGCAGCCACCGCCGGCGACTCGCACTACCGACAGTCAGCTACTCTCCTCGTTAGTTGAGGATGAACAACGTACTCAAAGACAACGGAACCATCGGCCACCACGCCATCCTTGGACGATACCGCCAGTTGCGATACATCAGACATATTGCGAGTGGAACAATGGGTGCCCAGAACACTACTTGGGCTATGCCGAGGGAGGTGTGTGGGTTCATCGTTGCGTTTGTTGTCTCGACACCAGGAATCTAAACACCTGTGATACGGTGTTGATCTGCGTGAGTGATGCTGAGCATTGGGTAGGTAGGTCGGACGATATATATCTGCTACAACATTGTGGATGCCTACCTGGTATTAGATCTCTCGATGGTTTGCATACAGGGCTGTGCGTTCTAGCTATCGATTGAACTACATCCTGGGATACAAAAGAGTAGACCACGCGGATTCAAGCTCAACTCATCCTGGAGCTTGTTTCGTTCGCTTGAGCTTGTCCTGCTCCTGAAGCGGCCTGAATCCGCGAATTACAAGAGAGAAAGGGCAGTGGTCTGACCGATGCCGTTGGATCTTGTCCATCGTAGTTCAGCTCGATGGAACGCCGCATTTGCCGTAACGTGATGGCTTTGCTTGCACGCGCAACAGCTGGCTGTGTGGCTTATCCTCGAGCGACTTCGATTGGACAACATCTGGTATACTGCTTTGGCTCTAGCGCCGAGAGACATATGAGGTCAATAGGCCCCACAAGTAGCTGAACATCTGGCTCAGCATATGAAATGCTTCCTAGGCAGCAGAATATGTACAAAAATGGGTATCAAAACACCTCAACCAGAGTCGGCCTCTGCTGCATCAAAGTCCACCTCCGCTCGCTCGGCCTTGCATCTCCCACCACCGCTTCTCCGTGATTGCATCGTCATGACTGCTGAACTTGGTTTCCGCCGGCAGCTCAGCAATCTTGCCAAACTCCGAATCCGCTGGCAGCTCTACCAGTTGAGCATGTTTGTTGTCCCCCGGTAACTCCACGATCGGTTTCGTGGCGTCCATCTCCACGAGCGGCGTATCGCCTTCCATCTCCGGCTGCGTCGGAGTCGTAGGAGCGTACTTGGCGTCACACCGATCCTGCAAGTCCTGGAGGTCGCCGCCGAGAGACGAGTCGCCTATTGTGCTTGTGTCATCGTCGTCGACGTCTCCGTCCAGTTTCACGCCTTTGATCTTGATCGGTAGCTCGACACCATCCATGAGCTTGTCTTTGTACTCAGTAAACATTTCGTCGATGCCTCGGGTAATGGTTTCGACTTTGTAGCTGGCGGCCAGATTGCGTCGCGGTACCAGCTTCTTCACTCGATGGTGGACATGCTGTGCGTAGCTGTTGAAGTGGTCAGTACTGCCTTCATCTGTTCGGAAGCAGAAGACCACGAGGCAACTTACCCTCTTAGCTTGTATATCCGCGCAGCCGAGTTCACGTCTTTGGCATTCGGCTGACCACTCGCCCTAAAGGTGACCTCCTTGAACGATCGTGCAAGAACCAGGATAAGATCGCAGCCCGTGATCAAGAATAGTCTACAGATGATCGGTACCACATAAGTCGCATTGATCGCCCCAGTGACGGCCCATGCAGGTATACCAGCAGCGAACACAGTACCAGTCATCCCGATCGCTTGGAATGTATCAGCTAGAGCCAGCGCGACGTTGGAGCCCAGATGGTTCCAGACATTGGCCTTGAGAGCATCGATGGCCGCAGTCCCCGAGACAGTGGGCAGACCGAAGCAATTCACGATAGCGTTGGTGAGGTTTCTGGTAGCTACGTTTTTGTTGATCGTTGAACCTCCGGCCGCAAAAGAGGTGCCTGTTGCGGATCTGATGAGGTTTTTGTATCTTCGCATTAGGTCTCCAAGAGCCAAGTCGATCTTCAAGTCGATGCGCGCTACTTGTGCACGAATGTAGAGCAGCCTCCTAAAGAAAGACATCAAACCGTTAGCCACCGCTCGGTGCAGAGGAGAGCTTACTAGTGAGGCTGACTTACACTTTGTCGGTACTGAAGCAGCGCGAGGTTGCCATGCTGAGTTCTTTGATTGATTCGTCGTCATCTGAAGCACTAACCGTTAACGACAATCCCGACGTTTGTCTTACAATAGATGTTCGCTCACCTTGCGATATGGCTACACAAGCGTCGAGCCGACCTCCGGGAACTGTCTGCATCTCGTTCCGAATCGTGTCGACTCGCTCCTGCAGCTGCTGCTCAGCGAACTGTTCACAGGCCTCTTCATCAAAGCATAGGCCCTCCTTCTTCATAGCTTTACGTCGTGCGCTGAATTGAATGTCGACAAAGTCGTCCTTTTTGGTCGCAACAACTACAATAGGCGTCTCATGGGCATATTGAGACACCGCTTTGAACAGCTTCTCCGTCGCCGTCTGAAGTGTTCGTGGACTGTTGATGTCGATGCAAAACCTGATTCCCAATCAGTATCACCGAAAATATGATTTGGAGTGCAAAGCCATTGTTAGACTGCTTACCAGATGACGTGTAGTCGATCCATGACATCAACGGCATTCGATTTCTCCTTCAAGAACTCTTCGATGGCTACGAATTCTTCGTCTGCGCCTGCCTCGAAGCCTCCCGAATCGTGCAGTATCAGGTCTGGTCTGCCTTCGAAGGTGATCTCTTCCCGAACATCGTGTATCCCTCTTGTCCTATCTTGACTTGTTGTCTACGATAGTGCTTGTCAGTAAGTCGTCGAGTTTTGTCACAGCGGCGAACGTACCACACTGACGCCGAACGTCTTGTTGATCAATGTCGACTTCCCCACTCCCGTGTTGCCGCAAACAAGTACACGAATGGCACCAGGATTCGGCGAATCATCGATGACATCTCCTGTCCTAGAAACGATAGGTAAAAGGTTAGCAGCATCTTAGACATGTTTTACCCAAGTTTACTTGCCAGTGCTCGTTAACCATCCCGACCTTATCAAGGCCAAGCATTTTCTCTCTCCAGCTTTCGAGGTTTCGTTGCAGCTTCACTTCCTTGTTCTCCATTGCAACGCTTATGTTCTCGTCTATGAGAAGATAGACAGACGGGTGCACAATCGTGCCTTGTGGTGCCCAATCACAAAAGCCTCGTAATGTGCCATTGGCATCGAACGCTTCTCTTGCCTTCTTATGCCGGATCGAACCGAATCGTGAGCCAAGTTTGACACCATAATCATCGGTGGAACTTCTTGTAGATTCGTGGACTTCGCGAATGTCCTCCATCGTCGTAACAATACCGTTTGAGGTGACATTGATCCATATGCAGTCGTCATGTCCTGCTCTACCTGCCTTCGGGAACACTGCTGCTAGTGGATCGCCCATACCTGTGGCTTCGCCCAGTCCGCCATCGAATAGAGCGAGGAAGAGTCCGCATTGCCTAGATTCAAGCAGCATCCATTGAAGAGGGTACAGCGCTAGTCCAGCAGTTCTGGCTGTCCCGCCCATATCGTTGTGCGTACCGATGAAGTGAGCCTGAATGAAGCTTCTGCCTTTGTCCTTCAGCGCTGTCCGGTAGAAGTCGTCCGGGAACAAGAATTCAGGTGCTAATGCTTTCCGATCTTCGTGCAAGGCCACTGCGTGTCTGAGGTGCTGTATAGATCCATTGAAAGTGGTATCGAATGGAGAGTTGTCCCTGAGGGCCCTTATGGTGTCGAATACACCAACGAATCGTATTTGTGGTGCATCTCTCAAATTGACAGATGTGTTTGAAGCAATAGTAGATATCTGGATAGACTTTAGTATGAAGCTCTCTCAGAGATAGCCTCAAGGCAGGTTGCCACTTACCGGACTCAGTGCAAGGCTGAAAGTGCTCGCGGTCTTAAGACTCAAGGTGCTTCCGCCTCTGTCTGCCTCTTTGACGAGCTTCTTGTAGTCTCTGCCAAACTCCGGCTCGCCCGCAGAGGCGATAGCCCCAACGTTGTGTAACAAGCCGGCCACAGCGCGGACAACATACGCCCCTCGGCTAAAGCCAAACAACCAGACCTCATCTTTGCTGCCATTGAGCCGAGAGCAGCTTTCGTAGACCTCCTGTATCTGCTTGGAGTATACCGAGCCGCCCAACAAGCGGTCCTTGGAGAAGGCATCGTCCGCAGAGCCGAGTCCCGGAAAGTATTGAACTACCTGGTTGAAAGTCGTGCCATTGGAGCTGCTCTTGCAGTTACCACGTGAGATGCTGGCGTGGAGACGCTGTATGTTCGTCAAGCTGGGCTTGTTTTTGCCAGCTCCGGTGTTGCTCTCGCCGTCGACGCAGACGATCAGTCTAGTGGGGGGCGCTCCAGACATTTTTGGCTCCGGGAAAAACGAGTGTAGATGACAGTGAAGAGAGAAGAGACGAGTGAAGGAGGAACATTTCAAGACCACCGCAGACCTTGGTGCCACGGAGGTGAGCCAGTTGTAGGCAGCTCTGAAAGGTACTTACGAGCGGAGCACTTCTTTGCTGCTGCAGGAGTACCAAGATTAGCGCAGACGACGTGCTGCCGATCATCCTTCGGTTTCGCGTTGCATTGGCTGAGCCGGGTTTGCAGCGATCACGCTTCTCAGCCTTGTGGCCTTCGGCCGGTACCATTGTGCTACGATGCAACGCGTTATCGTGGCGCTGTAGAGCGCAAGATAGAGCTCCGTTCGCGATAGTGCGAGCTTACCTACCTACCTCATGGCTATATACGCGCAACCTTCGAAAGCAGGATCGATGCACGTGACTGTCGAGTGCGTTAGACTAGGCCGGCAATAACCGCTGTCAACCTCGGGCATTGGAAGTTTGTCAATACAGCCTACTAGAGATGACCGCACCACTGCAACCATTCTCCGAGAGTCATGTACTCGTCCAACACATTCCTCTCCTGCCCGCGTAGATTATAGACTTACAATGGCTTCAGCAAAATCCGCGGTATCGAGGGCGTTCCGGTTTCAATCTCGTCTTTCGAACCAGCGCGTCTCGGGCTCATATCGGCTGAGCACCCGTCACTTTCACACCTCCCGACGACTAGACGTGGTCAAGCCGTTCCTGTTAGCAGATATAGGCGAGGGCATCACAGAATGTCAGTTAATACAATGGTTCGTCCAACCAGGTGCACGCGTCGAGCAGTTCGACAAGATCTGCGAGGTGCAGTCCGACAAGGCCTCTGTCGAGATCACCAGTCCGTTCGACGGGGTGATCAAGAAGCTGCATTACGAGCCGGATGATATGGCCATCACTGGCAAGCCGTTGGTCGATATTGACATCGAAGGGGACATTAGCGAGGCTGATGCTGCACAACTAGGTGGTGGTGGAGACGGGTCTTCTGGGAACGCGCAGGACACTTCGCAAGACACGAAGGAGGAGCCCGCGCAAGAGCAGGTTGAGCAGAATTCTACGGCTGAAGATCCGGCCAAAACACCGCCGCCCTCATCGAGTGAAGTAGAGTCTCAGCCGCCAATGTCAACCGAGTTAGAACGTCCTCAGAGCAAGCATGCCGCACTGGCTACACCTGCTGTTCGACGAATCACCAGGGAGCATGGCGTGAATGTCGTGGATATACAAGGGACTGGGAAGGATGGGAGAGTGCTGAAGGAGGATGTCGATCGACACGTTTCGTCCCGAGGACAGCAGCAACAGCCACAGCAGCAACAGTCACGGCAGGCAGCGCCATCGTCATCACTTTCTGCACCAAGAGAGGATCGCAAGATCTCGCTGTCACCTGTACAATCGCAGATGTTCAAGACCATGACCAAAGCATTGAACATTCCGCACTTCTTGTACTCAACGACCGCAGATATGGGAGCTATAACAACCATGAGGCAGAAAATCAACGCCAAAGCGCAGACTGCAGACCAGAAGCTGACACATTTGGCATTCATCATGAAGGCTGTGAGCTTGGCGTTCCAACATCACCCTCTGCTCAATTCGAGTCTCAATGCAAGCGACCCGAAAAAACCCGAGCTCACCTACAAGGGATCGCATAACTTTGGCATCGCCATTGATGCACCGTCTGGTCTCTTGGTGCCTGTGGTAAAGAACGTACAAGACCTCAGCATCGCCGAGATTGCGTCCGCCATGCGCCAGCTATCCGAGAAAGCCAGGAACAACGAACTGGCACCTGGCGATTTCAGTGGTGCTACATTCACGGTCTCCAACATCGGTGCCGTGGGCGGAGGAGTTGTGGCTCCTGTGATCTCCGAACCTCAGGTGGCTATTCTGGGCATTGGGAGGAGCAAGATGGTTCCTGCTTTCGACGAGAATGATGAGCTGGTCAAGAAGGAGGAATTGGTCCTGAGCTGGAGTGCAGACCATCGCGTTGTAGATGGCGCGGAGTGTGCGAGATGTGCTGAGAAGGTCAGAGGCTACCTAGAAGATCCTGGCTCGCTGTTGGTTGGGCTGCGGTAAAGCTCGCCGCGATCAACTCGGTACGACGTCCCAACTCTGCAACGTTCTACAGCATTCAATAGCGACATCGCTTACTACTTCTTTACGTCCTCTATCTCGGCATAGAGAACCGTCACGCGGCACAATCGAACGAATTTCTGGAGACGGCTCGAATCGCCGACTTCGGCAGGCCGTCGCGAATACCCCACCAAAAATGGGGAGCAGAAGGCAGGCCGTGAGTAGCCGAGTCGAGCATCGCGAGCTACGATACAATTAAAGCAACTTCCTTGCGCGAATAGAGCACTAAACACCAGTCCAAAGAACACTTACAATGGCTTCCAAAGGTTTCTCATCCTATACAACAGTTCTCAGACAACACTCAAAAGCATTCAATGCTTCATCTTCATTGACAGGCTCAAGAGCCGTTCAGCAGAGGGCATCCGTCGCCAACCTAGCAACATTCCGTATACCAGAAGCCAAGAACGAACATAATGTATGCTTGCTGGAGCAATGGATAATAGCTTGAGCTAACATGCTCTCAGGTCGCGTACGAGAAAGGATCTGAGGCGCGGCAAAGGCTTGTCAAGGCCATGCAGACCCTCAAGTCCAAAGCACCCATAGATGTGCCCATTGTAGTTGCAGGCAAAGAGTCGAGGACACAGAAGATATCACACCAGCCCTACCCAGCGAACCACAAAGACTCCATCGCCGCGTGGTCGAACGCTTCCTCCTCCGACGTATCCAATGCCATCGATGCCGCCCTTGCAGCAAAGCCAGCATGGGAGAGTCTCAGCTTTGCCGACCGGGCAGCAGTCTTTCTGAAAGCCGCAGACCTCATCGGCGGGAAGTACAGATACGATATCAACGCCGCCACAATGCTTGGTCAGGGCAAGAACGCAACACAAGCAGAGATCGACGCTGCCGCTGAGACGTGCGATTTCCTGCGGTTCGGCGTCCAGTACGCGCAAGAGCTGTATACACAACAACCCGTACACAATGCTCCTGGGATATGGAACAGGCTGGAATACCGGCCTTTGGAGGGATTCGTATACGCCATATCACCTTTCAACTTCACTGCTATAGCTGCCAACCTGCCTGCTGCGCCGGCATTAATGGGGAACGTGGTTATATGGAAGCCTTCACCTTCTGCAATGGCGTCGAATTGGCTTCTATACAACATCTTCCTTGAGGCTGGCTTGCCTCCGAATGTCATTCAATTTGTGCCAGGCGATCCTGTCGAGGTGACAAAGGTCGCCCTGGCACATAAGCAATTTGCGGCACTCCACTATACCGGCTCAACTGCCGTCTTCCGAGATCTGTACAAGCAGATCGCGATTGGCACATCAGAGGGCAAGTACCGCGGCTACCCACGGATCGTGGGCGAGACTGGTGGGAAGAATTACCATGTTGTACACCATACCGCGGACGTCGAGAATGTGGTGTTTAACACAGTACGAGGAGCTTTTGAGTACCAGGGCCAGAAGTGCAGTGCTACAGGACGAGGCTACTTCCCGAAGAGCCTTTGGGACCAAATTAAGCCACGATTGGTTGAAGAAACCAAGAAGCTGAAGGTCGGCTCGCCTGAGCAGTTCGACAATTTCATCGGGCCAGTGATCCACCAAGCAAGCTTTGACAAGCTGTCGAAGGTCATCGATGACGCCAAGAACGATTCAGAGCTCGAGTGTATCGTTGGTGGCAGCTACGACGGTAGCGAAGGCTTTTACATTCACCCAACGATCTATGTCACCACCAACCCGAATCACGAACTCATGAGCAAGGAGCTCTTCGGTCCGGTCATGACCATCTACGTTTACGACGATACCAAGGACCCAGAGCAAGCCTTCAAGGACATCTGTAAGACGTGTGACGAAACATCGGACTATGCTCTCACGGGCGCGGTATTCGCACAGGAGAGGGCAGCGTTACGATACGCCGAGGAGGCGCTTAGAAACTCGGCTGGTAATTTCTACATCAACTGCAAGTCGACTGGCTCCGTGGTAGGACAGCAGCCGTTCGGTGGTGCGAGGTCGAGTGGTACGAATGACAAGGCCGGCTCTGCGAACTTGCTCTCGAGGTTCGTGTCGATGCGGGCCATCAAGGAGGACTTTGTTGGGTTGGACACGGTTCTGTACCCGAGCAATGTTGTATGAAAGCGTTGTGTCTTTGGAGATGAGCTCGATCTAGTTGGCATACAGCATAGGCGTTTTGCTTTGTCTCGAGCGTTCCCTGCGATTTGAATGCATACTTTTGATACAGCTCAAAGATCAAAGCCATACGCACCTCTTACTCTCACCAACAGCTCATTCACCGAGGCCGGCATCGGCATCTGACCAGACTGTCGCCGGCGCTCCAACGTCACCTCGTACCTTCGCCCACTTCGCCCGTAACAAATAGGATTCTCTGCCGCAGAACACTGAGCTCTCGCGACCCCCAAATCTTGGTACCTGTACTCGCTCTCAGTCGGCCCAGCTCGCGTGCAGAGGCTTTCGGTCAGGCACCGGTAGGTACCTGTACCTCCACGAGGCTGAGCCTTCGGTCAAAACTTTCCTCAATGCCGTCCTTAAACTGTATCCAAGTGCGGATGGGGTTATCCTTCTAACTAGGCTAATACCATACACCCTTGGCTCGTTGGTGACCTAAGCCTTTCGTTGTTTCATCTTCTGTCACGCGAACTTCATCTCTCTTCATCGACCACGAGAAAAACTTCATCTTCCTATCGGGATACCTTCCTCACCTCAAGACGTACCGCCAGGAGCGCCGACTTCTGAACCCACGAGTACCATGGTGACCAACGGCGTATCGAACGATGCAGCAGCAGCTCCTCCATCAACCGCCTACAAGCACATCTGGGTGATCACAGGGCCAGCCGGCTGCGGCAAGACCTCTGTAGCGGAATACCTACATCAAACATTCTCACTACCATATCTAGAAGGAGATACCGTAAGTCCTTCACATCTCAAACCACGTTGTTTCACTAAGCTCACATCCCCCTCCCAGTTCCACACCGCAGCCAACGTCCAAAAAATGGCCGCCGGCCAACCCCTCACCGACGCCGACCGCTGGGACTGGCTCATCCTGCTGCGCGAGCAATCCCTCGCCACCCTCGCACCGCCAGGTGCCTCATCACCCGGGGGTCCCTCCGGCGTAATAGTAACCTGCTCAGCCCTCAAACGCAAATACCGCGACGTCATCCGCATAGCCGCCTACCACGACCCGTCCATCCGGGTGCACTTTGTCTTCCTCTCGGCCTCGGAAACGCTCCTAATGGATCGGGTGCGGGCGCGGAAGAACCATTATATGAAGGACTATATGGTTCATTCGCAGTTTGAGAGCTTAGAGACGCCGATGGCGGATGAGGGGGATGTGTTGAGTGTGGATGCGAGTGGGACGAGTGGGGAGGTGCAGCGGTTGGCGTTGAAGGTTGTGGAGGGGGAGATGAGGGGAGGGGACAGGTTATGACCGGACGATTGGGACTGGCTGAGAAGGTGGGATTACGGAGTTGATGAATGAGGAGTGGTGGGGAGGGTATACCACGGTTTCGGGACTTTCGGCTTTAGCGTAGCATATTCTACACTGCATCTGCACATTTTATGTCCATAACCTTGCGACACCGTCTGCTCCGGCGCTGACACACCATGCCTCGCGCGGATGCCATTCTACGTCTAGCACGCCTAGATTCTTCACGACTTTGTGCCCACGCAGGACCTTGAGCGGGACTACAGTCGCGTTGTCGAGGCTGTCGCCCATGACATTACCGTGGAAGACTTGCAAGGTCCCGTCATCGCTAGCATCGGCGAACAAAGGCAAGCTCGGATGAAATTGCACGCTCCTGATAGCTTTCGAGTGATACCGCAGGGTCTTGTACGGTGTTGCGCCGAGGTCGAGATCATGCCACAGCAGGCGCTTGTCGTATGATGACACCAGCAAATTGGAGCCAAGAGGGTGTAAGCTGATCGCGCTAATCCACTGTGCACCTGGCTGAAGTTGCTTCTCGAGTCGCTGTTGCTGGAGGTCGTAGATACGAATGCTCTGGCGGGTGGCGACGAAGAAGAGAGGCTTGGAGGGATGGAAGCAGACGGTCTGTGCGAGACCTTTGAGTCGCCGGAACGGGTACTGAGTTTGGTGCTTCGAAAGCGTGTGGACAGCGACGGCGGTGGAAGTGGATGTGGTCGAGGGTGAGACGGTGGAGAAGTAGTCGCCTCGGCGATGCCAAGCCAGTGTCTTTGGCGAGGAGCGGAGAGTGATGGTCAGGAGGACGCCTTTGTCTTGTAGTGTCTGCGATGGACGAAGCCAATTGGCCGATGAGGGTTTGTCGACACCAGCAGCAGTCTTGGTAGCATTAGAAGCCGCATAGCCGAAGCCAGAATCCAAGACCTCGCGACTCCGCCTGTCCTGCTCGGGGTTACATATCTCTCCCTGCGGAACGATGAAGTGTACCTGCTCGCCACAGCAAGCGGCTATGATGCAGGTCTCGCGCGACGGTTGCCAGGAGACCTGGTTGACCGCTTCCGAGGACGACAGTCTGATTCGCCATAGCTGCTTGCCTGACACGATTTCCCAGACTCTTACTGTGCCATCATCACCTCCGGTCGCCACGTACTTGCCATATGACTCAATGGAGAGACTTCGAATACGTCCTTCGTGGCCTTTGTAGATCGTTGCGCAGACAGACGGGAAAGGTCGGAGTTCGTTCGGGTCTGGTAGCTTGGGCAGTAAGCTCTCAGGATCAATATTGAGCTTGCTTCGCCGGACTCGAGGCGCGAGATACAGATCAAGACATCTTTCGAACTTCTCCTTCACGAGCTTTGCGTAGCCTGGTACTCTTCGTAATGCAGAATGATCTTGCGGCAGAAACTCACGCTCTCGATCTTCCTCATCCTGCTGCTCCCAGGCCTCTCTCTCCTGCTTGTCAGGCAGATACTCCGGAGGCGGATGGTAGCTCTCCTCGTATCCAGGGGGTGGAAGTTTCGGCGCCGGAATGTTCATTGGGTGGTCGGGACGAGGTATCTCATTAGCCCAGATATCGAAAGATGCGAAGTCCTGCTCTGCCTCCTCGCGCTCTCTATCTGCTTCAGTTGGCTTGCTATAAGGCTTTATCCTGCCTTCCTTGATGGCCTTGACCATCTTCATGACTCGCTTGTGCTCATGCATGGAAGGAACAAAGCGACGCTTCGGTTCTGGGGCAGCAGACAGTGGCATGGTCATCTCCATACCCTTGCCAGTGAAGTATTCCACCATGTCTGGGTAGGGGTCATAGCCTTCGCCGGGTGCCTCATTACGAGTGAGTTTCTTGAGGATCTCCAGGTCGGCGCCAGTGAGCTGCATAGGCTTGCCGGTGTT
The DNA here is from genome assembly GCA_033117895.1 of Extremus antarcticus. NCBI lineage: Eukaryota > Fungi > Ascomycota > Dothideomycetes > Mycosphaerellales > Extremaceae > Extremus > Extremus antarcticus. The sequence goes on from JAWDJX010000006.1 coordinate 317,348, forward strand.
GGGATCAGTGAGACCAGTCCATCCTTCGGGTATATCGATGCTGTCCAGAAGCGAGTCGAGTGCCTCGCCTTTCGCCGGTCGCGCAATTCGACGCCCATTGATGTCGTAGCCAATGTGCGGGTACTCGTCGTAGTATGTCAAAGGTATATCACCAATCGTGTTTGTGGGAACAAGAAAGTCGGAATCGTCGGAGTCGTAGTTGGGCTCAATCTCGTCGTAGATATATCGAGGCTCTCCATTCGCATCCACATCGATCCTAGTGAAGGTTCGACGCTTCTTGCCTTCAACTTCGAGCGGCTTCATGGGTGTTTCAGGCGAAAACGTGTTGATGTCGTGACCAGTATCACTGCCCATAAGCTTTTCTGGAGGTGTTTTTGGCCGTCCGTTGGTCTTGAGCTTCTCCATCTGGCCTCTGATATCGTCCTCATCTTCTGACGACGGGATCTCATCGCTGTCAATCTCGTCGTCGTCCAACTCATCCTCGTCTCCGTCCACATCTCCATCTCCGTCTTCAGTGCTGAACTCGTCCTCGCTTTCACCATCGTCGGAGAGCGCTCCATTGAGCACAACATTGTCCAGCTCTTCGTCAACTCCAGAATCCTCCTCTGGTCGCGGGACCTCAACGACCTTTCTCTTCTGTCCTGCTCGTTGCGCCATGATTGCAGAACCTACACAACAAGGTCCTCGGGTGCAGTCCTTTGCAACTTTCCTCTGCAGTTCTGGAGCTTCCAAAAATTATCTTCCAGAAATTTAAGCTTAAAGCTCGGCTCGGAGCATGCCGTCGAGATAGTCACGTGAACCGATTTCGAGCCCTACAACGACATCGCGGGTAGATGCCGCCAGGATCAGCAAGGTTGAACGGCTGCGGTGTCAAACTTGGGGCCGTCTGCTCGTGTCAAGACTTGGATGCGGCCAGCTGAGTCAAAGGACCAACGCTGCACCCGAGGCGGTGCCGTATAGTAGGTAGGTGTTGGCAGAGCATTCACGTTTTCTGAAGCTATTATTATATCATACACCTCTCAATATTCATCCGCTTTCGTTTCGGACGGAAGACAAGACCATCGTGACCTTCCGACGAAGCACAAGCGGTGAAGCCGAAGCAGATATGGAGGTGGACAACCAGGAAATGCATGCGGTGCAAACACAGCTACAAACGATGGACGAGCCAGCGATGAAGAGACGGGCGGCGTGCGATGAGTGCAGTAGGTCGACCTTGCCGCTGTATAATGTTGGTTGCCTGATAGTATATCCTCATAGGGACGAAGAAGCTCAAATGCACCGGCGAACAACCGAAATGCTCGAGATGCGTTCGAGAAGGCATAACATGCATGTACTCCGTTCAGAAACGGATGGGTCGACCAAAGAAGCGGCAGCGGACAGAGGATGAGGAGGACAACACCCTTATACTAAACGACGACCCCATGATCAACAACTCCAACCAAACCTGGCAAGCCGACTTCCCAACGGACGCCGCAGACTACAACATCCTCACCCCAGGCGGTAGCGTACAGCCCTGGCTCCTCGACTTCGACCCCTCCCTCGACCTCCCTCCAGACCTCACACCCGACAACAGCTCCACCAACTCCCCACCTCTCCTCAACCTCCCCCCCGAACTCCAACACACCCACACCCACACCCACAATCACCCCCTCGTCCTCGACCCAACCCTCACATCCGCCCACACAGCCAACCACGACGGCACCAACCTCGGCCTCGCCTGCACCGTCCTCCCTCCCTGCGCCTGCCTCAGCACAATGTACCTCACCCTCTCCAACCTGCAATCCATGGACCCCGCCTTTACCTTCCCCTTCTCGCTCCACCCGCTCCGCGCGGCAATGCAGACGGCGAATGACGTGCTCAATTGCGAGCACTGCCCTCAACGCTTCATCTCTGCGATTCAAAACACGCAGTTGATCGGCACGTTGATCATGTCCGTCGCCGAACGGTACGGGAAGATTTTGACCGCGATAAGCGAAGAGGCAGAGCGCGCGGGGAGGGAACGGGTGGAGAAGAAGTTCCGGCTTGCGGATTTGAATACGAGTACGGGGCATTTGCATACGAATGGGATTGGGTGCGCTGCGGCGTTTAACCTCAATCTTGAGGCGGGGGAGTGGAGGAGTTTGGCGAAGAAGGTTGTGAGGGCGGAAGTGTATGGGACTGGGGAAGCGAGCGGAGTGAGCGGAGCGAGCTACGGGGCCGGAGGAGGCCAAGGGAGCGCAGGAGGCCGGATGGGCGAAGGTCACGAGTGCTGTCCCTACTTCATGGGGATCGTTACGCAGATGGAGAACCGGCAGAAGTACTGGCATAGCAAGCCGATGCCGGATGATTTCCCGCGGGACTTTATCACGGGGGAGAAGATGGGTGGGGCGAATATACCAAAGGAGGATCATATATGTTTGAAATTCGTTGCGTTTGCGCGGAGGTTGTGTCAGGGCTTTGATTGGTCGTAGGAGGGTGAGGATGAGGGAGTGAGATGATGTGCGTGGAGTTGTCAGTGCTGTGAGCCTCGCCGGTAGGCAGTATGGGCTTGAGAGCAAGCGGAGCTTGGCTGCCCGCCCAGCCTCTAGGATTTCAGGCCTTCGTTACTAGATTACGTCGGTTGCGAAGGATGGATCTGAGGACATCTAGGTCTTGAGCTGCAAAGCGTCCTGCTCAGCCAACATATCGTCCAACTCCCTCTCCATCTACGCCCAAAACAGCGAAGCGCTCATCTCCTTCCTCACATCCATAACCTCATCCATCGCCTTGACCTTCGCTAAAAGTCATATACAAATCCGTCGCTTACTCTTGACATCCCGTTTCCCCAAGAACCTCCGCCGTCTCCGCTCCCAGTGCCGCTGGACATGCGGAGCAAGCTCAAAAACCCGCGGGACGTCGAGACTCTACCCCTGCGCCGCGGTAACCTTCTTCAACGTCTCCCGCGCCGTCCGGATCTTAAGCCCGATCCGCGCGTCGAGCTCAAAGGCCTCCCAGTTCTCCACCTTCGAGAGCGCGTCGCTGCATTGTTGCAGCTTCGCCTTCTCGCCGGAGTCTTTGCCGGCTTGGATCCAGTGGAGGACGGAGAGTTCGTAGTGCGCGACGGGTAGGGGCCAGGTGTCCGGGTTCTCGCAGGCTTTGAGCTGGGGGAGGTCGCGGGAGAGGACGTCCTGTGAAAAGGTGGATTTGGAGAGCTCGAGGTTGCCGGAGAAGCGTTGGCAGACGCCGCGGAGGAAGGAGAGGATGGCTTTTTCGTCTGCGGCTTCGGTTTCCCAGCTTGGGGTGGCTTCGGACCACGCGAGACGCTCGAGGGAGGTTTGGAGGAGGTCGGGGGTCATTCTGGTGAACCCACTCCAGAAGTACGTCATCTCGGTCGTTGGGCTCACGCCGACAGCGTCTACGAAGCTGCAACCGAGCGCCTTGGATCGAGCATCCCATTTGATGATCTTGCGTCCGACAAAGACATCGAAGGGTAGCTGTTTGGCCATGAGGCGCTTCTTGCCAGTATGCGAAGGCACCTCGCGGAGATATTTCTCGGCTTTCGCCGCATACTCGTCCGCCTTCGTTGGGTTTGTAGTCTTGTGTAACCGGTACAACTCGATGTTACAAGCACCTGCTATGTAATAGTACATCGCGTGACTCCAATTGTTGAGACCAACGCACTTGATGAACGAATCTGCACATTCCTCATACCTGTGCAGATAGAGCAGGCTGAGGCTTGTCTCGAACATAGCCAGTGCTTCGATCTGCTTGAGAGAAGACTGCGGACTGTTTTGCAGAATCTTGACTGAGTGCTCTAGCTTATGGTCGCGTGACAGCACTCTGCACTCTTCCAGTAGCCATAACTTGGACTTTGGATAGAGCTCTCGCATCTCGGACAAAAGATTGCGGAGCCTCTCCTCGGGCAGCGCATCCTTGGTGATGATGTCGCAGAACGCGATTGCAGCGTTGTGAAACCCGAGAGTGATGAGACCGGCCATCGCGCCATTCACGTTATGTTTGAACTTCGTGGCCGACCAGAGCATTCGGAGGCCCTCCTCGCGATCCCCTCGGAAGGAAAATAGATTAAGCAGCTTGCCAAATGCTGGTGGTATCATGCTTAGGAGAAGCTGAAGGAGGCCAAAGCAGAGGCCTGTTCCAGAGTGTATAAAGAGGTCGATCGGCTCCGAAGTGATCGTTCGGAAATCGATTTCTTGTTCGGCTTCGTAGGCCGCACCTTTCGAGTCGGCCTCCACGTCTGCGGGATATGCTCCAGTGATTGTGCTTGTCTTCTCCAGATCCGAGTCTTGTAGATTCAGTCCATTCATGTTGGGTAGGTCTAGATGTCCCTTGTACTCGCCAGGAACTGCGTCGTCAGATAGATCGTCTTCAGCGTCTACAAATTCAAGGTCAACATCCTCTTCATCTGAACTTGTGGGCGTAAGGGTACCAGAAGGTGGTTCTTTGGGGCCCGTGTAGCTCGTCGTCTCACTCGGAAGCGTTGTAGAAGAATTGGCAGCCGAGGACGACTTCGAGCCCGCATTCGACTTGCCGTGTGCCCGGAGATACCTCTTCTCGGCCTCGTTGATCTCATACAAGGTAGTGAAAGCCTTCCGCAGCTTGTAGAATCCTCTCAAGCTCTCCGTCAAGCTCTCATTCAACACAGCAATGACAGCAGACATTAGTTGAGCCTCGGCATGGCAGAGTGCATACTGGGCGCCTGGAGCATATATCTGGCTCTGGAAGGATGTGGAATGGTCTCGCTGGGCTCGTCGCAGGTACTCGGCCGCTGACTCTTCTGCTTCTGCTATTCGAGCCGCAGCCTGTTCCATGACTTCCTTCTCGAATCCGAGTGTGGCTCGTAGGAAGAGTGCTGTTGCTCGCCCTAGCTTATGGAATGGAGATGTTCCTTTGCTCAGTTCTAGTTCTGCCTGCTCAACCTCGTCGTTTATGATAAGGGCAGCGGATGCCATAGCTTCTTGCAGCGCGGAGTGTTCGTCGAGGGCAGTCATTGACTTGCTCGTCGAGGAAGGAAGGCCTTTGGCGCCCAGCCATCCTCCCATGCGTCTCATGGTGGCGGTCTCGATAGGTTCGACGATCTAGGTGCGCTGTGAGCGTGCGGAGAGATCTCGAGGTCACCTATCAACTCCCAGGACCAAGAAAACGGTGAAGACAGAAGTGTAAGAAGAATGAAATGCGGAAGGATGTTGGATGAAGTGACAAGCCTGGACACGTGCATATTCACGTCATGATAGCTGGCGGATCGCACCTGCATGCAATATGCATATGCATATGCATCGCGTGCTGACTGCTCCCTCTTTCTGCATGAGGACTCTCCGCGGTATTGGCAGCAGCTGCAAATCGCGTTGATGCGAATACGAGCGCAAGACAACCGCCACCCCGTCTGTGAATGGCAGCGGAAGTGAAGCGTCGTTGGAGTGCCAGTACTTTATTTGCTGACTCGCGAGCGGAGATCAAAAAGTCGAGTTGTTGACCAAACTAGACGACGACTACCACGACCGCCAGGCCTAGCCAGCCGCCCTACGTGACATGATGTGTGGTGACGGTTGACTGTTACTGACCATTGTGAAGAAACGGCAGTCAAGTACCCGCCAAACGGCGGCGGCGGCAGACCACGTGCTCACCCGGCACCACCGAGACCTCCGCAACCTTCAGCTGACTCGAAGCATGTGCTGCTCCGATTCCAACCTTTCTTAAAGACACAACTTCTTCACGACACACTCCAACACCACCGAACAGTGAAGAATACTGCCCAATATGAGCGCGTGGAAGGCAGCGAAGACGTCTGAGGGCAAGGTGTACTACTACAAGGTCGGCACCCAAGAGACGTCGTGGACGAAGCCAGAAGACTTTGTCGACGAAGCACCACCGACATCCTTCACCCCGAATGCCCCGTCCGCGGCCGATGGGACATGGATCGAGACGAAGACCACAGACGGCAAAGTCTACTACTACCACAGTGTCACCAAGCAGACCAGCTGGACCGTGCCAGAAGGCTATCGCCCACCACAGCAGAGTGCAGCTCCTCCATCAAACTTTGTTGCTGGAGGTGCCCGCAACTTCAGCAACCAGGAGCGTGAGAACACAGACCGCCGCATCGAGCGCCGCCCGGACAGAGATCACGGTCTGCCGCAGAAGCCCAACTTCGACGGTGGCAGAGGTGGTGGACAGCCGTGGGAGCAGAGGCAAGAAAATACAGGCTACCGCGGAGCAATGCCAGTGAAGACCGACAAGCCTGAATACGCGACACCCGAGCAAGCTGAAGAGGCCTTCTTCACACTCCTCCGCAAGCACAAGATCTCATCGGATGCTGCGTGGGAAGATGTGTTGCGCACCGTCATCAAGGAGCGCGACTTTCGGGCGATCGACGACCCGAGAGATCGGAGATCGGCATTCTACAAATACTGCACCGAAATGCGGACTCAGGAAATCGACAAAGCGAGAGAGCGTAGCGCGAAGCTCAGGCAGGATTTCTTGAAGATGCTGTCCACGCACGACGAGATCAAGCATTCCACACGTTGGAAGACAGCACGTCCCATCATTGAACTTGAAGTGGCCTTCAAGAGTGCTGGCGATGATGATCAGCGCAGAATGCTGTTCGAGGAGTATTCCTCAAAACTCAAGAAGAAGCACGCCGAGGACCAGATTGAGCAGCATCGGAAGGGCCTGCGGGAGCTGCATAACATGCTACAAGTTTTGGTCACCGACTCCGACACCAAATGGCATGATGCGAAGGAAGCCGTCCTCAACAACGAACGCTTCAATACAGACGAGACCTTCACTACCATCACCAAGCTCGACATCATCAATGCCTTCGAGAGTCACATCAAGACACTCGAGCGCGTGCGGAACGAAACAGCACAGATCGAGAAGAACATGCAGTATCGTCGCGACCGCCAAACCCGCGATGCTTTCAAGCAGCTTCTGCAAGAGTTGCGCATCAAAGAGAAAATCACTGCAGTCACAAAGTGGACCGATGTTCTGCCACTGCTGGTTGAAGACAAGCGCTATATCAACGCTGCAGGCAATCAGGGTAGTTCACCGCTCGAACTTTTCTGGGATGTCATCGACGAGGAAGAACGCACGCTCCACATCTTGCGTGAGAATGCTCTCGATGTTCTCGAGGCGAGGCAGTTTGAGATGGTTTTAACAACAACTCTGGACGATTTCTCTCAGATCATGGCGGCAGATAAACGCACTCGAGGCTTGACAACCGCGCAACTAACTCTGGTGTATGACAGTCTCATGACTAAGGTCAAAAAGCGTGCAGCCGACGACAAGATGCTGAGTGAGCGCTCTCAACGCAAAGCCATCGACGCTCTCCGCAGTGTGATTAAGCATCTCGAACCGCCAGTCCGCAGCGCCGACGCTTACGAAGATATTGCTCCTCGCCTTCATTCTTACGAAGAGTACAAGGTTCTCGACGACGAAGGCAGAAAGACAGCATTCGACAAGCACATCCGTCGTCAAAAGGAGAAGGACGAAGAGCGTCATCGAGACCGTTCACGCCGCGACCGTGACCGTAATGGCTCCCGTCGCGACCACGACAGAGACCACGACCGTCGTCGCCGCAGTCGCTCACCGGAGATCGACGCCTATGCGGCCGACCGCAACAGGGCCCAAGCTGATCGCGAGCGCCAGTACCGCAAACCCTCCTTCGGCATCACCCCGCCACCGCGCGAACGCAGAGACGACAGGGAGGATCGGGGCTATCGCCGCGACAGGCGCGAGAACATGCACGAGCGTGAGAGAGTTGACCGGGAGCGTGTGCGCGACAGGGGATACGTTAGCCGTGCGGATCCTCGTGACCGTGAACGCGTGCTGGACTACGGAGACGAGGATGCGGTAGGGAGCCGTCCAGGCTCTGTACGGAAGAGGCGCGAATCGGAAGGTACCAATGGCGGCGGTAGAGAGGCCAAGGTAAGTCGATTCTCCTACTGAACAACACGTCACAATCTCTGACGACACACAGCGCTCTCGCCGCAGCGGACGCTCCCCGGAGCCCGCGCCGATGGAGATGGACGACAACGCCCCCGCCCTGCAGAGCGGCAGCGAGGAAGGTGAGATTGAGGAGGTAGAGACATAGGATCCCTCACCTATTATTGGTACATCCCCCGAGCAGAATACGACAGCACTACCCTATCACATCCCGAACCCGGTTGCTCTACCGCAGACCGGTCTCACGGCGAGTATTACACCAGCTGCTATTGTCCCGGCCGCTATCATACCAGCCAGCATCAGAACCCTCGTCAACCAACGCCTAGACGAGATCGCCGAGAACGCGGTCCAGAATCCCAACGCAGCGTATCAGCAGACCATTCAGCTCATCTCCGAACTCGAGACGGGGGCGTGGGACGCGAAGCGGCTGGCCAGCGCCATCAGGTACAGCATGAGGGGACACTAGCTGTGTCTCCTCTTACTGGCTTGTATGCGCGCGCATCTCGGAGAGGAGTCGGAGGAGAGGTGGAAATGGAGGTAGCACGACGTACGTTTCTTATCAGTGCGACTTTTTCTGGGCGGTAATGGGACTGAGAGTATACGTTAAGCAGCAAGCATCGATATTGCTTTTCACAACACAACTCCACTCAAGAATGCAAGGCAAGGGAAGGGATCGGAACAACCCACAGGTGAGTATATTTTAACGCATCAACCAGCATCGACATCGCTTTCAACAAGCCGTCGATGGTTTCATCAAATGTGGACATTGCATTCAACAAATGTCGACGTCAATTTTTGCTCAGTCCATTCAACAAGATAAGGGACAAATGAAAGATTGCTTGGGCGGGAACGGATTCAAAGGAGTGACATTAGGTAGGTCTGCAGGCCCGCTCAAGGCTTGCAAAATACCTTGGAAAACCCGTCAAAACCCGCCGCCTTCTTCCTTTCATATCTCGTTCGATTCGTTCGTGCATCTGTTTGCGGGGCCGTTGGCGGTAAGTAGACGGCGAAGCGCTATCATCGAGTCCCATTCTGTGAATCATCACGTTGACCTCGTAGCGGGTGTGTCGTCATCCATGTTCTCGTGGCGTGGTCGAGGAGGTTGAGCTCTCAGCTCACGTGACGGACGATGGGCTCCCAGGTAAGGATATCCTCATCGTCGTCTACCTCTCCACCCTCCCCCTCCTCCTCTAACACCTCATCGGCGCCGCTCTTGAAGCCGCGCTTGCGTTTCGTGCCGATGGTTGGGACGTTGGGCGCGGAGCCTACATTGTTCTGTTCGAAGATCACAGGGACGCCCTTTAGGACTCTTCTTCGAGGAAGAACTGCGGGTGTCAAGGTTAGCAAGAGTACATCTGTCCACGCAAAAGCACAACTCACGTAATTTCCATTACTCTTCTGCTCAGTATCCAACTGCGAGTCCAGCTTGTTGATGCGCGGACGGTACGTATTCGGGTCCCTACGGAAGGTGACGTTCAAGCTCTTCAGGAAGCGGTTGCAGCCCGTCAGCAGACTCTCCGGTGTGTTCGCACGGGACTTGATAGATGGCTGGCCGTCGAAGACGATGACGCGGTCGGCGAGGTACGTGGCCATGATGAAGTCGTGCTCGACGACGAAAGCGGTCTTCTTGGAGTGCATGATGAACCGCTTGATCACGCGGGCAGCGATGATGCGCTGTTCCGAGTCCAGGTACGCGGACGGTTCGTCGATGAGGTAGATATCCGCCGGGAGGCCGAGGGCGAGCACGATGGCGACGCGCTGGAGTTCTCCACCAGAGAGGTTCTGCACTTCCTGGTCGATGAAGTCGTCGAGACGGAGGGGCTTGTAGACATCCGTCTGGAACTGCGGGCTCAGGAACGAAGCCTTGATCTTCTTGAAGAAGAGCTGGCGGACCGTGCCCTGGAACTTGGGCGTGATCTTCTGCGGCTTCATGCTTATATGCATAGCCGGGATAGTCTTGCCGCCGTCTGGCTTCTCGGCGCCCGCGAGCATGCGGCAGAAGGTCGTCTTGCCCGTACCATTCTCGCCCATCATAACGACGATTTCTGAGTCGGTGAACTCGCCGCTCTCAACCGTAAGGTTGAAGCCTCCGAGCGTCTTGGTCATGTCAGGGTAGGAGTAGCCGCGAGCTTTTTCGTTCTGGTAGTCTTCGCTTGCTTCCGCAATACGGAACTGCAAGCTTTCTTCTCGGAAACGCAAGTTCTCGGTTGGAACGTTGCCGTCGAGGAAGATGTTGATGCCTTCGCGGACGGAGAAGGGGGCGGTGACCACGCCGTAGACTGCTGGCTTGCCGTAAAGGACGCAGATGTAGTCCGAGAGGTAGTCGAGGACGGACAAATCGTGCTCGACGACGATGACGAAGCAGTCTGGACGTAGAAGGCTGCGAATCAGGGCACCAGCGGCCAGACGCTGCTTGACATCCAGGAAAGAGGACGGCTCGTCGAACATGTAGCTGCGAGATATCAGCCACGTGTTGTGCGAAGGAAGTGAGGGTAAGGACTTACACGTCTGCTTTCTGCACGCACACCATAGCGATGGCAAAGCGCTGAAGCTCACCTCCCGACAAGAGGTCGACGTCACGGTCCCAGACTTGATTGAGTTCTGTATAGTGATTAGCAACACTTCTTCACCTCACGTGGCTCCTGCACTCACCGAGCACGTCTGCAATCTCCTCCATACGCTCTTGTCCGACTTGGCATCTCTGCTTCATCTGATGGCCGACGGAGCGGTTCTCGCCCTTGACAGCCTTCGGGATCTGGTCAACATACTGCGGCTTGGTGACGGCCTTGAGATTGTCCTCGAGGACCTTGGTGAAGTAGTCTGCCCGACATTAGCCTAACACTCCAAACTGACTTATGTCCCACCCACTCTGCAACTCCGACCCTCTGAAGTACTTCAAGATCTCCTCCCAATCCGGTGGGTCATCGTATCGACCAAGATTCGGCTTGAGCTTGCCAGCCAGGATCTTCAGCGCCGTGCTCTTTCCGATACCGTTCGTTCCAACCAATCCCAAAACTTGCCCAGGCCTCGGCATAGGCAGACGATGTAGCTTGAAGCTGTTGGCGCTGTAGCGGTGGGTGACCTGCGTCTCGAGGTTGGTGGGCAAGTTGATGATGTTGATGGCGTCGAAGGGACATTTCTTAGGGCAGATACCGCAGCCGATGCAGAGGCGTTCGGAGATGAAGGCGATTTTGCTGGTGGGGTCGACTTCGATGCAGAGCTTGCCTGTGCGGACCACGGGGCAGCTCTTCTTGCATTCCTGTGGGAGCGATTAGAGTCGAGGGACGGTGATGGGTGGGTGGTGTGGTGGACGTACTTGTCGGCATTTCTTTGGCTTGCCTGTATATCGCTGTCAGTACACTGGCCATGTCCCACCATCCTCGAGTACTCACACTTGTCCGAGTTGACCTGGGAACATCGAGTCACGTTAGCAGCTGCAATCTACAGGATGGCTCCCTTTCGTGCGTTTGGCTTACGATCGCCTAGAGTTGATCCGACTGTCAGCAAACCTCTTCGATTAACTCATTCATTAGGGGGGCATACAATTCTGGTCAGCTTGTCCCCCATGGTGTGATCGATTGCCCGTCGGCTTGATGAACACGGTGTAGTCGATTTGAAAAGGTTTTGCCTGGGCTGGTGTTCTCCAGTGTCGATGCCTTTGTAGCAGAATTGTTGCTATTCACCGTCGACAAATTCATCAATCGCGGTATGCGCGGGCCGGTAATAGAAATCTTTGAGAGTCTGATTGGCGAGTTGTACGGAGTAGTGGGGTTTGGCAGAGTAGAAAAGCCAAGGCTCCCTGCTTGCGGAGCGTTCTGAGATTCGAGCCGAGCGTCCTTCCAGCTTCACTTGAACAACGCCCTTCGACGACCTGACCACCCCACCCACACCACCTCCTGTACAATCATACCGCCACCGAGGCCCCATTCACCATGGCCTGTGAGTAGCTCCTTTCACTTACTTTCTGCAGTTTACAGCGTCCAGTCCGACTTCACCGAGCGCAGTACAGCCGCCTGGTCACCCATCACAGGAGCCTCGATCGACACATGTTCCATCATTTCTCATCCAGCAGGGCCTCCGGAGCACCGATGGCAGTCGTCCTGGGACCTTGAGAGCGTGCTGGTTGCAGCTGAGACGTCCACGTGTCACCGGTCCGCTTCACACGCCCGCCCGAGGCCGTATCCCCCATCTCATCACCACGCCTCATATCTCGATTCGAGTCCGGACGACCTGATAGCGACATCGACATCGACACTTTACGCGGGGGACCTGGTCGCCTGGTCACACTGTGCCGGCACGCAAATTTTCACTTTCAGGCGACAGCTGTAGCCCGAGCAATCTCGCTGACTTCACTTGACACAGCGGGGCCCATACTCCTACCCACCCATCCCCACCCAACCGGCGACATGTCTTTGACGAACGGACACTCGACCGAGGTGGATGAGAGTCGTCTCGGACCATCTCCGCCCTCTCGACGCAGCGAAAGCGAGCTGTCCGACCTCAATGAGCTCCCGACCACCACAATGTCATCAGCAAGCCCTCCAGACGATGCCGACGCTTCAGAGGACGACGCAATACATGACATGGCTACTTCGGAGCTCGATGACGAAGATGATGCGCCCGGTGAGGAGGACGCAGATTTCGATGAAGAGACTCCACCACCCGCTGCTGGAAGTCGTATGCGACAGGACGAATCCATGTCGGAGGACAGTGGACGGCCTGGGAAACGGAAAGCAGACGATGTAGAAGACGAAGAGTTCATGAAGCAGAACCCGGAGTTGTACGGCTTGCGGCGTAGTGTAAGTGCGTGACAAGCCTCACCATCCAACCACTGCTAATACCTCCTTGTAGGGCCGGGCGAGACCAACCCGTCGAGTGGTACGTGCCCACTGTCTGCATATGATGTGCTTCATATACTGACAACAATGCGCAGGTTGGTAGCTCGGATGAAGATGAGGATGACGACGACGTCAACACAGGCCGTCGGCGGAAGCGCCAAAAGACCTCTGGTACGAGGCCTGGTATGTATCACTGTCGCCAGCCTACCCTGCTTCATCATGGCACATGTACTGACTACCAGTGAAGCCTCCACAAGAGGAGACGTCGCCTCTGAGCCGTCGTTGTCAGAACTCGACTCAGAACCGGACGATGTCTACGGCGGTCAGCGCGGCCGCACCTTCGCCAAGAAGCATCGGCAAAGGTTAAAGGCTGTGGGCTCTGGTGGCGATACTCCAAACCTTAGCGAGGTTCGATTCTCCACTAGACGTGCTGCTAAGATCACGACGTACAACGAGGACGACGACCTCGGTCTCAGCGAGGAGGACACCGAGAATACAACGCCATCCTACTGGACTTATGTCGACGACACCACCCCAGCCATTGACCAAGTGCTGAATCACAGACTGAAGGAGGGCGCCGTGTCAGCAGAGGCCGAGAAGCATGACTTCGAGTTCTTCATCAAGTGGCAAGGTCGGGCGCACTACCACTCGACATGGGAGCCTTGGGCAACTCTCGCCTCCTATCGCGGGTTCCGCCGACTCGAGAATTACTTCCGGAAGATCGTGAAGGTGGATCTCCAAGTCGCGCACGATCCGGACATCCCGCCCGAAGACAAAGAGAAGTGGAATCTCGACCGCGAAGCATACCTCGACTCCCTCAATGACTATATGAAGGTTGAGCGCGTTATCGGTGCAAGAGATGGCGAGGAAGACGTGGAGTACTACATCAAGTGGAAGGGCCTGTTTTATGATTCGTGTACGTGGGAGAGTGCTGCCTTGATCAGCGAGCTGGCCCAGACACAGATCGACCGCTACCTCGACCGCTCGTCCAAGCTCCCAACATCAAATGCGAACGAGACAAGGCTGTCGACCCGCTCCGACTACAAGCCTTTCAGGACCCAGCCATCGTACATCAAAGGCGGGGAGCTCAGAGAGTTTCAGATCCACGGTCTGAACTTCTTGGGCTACCACTGGTGTAAGGGCAACAACGTCATCCTTGCCGACGAGATGGGCTTGGGCAAAACTGTCCAGACTGTGGCGTTCATGAACTGGCTCCGACACGATCGCGGCCAACAGGGACCATTCATCGTTGTTGTTCCTCTCTCCACCATGCCAGCCTGGGCGGATACTTTCGACCTCTGGACGCCAGATATGAACTATGTCGTATACAATGGCAACGAAGCCGCACGGAAGATCATTCGAGAGAACGAGATGCTCGTGGACGGCAGGCCAAACAAAGTCAAGTTCAACGTACTCTTGACAACCTACGAGTACATCCTGGTCGACTCTGGGTTCCTGTCGCAGCTGAAATGGCAGTTCATGGCCGTGGACGAGGCTCACCGATTGAAGAATCGGGAGTCGCAGCTGTACGCCAAGTTGATGGACTTCGGCGCTCCGAGCAGGCTGCTCATCACCGGAACGCCTATGCAGAACACTCTCAGCGAACTCTCGGCGTTGATGGACTTCCTGATGCCTGGCAAGATCTACGTGGAGGAAAACATCGATCTCGCCTCCGAGCATGCAAGCAGAAAGCTCGCTGAACTCACTGATGCCATCTCGCCTTACATGATCCGACGAACGAAGCAGAAGGTCGAGAACGACTTGCCGCCGAAGACCGAGAAGATCATTCGTGTCGAGCTGGCTGACGTCCAGCTGGAGTACTACAAGAACATCTTGACGAGGAACTACGCAGCACTCAACGCCGGTCCGAAAGCACAGAAGACGTCACTGCTTAACGTGATGATGGAGCTGAAGAAGGCCAGCAACCATGCCTTCATGTTCCCGAATGCCGAGGATCGAATACTTGCTGGGAGTGATAGCAGAGAAGACCAGCTGAAGGCCATGATCACCTCCTCCGGCAAGATGATGCTCCTTGACCGGCTATTGACTAAGATGAAGAAAGACGGTCACAGAGTACTCATCTTCAGCCAGATGGTAAAGATGCTGGACATTCTTGCAGACTACATGCAACTGCGTGGCCATCAGTACCAGCGATTAGATGGCACCATCGCTGCTGGGCCGAGACGTATGGCCATTGACCACTTCAACGCACCTGGAAGCAATGATTTCTGCTTCTTGCTGTCGACGCGTGCGGGTGGGCTCGGTATCAACTTGATGACCGCAGACACCGTCATTCTCTTCGACTCCGACTGGAATCCACAAGCCGATCTACAAGCCATGGCCAGAGCACATCGCATTGGTCAGAAGAATCCTGTCACGATCTACCGACTGGTATCGAAGGACACCGTCGAAGAAGAGATCCTCGAACGCGCTCGCAACAAGCTCATGCTTGAGTTTATTACTATTCAGCGTGGTGTCACCGACAAAGATGCTCGGGAACTTGGTGACCGCATGGCGAAAGCTGGTGCAAATACCATCGAGCCCACCTCTTCCGATGACATCTCGCGCATCCTCAAGCGCCGAGGCCAGAAAATGTTCGAGCAGTCTAACAACCAGAAGAAGCTTGAAGAGCTTGACATTGATGCTGTCCTCGAGAACGCCGAAGAGCATAGGACAGAGCAGCCTGAAGGCATGACCACGGATGGCGGCGAGGAGTTCCTGCGCAGCTTCGAGTACACTGATGTCAAGCTTGATCTTGAGTGGGACGACATCATCCCCAAAGATCAGCTCGACAAGATCAAGGAAGAAGAGCGCAAGAAGGCGGAGCAAAAGTATCTCGACTCGGTCATCGAAGAAAACCAGCCTCGCAAGCGGAAGGCACCTGTCGACGAAGCACGTGAGCAGCGCGCTGCTAAGAAGAGAGCTCGAGATCTCGCGGCTCAAGCTGCTGCTGGCGAGGATGGTGAGTCTGACGACGAGTCCGACACTGGCCAGGATCCAAAGCGACCACTCGGCGAGAAGGAGTGCCGCAATCTACTCAAAGCATTCGAGCGCTGGGGCTGGATTGAAGAGAAGCCTGACGAGGTCATGCGAGAGGCCAGGCTCATTGGCCGCGACAGGGATACTGTCACGGCGACCCTGCACGACATCCACGACACTGCAGTACGGCTGCTGAAAGAGCATGCAGACGAACTTGCGGAACTGGAGCGGTCGAGTTCCAAGCCGGTCACCAAGAAGGACAAGAAGGCCGTGTTGTTCGACTACAATGGCGTCAAGCGTCTCAATGCGGAGACCCTGGTCGAACGACCTCTGGAGCTACGCATGGTCCGCGATGTAGTCAGCAGCACCCCAGACTGGAGGAACTTCAGGGTACCCGAAGCGTCGAAGCCAGCGACGTACACGTCTGAATGGGGTGCACGAGAAGACGGCATGCTCTGTGTTGGCATTGCAAGACATGGCTACGGCTCCTGGGTTCCCATCCGTGACGACCCTGAGCTGGGCATGCAAGACAAGTTCTACCTCGAAGAGCACCGCGTTGAGAAGAAGGAAGAGCGCAACAAGGCCGAAGAGAAGGTCGTGGCAAAATCGCCAGGCGCTGTCCATCTCGTCCGTCGAGCCAACTACCTGCTGAGTGTCCTCAAAGACAAGACGAGCAATGGAACCAACCAAGCTGCCAAGAGAGCGCTGGAGAATCATCACCGCAACAACCGCAGGCACATGGGCCAGTTTCACGGACGCATGTCGACACCGGCTCAAGGCAGTCCTGCGCCCAGTGGACTTCGCAAGATGCAGTCTAACGAGGACACTCGTCACAGGTCTCACAACAGCACGGATCGCCACGTGCACGGCTCGCCCAATGGTCATAGAAAGAGCAATGAGCATGACCGTCACAAGCAACGTCACTCCGAAGACCATCGATCGCAACACCAACGGGTGGGCAGTTCGCAGACCAACGGTATGAAAGCGAAGGACGACCTCGAAGACCGTGTCCGGAAAATGTTGGATCCGATCAACGCCTACCTCGTCAAAGTGTCCGGCGCTTCGAAGAAGAAGATTCCAGACAATGATCTGCGACTCAAGATCATCAAAGAGACGCTGCTGAAGATCGGCAAGCACATTACTGCGGTCATCGAGAAGAACGGCTTCAAGGCGCTCGAGGCGAAGTTGTGGGAGCACGTGTCCGAGTACCACTGGCCACAGGCGAAGCAGCAAGACAAGAGGGTGCCCGGGACCAAGCTGAAGGATATGTTTGCCAGATTGGCGGAGAAGGAGACTGCGGCGGCTGCTGCAGAGAATGGTGCTGTGAAGCAGAAGACTGCCGTTGATGCGAAAGCACCACCCGCGGCGCCACACACGAATGGGGCGCGATCGGTTGTCAAGAAGGAGGAGACGCCGAACACGGAGCGCAAGGTTGCAGACGTCAAGCCAGAGCCTTCCCCACTCGCGAAGGAGAGCAGTTACGCACTGTCGACCAATGGGGCGGTGAAGCGCGAGAGTGAAGATGTCCCACGAGAGGTTTCGAAGATGGACATCGATGGTCCGGATGTGAAGCAGGAGAGGCCAGCAACAGCTGTGAGAGCGACCGGGGAATAGTGTTGCCCCGGGTTTCGATTTCGATGAGCATTTACAACCACGCATGCATCGGGTGAGGCCCGTAATGTAGGCGGCGCGAAGGAACAGGCTACGGACGAGGGCATTGGTATGGAATGAGGTATGGGGTTTGTCTGAATCATAGCGAGGTGTTCATTGTTACGACCCATCATTGAGGTCAGGGTATGGCGGGATAATGCACTCATTCGAGTGTTCTGTGCAGGGGATTAGCGAGCATGGTACGGGAATCACTCGGAGATGAAGCTGAGCATGCGATGGTCAGCACCCACTTGCAGCTTGTCCATAGAGCATAGCCGCACCGGACATCTGTTCGAGAGTACAGCGTGTCAATCAAGAGACATGTACAACACTTCATCTCTCAACCCATTTCCTGTACATGTAATATATACTACCAACTCCCAAACCACTTCTTCCTCCCCACCACCGGCTTGCCCTCGAAATCCACATACTCCTGCTCCCCAGCACCTCCTCCTCGCACCTCAGCCAACCCCGCCACCTCCCCGCCCTCCTTCATCCCCGGCCCCATAACCTCTGCATCGCTCTTCGCCGTCCAGCCCCCGAACCCTCCGTCATCTAGCCCATGCGCTTTCCTAAACTCGCTCCGCTTCCGCACATCCTCCACCTTCTGCCTCCGCCGCTCGCCTGTCTCCTGCGAGACGTGATCAACGTGCATCTGGTACACCTCCGCGTAGCGCCGTAGGTACGTGGCCGGGTGCGCGAGGAACATGGAGTTCGGGGGCAGGAGGTGCGCGAAGGGGGTGTTGTGGAGGAAATCGCCTATCCAGATGAACAAAACCAAGGAGACGAGGATCGAGAGTGTTATCCAGACGTGTAAGAGGCGGTTGGTCAGGAAGGAGAACATCCAGGAGCCTTCGGCAGGCATCATGTTGGGGTAGCGTTTTTTTTGTTGTTCGGAGGTTAGGGGGGCGCCGGGGTAGGCTTTGGGTTGTTGGCGGCGGGGGAGGCGGGCGCCGTGGGAGGGGGGGTTGAAGCGGTCGGGTTTCTCGAGGACTCGGGGTTTGGGGGGGGCGGTGGAGGCATGTCGGAGGAGGGGAATGGGTGAGATGAGGCGGTGGCGCAGTTGTTTGGAGTGGAGGGTGAGACTAGCTCGAGGTACTGCTAGTTTTAGAGATGACATTGTCGAGGTCATGAATGGGGTTAAACCATTGATCGAATAAAGGTCAGATGAAGTTGATGGTATCCAACTCGGTCCAGAGTCCCAGGACTTGTTTCTGCCACGTGACCCGGACCCGCGAGGCCGGCAACGACGGACGATGCAGATGCAGGGCAAGGCAAGCACATGCAGCCCTCCGTCGATTCGGCAGCAGCATCCTGCGTGCATGGATCTTCACCGCACCACCTGCGACTGCGCCGCGTTGTTGAGAAGCTGACTGCATATACCCACTACCTCACATTGCAGCGATATGTATCGTAGGGCTGAAGCTACGCCACCACATCAGGTCAGTCTCCCCACACACTATCGCCTACCAGATGGACGATCTCACGCAAGCCTCTCCTTCGTGCTGCGGCCCGTCAGGCGGCCGTCGCTAGTCGCTGGTGTGCAGATGTGAGATGTGATATCAAACGCTCATGGCCAGCCTGACTGATCGACATGCGCTGGCCTCGGTGGTTGATTGCACAAAAGACTCAGACAAATCGCTGACAATGACGATAGAGGAGACCGAAACCATGAATCTACCGCCTCTGGAGACGCCGGTGCTCAAGGTGAGCCGGCCAGTTGCTGTAAGTCTGAAGTATATCATCTCGTCTTTACACCTAGCATCACTGACAAGCAAACAACAGGCCTGCAGTCGCTGTCGAAACGCAAAGATCAAGTGCGATGGCAAGCTCCCAGCATGCTCTTCTTGCGAGAAGAACGGTCGAGCCGCCGAGTGTACGAGCACGAATGACCAGTTTGCGAGAGGTAAGGAGCGCAGCTATGTTTCGACTCTGGAGACTCGGCTCGACAAGATCCAGGCCAGACTGGATGAGGCACGCGCGAGGAAGCCGTCGGTGATCGATGTGCCTGAGGAGGAGTCCGCGACTGCGGCGCCCTCACGAAGGCCCTCCCGCCACATCAACCCAAATGAGCCTCCCACGCCGA
Organism: Extremus antarcticus; assembly: GCA_033117895.1. Lineage (NCBI taxonomy): Eukaryota > Fungi > Ascomycota > Dothideomycetes > Mycosphaerellales > Extremaceae > Extremus > Extremus antarcticus. The sequence goes on from JAWDJX010000006.1 coordinate 336,815, forward strand.
CAACGAGCCGGCTCATGCAACGAAAGGAGGTTACGGCCATGGATGATCTGGTCTCGGACTTTGGGTTTCTGTCGGTCAACGCGACCGCTCGCGACTTTTATGGCTTTACTACTGCCATGTCTTACGCGCGACTCATACTGTCCGCCTGCTCGAAGGACGAACTGCCGCAAGGGCTCGTGAAGGCGCTGCCACCCCGGCAGACCGCAACGATGCTCATCCAACACTACATGGACAACATCTTCGTGCTGTTGCCGGTACTCGACGAAGCAATGTTCTATGCATCAGTCGATAACGTCTACTTGAAGGGCTTCCGGCAAGCTGATGCTCTGGATCACTGGATGGTGCGCATGGTCCTGGCAGTCGCAACCAGTTCGAGGTCTCAGCAAAGAGGTGACCCGCAGTATATGGACGGCATCGGCCATGTTTGCGCAGCTCTGGATCACGCGGAAGCTGTTCTGCATCCGGGCAACATTTCTGGGGTACAGGCACTGTTTCTGCTGACGCAGTATGCCATGCTAGACCCACATCACTTCGACTCATGGGGTCTGATCGGAGCTGCCTCACGCGCTATGACCGATCTTGGTTTACATCAGGATCCGCCAAAAGGGACGCCCATGCCGAGAGGAAAGCTGGAGCTGCGAAGACGGGTATTCCACTGCATCTACACGCTTGACAGGTCTACCTCGCTTGTACAGACTCGAGCCTTCTCATTCTCGGACAACAGTGCGAAAGTCAAGATACCATTTCACAAGCAGCCGAACTCAGCACCAACGAGTCCTGCTGCGAACGGGTCTCAGCCACACCGATGGCTCCACTCGTATGAGCATGCCTTGGATCTCATCAACCTCCGCAAGTTCCAATCAGTCTGGTACGCGGAGCTGTTTCAGTCTGGTCGCACTCCATGGGAAGAATCATATCCATTTCTCTGGGACACCTGCGATGAAATGCGAAAGTGGTTCGAAGAGCTCTCGCCTACCATGCCTGCTCACTTGCACCGTTTCTTCGAGCTGGACTTGTTCTATTCGTACGTCTATGTGCTATCGCCATCGCCTCGGGTGCCGACTATCCATCCGTTCGCGCAAAGACTCATCTTCGAGTACTGCATGCGGTACGCCGAGATGATGACGGACTTGATCAGCGATCCTGCGTACACGGCGCCCTTAACCTTCTACGATGCTATGAGAGTGTACATGACAGGACGGCAGTTTCTAGATGTCCTGCTGCACAACACTGATATGCTACTGAGTGGCACGATTCCACCTCACCCAGAGGTAAAGCCTACTACAGCACCGCCGCCGCCTGTGCCTGTGCCTCGTCTGCCACCAGGACAGACTGTCCAGCATTTCAACATCATTCGAAGCATCAATTGTATCACTCAGATCACGACATGTCTTGAGCGGCTTGGTGTTCGCTTTGGCTACATGAGGTAAGTGATAGCATGAGACGTACATTCAGAAACTGACATGTATACAGCTGGAACCAGCGATATCGCAACGAGACAACGGCCACTCTCGACATATTACGGCAACGTCTGCGCGAGTATGACGAAGTCGGCGGTCCAAGGAGACCGAGCATGTGGCATGGCGGATCCATTGGCTCCAATCCTAGTAGTAACGGGAGCTTTGCGTACCATTCGCCCCAGCAACATACCTCGCAGACGACAATTGGGTACGCGCCGCACCACCAGCAGAGCTCACCACCATCGGTGCGGCCAGCGTCTGGATACGTCGAGCCGCAGATTAGCCAGGGGCAGTACGGCCAACAGCCGGCGATGCAGCAGTACAACATGCCACCGCAGTACAACCAGACTCAACAGTCATACAACCGTGCCCAACAACCGCAGTTCGCCTTCAACGAGCCCGTCTATCGAGCGCCAGCATATTCTGCTGCGCCCAACCAGCAATTCGCCGCATGGGGTGGTTATGGTGGAACATCCATGCCAGTGGAAGAAGAGAATCCTGTACCGCCCAAAGCAGTCTCCTGGGAAACCAATAATAGATGAAATGATTGCTGAACTCGCTCTAGGCAATGCAAATGATGAACGTGCCACAGCCGAAGGCAGCAGGTTCCACGATGCCACCTCCAAGCGTCGATATGGGTCAGCGGGCTCCCTCTCCGCGAGCGCCAATTTACCATTCCGGACCGAATCGGCAGGCTTCACTCGTCTCGCCCACTGGGCAAGGAGATGCTCGCATGGCTTCGTTGGTTCCCCTGGACTCGCATGGAAACAGCATATATTCTGGTAACATGCCGAGAACCTCTGAGCAGACATCATTCTCCGACATGGCCCAATGGTATGAGCACAAACTTGCGCTGCAGGACCCGGCAAGACGCACCTCAATGCACGATGCCGCGCTCGACGTCTTGCAGGCAACCTACCCTCCTTCGTATACCTCTCATTACCACACGAATGTTGTCAATCCGTGGCAGCAGCCACCGCCGGCACAAACGTATGTGGGTAAAGGCAAAGGCAGGGCACAAGACGCACCTGCACAGCCGCCTCCGCCACCTCCACCACCACCTCAACCACAACCTTGCACCACCTGTCCCGGCGGCTTCGATTTCCACGACGGGATCGGCTTCGTCTGCATTGTTTGCAGCCGGATTTGCCCTCACCCGGCGCAGCATCGCACATTGCCAAACGGTGGCGGGTGCGTAGATATGGGTGGGGCTGCTATGCCGTGTGTGCATCAGCCGCAAGTGCAGCAGCAAGTACAGCAGCAGCCACAAATGGCACAGATGGCACAGATGGGACAGATGGGGGCGCAAAATGTGGTGCCTCAACCCGCCATGCCTGGAGTGCAGAACCAGGTGCCGCAGATGCAGATACCGGTCCAGCGAGACATGGCGACGGGAGTGCTGCAGACACCAGGGGGCCTGTTCATGATGCCGGGGAATGTGCAGCCACAGGTGCAGCAGCAGGCCGGGGTGCCGGCAGGAGACGTGATGATGTACGGGCAACAGGGGCTGGAGGAGAGGAGGGTGAGTGAGGGAGCGGGACTGTTCTTTTGATCCCGATCCTCGAAACAGCACGTTCACGGAGGAGGACGAATAACGAAGGTGGACACATCATTGATTGACGAGCAATCGAGTATGCACAAATCGCGCTTTGCAGCGGCCATTTTCCTAGTCGAGCCCATAGCTACATCATGAAGACCATGCAATGAACCTTCCGAACGCTTCAACAGTCGTCGCAATCCCTTTGGACACTTTCCCAGGTTTCGCCAAAGGGCAGCCCATATCTATTCCATCACAGGGTATAAAACGCAACGCCGATGTCCCAAGCAAAGAACACCACCCGCTCCATATCAGAACTCCATGACAGTGCAATGTCGTGAACAGCCGTGTCTTGTGCGTGGCCCATATCGATAACCAGTCGTCGTCGTGAACCATCATCTCACCCTCCCTTCCAGCGCTATCGCATGCGAGAAGCAGTGGTGCTGTGCCATCGCACTACGAACTCCGCACCCCAACCATACTGCTACTGCTACTCGGGTTTGGGAATGTCGGTGATGTGTTGGTCGGAAAGTCCTGTGATTCAGAAGAGGGTGTATGTAAGCGAATGTTCTGTGGTGATATAATGCACGTGATAACGTGTGAAAACTCGCCACTGGCTTCGCCGTCTCCAGCTCTGCTTGGTCCGAGAAGAGCTAGATTTGTTCTCAAACGGGCGAGCTGATCAGAAGGGGACGAGCGCGCAGGCGAAGATCTGGCTGCTGGAGAAGGAGGCGTGGAGACGTCTGAGATCTCGCCACTGGCTTCGCTGCCTGTCTCTGGAGCCGCTTCGCTTGCCTCGACGGGTCGAGCCAATGGAAAACCCGCAAGGTTTTCTCTTATTCGGACGAGCTGAGGGGAAGGGGGCAAGCGTTTGACCGCCGGCGCGCGCTACGCGTACTGTGTGCTCGCACGTTCAGTCAAGCTTGTTATGCAGGTGTCCCATAGCTCAGAGGCTGGAGGGATGTGGTATGCATGTGCAGAGCTTACTGACCGTGGAGGGCCACGTCTTCTTTCGGGGGTGTTTGTCGACTCATTGAAGTCTACTCACCTTCCGTTTCTGCCGCTTCCCGCCACCGCCGCTTGCTCTCCTGCCACCTGTGTCGTCCACACCTCCAGTACTGTAGCCGTCTTCCTGGTCGTATCCTTCGTAGCTGCTCTCGTCGTACCTTCGCTTTTTGCCTGATCGCTCCGGCCGCGCACCCAGTCGACTCGGAGATGAAGGTGCAGAATTCCTGCTTGGTGCTGTCTTGGCCAGGAAAGCAGACGTTCCAGTAGGTGCCCTCCCTATCGCAGGCGCTGGAGGTTGCTTCGCCGCACCAAGCGCATTCGCTGTCGCCGTCGGCGCGGGTAGGTCGTCCAGCCCAAGTTCACTTCTCCAGTGTTCGTGCTCCTTCTTCGGCATCTGACCCTCCCTGATCCCACCAAATGCCAAGTCGAGCTTCGCCATCGCCATCTCACCGTCATCCTCCGTCTCAAGCAGAGCGTCGCCTCTCTGGTCCTGCCATAAAGTGCGACCGTCCGGCAGCTCAATGTCCCACGCCGGATCTAACAGTCCCTGCAGCTCCAACTCCTTCTTCAGAGGTTTGTTCTTCCCATCAAGGCCGAGCGACTTCACCTTTCCAGCGTAGTGCTTGCGAAGCTTATTGATCTTCTCGCCAGTCACGGGATCTACACGTGCAACGCTGGCTTGGACGTTGGTCAGGTCGTAGAGGGAGAGAAGGTTTGCGGAGCCTGGCACTATCGAAGGTGGGATGGCTGTGTATTGGTCACGAAGTTTAGCAAGCCATGCACATGATCAGTGTGCAGGATATATACTTACGTTCAGTGTGAAGTTTGTATAGCACTTTCGCGGGAGGTGGTGCTACGGGCGCAGTGATCGGCTGCTGCTCCTCTTCTTTCCGCTCATGGTCTGTCCTTCTGTGCTCTGACTCTGTCGGCGTCGGCTGCTCACTTTCCACATCTCCGCCTTCACTACCCGCCCCACTCGCCATCGTGTGACCGTGCAGCCCCGCCGTGCTAGGAGGGGTCGGGAACGTCACGCTACCACCTCCACTGTTGCTCCCCTGTTGCATGCCCAGACCTGGTAGTTGCGGTGCGCTGCGTGGTGGAGTCGCAGGGCGGTGCTTTGTGTCTGCGGTGGTGGTGGTCGCTGGAGGGGAAGCTGAGGGAGTGGGTGCTGATGTCCTGGCCTTCTTCGCCGCTCCGCGCTCGTCCACCAGATCTTCTCCAGGACGCTTCAGTGGCGTCGGTGTCGACATGGTGGGCGTCTCTTCACTTGCGGTCGTGGAAGTTTGGTGACGGGTGCGGAGGTAAATGAGGCTGGTGGGTCCACGCCCGGCCGCCGGCGGCTGCTTCACTCTCCAAACCCTCCTGCGCTCGACATGCGGCGGATACAACGCTTCTCCGTCGTCGTCGAGTGTCGTCCGTGAGTCGCCACGGTGCTGCGGCGGGATGTCGTGAGTGAAGAGTGGTGGTGATGAAAGAGAGCGCTTGTCTTGAGAACAAGGAAGGTTCACGCGGGCGGATCCTAAGCGGGATGATGCGCATGAGCTAGGCCGGTTTAGGAACGCGTGCCTCACTCACGAGACATCTTCGATATTGCTCTTTCATGTGGACGACACCAAAATAATGGAACTACGATAACATCACGGCCATCATGGACAACGATCCCATCCAGGAGCTTCCGACTCGCGGCCAGCCCTCTGCCGGGCCCAGGACGACAATCAACCCAGACCGCACCTCCGCCACCACGACATCCTCCAAGCCAGGCGTAGTCCAACCCAAACCGCAGTCCCTCCCCAAACGCTCCGGCCCCGCCAGCATCATCGTCTCCCCCCGCCAAAAAGGCAACCGCATCCTCGAGCTCATTCGCAGCGTGCCCTGGGAATACGGCGACATCGTAGCCGACTACGTCCTCGGCGTCACCACATGCGCTCTCTTCCTGTCCCTGAAGTACCATCGTCTCCATCCCGAGTATGTCTACACCCGGATCCGCAACCTGCAAGGCAAATACGCCCTCCGCGTTGTTCTAGTCCTGGTCGACATCCCGAACCATGAGGACCCGCTGAAAGAACTCTCTAAAACGAGTTTGATCAACAACGTCACGCTCGTCCTCTGCTGGAGCGCCGCGGAAGGCGCGCGGTATTTGGAACTGTTCAAATCTTATGAAAATGCGGCACCGACGGCTATCAAACAGCATCAGAGTACGAAGTACGCAGATCGGATGGTCGACTTTATCACTACGCCACGCAGTATCAATAAGACGGATGCTGTGGCGTTGGTCTCGCAGTTCGGGAGCGTGAGGACGGCTGTCAATGCGCGGCATGAGGATGTATCAGGGATTGCGGGGTGGGGTGAGAAGAAGGTTCAGAGGTGGTGTGCGGCGGTGAGAGAGCCGTTTCGGATTCAGAGGGCGGCGAAGAGGGGTCTGGGGAGGGAGCAGTCGTCCGTGCAGAGTCGGCCAATTTCGATGAGTAGGGGTGGGACGAGGGGGGAGGGTGGGTCGCCAGCACCGTTAGGGATCGAAGGGCTCGGCATTGGCGACAGCGACGCAGATCGACGACCTAGTACGCGAATTGCGGAGGAGGTCGATCTCGTCGAGGATGACGGAGGTGGGGAGGCTGCAGCTGAGCAGGTGGAGACAGAAGCTGTCGCTGCGGCGCCAGTCGTGCGGCCAAAGGATGTTACCGATAATCAGGAAGAACCGCCTGCCAAGATGCGGAAACCTAACGACGATGCAGTTAGCGATGGTGTCATGGCTGCTCTGAGCAAGCTGAGGAAGTAGGTTGAACGCGAGTGTGTCTCGAAGTTTTACGAATGCTCCACTTGGCCAAGTCGGAGACACAACCATAAGAAAACAGTCTTCACCTCGTAGGCCAGCTATGAGCGCAATCTCTTTGCCCCAGTACCTCCAAGCCTGGTTTTCTGGAGTTTCCTGCGGCTTCCCATCACTCGAAGCCTGTCTGAGCAGAAGCTCCGAGTTGAAAGGGTTAGGGTTGGGGTAGTGAACGACTGAACGTTCTGGCGTCGGTCGATACCTGTGGCCAACCAATGAAACAGGCTGAGTATCTGGCTCGTAGACTCTTCTGTGGATGAGTAAATGTGTGTCGTGCTCGGGAGTCCGATCATGTGGTGGAGCCGGAAGCTTAGAAGGAGAAGGTTGATTTGTATGATCTGACGATTAATGGTCTTGAGTTGGGAATACAGATTGATACACCTGTTTCACTCACTCGAGTATGGTACGAGTTATTATCATTGCGTATCTGGTGCACCAACTATCCTACACAAAGGCTATAGAAGAATGGGTCATGTTCTGGAAGCACGTGCGTAACTGCCTATTCGGGACGATAGAAACCGCTGAGATATATACATTACATACCATGCTAGCAGGCTGCCTGTTGTGGGACGGGTATCGGAGAAGTAGCCAGACCATATAACGGCCTCGCTACGGGCCATGAACTTCCCTCACTTCGATTTCTTGCCAGCTTTGGGAAGCATGCCTTCCTCGCCCTCGAACACCATAGCATTCAGAACATGCCCCTGCACCCACCCACTCTCTTCGAGCGTCGTCCGCTCATCAAGCGTCTTGCCCAAATACATCAGCCTCACCCTCTTCTCCCCAATCCGCTGCCGTATACTCCTCACAACCTCCGCGACCTTCTGCTTCGTGCCCACCGACACGATGATATCTGACCCTCGATCACTAAGCCTCGCCCGCAACCGCACCATCTCGCCCGGATCTTCCGCCCTCCCTTTGCCTTTCTCATCCCTCCTCACGCCATCTCCGCCATCTCCCTCGTTTACACCAGCTTCACTCCCCTCCTCCCCTTCCTTCTCCCCATCCTCAACCACATCCTCCGGATCCGTAACAACCCAAGTCGGAACCTCATACATCTCCCCTCTCTCATCATAAACACCCCCCTTCTCCCTCCCCCGCCCCCTCCCCTTCGCGATCCGCCCGTTCGGACACGTCATCCCAAGCGCATCCATAATCGCCTGCGCCTCTTCTACATTTCCCTTCCGCACCTCGTCGCAGACGACTCGGAGGGCTTTCCACACCTCCCCGTTGCCACTCACTCGTGTGTCGAAGAAAGCGTCCCGCTCGCGCTCAAGTTGCGAACGGGTCCAGGGTGGAGGGTGGTTGGGGAGATGTGCTGGGCTCGAAGGGAGAGGTGTTGGCGGACGGATGGGCTGGTTGGGGCGGAGGGGTTTGGGAGGGATTATGGTTGAGCCGTGTTCTGAGTTGGCGGTTGAGAGGGAGCGGGAGGGCTGGTTGATGGCGGCGCGGGAGGAGTTATGAGGGACGGCATCGTTATCGTTGGTGCCGCCGAGGGTGGTTGGAGGTGGTGGGGAGGAGGAGCGGCTTGTGGATTGGCAGCAACCCTGTATAGACTCGTTAGTTTGACTCGCTTGCGGTCTTTGGTGTAGAGGGTGTACCATAGCTACTCATGCTGCTACCAGATTCGGCCCCTTGCAGGTTGTTTCTTCAGATCGTTCTCTCGCTCGCACGACCACGAACTGGTATGACAGTAAAAAGAATACAAATCGCCACAACTAGAGCATATCATTCACCCACGCGCGTAGTGAATGTGCAACTGCTCTGTGACAGACAAGGAATACAGCCTTGTCCTTCCCACACTAGTTAGGAACTTAAGTCAGAGTATGAGTAGTGAGTGAGTAAGAGAAGAAGGAAATGGCTCGCACCCACGGTTACTCAAATCAGAGCATGCGACTCGAGAGGAGAGCTCATGCACCTGCGGCAACTCTACTGGTCATCAATGTACCTAGGAGGTAGGACCGAGATGCAGTCGACAGTGTGAAAGCGAGCTCGAGCTCGGCGGCCACGCCTCCTCCGCCTTGTCCCACCAATCACGACCCCATCTCGTTTAACGAATGGGTCTCGTCTCCGCGGTATACAGTTGAAAGTGGACAAAAGTGGAATGCAGACGACATAGTATTACCGCACACCTATCTACCCATGTGCCTGCCCGTCCCAGTACAAAACATATCAAAAGAAACAGGGTATCTTCTCGATTGCTCTGGGGTATTCGCGACCGCACCCTCCCCACCAGACAGCCAGCCTGCACGAGCAAGTCGCACAAGTCACGGTCAAGCGAGGTCAGGATGCAGTAAAAGCATTCTCAAACAATCCGTCCATGCCTTAAACAAATGCAGTGGTATCTCAGTCTTTCAACAAACAATAACGCAAGCAAAGAACGCCAGCAAAAATCAAAGCGACCGGTCCAGCGCAGCGGGTGCGTGGTGAATGAGTGGCAAGAGTTGGTGTATTAGTTATTCGCTGCGGCGGCGTCGCGAGCCGGTGCCGTGTTTGAGGTCGACAACGTGTTTTTCTGGGAAGAGGGAGTTTTCGCTGTCGGTGACTTCGACGCGGTTGAGGTCCTCGGGATCACGTGTGGCAATGCGCGAGAGGGACGGTTCCGGTGGAGCACGGAATCGACGGGGCAGCGCGGCGAGCACGTCGATGAACTCCACCGGGCCATCCAATCCCATATACTCATAGACGTAGACGCTTCTATTGACTAGAAAGCTCTCCGTTAGCCATGAGTGATATGAGTATGTTTTTATGCGGATGCCGCAACGGGCGAAGGCCCAGTCGGCCCATTCTTGTTGGGCTCGCCGAGAGTGATGGCTTCTGGGACAACGTCGCCGATTTGGTGCTGCTGCTCAGGCTCAAGTGTCTTACTCTCTTCGGTGGTCGTTGGCTCCTCGGTGGACTTAACAGCCTCGGTGGTCTCCTCCGGCTTGGTCACGGCGGTGGTCGGGGCGGTGTTCTCCTTTCTCGGAGAGTTCATGCCCTTGAACGCCTTCGATGCACGGCGGCCTAGGTTGCTGAACACTGACTGGCGCCTGGTGTCCTTCTCGGCGCTGGTTTGCTGCTCAGTCTTGGTTGGCTCATCCGTCTTGGCTACTGCTCCCTCTGGCTTGAGCGGCGAGAGAGGGTCGACTGTGTTCGTGCCCCCAATAAGCTTATCACTCTTAACTTCTTCGACTGGCTCGGCCTCCTTTGGAGCCTCAACTGGAGCAACGATTGGAGCAGTCTGCTCAGTCGTGGCCGGTGCCTCCTTCATATTGGCAGACGGGCTGACACTGCGGTTACGCTTGTTCGAGAAGGACAAGCTGGAAAGGAAACCTGGCTTCGTATTGGCCGCGGTTGAGGTCTCGGTCGCGGTCGTCTCTGGCTTGACGTCGCCGTTCGTCGTGACGACCTCAGCTGGCTCGGTAGCGGTCGTCTCTGGGAGCTGTGGTGCAGTCTCGGCTACGGTGTTATCCTTCGGTGGGACCTCTGGCTTGAGCTCGGCGTCCTTCTGCTCCTTCTCCTTCGACGGGCTCTTGATTCCGCCCCAGCCTTGCATCTTGCCAAAGATACTACCTCGCTTCGCAGGCTTGGACTTCTCTTCCGTCGTGGTCGTGGTAGGCGACTCGATGGTCTCCTCCTTCTTGTCTTCGGCTGTGCAGAGTTAGTGTTAATCCCGACTTTGATTGCGCGAGTCCACTTACTGCTTGAGGTGCCAGCAATAGCGGCGCCAGCAGCGGTACCGCCAACGACACCTGCGGCGATCGGTGCTGCCTCAGTATAGTGCTCTTCCGGCTTGGTCTCGTGCTCGACCTTGTTCTCCTCCTTGACCTGCTTCTTGGTCTCGGTCTCGTCCTTCTTGCCCGTCAGACGGTCAAGCACGCCGCGAGAAGCGGAGCGAGACTTCTTGTCCTTGTTCGCCTCATCCTCGAAGTCGGAGTTCTTGCGCTGGGCACCGGCAGCACCGGCAGCATCGGTCTTCTCGACCTCGGTGCTCTTCTTCGGCTGGGACTGGCTACGCTTGGCGGCAGCGACAGCAGGTGTGACTGAGTGGGCAGGCTTATCTATTGACTTGGTCAGTACACTTATTAACACGATTTAATTGCGTGTCCATACTGAGCTTTTCCATCTCCGACTTGTACGCCTCACTCTCACGAACCTCCTCCTTCTGCGACTTGCCAAGCTCGATGGCCTTTTCGAGCGACATGTACCAGCCATCACGCTCGTTGTCGCTGGTGGCCTTGAGCACATGCTCCTGACCGTTGAGCCTGAAGGAGATCTCATGGGGAGACTCCTTCTTGAGGTCGCTTGCATCGTAAAGAGCAAGAACATGGCCGGGTTGCTTCCTGGCGGTGTCACCCTTCTTGTTGAAGAAGAGGAGGCCCTTGCCGGTGTGGCTGGCCCAGGCAACGACGGGGTGTGCAATCTCTGGCTTCTCGCCACGCATGTAGGAGCTCAGATCCTGAGGCGAGACAGCCTCGTCGCTGAGCCAGAACTCCTTCTTGGATGGGAGGATGGACCTAGTTATATATGTAAGTCACCAGAATTTGCAGAGAACGAAAGGATAAATCTTACTTCAGTAGACCGGGACCCTTGACGGCGAGCTGGCCTTCGGTGATGGGCTCAACTGGCTTCTTCTCGGTCACATCCTTCTTGTCCTCGGTGGCGGCAATGGCATCCTTGTGCTCGGGCGAGTTCACGATCGAGTCAGTGATGGGCGTATCGGATGTGGTCTCATTCTCCGGCTTCGCCATGGCAGCGGCAATGGGAGTGTCAGCGGTGTCGACGGCCTTTGTTGGCTCTTCGATTGTGCTGGTCTGAGGCTGCTGGGAAGTAGTAATGGGCTCCGAGACAGGCGTGTCCGCCACGGCGCTCGTGTTTTGCTGGTGGACGTCCGACATTGTTGTGGATTATTATATCGTTAAGGCGTATGAATTGGGTCTTGACGTTCGTCGTATACACGTGAACAATGAAGCTCTCGCTCGAAGAAGAAAACTCGTAACTGGGTATCTCTGAAGTGCAAATTGCAAGTGGCAGCAGCTTTGGGTGAGCGTGGGATGTCCTTTGGGAAGGGTCAAACCAGGTCTCGGGTATCTTCGCAGAAAGCAGGGAAACAAGGGCTTCTGGTGTGTGGGAGAAGGAGAGAGGTGTGTTTGTTTGAGAAAATTTCTGTTTGAAAGTGCAGATGTGGCCAGGCGCCTGCGCGCGGACTTGCTGATGGCGGTTGCTTTCAAGCGAGATTGAATCAAACGGGCTCCGATATATGATTCGGCACGGGTTGCGCGAGTCGACGCGAGGAATCTTGGTGACACGACTTGTGCTCCGACGCCGCCGCTGCACCTCGTCTTGGGATGGGAAGGTGGTGTGCGAGCGATAGGCCTTGCGCATCTCATGACCTGACCGCGTCTACCTGTTTTACGAGCTACTATCGTGTACCCTTGCTTGCCATCCCTCTCATTCCGCTCTATATCCACGTCTCTCCTCGACACCGCGCTGTATGAGCACGTTGCTCACTGTTCACATCTCCTAGCCTCCCCATCCCAACGAAACCGTTGAAAACATCCAATGAAGCATGTGAAACATAAATACTTTCGGAGTTGAGCCCTGCGTTCTGGTGACTCCACCACTGACTCCACCTTCTGTCTGCCGAGACTTCGGGCGCTAACGCGAACCTAAACAAGACGACCGGCAGCACAAGGATTCATCAATCTGACAGCTCGGCCACGATCTGCGTGGAGAGATTGGCCAAGGTGTCAGCAGATTGCTCATACGCCATAAGCCCGCTGTACGCTGTGTCGTCAGCTCGTGAGGCTTTGCAGAGCGAGGTGGAGTGGAAAGATGGAGACGGAGCGAAGACCGTTGGCAGAATGGCAGGACGACCCGAGGAGAGACCTTGTACGATGACTGCTGTGCAACCACTACGATGCAAAGCTTCCGATTGCGGCCAAACAGCACTCGACTTTGTCAGAATGTATGATGAATACATGAAGATGAAGATAGCCTCCAACGCCCACGCTCAAGGAACGCCTGCACTCCTCCTCCGATATATCTCTATCAGCGTCGCCGCTGTCTCTGTATTCCAGGCCGCACTCTCAACTCGCTGTGATGAGTACATAACAAGTAATAGCATTCATCCTCTCAGCACTCAACTTCATCCCCACCTTCAACATCTCAATCGCCACCTCCCCGTCCTGCTTCTGCAGCTCCTGCCACCGTTCCGGTGTTAACAACCACGCCACACTATCCTGCTCAGCAGAAACACTCGATGTGCGCTCAGTCTCACTAAAGAACGGAAGCTCGCCGCAAGTCGTCCCTGCCACGATGCTCTCGTGGTAGTTGCCCTGCTCGAGATAGTACTCAGCGCGCAGGATGCCGGATTGGAGGAGATAGAACCCGTCCGGATTGTCGCCGCGGGCATACAGCATTTGGCCTTTGACAAACTGGCGTCGGGTGAAGTAGGGGACGGCGCGGAACCAGAAGGACTCGGTCTCGGTGGTGAGGTCGCTGAAGGCTTGGAGGAGAAGTGGGAGTGGTTGTTTGAGGTTCTTCCACTTCGGTGCGTTTTCGGGTGGTGTCTCCGTGATAGCTGTAGTGGCTGCTTGATCTAACAATTGCCGCCGGGGCGAGCCAACGAGCGATTCGAAGCGCGAGAGCGAGTTTGGTGCCGGCACGTAGTCGGGCACATCGAGCGGCGGCGATGCGTCACCATCAGACACCCCCAGCTTCTCTTTGCCAGTCAAGACCATAAGTAAGTCGTTCTCGCACGCCTCGAGAGCGCCGTTGAGGTCCTCGTATAGCTTTGGGGCAGGCGCAGCAGTCTCGTCGTCATCGTCAACGAACAAGCCAACCATGGCGAGACTCTTACCCACCTCGTTGTCGAGGTTGACACCAGCCATGGTCATCTTCACTTGCCTCCTGTGCAGGATCCGATTCATCCGACCGAAAGCCTCTGCAGCGGAAAAGTCGATGCCAGTGACGTGTGTGAAGTCGAGGATGAGGTATCGAATGGGGTTGGCTGAGAACGTCTCCGCGTCGACCATAGCTCGCACTCTCTTCTCGACCTTGACAATAGAACCAAAGAAGAGATACGAGCCGAGCTTGACGATTCGTATCTGCCGTCCGACCTTCCGCAGGTAGTTTCGTTGACGAGGATGCCTTCGGACCGTCGACTCCGCCACTGTGCCTGAGAAATCTGCTCGAATCACCGTCTTTCGCGATGTCTGCACCACGTAAACAAGGCACGCCAGTCCAATACCTATAGCAATTCCAACCACAAAATCGTACACTCCCATGATCAAAGCGATTGTGACGATGGTGAGGTACTCCAGACGGTGCAGTCGACCGTACGTGGCCACGAGAGCTTCCATCGCCAGGTCAATACCAAGCATGTAGATTAGTGTTCCAACGACCATAACAGGCACATATCCAATGACTACCGGTCCAGCCACCCAGAGGCCAAACGTGGCGGCCGCAAGCATATAGCCTGCCAGTCGACTATTCGCGCCGGTGTTCATGAAGAGAACAGAATTGACGAAGACCAAGTAGTTCTGGATGCTGCCCACGCAACCGGACAGAGTATTCGAGATACCATGCATGATGAGCTCACGATTGATGCTCACGTTATCTTCTTGAACCACCATAGCCAGGTTTGGGACGTTGATCGGCACGTGCAGGATACTGGTCAAAGATTAGCATGCCATCGTGGGTTCAGCGGCTCTCCAACTTACCCGAAGAACGTGAGTGCCAGCTGCGAAGGCACAGTCATCCATATGGCCTTCCAGTCGACGAGAGAGAATTTGTAGTAGCTGTAGAAGTTATAGAATGGTTTATCCGCCGCGGGTGCTTGAAATACCCAGCCGGAACTGCGAAGGTTGTCCATGGTGATTGATGGCACCGCTGTTGTCACTATGTAGAAGATCGCAGTGATGGCGATATAGTAAGCAGGTACCAGCCACGGCCGGTCGTAGAAATGTTTGATTGTGAGAAGCAGGATAGCAAGGACCAAGGGCGGTATCCACAAGCAGACAGTGTCAGCGCTGAAAAGCTTCTGGAAACATGCAAATGTGAGTTCCAAGTTGCCATCGAGTCTGGCTGATACTTCGATGCCAGTGACAAACAGAAACACACCAACGCCGCCAATGCATCCAGTAAGAATGGAGTGAGGAAAGAAGTTGACAAGTGTTCCAAGTCGGGCAGCTCCCAGAGCGAAGAACACGATGCCTGTAACGATCGAACTCATGGCGTAGGATGTAATGACGGTTGCTCGGAGAGCGTCAGGATTGGCCGTGCCCATGCGACCCATTATCATGTATGTCATCTTGTGGAAGAAAGGCACCACTTCGATCATCTCGCTGCCCACGCCACCCTTGAAGATCGAGCCGGTAGAGTACACCAGCTGCGATAAGATGCAGCTGACGTAGAACATGGATACACCGTCGGCTCCCAGGTCCTTGAAGACTTCTTCACCGAGCGGAAACAGGATGATGCCGTACGAAAGAGCATCCAGCAGATTCAATAAGAGTCCTAAGAAGACTGCTGGGAGCATGGTGATCGGTTCGTACACGATCTTCCGACCGATCAAGCGATAGTCCCACTGCTTCGGGTTTGAGACCACACTTCCCATGCGTGAGCGCACAGTCCGCAGAGAGGGGTACTGATGTCCAACTCGATTCCAGGTGCCGACTTTATGCTGGCTCTGCTCCTCGGCGTCGGGTTCGGTGTCATATTGAGGTTTGCGGTAGGCCGGTAAACACTCTCTCGGTAGCAGTGGGGTTGTTTCACTCTGCTCGTGGCCATCTTCGTCGCTGATCACGACTTCTGGTATCCGCGAAGTCCATGGTTCTCGTGGTTGCGACCTTTCAGCACCTGTCATCGTGTCGTTCTCGCCTTCAGATGGATGCTGGAGAGCTGTAGTCAGCTCACTCGCTGTAGGTACATCGCCACCCGATCCTGATGGAGAAGCTGGCTCTGACCGCTCCACTATCGTATCTGGTTTCCGGGAATGTCCACTTCCACTTCCAGGATCCAGCTCGGTTTGCTCAGGCCCAAACCGATGGGCTATGTCTGAGTCGCTCAAGAACGATGAAGAAAGCTCTGCCGTCCTCTCTCGAACGCCGGTAGAAGAATATTGCACGGGCTCTGTTCACAAGTTAGTATCAAATCATGCAATACGTGGATGTCGTCTAGGCTCGCCTTGAACGCCATGGCCAACTTGGTGAATGTACGATCGACTAGGCAGGCTAAATGAAGACGAAAGTCCCGCAGATGATGCAGTCCGATGTCTGGGTGCTGCCCTAGCATTGGACGCTATGCTCGAGCTACCATGTTGGCTGGAGGAGTCTGTAAATACCTCATGGCCACCCGCGTTTGATACCGCCGCTAAAGAGTTCGTCCGTCGGCGAGTGAACCGTAGCGACATCCTCCAAGATTTTTCTTATAGAAGAGCCATCGTTGCACTGCAGTTCAAGAGGGGAGAAAAGATCTACGACCAGGGCAGGAGGTGTCGTTGCGCGGCAAGTTTCCCCTAACAAAGTTTATTGAAGATGCTGTAGTAGTGAAGGCAGAACTCCACGATCCAATAGCAAGTATTAAGACTATTTAGAAAGCATAAAGAACGAACGACCGCTCCACGCTACAAGCACATGTTATGGAGAAGATTTCGCCATTGATGAAACAGACCTTTCAAAGGTTTTGACGAGCTGTTGCAGTGGCTCGAGACTGGCCAATTAAGGTTCAGCCTCGCAACTGCCGCCCCACAGCCATGCAGCCATGTTGCCGGATAAAACAGCCTGGTGATTTGCAAGTGACCGTGGGACTCTCGATCGCGAAGTGTAATAATCACAGAGCATATAGAGAGGCATGCGTACACGTGGCTGGATGATACCGAGGAAGACGATGGAGTAACCGGGTTCAGTGTACTTTCAATACCCAGCGTGTTTGGCATTGCTCGTGATCTCGATACTGGCCACGACTGTACAGCGTCCTTGACACCGTCTATATCTCGATCCCCTCCTCTGCCGCCGCACGACTGATGTACTGCCGTGTCTTAACATCAGGCGCGAGCTCAATGGCGAGCTTACCCGATGCATCCTTCTTGTCCATCTCCGCGTCAGCCTTCAGCAGCACGATCGCAGTATCACCATGCCCTTCCGCAATCGCGTGGTGGAGAGCCGTGCTGCCATCCATGTCCGTAGCGTTGATGGGGCTTTTGTGCTCGAGCAGAAGCTTGACAATCGGAACGTTACCAACAGCAGCCGCGCGATGAAGCGGTAGCTGCCCACGCTTGTCCTTTACGCGCGCGGATGCCTTGTGCGCCAACAGCTTCTTCGCGGTGTCCAGATTTTGTTTCGACGCTGCGAAGTGCAAGGCTGTCTGGCCGTTGTTCGTCTTTTCGTCCACATCCGCGCTCTTTGCAAGGAGGAAATCCACAAGTTCGTCTCCGTCCTTGAGACTAGACCCCATCATCAATGCTGTCCAGCCTGCACCATCTTTCGCATCAATGTCAAAGCCTTTCTGCTCCGACAGCAGCTCGACTATCGGGTATCTGTTGTAGGACGCCGCCCAGTGAAGAGGCAGGCGTTCGTCGTCATCTCTGAGAGACACCAGCTTCTTGTCGGCGTTAAGTAGAGACTCTACCTTTTGCGCTTCGGAATGTCAGCACCGACTGACGCACATGACAAGAGGAGGTCATACTCTGATCATCTCGACATGCTGCGTGGATCGCGTACTTTGACTGCTGTTCGTCGAAGTCCATCGTTGTGAAGCTGTTCGGAGGTGCGGAGTGGCCTGAAGCTAAGTCGCGGAAATAAGCGGGTTCTATATAGTGCCAAGCCTTTCACATGAACAGCCGCAGGTACAGCGCCACTGGGGAGAAACCACGCCGATGGAGGAGAGGTGGGATTCGATTTGAGAGGCCCTGCAGGGGTGATGGAAGACGGAGCGGTATTCTGGAGTGCTGGGTATTAGTTAGCTAGTGAACAGTCTTATGATGCGCCGCTTCTCGTAGATATGAGTGATCGATGTTGTTATGTAGCTGCTTACGCTTATTCTGGATCGAGGTATTCGGCGTGAGACCATGAGCTGGTATCTCAACAGCGGGAATTTGCTTGGTCTGCTGCTGAGTCGAAGGGCGGTAGGTGTCTCGAATAGATCTCTAGATCAAGACTGTTTGACGAAAACACTAATATTCTGCTTCTCGTCGAAACGAACACCTGATCCACCTGGATGCACCCGCAGCGTCTTCTGGTAGTACGAATCGATGACTTGGAAAGCAGGCCAGATCCAGCGACCGTTATCATCCTTAGGCTTTCGAGCCGACTGGTCGTCCTCATGCTCCTGCAGAGATATTCGGTATGCGACTCTGTACCGACTCAACGGAGCAAGACTCAATGTCCTGTACTTTGGACCGCTGAACGCAAAATATTCTGTAGCTTCCATCGTTACCGCGAACGTTAGGAAGTGTGTTGACGGGTTCTCGATGTGGTATTGCAAGGTCGCATCGTACTCATGCTCGGGCTGGGCATCAACGATGGTGCACAGTACTCTCGGCTCCGACACGGGCAGCGTCAGACGTGGCACGGGTACGTAGGTCGTGACCTTATTATCTTCGTCATCTTTGCGAGACCAAGTGACCGCTAACGTAGACTCCAAAGACGTCGGGCGCCTGTCATCGAGCGATTGTTTCTGCGTTCCGATCTCGAATGTAAAAGGCTCCGACTGACCAGGTCCGAAAGTAAGGACATCTATCGGCTTCACATCGACCACATCCGCTCTCGACTCGCCGAATACGGTGTCAATGACTGGTTGTACCTCGTGAAGTATCAGGTCGCTGGAAGCCAGTGATGAGATCTGACTGCTGAGTCGCCACGACTGTGAGATACCAGTGGCTTGGTCGTCCTCACCTTCGGCACCAGGGTTGAAATAACTAGGCCAAGGATCCTGGTGTAGCAGCGGACCGAAGCTGAACTTGACTTCGAAGGGTAGCACAATGTTGACAATGGCCGTCAGAGTCTTCTTCAGCGTCGTCTGCTTTTCGGACGCCAGAGTATACTGAAGCTCGATGAGTACCTCAGTGGAAAGCGCGTAAGCAGGAGCCTTTGCAAAAAGCACAACTTTGAATGTGCCCGCGACAGGGATCTGATCGATATTGTGCACAACCTGCGTCTCACGCGGGTCCTGGAAGTTGTCTCCGGTTGTGCCGTCGCTCTTTTCGTCTAACCATTGCAGCGGTAAGGACTCCTCAGACTCGCCAGGGAATGCTGCAGAAATGCTGCCTCCGACGGCCTCGATTTCTTCGTTCCTCAGTTCTAGACCAATACGGATCGTCTCGTCTGTGTAGTACTCTCTCGCGGTGCGTAATACATGCATCTTAACCTTTGGTGGCTTTGGTAGTACTTTGACGGAAGTCACGTCTGCGTATGGTGCTAGTGCCCTCTCCAAGGCTCCATTGTCCGCCTTTACGTAGAGATGGTCAGCGGTAACCAATGGCTCCGAGAAGATATGTTTGATGCTGAAGGCTGAAGTGTCGATCGTGATCGATGCTTGTCGAACCTGATGCGTGGCAGCCTCGCGGAAGCTCAGTTGGAAGCTGTAGGTGCGTTCCTGGCCGCTCTCGAGCGAAAGGCTAGTTCCGATCTCGGTGGTATCGTTGCCAGCTTCTGCGAGTGCGTCCAGGGTCACAAACGTCTGTGAGCTCTCGATATGATCGGCACTGTGCTTGATAACAATACGCTTCGAAGGCCCGATCTGGAGTGCAAGCGAAGACAGTGGTATTGGTGAGCAAGCCGGATTAGCATGAGATTGTACAGTGAGCTGGCATTCGAGTGCTTCGCCGACGTGAGTCTCCTTGTTCGCGAATGCAAACGAAAGCGATACAGGGCATAGGCGCTGCCCATCATGCATCTCAAGATTCAGTGGTTCTGCGGCTGCTGTATTGTCTGGCTGTTGACCATCGAGACAAGTATGCAGATCTACCGGCACGTCGCTTGTCACGGCTGCGGTTGTGCTCACAAGCTCGTACGCAGTGGCGACAATCATCTCGCGATCGCCGATATGTCGAGCACAATGATGCAGAGCCTGCAACAAATTGGCGAAAAGCTCATGCCAGTCTTCGTTCCGCCAGGTACTTTCCTCCCACATCGAGTGTAGCATATGGTAGGCTTCCTCGTATTGCTGAGCATCAATGAGATCGTGTGCGAGCTCTAGCTCCAACGCGTCACTCATGCGAGCCTGGCTTCGCTCGAGATACTGCTCATTGGACTTCTGGGTGAGGCTCCACATCACAGAGAGATGGCTATCCGACTGCTCTGATAAATTCGCAGCGCGCTTTGCTCTTTCAGATCCCTTGTGTGGGTCTTCCACAAGGTAGAGATCGTACTTTGCATCTCTGGATGCCACAGCAGAAGCCGGCAGTTGATCGGAAGCAATTAGATCCTCGTCAGGAATAGCGAGCGCCATTCTCCATTGCATTCGAGCAGTCCGTACAGCTAGCCTAAGCCAATACCCAGCATGGTGCAATGAGTAGAACGGCGGCAGACGCTCCGTAGTTGCAAACGCCTTCTCCGGCGGTGCATAGATCTGGTACAGTGCCTCAAGGGTCTCATCAGATGCTTTGCCAGTCGAGATCTCAAGGGACTGCAACTTCGCTCGTTGAACCAATTGTGCCATGATTTCGGCCCAGCGAGACTCCCAAGCGCTCCAGCCATAGGTCTGGAGGCCTTGTCCACGTCGGGCAATCAGATCACCCACGCGGACTTTGTAGTTCCTCCAAGACTGTGCAGCTCCGGTAGATTGTGCGCTCCAAAGTTGGCACCGGATAACACGCAATGCCAGACTGTCGCACAAGAGCCTGGACTCGTTCCATCTCGGAGATATAATTGCTGTGGTCTCGAAGCTACCGTCTGCAGCAAACAGCTCGTCGATTGCTGAAGCATAGTGACGCTCCGCGACATCCATCTCCTGCCTGATCTCGGCGAACACACCTTGCTTGACTTCATACCGAAGGCTCCAGCCAATGGCGGACAGCGACTGAGCGCCTCCCGCAGCGATCGAATTTGAAGATACTGTGCTACCCGCCTTCGGCTTCTTCCTCCGTGCGTGCTTCGTAAGATCCCTGTAATAGTCAACACAAAGTGGCTGAAGTGTGGTCATCACGCTGTGGACGAAAGTGGCAATCTCTCCTTGCGATGACATTGGTGGCATGAAGAACAGACCAGTCTTCGAGTCCAGATTTGTCAGTCTGCGTATAGAAGTGAGCCGCTCTTCCAACTGAGGAGCATTCAGAATGCTTTTGTCACTAAGCAGAACAGCAGCAAAGCGAGATTTGAACCCAGAGCGGCTTATAGCCGCACGGGTGGCGGTGATGTCGTTCTTGAGCTGCTCGTCGGCGCCGGGAGAATCAGATGCGAAATCAAAGAATGCCAAGAACAAGGATGGGACCTGATATTGATGCTTCGCTAACCATAGCGGAGTGAATATCCCGTCTGGATAAATTGGGGAGCCTGGAGATAATGGTGATAGCGGTGAGTGTAGCTCGGTCCGCGATGGCGAAGGGTTTGACGGCGGCACCCCTTCGGTCGATGGCGACTGTGGCAAAGGCGCTGCCTTGCGAGGAGGAAACGTATAGCTCCTCCCGATGGCTCGCACTCTGTACCGCAATGTACCCGTTGGTCCAGGCAGGGACGAGGCGTTCCATGGGAACGTACTGCCATCAAGCTGCATAAGTTGTTGCAGTAAAGACTGTGGTCGACCTCCAATGCACTCCGGAGAATGTGCCTGGAACCTCGTACCATTCTCTAGATGAGGATGCACCGCGGCCGGGACCTTTCCTTCGCTCTCTCCCAGACCAGAAACAAGAACCAGTGGCAGTTCGTGCTCGGCGTACTCCCTAGGGAAGGCTTCCATGGTCGGTTATTGACACGTCCAACCAGATCATCCTCGCCCGTGGTATGAACGGCACATTATCATGGTAAATCCTCCTTTGCGTGACACTGGTCTCCAAAACATGAACCACGTGCCCGCGCTTCCTGGCAGTGGCCTTGTCGCTTCGCCAGAGGTCTCCTAGGAATTGTTGTCAAAGCGAAAGATCTCCAGGCAAAACAAGCGAGCCTTGAGTAGATCAATCAAAATTTGATTACGAGTGGCGTTATTTTTAACCTTACTGCTCTGTCACAGCTGTCCGCACAATAAAAGCACGACGCCTTCCATCTCAACTTCTCTCATCACGACGACATCCATGGCGCCCAACATTTTACGCTCGTTCGCTCGTTCCTACCAGGACACAACTCTGTGGGACCATGCGCGGCGACTGTCGTGTTCCTGGCTCATGCATCCATGGTTTCACTTTGTTTTCCGAGCTGTCATCAGTCTCTACGCGTTTGTTGTCCTTTTTGTACGTATCGGCATCGAGACGACGAGCGGGAAGACACAAGCCGCACAGAGGTCCTTCAGTTTCTTCACCGTTCTAGGTTACTGGGGGATAGCGTTCTATTTCGCTGCAGTTGCTGCCCAAACTGCTTCTTATGCCTCTCGAGGCTATTCGTGGCTCGAGTCATGGCCTGCGCCGCTGAAGTTCCTGCATTCCATTCTATACATGACAGTCACGGTGTATCCTTTCCTTGTCACAGGTCAGTTCAAATGGCGCTGATTGACGTGTAACGTGTTAACGTATGATCTACAGCGGTCTTTTGGGGCGTGCTATCTGAAGGTGCCTTCAGATCGGAGTTTAGCACTTGGTCCAACATATCGTATGTATGCAGAACCTTGTACTTGGTCCACTCTGACATTCGGACAGTCAGCATGCCTTGAACTCTGTGTTCGCATTGCTGGAAATTGTCTTGCCACTTTCCGATCCCCACCCGTGGATTCTACTCGTTCCTCTCATCGTCCTTCTGGCCCTTTATCTGGGCCTTGCATACTTGACTCACACCACGCAACACTTTTACGTATACTCCTTCCTCAATCCGTAAGTCTTTCTCCACTACTAGAAACGATGCATGACTGATCGAGGCTAGAAACAACGGACGAGGACTAGTCGCAGGAGCCTGCATCGGCATTCTCGTGGGATCAATCATCGTGTTCATCATTGTGCGCTATCTTATGGTACTGCGACGATGGACACTCGGGCTTAGTCCAAAGCAACAGCATCAGGCCACCTCGGCTGGATCCCATAAGTCTGGTGGTGAGATGGAGATGGTTTCTACAAATTCCACAGCTCTGAACGAGCAGGAAGTATGAGCGATGGAGCTCGCGTTCACATGCGCTGCCACTAGCATTCCCATTTTGATTGGAAGCGTTAGGTACAGGTACCTTTACGTTCGTACGTTTGCAGTGTTGACACCACGGCCGAGTAACAACAACACGTCAGTCGTGATGTTCCATGGAGCTGCGGTGTGTTGGTCTCAGCACCACGCTGTTTCCGCCATATGCTCGATTTCTTCGAAGATACAGCACTACTACCAAGCCCAGAAGGGCCATGAACGCCGAAGCCGGACCCAAAAGTGGTACCTGCTGCCGCGAAGCCGGAAATACCACTGCGAGGACGAACAGACGGAACTACATACATACCATTGTCAACCATCTACGTGCGAGCAAAACCATGTGGAATCTCGAGAAACGCGCTTGATATATCACATCATACGCACTGCCCAGCCGCGTACAATCACCAACTCACGATGGGTCCTCGTGCAGATCAGGTTTCCATACCAGCAGCATGGATTCGAGGCGGCTCAAGCAATGCTGTTTTCTATCACGAGAAGGATCTGCCTCCAGAAGGGCCTTTGCGAGATCGAGTACTGAAGCGTGTATGTCAGATCAACGAGGCTCCCTTGCACACCAACGACTGAAGATCTATTTTGCGTACAGGTGATGGGAACTCCAGACCCAATTCAAATTGACGGTCTTGGTGGCGCCAAAGCAGTGACATCCAAGATCGCCATAATCAGGCCTTCGCAGCGATCAGACGCTGACATCGACTATATCTTCGCGCAAAGCGGTGTTCGAGACGACAACATTGATTATAGCGCGAACTGCGGCAATAGTGAGTTGCAGCTCCAGAGATGTTCGTTGCGCTCGCTGAATGTTGGTGTTTTCGCATAGTCAGCAGCGGTGTTGGTCCGTTCTCGATCGATGAGAATCTTGTCAGCGAGTTCCGCAAAGGTCGTTCAATAGATCCGACGGTTCCAACCCAAGAAGTCAGGATATACAACACAGGCACCGACAAGGTTCTTATCTCGCACGTTCCGATCTCGCCTGATTGCTTCTCCGTCGCTTCTGGTGAATACACGATGGCTGCCGTGCCTGGGACAGGCGCACCGATACTCATGGACTATCGGGAGACTGTCGGAGCGTCTCGGAACAACGGCGTCCTTCCGACTGGTAATCCAGTAGACATCATCGATCTTCAGGGCAGCCTGGTCGGCATCACCATTGGTGACGTCGGCAACATCATTGTCTTTGTGGCTGCCGACTCGATGACTATATCCGGGTATGGGACCGCTCAAACTTTGACCGAAGATAAGAGCTTACTGGATCGAGTCCGAGAAGTGCGTGGTAAAGCCGCACAACTAGTTGGGATGTGCAATGATTGGCGAAACGTTGACCAAGAGTCGCCTTTCATGCCCATGCTGAGCATCATCTCGAAGGCACCGCAGTCTTCTCCGGAAGCACATATGTCTGGCCGCCTGTTCCTGGACAACATGTGCCACGAGAGCATGGCCGGCACTGCATCAGTGTGCACTGCCGCGGTGAGCCGGACGCGAGGGACGTTGGTGTACGATCTGGTAGGGAAGGAAGGGCGGGCGCAGAATGTCCTCAACATAGCGCATCCTCTAGGAATTATACCGGTTGCCGTCGAGATTGTGGCGGAAACCAGGGACTCGGCAGCGCCTGCTTTCTCCACATTGTCGTTCATACGCACATCAAGACGGCTCATGGACGGCAAGGTGTATGTGCCCAAAGACATATTTGAGGATGAGCTGAACGCTGTTCATTGATGGTCTCACTTTTGGCTGGGGCCGATGGCACATATAGCCACCGCTTTCGTGGCGGCATAGTTCATTGCCCCTTCGAGAAGCAACGGATATCTGTAGTCGCTAGAGCGTACTTACTTCAGATTGAGGACACAAGCAAGATGGAGTCGCACGAAAGTGCCTGACTGGTATCTTATGTTCCACTCCGGTGCTAAGGTATCGCTTTGTGTACATTCTACTCTCGTTCCGATAACTCCATTCGTCCTTATTGAAACGTCTCTTCGTGTAGGAAGTCACTTCGCCCTGGTCGCTGTGCCACAGCATCACAATGACACCCCCAGTAAGCTTTGCGTAGCGCGAAACGAAGCTTCCTAACTTCTCTTGTCTTCCGCGGCAACATGAACGCATGCGCTTAAGTCGCCTTCATGTATCCTATGAATTTCCTTTTGGCGATGTCTAATTCGTGACCGAGATGGGCTCTGGAACATCTGCGCCTCTTCGTTGAGAGCCATGCCTTGCCACTGTTACTACGGACATCACTTGCCTTGTTGTACATATTTTACTTTCTAGCTTTACCTGCCGACTTTAGCTCTGGAGAACTGCAGTATGGGCCTTCCAGCATCACATCCGCGCTTGGGTGGCAAGCAGACTGGAGATATTCCGAATGCGCAAAAGCCCAAGGCAAGACCGCCGCGAGGATTCCGGGACACTGTGATCTTCCCTGCGCGATCGCTACCGACATACACTGGCCCGTACCCCGTAGGAACGATGGAGATAGAGGTTCCAGCTCAGAACCCTCAAGTCTTCTCGGACATCAAGCGGCAAGGCAAACACGTGCTCGAGCTGGAGACTTGCCTCGTGACGATTTACTACCCATCGAACAGCGCCGAGCCAAACTTGAAGAAGAAGAACTCCAAACATGCTCATTCTCGCCAGCTGTGGCTAGGCCGGCCTAGGTTGGACGTTGCAAACGGGTACGGACAGTTCGCTGGCGTTGGGAAGTTAGCTGAAATCGTATTCCTGCCGGCCATGTTCACGAAGTTACCTGCCTATCGCAATGCCCCGATCGCGGAACACTGGGCACCATCTGTCAACACTAAGGCTGGAGGTCTGAAGGTCAAGACCGAGAACGGCTCCAAACCAGATGGTGCATCGGAGAAGCCGAGCTTTCCGCTCATCTTGTTCAGCCATGGACTAGGTGGAACGCGGACTATGTATAGTTCACTGTGCGGGGAGTTCGCAAGCTACGGGTTCGTGGTCTGTGCTATCGAGCATCGAGACGGTTCGGGACCGCGGACATTTGTCAACCACGCGAAGTCAGGCCAAAGCAGCATGGAAGAGCGCGAGGCACAAGGAGGCGTCGACCATCTTTCAGACGACAGTAGTAGGGGCTATGACGTTATCGACTACTTGTTTCCGAAGGACAATCCTTACGATACTTCACCTCACAACGACAAGGGTGTTGACAGGGAGCTGAGAGATGCGCAGATTGCGCTTCGAATGGCCGAGATTGGAGAGGCTTACAGCGTGATGCGCGAGATATGTGAAGGGAAAGGAGAGCGCGTTGCTGGCCGCAATCTCCGTCGTAAAGGCTTCAAAGGCGCAAGCTCGCATGGACTAGAAGGTATTGATTGGAGCCAGTGGAAGGATCGTATTCGACTGGATCATGTTACAGCAGCGGGACACAGTTTTGGTGCGGCAACAGTTGTGGAAATGTTGCGTCACGACGACCGCTTTCATTACGTTTCCCAAGGCATTATCTATGACACCTGGGGCGCTGGACTGATTCCGCCCGAAACCGAGCCCTCTCAGCACCGGATCCGCGCCCCGCTTCTGGCTATCAACAGTGAGGCTTTCACATATTGGCCTAGCAACTTCGAGCTGGTCGAGGAACTTGTCCGTGAAGCTCAGGAGGACCCGGATCCCAAGCCATCGTGGCTTCTTACTTTGCGAGGAACCATTCACGTCTCTCAGTCAGACTTCAGCATCATGTATCCTCACGTCTGCTCTTTGTTCTTGAAGATGGTCGCCAACCCGAAGCGAGCATTGGATCTCAACATCAACGCCAGTCTGGAATTCCTGAGCCACGTCCTCCCAAAAGAGCTGGCTGAAGTGAGCCGAGCATATCAGAACGAGGGTCTTCTGGGATCCCAGATCAGTCCGCTGGATCGGATCCCGTCCCAGCTGAAGCTGAAGC
The DNA here is from genome assembly GCA_033117895.1 of Extremus antarcticus. Classification (NCBI taxonomy): domain Eukaryota; kingdom Fungi; phylum Ascomycota; class Dothideomycetes; order Mycosphaerellales; family Extremaceae; genus Extremus; species Extremus antarcticus. Next base: position 363,789 of record JAWDJX010000006.1, read on the forward strand.
CACACGATGAGTGGATAGCAATGCGGCTCAAAATCCGTCACGAATGGCTTTTACGCATCAGTCCGGCACTCTTCCGAAAGGTCCAACGGGTACGAAATGAACAGAAAGGCAAGCCTCCAGAGACCGGCGACGAGGCCTGGCTGCACGTCAAGCCAACGGCAGAGAGCGTTGAGCATTTCATGCGAGGCATGGAAAAGCCACAAGACCAGCAGAAGAAGTACGATGATGCTTTGCCGGCCGCAGACGCTGGTGAAGAGGACCAAGGCAAGCCAATCCATGCACCATTTAAAGGTGGCGAGGGAGCGAAGGGGTCCACCGCGGTCAATCAAGATCCATAGGGTCGTCATGGTCGTCGTTTGCACCTTCAATCCCTTCGTCGTCCGAATCATCGATGTCCATTGGATCCCAGCTTGGATCACGCTCTTCTGGCCTTAGGAGTGTAGCCTGGAAGCAGTGCTCCAAGACGTCGTTCGAGTCGTTCCACGGACACCATTCTCGCAAGACCTTCCACACCTGCTGTGAAGTCTTTCGCCTAGCTTCGTACCGCTCAAGCCTTTCGTCGCGGAGAAGGCGGTCATAATCGCTGTGGCTATGGCGAACGTGAGCGACGACGATGCTCGTGTATCGCCGCGCGTTCCGCCGCTTCGCTTCGGACAGATTATACGTGAAGTCCTTGTCGATGCACAACTCCAGGATCCGTTCCAAAGAGTGGCTGGGAATGCGTGGGAACAGGTCGGTCAGTGGGCCGCGATTCCATTCACGCCTTCGCTGACGCTGTGCGTCTTCAGGAAGTCCTGAAAGATCGTTGCGGCCGCTATGTAGGCTCATGGGATCTCGAGAGTTCAGACCGTGATGAGAGATGCAAGGTGGAAGAGCTGTTAGAAAGAGAGAGCTCTGAACGAGCCTCAAAGTCGAGGTGCGAAGCTTGGCAAAACATTTCTTTCATTCACCTGGGAGACACTTTGAGGCAATCAATTCTCGTGCTTGTACCTACCAATCACCAATCAAGAAAAAGAAACAAGATGTACAATCCTAGCTGCTCGAGCAAGTAGCGTTCCGCTAATGTTTGTGTGATGCCACATCCTTTTTTACCTAGATCAAGAGAGCACCAGTAAGTCAGATGAAGAACATCGTCGTTGGCTCAATCATAACGAACGAATGGCTGTCATACCGAACCTGTTGTCCAGCTATGTTGCCTAGTCGCTTCATTTCAACCCCATGGTCTCGTCCACAGCCATTCGCTCGCTGACGTGCTGCGATTTCCGAAAGAGAGGCTCACACCTCAGGGTAAACATCCCTACAACCCGTCAGCACCATGACCTCAAAGAATTAAACCCCACGCAACTCACGTTCTCCTCAACAACGGCATCTTCCCCCTCACCTCCCTAACCCTCTCCAAATCAATCTCAGCAAACACAACCTCTGGCCCCCCCTCCCCCTCTCCCCCAAGCTCAGCCACAACCTCCCCCCAAGGATCAATAACAACACTATGCCCATAACTCGCCCTCTTCTCGTTATGCTTCCCCACCTGCGCCGCAGCAATCACATAAGCCTGACACTCGATCGCCCTTGCCCTCAGCAGCGGCAACCAGTGCACTTTCCCCGTCGGAACAGTAAACGCAGACGGATAAAGCAGCACATCCGCTCCCTGCCGCTTGAGCGCTAGGGAGATCTCCGGGAAGCGGAGGTCGAAGCAGATCATCGCCCCCACCTTTCCAACGGCAGTTTCGAATGGGGGTAATATCTCGTTTCCGGCTTCGATGGTGGCGGATTCTTTCATCGGCGGACGACCCGGGAGTGAGATGTCGAAGAGGTGGAGTTTGGCGTAGCGGTGGGTTATTTCGCCTTTGGCGTTGATCCAGAGGAGGGTGTTGCGGATGCGTTTGCTTGCAGGGTTGAGGGAGGGTTCGTGGACGCCTACGGAGATGGGGAGGGAGTGGTGTTTTGCATCCTCGCGGAGACCGAGTAGGAACGGAGACTTATCCGCCGGTTGGCAAAGGCTGATGGACTCAGAGGGGGAGGAGGCGATGTAGTCGCTTGCTTCGGGAAGGAATAAAGCCTAGCTGGAATGCGTTGAGATTCATCCTGCCGGCACATATTGAGTACTGAGTCGTACCTTTGCTCCGCCGGAGACGGCTTTCTGAATGACGGTTCGGCATTGGGCCAGATTATGGGCCATCGATGCCGTTGAGCATATTTGCCCTACTGCCTAATTCGGAGTTAATATGTGATTGTACTACTACATTATGGAAGCCTTTCGACAGGCTCATCGTGCTCGACTTACTGCTAATACCATCTCCGACTTTATTTTGTTATGTTAAAAGAAACAAGATGGTGAATGTGAGCATCAAAGTAATTGGACCGTCTGCCTCAGGCTCTCCACGCTCGTCACTTCCCGAACAGCATCACCTCAAACACTCGCGACTTCCTCACCCATTTCACCTACGAAACTTCCCACCATGGCCGACCACGACGGCGACAGCCAAATGCTCTCCTCCGCCTCCTCCGCCTCATCCCCCTCCACCCCACCCATCACCCAACAACCCACCGCCGACCCCACCTCCTCCACCCTCTCCCCACCCGACTCGCAACACCGCAGCAACAGCAACGCCCTCGCCAACGCCAACGGCAAACGCCCCCTCAACACCATCAGCAACGGCCCCGAGGACGACGACGACCTGGTCGTTATGAGCTCCGGACCAGCGCAAGCTCCATCGCAGGCGCAATCGCAAGGGCAATCGCAGGCGAACCTGCAGCTGGCGCCCGAATTCCCGACCCAGACGCACGCGGCGAGCGGGTACACGTGGAATCGGAAGGAGGACGAGCCGGGGTATGCGTGGGCGAATAAGAAGGCGGTGGATGAGTATCATCGGGCGTGGGATGGCATGGTGCAGAAGGATCATATGGTTAAGGGTGAGTACGCGTGTGATGCAAATGTGGGTGAAGTTGTACGCTGACGGATGGGTATCTAGGGCACTGGGGAGATCCGTTCGAGATGGCGGATAAGGAGCGCGCGATGAAGAATAGTTTGACGCAGCAGTGAAGACGGGAGTGCAAGATGGATGATGATGACACGACCACGACGGCCGCGATGACGATCGGTCGGCTTCGAGCAACCACACAGACGACAAGAGTCGCTAGACAGTGTCTCGGGCTGAGCAGCAGGAACTGTGATCACGACAAGGTGAAGAGGGCAACAGTGAGTACTACTCCATCTGTGAAGCCCAGGGACCACCCAGAAGGCGTCAACATGAAATTGTCTGATGGACTCATCAGAGGAGACGTTGCTCTGGTTAAACTCCAGTCGGAACTTCTCGTCTAAGCATGCCCCGTGTTAAGCGACGACTGCACACCCTTCTCCCTCTGCCTCCTCATCTCCTCACTCTCGATCTCCTTCTCCTCTTCGTCTTTTAAACCATCCCTCGACCTCATCCCCTCATCCCCGCTGTACCCAGTACTGCTACTCGCCTGACCAGTCTCGCCATCACCGTTCTGCTCCCTCCGCTTCTTCTCCGCCATCGCAACCTCGGGTCTCGTCGGCTGCCCACCCATCGACGCCAGCACCACTGCCGCTTCCGCCGTCGGCGCATCCAGAATCAACAGTTCCTCTTCAGTGAAGATCCTTGGCAGAATGATCCACCGCAACGGTATCAAACTGACAATGATAATCGGAAACCCAATCGCAGCAATCGTCTGCGAAATCGCCACACTCGAAGCCACCCCCAGCCACTGGAACATCAAGTACAGCGCAATCCTGCTCTTCTTAACCTTCAGCCTCAAATCCCCAGGATCCACAAACTGCCTCTCAGTGAACAGGAAGTAGATATTCTGCGATATCCCACCACTGAACACCGATCCCGACCCCACCACAAAGAACACGCCCGAAAACAGCGCCCTTGGCATCGTATGCAGCACATCCAGCAACGGCCCCGTCATCGTCCCAATCAGCGCCAGCGCCATAAGCCAATGACTAACCCGCTGCTCCTTTACCTCCACCGCCTCAACAACCCTCCGATTATGTTGCTCCCACTCGCTATCCTCATCATCCGCGGCCTTCTCCTTGGTAACCTTCAACCGATCCTCGTAAACGGTACAACTATCCGTATGCACCGGCGCCTGCGGCACCAACCCATTCGGCAACGGCAACCCCACAATCCCCGCCACAAAACACGTGCATCCCAGCAGAAAGAAATCCCAGTGGAAGCCGGCAGGTTTCGTGAGTGGGAACTGCTTCGCCTGCGCCGTGAGCGAGCTGACGTTGTGATCGTAGTAGAAGAGTAACGTCAATAGGATTCCTATCGGCAGCGCCACGAAGACCCATTTTGCTGGTAGGGTCCAGAAGTCTACTAACCAGCCTCGGTTTACTGTTGGGTAGAAGGCGGTGGTGTGCGGGATTCGTAATAAGGGTGTGTCAGCGAGACGACCAGGCAGGTGGGAGAAGCCTGTCCACCAGATTGTGGCGAGGGGGTAGGCGTAGTCGGATATGGCTTTGCGGAGCCAGCTGCGCGAGTACGTGCTGCTGCCGAAGCGCTCGAGGAGGTGGACGGTGAACCAGTACGCGAGCGCGATGAGGCAGGAGAGGTAGCCGCCTTGGCGGGAGCCGGCTTCGCCGTGGAGGCCTTCGTCGAATTGGGAGATTAGTTCTTCTACGCCTTTGACTGAGGCATGGGTTAGCTGGGGGTGGTTGGGCGGAAGAGGGGGGGTGGTTACTCATGTAGATGATACCCACGTACATCCCGAACGACTGGCTGGAGAAGTCGGTGATGTAGCGCATGTAGTCGCACCAATTGAACACTGCAGCCGCCCAATGCGTTATCGCGGTCCAGATACTCACCCAGGCGATGAATTGCGGGTATAACGCCTCGATCCCTTGGGCAACAGCAATATCATAAATGGTATAATTGAACAAACTTATCAACCCCGTTATCCCGACCACAGTCAACGGCTGGCACGAGAACGTGCTAAACACCACTGCCGCCAGCGCGGACGAGAAGAGCGCTTCGTTGATCCCGAAGTAGCCGCCCGTGTGGCGGGTCATGTCGAGCTGGAAGGCCAGGGCTGGGAGTAAGTTGACGAAGAAGATGCGGATGGCGCCCGCGATGGTGCGGTAGTTGAAGCCGTCCACAATGTCGGACCAGTACCAGGGGAGGCGACGGGCGATATCGTAGTAGATTCCGCGGAAGGGGCGGGCGGTGCGGTAGGAGCGCCAGCCGGAGAGGTTGGACCAGGTGTAGGGGTCGTGGGCGTAGTCTGTGGAGGGTGTTTTGTAGAGGGAGGCGAAGGGGGCCATTTTGGATTTGTCGAGGGGGTTGGATGGTTTATGTTTCTATGCTGTATGGTGTATGAATCTAGACGATGGGAAGGAGATTGTTATGCCGTGACGTCGTGACGCATCCAGAGTAATTGATGTTCAATGAGAGCCTGATGGGAAGGAGTTGCCGTCCTTTGATGCAATCCGACTCGAGATGAGATCAGTCCTCAGTCGTGGCCCTCAAGATGTTCGCTGCCCCTAGTACAATTCAAGGACGTGATGGCCAGAGGGTACCGCCGCACACAACAAGCAAATGAAAACTTCAACGGGACAGACCTGCAAGACCAGATATAAGAAAGATATATACCACACCGCCAAGGCATTAAACATTATAGCCGAAGCGAAGTGATGTTGGGAAGGCGACTTCTCGTCATCCAATGCCATTCTGCCCATCGCAGCCACGGACCCGAGCGCGGATCATTGCCTCACCAAGGACGACATCGCCATATTTGCAAATTCTGCTCAGAGCAGTGGACTTCCCATGGCTTGTTTCTTTCGTGTGATTTTCGTGTCGATATGAGCTTACGAAAGGTTACTGCAAATCGGAACGAAGTAAATTGGCAAGCACCACGATGTTCGTCCTTATCGCTGGGCGCTCTTGTCAGATGCCGCCGATGGCGCCGGTGTGTTATGTTGTTCCGGGAAGGATTCTGCCTGAGCAGAAACGCTCGGACTTTCCCCTTGTACTTCTTGACTTCAGTCCTCTTCGTCTCCATCGACCATGGTCGTCCCACCAGCTCTGTTTTGGCTGAAACATCTCAAACAAGGACTATGGGACCACCGTTGCTGAACTTGCCTTAGAGTTAGCTACGAAGTTCGGATGAGCGGTCTGCACGAGAATACAGCTAGGGTGTCAAGAAAGGTGGCGAACCATGATTACATAGCGAGAAAACGAGCGAGTGTTTGAGTTGTCCAAGGTTGGTAAACCAAGGTTTGTCATACCAAATTCGTTCCAACTGAAGCATGATGCGGCAAGATTCTCCCGCGTGAAGATTGCATCGAAGCACGCCGAGTAGTCTGCGGAATTCTGCTCTTTTGCATCTCTGGGCGTTTCAATTTCCTCTCTCAGCCAAGTTTTGAGACCTAAGCAACGTTCAATTCCACGGTGAGTGGAAATTTGGCATGTGAAAATCTCCCACGTGAAGACACCAAACGAGTTAGCTCGCTGAGTTCATATGTCACCACTTCTCAAGCCGCACTGCAAAGACAACCACTTTCACCAGAACACCATCAAAGATCAATTTTCGCATCATGAAGCGGAAGCCCAGCTTCCTCGACACGACATCGCACGAACCTGCAGCGAAGATGCGGAAGATGTCAGCAACTGCTCCTGCGCACAACGATACCGACGTGGTCAGCAAGCCGTGCCCGTTGCTGGCCCTTGCTGGTGAGCTACGTATCAATATCTATGAGCATGTGGCCAAGGACGCCGAGCTATATGTCAAAAAGGACGGCCGCACAGCACTGGTGTGTCCGCTCGCCTACGTCAATCGTCAGATCCGCGGAGAACTCCTGCACGTCCTCGAGTCCCTCCCACCGCCGTTCCGCACCACTGTCGAGGGGTTCGAATTCGAGCACGTCTACGCCTTCCTTAAAGTTCAAGCAACACCGGCCGCCGAATCTGCGACGGTGTCGCCTCGACGACATCTGCACATCGGCCTGCGCATCAACAGCGAGTCTGCTGAAGACGTTGGGTCATCCTTCGTCAAGTGGGTTAGCCGTATCGTTTACGGTCGCACGAGAGGCACGAAAATGCGTCTGACAGACAGGATCGATCCCTCTTACTACATCACGCAGGATAGCCAGGCAGCTCGCAAAGTCTTCGAGGACCTGCGAGAAGCCGCGGAAATGTTTAGTAGTTTATTCAGCCACTGCGAGGACGGCACGCGCTGGGAACAGCTGGCTGATGGGCTGCGCAAGCACCTGAAGACTATGCCATCGGTAGCGGAGGCGGAGGAAGAGAAAGGGGAGGAGGAATGGGAGGATGTGGAGGAGGAAACCTAGGCTCCATCGAGTGCTCTTGCCGGATCACTAGCGAAGGACTGAGAACGCGGGAAAGTTGCCGGCGACGGCGGTAAGCATGTGGACATGACTTCCGAGGGTTCATCTGCAGTGCACTTTCTCGGCCTCTCGAGTCACCATCTGAGCTTCATTTGCCGTTGAGGCTCTTTTACCGGCGACTCTGTTAGATGAGAGTTCCACAAAATGCTTCTTGATGGCGTAGTTCACACTGCACAGATACTCCAGTAGGTACGAACGTAAGTATTTCGAATGGCAGTTCCTCATGGTATGTGTTAGAGTACTCATCCTCTCTTTGATGATTCGGCTGACGCACACCCATGAATTGTCTCGTCGACAAGTTTTTGTTGCCCTTCATGTGATCCGGCGAGAAGGTTCGGTTGGTCCGTGCTACCGCATGTGATCCAGGTTGAAACTTTCAAAAATTGGACAACCGAACGACCACATCCCACAATCATCGACACACATACTACGGCACATCAGTATGGAGCACAAGGTCGACGCCCCGGGGTCCGGCCTCGACAACGCGACCAACGACCTCGACGATACCAACATGCCAAACGACGCCAGCCCTCTACTCGCTCTAGCGGGTGAGCTGCGCAACAACATTTACGAATACGCCGTACAAGAGGACGTAGTCCACCTCCGCCAAGAAGGCACCCTGGTCTTCACCTCATCTCTCGCCCGCGCCAGCAGCCAGATCGGCAGCGAGTACCTTCCGATACTGAAGACGCAGTATACATCCATCACGACCATAGTCCTGCCTAATTACCAGAGTTTCAACAATGTCACCAATCACATCGAGTGTTGCAAGACAGCGTGGTAATTCCGCCACCGCAAGGTCCGGTCTAATTCGCCACGTGCGGGTTGGACTGCAAATCCGGTCGTTCATCGGTGCAAACATGCGCCAGCACCTGAGCGCCTGGGCGGGTCGCAGCGCATACAGGCCAGGTCCTCGAGAGGGAGAACCGCATCCTGCCGCGGAGGTTGAAGCCTCGTACTAGATCACGCCGGATAGCAAAATGGGAGAAACGGGATGTATGGTTGATTGGAATGAATGGATGGAGAGCTGCCGTGTGGTGCGAGAGGCTGTCCAGGGGGGCAGCGATGGAGCCCACGCGAAGGTCTTGGCCGAGCTACGCAAGATGCTGGAGGCGTGCAGAAAGTTCATCGAAGAGACCAGAGTCTGCAAGAGCGAGCTTGGGTGGTGCATTGCAAAGGCAAGGTTGCTGAACGAGAAGTCCAGGAGGCGATTAAGGTAATCAGCTGAGAACGGAAGCGTCGTAACGAGAACGAGCCTGAAGGCAAGCTTGCGGTTGGAGAGGAACCACTCGACATGTGGCAAGTACGTCTCTTAGTCCAGGAACCCAGAGTACATACCGATCTGTGGTCATCCTTATGTCTACCACTTTTGTCTGGACATGCGCACGAGGCTATGCCACCTATTGCATGAGCAGGAAACTGCCTGGCGAGTATCCTATCGCTTCGTGCCGCGAACGCATAGAACCCACATATCCGTCAACGAAGATCACGCCGAAGCCACGTGGTGATGGCCCATATGCAAGTCACCTCCAAAGTCCGACCTCAAGGCCTTTATGCACAGCAGGTGTAAAACCGAGTCCCGGGCTTCTCCCCTCGGAATCTCACCTCGGAATCTCACCATCAAACCAATCGCTACAACTTCATCCGAAGCAAAAGCCGTTGCCCACATGCACAATGACAGCTGAGGCTCTGGCTAAGCTTTGCACAACCATGCCGGTAGCCGCCGGCCGAGCGCCTTCCGTTGCTTAGTGCACAACGTTTTGCATACCGATCGGAACATCACGACAAACTTGAGCCGATCCCAACGACCGTACGTTGAAGGCGGCAAAGCTTATTATAACGACCGAGCAATACGTAGGTGATGTTGCGTTCCTCGGTCCAAGTGCAGTGATATATACCCTACGAGTGTCCTTCTTCCGGAAGAGCGTAAGTTTGGCCCGGTGTTCTTTACCACCGCATTCACTGCATTACGACATCTCCCCCTCCTTCACGACTATCTAACGAGCGGCCTGGGCTTGGGATTCCTGACGACTTGCAATCATCTTCCCATATCTCATACTACTCGGATCATCTCCCCATCTTCGCGCCAGCAGCGCCATCACCCCTCGATGGCAGAAAAGGATGTCGAGTCCGGCGCGCCAACAAAACTATCACATTTCCGTCAAGTCTACGACCAAGCGGGCATTACACCAGAAGTGCAGAAACATGACTACGCAGGTTCAGGGACGGAGGAGGACCCATATGTGGTGACATGGATCGACAACGACCCGCGCAATCCTATGCTATACAGCAAGACGAAGAAATGGTCCATCACCATGATGGTAGCCGTTGCGACGCTCGCTGTAGCGTTCGTGTCGAGCGCGTACTCGGGCGGAGCGAACGAGGTCATCATGGAATTCCAGATCAGCCAGGAGGTGTTTGTGCTGGGAACATCGCTATTCGTTTTGGGGTTTGCTATTGGTGAGTCTTTGCTGCTGTCGATGTTTGTGGATTGAAGCTTATCCTATCATGCAGGACCGCTGCTTTGGGCACCCTTGTCCGAACTCTTTGGCCGGCAGATTCTCTACATCATCACATACGGTGCCCTCACGGCCTTCAACGCGGGCGCAGCGGGCAGCCAGAACATAGCTACGGTCACGGTCCTGCGTTTCCTCGCTGGATCATTTGGTAGCTCTCCATTGACGAATGCTGGAGGTGTCATCGCAGACATGTTCCCGGCTAAGGAGCGCGGGTTGGCATTGTCCATCTTCGCCGCCGCCCCATTTATGGGCCCTGTACTCGGTCCGATCGTTGGCGGATTCGTTGGCGAGACAATCGGCTGGCGATGGATCGAGGGCGTCATGGCCATCTTTACCGGCACACTCTGGATTATTGGCTCCTTTCTCATTCCAGAGACATACCCACCTGTCTTGCAACGCAAGCGCGCGAAGCAGCTTAGCAAGATGACCGGAAAGGTCTACAGAAGCCAAGGCGACGTTGACCAAGGACCACAGAGCTTCGCACACGTCTTTAAGACATCCCTCCTGCGGCCATGGGTACTGCTGTTCAAAGAGCCCATCGTTCTGCTATTGAGCATCTACATGGCCATCATCTACGGCACGCTCTACATGCTCTTCTCCGCATTCCCTATAGTCTACCAAGAGACTCGCGGATGGTCTCCTGGTATTGGAGGTCTCGCCTTCCTCGGAGTCGCCGTAGGGATGATCGGAGCTGTCTGCTACAGCATTTTCGACAATAAGCGCTACGCCAAGCTCGCCGATCAGCATGGTGGTTTCGCACCACCAGAAGCAAGACTTCCGCCATCTATTATTGGAGGCATCTGTGTGCCAATTGGACTTTTCTGGTGAGTAAAAGGGTAACCGTTGACATACATATGTCTGCGGTCGACACTTGTCTAAGACACTGCTGACCCATCTACCGTTCGATTCTTAGGTTTGCCTGGACAAATTACCCAAGCATACACTGGATTGTCAGTATCATTGCGGGTGTGCCATTCGGGTTTGGAATGGTTCTGATCTTCCTTGGTATCATAAACTACCTAATCGACGCGTATACGATATTCGCCGCTTCCGTCCTGGCAGCCAATGCAGTCCTGCGGTCTCTGTTCGGTTTCGCCTTCCCACTCTTCACCACTCAAATGTACAACCGCCTCGGTATCCACTGGGGCAGCTCAATCCCAGCATTCCTGTCTCTACTCTGCGTACCAATGCCCTTTCTGTTCTATAAATACGGCGCAGCTATCCGAGAACGTTGCAAGTACGCCGCTCAAGCAGCTGCCTTTCTCAAGAAGATGCAAGCTCAAGCGCAGCAAACCGACGAGTCTTCCGAAGAGGAGCCGGCACGTACCTCCGCGGATCCTGCGGACAAGGAGAAAGAGAACGAGGAGGAGCGCGAGGAGGCTGAGCAAGAAGCCTTCGACTACTCGTATGCGCAGGAGAACCAGCAGCCCCGATTCGAAGAAATCAAGACTACGCAGAGTCGGCAGGGCAGGCCTTCGCTTAATGCGACGTGGAGCTACGAATCTAATCCGTTCGATCTGGACCGAATTAATACCTCGGACAGCTTCGCGTGGGAGGCTCGTAGGAATGCTTCGAGGCGGAGCTCGCAGGCGAGTAAGACGAGCCGAAAGTAGGAACTAAGCTTGTTGGACAGCTATCTGATTTTAGCGAGGCGTATGGTGGATCGGGGTTTTGACAGTGTTAAGCATAGTTGTGCATGTCATCAATACTGTGTCTGAATACAATCTCAGACCCATACGATCACATCTGAAGCCCATCTTTCTTTCAAGCATCACATCAAAAGTGGCGCTGATCAAAACGGCGCTAATACGTCGTACAGTATCCAAGATCATTGAAACACAGCCAGCAGCAGAAGCGCGACGAAAGCTAGAGCCATGATGGCCGCTCCCTTCTTGTGGATCAAGACTCTGCCCTGTGTGCTGTGATCAGTAACGCTCTGTCGAGTTTCGCGATCGGAGTATTTTGTAATCATACGTACCGAGACTAATCGCGAATTGACTGACAGCGAGTAGTACCGCTCTGCAGTGTTTGCAGACGACACAGTTCCAGCTTCGAGGCGATGAGGATCGTACACCAGTGGAAGCTTCGACTCGGATGACTTCGGTGCCTTTTCGATTACGGTGATATTCTTGATCTTGAGCGAGAACTTGCCTTCTTGGGTGCCGAAGAAGCTGCGGGCGCTGTTAGCAGAATCCAAGAACGTCTCGGCCTGAGATGGATTCATGCGTACCTCCTCATCATAATGCTCATCCGCTTGATCTTCTTGAGATCCAGAGGGTCTGCATCCTTCTTCAGCTTGCCCCTGCACAACACCCGTCATAGATCAGTGATCGGGATCAGTGGATGTGTGCTTTTGCAGTAAGAGCTACCTGTATGTTGGGTTCAAGCTATCCCACGGGATGAAGACAGACTTGTCACAAACATCGCCAGGCTTATCCTGCGGTGATAGCTCGAAGTCGCACTCCCACGAAATGGTCGATTGCTCCCGGCCGGTTTTCTCGTCTGGTGGTAGCAGTTCGTCTTTGAGGATGAACGTATATCGCTTCTCTGGCAATGAGGTCAGACTTGCTTTACACCTCGAGTGTACAGCAGCTTGGACACTTACTGTCGCCTTTGGCTATATCGAGCTGGATGCCGGCATAGTCTGACAAATCCCATTCGCGGTCATCTCCGGTGGTGCGTTGGCTGGCGAAACCAGCACCGCCTAGAGTCTTGATGTCAAGAGTGCCGTGGAAGCGAGCGGTATCGTCCTCGATCTCGAGATATGACTAGGCGCAACTATCAGGCTCCTGAAACGCAGACGGTAGCCTTGCGAGCTGTGCAGACAGACGTACTTGCGACTTTCCTCCTCTCACTCGGTCGTCGCTATCGGTCCAGTCTTCAGAAGACCAGTTCCTAGATGAAAGGGTCAACGCTGTTGGCGGCACAAATCCTCTCAAATGGCGGAGCCTAATTACTACTCACTCGCTTCCTCCAAAGAGGGCCAATTTGCAACACTTCTTCTCCTTCTTATTAGCGGAGTACCGATCCATAGCCGGATGAATTATTGGGGCTGTATTTCGCGCTCGTCTATCAGGCCCAACATCACCTGCCAATCGAGGAATGTCCAGAGTGGATGCCAGAACGAACAGGACGCAGCTCGCAGCTCGGCAGCCACAACGACAATTGGCAGCCGCTAGCAATTAGAGTTTCGTCTCCTCTACTTCACATTGTAGATCCCAGGCCGCACGAGGGACTTGCGGAACACCGTTGTGGGCCGGCAGCGACAGTTGCGAAAGCGGAGATATATTGTGTATTCGTACAATCATGCGATAGTCGCGAGGTTCGCCAATATGTACGGAGCACCAACAGGCTGTGCAGTTCCGGCGCATCGAACCACCTCCTACTAGCTAGTCTTGCGAACGCTCGCTAGATCGCGAAAGCTTCCATTGACCGAAGCTGTCAAAAGAGCTCGTGAGGGCCTTCGCATTTGTTTTGCTGACCACGCCCAACCTGAGAGGATTCCACAGCTTGTGCAGCCGCAAGGATCCGCTCGCGACTCAAGTAGGGCTGAACGAGCCCTCCGCATTGAACTTCTGCCGCACGGTCTGCCCGATAAGGTAAGGAGGGCGCGGCCGCTTTACCCGCATGGTGGAAAGATGATCATCAAGCGATCAGTGATTGTCTTTGATTGTCGTTCATATCTGTGAGACTATGCGACATTTGCAAATCGCTCTGCAACTAATCAATCCGTCACCGTTGTGCGGACATAAGGTAGTGCTGTTGTACGATCCGTCGTATCGGATGCGACCACGAGGAAGCTTGGAGGCCTTGAAGCTAGTCGGCCAGCCTAGCCTTGGTTGGGCAGTCTTGCTGCGCGGGCGAACAACCGGCCTTGCGAACTCGGCCCCAGATCCTTTCCAGAAGCCGTTTCATCGCTCGAAGTTGTGAGAGACTGCCACGCACACACCCAACATGCTGTAACCTCGTAAATTGGGGCGAAAGTCGGAGCCGGAATTCCGTGCTACCCAAGACCATAACGCCATCGCTCGTAAAAGTCGGTCAAATTTGTCGACGAAGTGGCCGCGAAGTAGCGTAACCGCCCCAGCTGTTCCGGGTTTGCAGCCCCATTCATCTCGGTGGACTGTCCAATCATCTGATTCATATGCTGTCGTAAAGCTGCATGGGTGGTGTCCGTGAGGATGGCGGTGTGTATGGGAAGTACGAGTCTGGCGGCGAGCCAGCTTGCGAATGATCGAATGAATCGGACAAAGGTGGTGTCTGTTCGCGTCCCATCAGCCGGCGTTCGTTGGCCATTGCGGGTAACTTTGACTCCGATGATATGTTGGAGGTTGCGGTCTAGGCATCGTACTCACATATGCAGCTACCGCGTCCTGATATGAGTTGGCCTCACCAGCCATCGAAGCGTAGCTCATACTGAAGGGGTTGATCTCGTCGTCGTTGTAATACTCCTGCTTGACCGGTGGACTTGTCATGCTGGGAACAATGTGCTGGTAGTTTTGTATCGGAGGTAGGTAGTGCGTGAAGACTGGCATGTCCATGCTATTGCCAGGCATGCAATACGAGCCGGCCGGAGGATACGTTGAGTAGCTGGTGCTGTCGGTGGCGGCGAGAGTGCTGTACGAGAATGGTGGAGGCGAGGTCGACATCTGACGGGTATATTGTTGAGAGAACATGCCCCGGTCGTCGGAGGGCAGAACGTACTGTTGATGAAGTACTTCTGGGGTGCGGTCTCGGCGGATTTGACTGCTACTTGATCGCTGCCGCCGGCCTCCTGCCTGCGGGGACTGCTCTGACGGATCCGAAGTCTCTGTTTGAGCCAGCTCCTCGTGTCTCTGTTCAGGAGATGCAGAGCTAGATCCAGCTCGTCTCTCCAGATCCTCCAACCGCTTCTTCAGCTTCTTGCCTGAGCACAGTGTTAGCAAGATGAGCTCGGATGCTGCGGAGCGTTGTTCACGCACGATAGTTCCTCTGTGCGATCCGGTTCTGTATCCTCCTTCGCTCTGCGAGGTCCGAGATCTTAGTCCAATCCTCATTGGGGTTTGCGCTGGCACTGAAAGCACTGCTTGTGCTATGCGCGGCTGGATAGTGCTTCGGCGATGTCTGAGTTGAATATTGTGGGTAGCTATAGGACGCTGCCCGTTGCAAATCTGGTCGGTCGTACATGTCGTCAACAAACAACCGGAAGATCGACAGAGGTATGAAAGAAAGCTTGAGGAGAGTAGTGATAGATCGGCAATGTTGAAGGAAGGGCAGGCTGCGTTGTGATATATGGCTCACGAGATGTCCCATTAGTTTACCTGCTTCAAATAGGCTTCCAGCAAGCAATCCCTGCACGAACCGGCCCCTTGAAGAGCGAGTCCTGAAGAGCAAGCTCGCATTAGGGTAGCTAACGGCCGAACAGCCTTGTCCAGGGTCCGTTACGGTGTTTGCGTTCGCTAAAGACCACGCCCCGCGCAATCGTTACTTAGATACCAGATTGAGCGTTTGGCAATGCAACCCTGGTCAACCGGCTTAGATGACAAAACACGACACTTTTAGACACCAAGTCTATCTGTCGGTGTGCTCGACCCGGCGGCCAGCCAACCAACGTCATGGCGCAGCAGCGCAATGTCCAGCGGACGGGCCGGAGTTTGCATGCACGGTATGGCAAGCCGCACGAAGGCTCTCCGCGAAGGAGACCGCGGGTCCGCAACATCCGCGAGGGCAGGACAGGCACCCTGTCGAGTCCAGTATGTTTCGCGTTGGATGTTTTGCGGCATGCGGCACACTCCCAGGCACCTTCCAAATAGGCCACGGTTGATTCATCATGTTCAATCACGATTGAATCGCGACGCCTCCAGCACAATTAGAAACCAACAGAGACGACCACTCAGCAAAACTCGTTTCCAGATTGCCTCGAAGCAGTTAGTGCTGGTGGCCTCGAAACGATGGCGAGCACGTATCGCATCCGTTTCCCGGACCAAGAGAGGGTCTTGGTGGTGGTCCCACCTGGGATTTTCCGCTCTAGCACCTAGCACGCGGTTGACTTCCCAGTGCCGCGTCTGGAAAGTACTCACGTAGCAAAAGCCGAGGTCGAGAGTCATGAACGTGCAAACACCACCTTCGCCAGAGATGGAAGCACGCCCCCGGCGGGCCTCAGCCCTACCACGCTACCAAGACCTTCGAGATGCCCGTGTGTGGAATGGAATTAATTCGGGAGACCTTGGTCAGCACCCAAAAATACCAAGCCGAGTGCCTTCCCCAGATCGTCGACTGGTCAACGACAATTTTAGTCGTGGCACAATTTGATATGGCAACTCGTTGGCAAGACTACAGCACTGTAATCAGACGACTCTGTCCGTACATTGGGAGTACAATGCTTATCGCTACCTTCGGGCCTTCGATGCGGTGGAGACACTGGAGAGCCAGCAGGACGCGTACACTGCAGGGAATGTGGCGCCTTGAGCCATTGACTTACTGCTGCATCCTGGAATCACAGTCCGATTACTGCTCTTCCGACCTGTATCAGCTCATCTACGGTGCCAGAGGAGTCTTTACACTTGGCCACGGATTGCCTCGCTTGGGCAACTGTCAGGAGAGCAGGAACCGGCATGGACCCAGCTACGCCACGCGATCGTGGGACCATCGAGGTGGTGGGAGCCAGCCTTAACCGCCGTCAGAACCTTGTTCGACCAAGCAACAACGTGGCAGGCTGGTTAAATTATGCCTGTCAGCAACTTATTCAAATTACGACTTATACCCATGCCAAAGCCGCCGTTTCGAAGATATGGGTCGTGCTTCTCGTGAACCCGCTGGAGAAAGTCTCCGAGAAGAGTATATCAGCCTTGCTGAATCAATTTGGACAAAGGTTGGAGATTCTCTGGAGAGAGAGACAAGCCAGTACAGATCTCATCCCTGCCTCCACAATGGCTCATGCCATCATCAGAATTGTTCGGGTGCCGATGTGCTCTGGCACGACAGGATACCGGCGTCACATCTTTTCCACTCCACCAACAATGCTCAGTTGGTCGAGCGGGCCCGGCTTGCTGTTCTTGCGCTTCCAACCGTCGAAAACACTGCTCGTGCTACGCCAAGCGTACAAAGCAGTACTCAACCTCGAGCTGTAAAGACTAGCTCTGCAGCTGGTTGCATGATCTCGACGCGATGTGATCGGCGTACCCGTCAAGCAACCTGCAGGTCACGCCGCAGGCTGTAGGCACCTTCATTCTTCCGCAGTTAAAGGACCACATTTCCGCTATAACACATTGCTACGCTTTGCAGATCGTTGCTACGAGCGGCGCAGGGACCACCGGTCTGTCCAGAACAGGTAATCGGCCTCGAGATACTCGAAATACCACGAGTGGAGCCATTTTCGCTTGGGTCCTACTTCCAGCTACTCTTTTAGGCTTCAACCAATCGGCGGCGCAACCGAGTAGATGCCGACACGCCGGACCCGACAACAGCCCGCTGCCCGTTGGAGTCTTGGAGAAATGTTGTAGAGTAACTGCACATATTGAACCAGCTCCATGAACTGGAGGCTTCATCGCAAGCGGCGACAGGACCACAGACTGCTTGCCTATCAGAGTAAAGATGGATTGGGGACAATTCACTATTCAGACCCGAACCTGGGGGATCGCTCTTTCACGTGGACGTTCAGCGAAGGAGACACCACTCTACGCTGATCGATGACGGTCCTGTCTATCGATGGCAAGTCCAAGGATCGGTACGACGTAGGTGAGCAACCCATCTTCAACAGGTCAATGGACAGTTCGGAGCCGAACTTAGGAGTCAGTCAACCAGAAGTCCCATACAATGCCATCTTAGCCTTATTCCCGAATTCTGAGCTTTCATCGGCACGCAAGCTTGGGAAAATGGACAGGCACTACGGTTCACCGCTACTGCTCTAGGTACACAGGACTTTCCAATGTACGAAGATCTACTAACTGGTCACTGTGGAGCTACGTATGGTCTGCGACCTTCAGTACGGCAGCCACCAGCAAACGTTCGATGTCCCATCCATCTTACTCCAGAGATTACACAGAAGCACCCAGTCGCTCATTCGCCGAACGGCAGTAGTGCTGCGAACGCGCCAGCAGACACGGCTCAAGTGCGCACGCACCCAAAGACTTAAAGTGTGCACGATTCTTCGTCCGTAGAACCCGCACTATCCGCATGGCATGTTGGATCTGCAGGACATGTGGACATATTCACGAGCTTTACAAGGCCGAACAAGCTTCTTTTGCTGAGCTTGTTTCCGAAGCCAAGTCATCGGCGTGGCAGATCCATAAGCTGCAGGAGATCCACCAAGCATGACACACGCGTGGCTGGCCCCCCAAATTTACCACAGCTCCGTCAGCACTCAAAATACTAATCTTAGACCGCCTTACCGTATGGACCTGGTTGCCTTGTTCGGGTGACCGGCCCACGGGCCTCCACTACACCAAATGAACGAACCATTCCAACATCAACTCAATCATCTGGCTGTCCCGCTCAGCTGGAGACTCTAATCTGGAGCAGCTCGCTATCAACCACTACTACTGGGGTAAGTTGTCTCCCGGTCATCGGGCGAAGCAGTCACGACTGTCGGTGTGATGATGTGCACGATCACTGGAAGCTTTGATATGGAGATACGGTTGTTAATCGGCTAACGGGTACCACAATACTGCCACGTACTTGCCTCGAACCCATGATGGAGTCCTCGAACTCGTTTGGAGTACAGTACAACAGAGGCATCCTTGGTATTGCTACCCTGTTACAGACTGCACATGACACATCCGAGAAGGTAGTTTCAGCTCTGATTGAACATACTCAGGCTATGTTCCGATCGCCGTTCGGGCGCTGTTGATCTTGGTCCAGCGTGTGACGATACGAGCCATCCATCTGCCGGGCCAATTTCCCGTGAACGTTCTTCCACGGACTCCATGGATCTGCGACGCACATACTCGTTAGAGTGTTGTCGACCAGGTGTGACAGCCTGCTTCCCTTGCGCTAACTCTGCCAGATGAGCCAGGTATCTTTGCCAACAGGACCAGCGTGGCCTCGACTTCTGATGCGAGGACTCCTTGTTGCCAGCCACTGGACACACTCACCGATTCGTTGATGTTGAAGACGTGGCATACATGATTGAAACTCTTAGCTGAATCAACACGCTGTTGCGGGACATCGTGCCGCTCATCAGTCGCTGCACAGATGGTGTCACATTCGCGAAGGTCGTGGAATGGCTTTTAACACTGGATGACCCATCCATTCGCGTAGCACTAACGAGACACACAGTTTGAGGCCTCATCATCAAGCCACTAACGAACACGGTGCAATACACTATTCCAAGGAGCTGAAGGTCGGGAGATGCTTGCTCTTCGGAAACAAGAAGCCACACAGGCGAGCCATGGTCGCTGATCCCTTGGGCATGCATGCGTTGGCTTGGCTATGTTTGCAAGCCGGATTGGACTTTCGGGACCGCAGCTGTCCGTACCTGAGTATCGCCATTCGTTGGACCCTCAGGACATGTCGCTAGCCACCAATGTCGCGAGATGTAACGCAAAGCTTCACCACGATCACACCGGGAGACCAGAGCAACGGTGGCAATGAGCTAGGTCTTATGTACAGAGGAGCTGCTTTTCTGTACCGTAGGGTACGAGCAGTTTGTTCAAAAGTTAGGATATCATTCTCTAGTAGCGTCTTCTCGTTTACAGTATATACCCACTAATCGATGGTATGATACCGCACTCTTACACCATCTAATCACGCGAGAGAACAGAAACTCCACGCTGTTTTTCCACCGATACCTATCACCGCGCTCGAGCCTCCGGCAACAGTATTCACGCTGTGCTTTTTCCACTGATCTCTATTATTGCGTTCGAGCCTCGGGCGGCAGTACGCTCCGAGCATCATTGTACCGAAGAAAGCTGCACGATGATCGAACACTGTCAAGAGCAGGAGAAGAGCCGAGCAAAGATCGTACACTGCGCGGCAGGATCAATTTTGCCTGGGAAGCATCATCCTGAAAGAAGTAGTGTCTCGTTGAGCTCTTCGGTGGCAGATCCGTTCTCGAAAGACCTCAGCATGGCCAAGAGGAGAGCAGTACTGGGTGATAGATCCCCGTCGCAGTTTCCAGATCCCCACTACCATGTTAGTCAGAGTAATACTAGGGTCGAGCAACTGACTGCCACGTTGTCGCCCGAGATAGACCCACAGCATGGCAAGCCTTTCGTTTGGCGAGAAAGAGCAGGATCACTACACGGTACCGCTTTCTCCAGCCTCTATCAATATCTCCGCTAACATGATACAGTACCGGAAAGTCCTCCTATCCATCAATAACAACAAGCGAGTCGTCCGTGGGAGTGCTGACCAGGCACAAGCCTGCAAGCAGTTGGAGACGATGCGTTTTCGAGGCGAGTCGCGACTCTGAAGGCCAACACTCTGAACGCTTTAAGGGCGAGGAAGAAGGGATACTGAGCGAGTGATCCCAGCAGTGGAGAATGATACAGAGTGGTTCCTGCCCCCACGCAAAGTTCAGGCAACCAATCTAGGCAGGAGCAAACAACCTTAAATAAAAGTGCAAGAACATCACGCGTCAACATCCAATCTTTATCCATGCTCTCACCTCACAAACAAAACACTAATTGTACAACACCACGAACAATGGCCGAACCCAACGAAGAGGAGGTTTCGCCCTTCCTCAAGCTCCCAGGCGAAATCAAAAATCGGATCTATCGCCTCGTCGCGGTGCGCGAAACACCCATCCAACTCACCAGCCAGCCAAAGGCGGACGAAAGCTTACTGCGTTCATACCCACGCCCGCCGGGTCTCATGTTGGCATGTCGCACGACTTACGACGAACTGAGGGAGATCTACTACGAGGAGAACACATTTCACTTCATGGAGTATGCATTGAGACCACAGCACCTGAAGGCGTTTCGAGAAAGGGCAGGGCGATCAGTGAAGAAGTTGACATCGATCACTGTCACGCGGGCGTACGGACTGGCCTACTTTGGCGCCAAGGTGCAATTCACCGTCACCGGAGGCAAAGCCATCACAACCAGCGATTTTTCGGCGAGTGTGGTCAATAATCCACCCGGCAGCGGGAGGAGCTTCTGTGGCTGCTGGCTGAAGTATGTGGCAAGCAAGTGGAAGGGCTCGTTGCTGGACTTCCTGGAGAACTACCTTCGGCGGGAAGGAACGTGGGACGGCATTAAAGCGATGGTGGATGTTTGTCCGTTTTGTCGAAACAGCTTCGTCGCCGCCAGGTCCGCGAAGCACAAAGATCGATTTGCATGGAAGCCGAAGCAGGTGCGGGACGGCTCTAATGGATTGGTGTGAGACTGATGGTTGCCAGTATGCATTCAGCACTGTCTAAGCTACTAGTGCCCACCGAATGCGATCCCATCCGCTGCTTTCGCCGGTGATGAAACGCTCAAGCACAACCGAGCACCAGAAATGCAGCTTTTACTCCGCCTGCTGTATGTTAGTGCTTGTTTGAGATATCATGTCCAAATCATCAACTCACCTTCACGGCATAGTTCCTCTGTGGGAAATGTCTTGACCTCTTCTTCTGCTTCTCTGACACCCGGCTCGACTCCTCCTTCGTCAACCGCCTCCTCATCGCGCGCGTCTGCTTGGGGCGGAGGTCGAGCGGGATGTACTTCTTGCCCTTGTAGAAGATGCGGAGCTGTTGGCGCTGTGTGGTGTTGATGACGGTGAGGACGCGGGCGATCGACTTGCGGACATCGTGGCTATCATATATGTGAGCATGTGTTCTGCCATACTTCTCCACGTCGAATGGGCCTTTCCACCCTCTTTCTTTTCATGTTGCGTACATTCTTGTCAACTTTGACGAGGCACCACCAGCAATCTTCTGAGTGCGCAGTTGCACGAGCTCGGTCTTCAGGTCATCGAGTTGCTTCTTGAGGTCGTCCTTGTTCTTGCCCCAGAGCTGTGCGGCCTTGACTTTGCCGGTCGACGCCTGTGTGGGCGTGTTAGCTCGCCATACATCCGCCATGCGTTCGTGGTAATATTCGTACCATTTTGGTAGATTGTCGAGGGTTGTGTTGGAAGGAGTGTCGTCGCTGCGAAAAGTTCACGATACCGAGCAAATTCGATGTGTCGAGTGGGAAAGGCCGCCAAGATTTCACTAGCCGTTTCCGCAGATCACATGACCAACTCACAAATGGCAATTTCACACGTGTGATCTCATGTTCACGGCTACAATATTGGGCCAACGCTGAAGACCACCCAAAAGTGCTCGATGCTGGAACCGTGCTGAGAGCATCTCCCTCTCTGATCGCACCTGGATCGCAATGCTTGATCTTTTCATGAACGAGGCGAAACGGCTTTGCGAGCGTGGGACGATCTTCTGAGACGATATCTTTGACGCAGGCGTGCCGTGTCTCGTATCCATTCCTTACACGGAAACGACCATCTACGGTGGAGGCCTGTTTGACCAGCAGGTAGCTATTGTCATTGGCTGTAAGAAGGCCAGACTTGCCCACGTCTCCGATTTACAACGACGAAGGAGCGCACATCAAGCGTGAACAAACGAGGCAACACCACGTCGCGCATGCACGAACAAGGCGTGCGGCGGAAAGTCCCGAAGAGTGGTTCGATACTTACTGCTCGCAGTTATTGCAGCCCCGGCAGTCATCGGAACTCCGGTATTGGTGGCCCCTCCTGTTCAGCCCTGCAGCCCCACTCATATGACCCCGGACAAAGCTCCGCCCAACATCCGCTCTGGTGGCCTCTTGTTCGAAGAGTGCGTGTGACCTCGAGAGAGAAGACTTGCACGAACCAAATCTGTGAGATTGCTGGCATTTTCACGCCCTGTGAGCATACCGTTCAAAAGGCGGCTTCCGAAACCTTATATTCTGCCAAGCATTTACAATCAATGCTTATTTAATCATACAGGGCCTGTCTGCACCATACCGACTGTGCCGGCTTGTGCAACGTGTGAGCTAATCTCCGCCAGGAACCCGAAGGGTGCAACTGCCTTCCCCGATCGTCTCTATCCGCTGTCAGTGGACCTTTTCGTGGCACACGTGATACTCTGGTTTGTCATGGGTTCTCGGGTTTGCTGCCGACGGACCTGATCGTCACACAGGTGCCTGGACAATGCGGCGGTGACGGCATACATCGAACGAGGTCGGAGTGCGTCGCCTGACGCATTGACATATCTTACGAGCTGACTACTCTTCACTACGGTAAAAGATTTATTCCCCTTCCTCATTTCATTCACCAGGTCCATTGCCTTCTTCGTAGTGAAAGGGCAACCCGCTATTTCCTTCCGAAAGTCTGGCTCCAGACAGTCACTCCAGCATCGTTCAAGATATGGCGACCAGCAACGGACTCCGAACATCTTCTCCACCGGAATATGGCCACCTTGCAACCTCACACGAACCGAGCAAAAGCGATAAAGCACACACACCAGGATCACTCCGGCGATGGAAGACAGCCATGAAATCGTTTCGGATTCTGCGCGATCTCACTCCCGAACAGGTCGATAACTTCATGAACTCATATGTCATCTACAGCCTCGATTGGAAACACGAGAAAGCAATGACGGAGACTCTAGGTTTGGACTATCAGAAGAAGGTCGGCGACTGCTTGCGTGATTACTATTCAGTTCTCAACCACATGTGCGCCATCGGTGAGCTCGAGAAGATGTAGGTCAAAGTAGAAGGATTCTCCGAGACAGCATCAAGCATTATGCGTCGCTCCGAGACCTCCGACCGCTCACCTATAGATCCGAGACACTTGCTAACCTTTCTACCCATCACTTTAGGTACATCCCACCTGTTATGCATCTCCACGCCAACATCATCGCGAACCAGAACCTATACGAGGAGAGCGTAGCGCGAGAGCTCCACCTTCCGCCAAATCCGCGTTTGCTCGATCTTGGTTGCGGACGTGGGCGGGTGGCGGCACATATGACAAGGTTGACTGGAGCGCGCGTGACTGGCATCAACATTGACCACGACCAGATCGCGAGCGCAAAAGCGTACAACAAGCATATGAACTTTCAGAACGACTTCATTCGCATGGACTTCAATGATCTGCCATTGCCACTTCCCGATGGTGAATTCGACGGCTTCTACAACATCCAGGCATTCAGCCTCTGCAAAAATATCCCTGAGATGTGCAGGGAGCTCTACCGCCTGCTGAAGCCGGGTGCTCGATTGTCGCTGCTGGATTGGGTGAAACTCGATGCTTTTGACGACGATGACGCACATCACCAGGATCTGATGCGCAGGATCAAGCCATTGATCGGCGCGGTCGGTACACCAACACCAGAAAGCATGGCAGCAGACATTGAATCGGCTGGCTTCAAAGTCCTGTCGCACAGCAACGCCAGCATTGATGGCCTGCAATCTCCACTCATCGAGCGCGCTGATGGCTACTTTCGAGTGGCGAGACATGGTGTGCTCGGCCTAGTCCGGGCCGGTATTCTGCCAGCTCACTTCAAGACGTTGCTGAATCGATTCGCACTTGACGGCAAAGCCTTCGTCGAGGCGGACAAAGCGCGGCTGATCACCACGAGCTATCACTGGCTTGCGGAGAAGCCAAGAGAAGCGCCCAACTTTACAAGAGGCGTGTCGACTGGTCACCGGGAGGCTCATTACATGGACGCGACATCTAGTGGCAGCTCGGCGAAGTCTGCGCCGTCCTCGATGAGGAGCTCTGTGCTGGAAGTCAAGTCTCCCTCGCCTGCTAACACCGACCACACTGGCATCAGCGTTGCGCCTCCGACGCCGGACGAGCCTACTAAGGTCGAGCAGGCCATTGTCTAAAACGAGCCGATGTTTAGATATGGTTATGTCTGGCGGTGCCACGGTGCCTTGACCCTCATCATCCTCACTCCTACAGCGCAGCAGTTTGACAATTACCAGAAGGTCGTGCCTTTGTGCATATGTTTCGATTCAGCGTTGGAGCGTTCTTCGATTCCAGCATGATGGCTGTTCGGTGCGGATCAGCATTTATAGAAAGGCGACTGCAGCGTTCCAGCGAAGCGGCATTAGCTCACTGCAGCCTTGTACTTTGATACCATTAGCAAACAAACACGATCGTGACCAGACTGCTGCTCAGCTTCGGCTTCGTCTATTCACTGAGGTGGTGTTCAATGTAAAGGTAGATGCCGGATTGTCACACGAGTATAACAAAAGGCGCAGGATCAAGATAGAAGTAGTCTCATTCGACAAAGCTATGGTCTATCAACACCTACTCGGATGCGACTCGCCGAAGCATAAAGCGGTGATGACTGCAGCCATAACGTCCGATGTCGTAGGAAGAAGGGAAGAGAGCGCCGACAGCGTCGTGGCAATGTCTCAGAGCTGAGTGGGGCGCGACTATTCCTCGTCATTGCCGCCCTTGTTCTTCTTCTTCTTGCTGCCGCCCGATGGCGCTTCGCCCGTCTTCTTCTGGTGCACGATGAACTTCTGGTAGTTGGCCTCCTTGTCCCACTCGAAGCCGGCGAGGTAGGGTTCTTCTAGCTCGTCATCTTGCTGTAGAGGAGTCATGTCAGTCATATGTGCATGTGGTGAAACGGAATATGACGTGGGATGTGTGCGTACCTTCTTCTTGTACTGCTTGTAGATGGCATCTAGCGCATCCTTGACCGTAACGCCCTTGAGGTTTCGGGCAGTGACCTCGAGGCCGAGTGGGAAGGCCAAGTCGACCTTCCTGACCATGGGGGTGCAGAGAGGCTTCTTCAGAGCTTCCTTGTCATCGATGGTAGCCGGTGACTGGTTTAGCTTCCTGTTCCACGAGTGAGCTTCTCAGTCTAGACGATGGGATGTATGCTACGATGAAGTGAGGAAGGCACGACTTACCAGTTGAGCTTCTGTGTCTCGGGAGCGATCCGGAGCTCCACGCCTTCCTTCTCTGTGGTCGACGCGTCAGCACGAGCTTCATACTAAGTGGGATGTTGGCCCAGTCACCGAGGTCAGCGATGTTGGCGGCACTGCTGACAGTACTGCTCGTTCTACGATGGGTCGTCTTCTTCACGTCCGAAGGAGAGCCGGGCTCGTCGGAGATGGCGGAGTCGACCTTCTGGAGGTTGCTGTCTTGGACTTCAGCGGCCATGATGTCGTGAGTGACGGAGCAGTGAAGCAAGCTTATCAAGCGTGAGAGTGCTGGAGACAAGTGAGGTGCAGTAGTCAGGCACGAGGTTGGTGGTGGGTGTGGGAGAGAGGGAAAAGAGAGAGCTTGCGAGTCGAAGAAGACACCTGAGCTGTCGCGCGGGGTGGTTCGAGGTGGTCACGTTGTCCCTCCTCGTCCTGGCCTCGCCGGCGGTGATCACACGATCCGCGTCCAATCGTTGTCATGATAACTTTGGCGCGATGCCCTTTTAGTGCCGGGGCCCCGCATAACGCTAAAGCATGCTCGCGTGCCACCCTTTGCGCGACTTCACGTCCGATGTGAGATGCAGAGCAACAAGACGTTGTGTTCAAACGGCTTTCATTCATCTACGGACAGTAGAAGTACAACGTAGGTGTTGCGATCCATTGCTCCGATCCTCAATGATGTCTATGCATGAAGCACAGAAGTGTGAGCCCACCCCGCATCAGCCAAGCAACATCTGCCTGGTCTGTTTCTTCACCATGGAATGGCTGTCGCAGGCCTGGAGCGTGATCTCGGCGTTGGTGTGGCCAGTGCAATGGGTCGGCTGTTCGGTGAAGCGTCAGCGACCTGTACGTAGCAGCGTAATAGTTGTATGAATGTGTATGGAATGTTGTTCAGCTCTCCAAGGTGATTGGGTTGTTTCGTCAAAGTCGCGCTCAGCAAGAACACAGCGAAATATTGTTTGTTCATCAGGTGACGTGGAGAGGAGGGTTGACGAGACTTACTGGTCTTCGTGTATAGTCGTGTGGCAGACGATCTGATGCGCAGTCAGTACATCTTCTTCTGGTCAGACATGCGGAAGTGATGGCGGGCAGGTTCGGGGATCAGAGATCTTGGTGTATTTGTGTCTTCAATGAAATCGCAGCTGTCTGCTTAATTTATGCATCATGTTGGGCAGGTAGGGAAGGACAGGTGAGTGCGATGAACATACCGTAATCCCAAGGTGTGACCACGAAAAGCTCGGCTTCGCACTGCAAAGACAAAGGTAGGTCAGTCTCTGGTCTGATAAAGCTTCATCTGTATGATATGGTGATGAGTGTTCTGCAATCAGACTGCAAGTAAGTCAGCATATGAATAGTCCTAGCAGTAGGCCGTCACATACCTCATTAAATCAGAATTTTCAGTGTTTATGCGTTCACAACCACCCGAAGGCAGTTCAAACAGTGTGAATGTTGTTCATCATTGCAAAGAGTCCAGGTTTCAGGCAGCATGCCATCATTTGTCTTACCTGTGCAACGAGTCAGCCAACAGTACGAAGTAATTCAAATCCGAAGTCAGTGGTGCAAGAGCAAACAGTCAGTCGACGCTTTCTCAACAAGCAGCTCTTCGCCACCGACACCCGCAGGGTTTGTACGGCCCTGTGTTGATGGATGCGGGGCTCGGAGTGCACAGTCTGCCCGCCCGTGGCGTTTCAGAGCTCATCATAAGATGCTCGTGCGGTGGAGGGAGGTGATTTACCTGGTCGGTCTATTAGCTTAGATCGAAGGACAAGACGCAGACAGAAGTAGGTGTCCAAATCACATCAGACAAGGCTGAAACTAATCTTGACGGTGTCGACATAGTAATTTCCGATTGAGGAATGCCATGTGTCGTTGTGTCATCACATGTGTAGGGGGAGGGTGAGAGGAAGAGGAGAGCGAAGCGTACCTTTGTGTGAGAAAGCCGTGGCAGGCCCGAGAGCTAGACCGCCATCCTCATAGCCGGAGCGAGGGGCTCCTGAGATAGCAGATGCGGTGCGAATAGAAGGTCCTGCTTGGTGTGTCAGTTTTGAAGACCTTTCGGAGCAAGCCTGTGAATCGCGGCGGTTTGCTGTGCTCAGAGTAATTCTAAATATGTGAGGTCCTGCACGGTGTATAGGATTTGGATTGTTCTTGTAAAGGCATCTTTGCGACAATTGTGCATGGTTGGGGTTGCGTACGTACACTCATGTGAAGACATGTAGCTGGATGGCGCGTCTTCCTTCATCCCGCATCAGTGATCTTGTCGGTGTGCCCATCAGCGCGCCCACCAGTGCGACCACGACGGCTGCTAAGGCACGCGTTCTGCGACATGGTGAGGAGATGCAAGTATTTGGGATGTTGTGGTGAAGAGATTGGAGGACGCAAATTCAAGATGTCTTTCAAATTTCTCGAGTCCATGCGCCTTAGCGTGGCTTGGCGCGATCTAGTGCCTGAGGTTCTTTACATACACGTCTACCTCCTCCATTCCATCTCCTTCGCCTTTATGTTCGAGCAGATTTGGTTGTGCAGGCCCTCAAGGCTCTCACCCGCACGATTCTCAAGTGGCTCAACACGCGGGACTTCGAAAAGTCGCCGGTGCTGCGACTTATCTCGCCTGCGATGACTACAGACACGAAGCTAGATGCCGGAGCGTATATGATCGAGCCAGACCAGAACGATCCAAGCGATCCACTTCAGGTTCATAGTATCAACAAGTCCTGACCTTTCCTGTACTGTTAGGAACATGACGGTGTCTCGAGACGATGGTGGACAGGAGACGATGATTCGGGCTGCCTTTCTGTGCGACTATATCGATGGGTCGCAAAGACAGGCTCTATGCGAGATAACGTGGCTGATGCAGCAGAATGTCTGGGTGTGCCGTCGATGCAATAATGAGGGACTGGCTTTGCTATGCGCAATTCCCAGGCGCGACTGAGATCGTCTTCAAGTTCTGAGAGGGGAGATGAGGCCTCGTGGTCACTCCGTACGTACGGGGATCATCTCGGTACGAGCCTGCAGACCGGTCACAATCTGGGCGCTCCAACTGCTATTCCGCTCTCCGAGCGTCTCCGGGCTGTTCGCTCTCGCCAGCCTGGCGGGTCGAATACACCACCCTCAGGACCCCTGCGGCGGAGGTGCGTCCCCACGTCCCATCGTCGGGCAGAGTCGCAATTCGGGGAGATCAAGAGTCTCAGCAAGTAGATACGCCCTCACAGACTGTTCGTATGGTGCCCGGTAATCGGTACCGCGCACGAAAAGATCATGGAAGTCGTCGTGCTCGGCGCAATAGTGCCAGATGCGCCCTAGACAGACATCTCGCAACTTCAAAACCTTCGGTATTTGCTTGATGAGCTCTCCAGCATCTCCGACCAGGATTTTCCGCAGCGCGAGAGCAGAAAGCGTAGACGCCATCGAGCTGAGAAACTCCAGGAGCAGGTCGTGCGGCACCCTCTCTCCCGATAAGTTCAAGTCCAGGCGCTCCAGCAAAGGCCAGTGAGGAGGATCTTCGAAGAGAGCGCGTAGATATGACTGCGAGCCTGCTATTGATCCGTTGTTGTATGCAAGCACGAGCTTCTTCAACGATTTCGCACTGCGTAGCAGTTGCAGCGTTTCTTCCGCCGCCTCCCCGTCACCGTGGGATACGAGCTCGCCGTCTGATGTGAACTGGATGCTGCCATCGGTGACGCTGAGGGTGAGATCCGTGAGATGACTGAAAGCCTCTACGAGGACTGGGTATCTTGCTGCCCAGCGTTGCTGAACATGTGGGACCCAGCCAGATCCGAGAGAGCAAAGCGCAGTTGTGTGCAGCCCTTGGATTTCCAACTTAGCCACCTGCGTGTTGCGGCCGAGCGAGGCACGATAACCTATAGCTTCCAAGAGACAAAGGCACGCTATGCCCGACAGGTTGAGGCGGCCATTGCTGTAGTCAGTGTGAAGCGCTGGATCAGGAGGCTCAACCAAGATCTGTTGACGAACCCTCTTCCAGACTACTTGATCGGTGGCCGGGTTTTCCCTGGAAGCCGGAAAACATGACTCTGGCCTCCGTCACGTTTGGGAGCATGAAAAAGTACTCTCTAAACCGGACTGTTATGTCTCCCCAACCCCACCGGAGCTGTTCTTCACGAAGGCAATGGAAATCATGCCATGCTTGGCCCAATTGCTGCTCAGTGAACTTGTGGCCTGGAGGAGACCGATGCATTGCCCTCTGGGTGCGCTGTTCGATGGCTATTTGCCACTTCTCGCAAAACTTGTCAGAACGGTTCCACTCAGGAAGTACATCGCTAAAAACCGTGAAAGACTTGACGTGGTGGGCGAGAGGTGACCTCGAGAGGACACGAAGGTTGCTCAGGCATTTAGCGAACATCGCCATGTAGAAGTGCTGGAAAACATTCGTGTCAGCGGCCTTGCGGAGGGCCGGAGAGACCAAGCGCAGGTTCTTGAGCGTCGTATGGTCTAGGTATTTGGCGATTTCATCGAGTATCTCTGGCGGTAGAGCATTGAGTCGATCCATATCGGCAATTACAGAGTGGCCTTTGGGAAGAACGATACGGGGGTCGCCACTTCGCCTTTATAGATCATCAAGGCCGATCCTAGGCTCAGATGGCGTAGTTAGTATGAGATGATGACCAGACATAGAGAACTGTGTATCGAAGTGAAGTTTGAAGTGAAGTCAGCGGTATAAGGCATGAATCCAGGCATCCACTTCGAGTGCCTCACTTTCATTCACCGCGGGGCAGCTCATCCCACTTGCCAGCATTCAAACAATATCTTGGAAACTCACATCACACGAGCACGAACGATCCCAGCATATCACCACATCGATCGCCGAACTACGATTTTGCCTCCAACAACCACCACATCTCACAATGGGCGCGAAAGTCCCACGCAACTTTCGCTTGCTCGAGGAGCTGGAGAAGGGCGAGAAGGGCTTGGGCGCTGGTACACCCTGCAACAACCACTTAGTACCGGCAACATGCTGACGATAGGCAGAGGCATGCTCGTACGGCCTAGACGAAGGAGATGATCTTCTCATGACGAACTGGAACGGCACTATCCTCGGACCACCACACGTTAGTTGATATGAGCACATGTGCGTCAGATAAGAGGCTGACGCTGTTGGTGAACGTAGAGCGTACACGAGAACCGCATCTACTCGCTCAAAATCCACTGCGGGTCGGAGTACCCAGACAAGCCGCCGGAGGTGACGTTCATCAGCAAGGTCAATTTGCCTTGTGTGGATCAGAGGACTGGGAAGGTAGGGACATTTGACTCTGCTTATGGATGTGGTGAGGAGATGCTGATATGGGTACAGGTTGACCTGGGCAAACTACCAAGCATCGCTGTGTGGAAGCGCGACTTCACGATGGAGACGATCCTGATCGAGCTGCGACGGTTCATGGCCGCGCCGGCGAACAAGAAGCTCCCGCAGCCGGCGGAGGGGACGAATTTCTAGCAGAAGGGCGATGATGAGACACACGGGATCGGATCACTTAAGATATCATAGCGTAGCGTGGAGCAGGCGTGGGACTGATTAGTACTTTAGCGAGCATTGAAAGCATGTCTGCAGTTCTATCAGAAGCGATACAAATATGGCTGTCTTATTATATGATGTCTATGATCTATCGGCGTCCCGTATGCACAGCGCCAAGCGCAAGCGTCTCATTTATATACAGCCAGCACTTGTACAATCCAACAACATTACACCCCTCCATGCGATTCAATTGCGTCTAATCACTCGCAACCATCTTCGCCGCCAGCCCTGCCGCATTTCTCGGCTCAACGAACAGCGCCTCCGCCTCCACAACCTTCACCCCGGTCCCATCTTCCTCCCCTAACAGCTCAATCCACCCCTTCACCCACGCCTTCCGCCCCTCGACTTTCTCCGTGTACGCCTTCAGCACCACATAACTTCCTGCCGGACACGGCACCCGATAATCGATCTTCAAACTCGCCGTAACACCAATCTTATTAGGCAGCGCCGGGAAACACGCCCGCGCTAACCCTTCGTCCAACATCGTTGCTAACAGCCCTCCGTGCACGATCCCTGGATGTCCGCACAGAGATTCGCCGAGGAACATTATCTGCACCATTGAGGGCAGCTCCGCGTGCTTGTCGTTGAAGCTCAAGGGTGGGACTTCGATCTTGCCCTCACCTACTAGCACGCCGCCGGTGAGGTTGTGAGGGCGCATGGCGGGTGGGATTCGCATGTGCGGTCGACTCTCTGACATATCGGGTCGATTCCTCATGGCCACGGAGAAGGGGTGGTTGAGGATGTGGTCGTCGATCTCCTCCTCTCTAGGGGTGGATGGGAGGAAGAGGTGGAGCGTCTCGGCGTCGGTGGGAGGATTCACGTAGCCGTTGATCGTTTCTGTGGCCGGAGCGGCAGACATAGCGAAGCCGGCGCCGAAGAGGAGGAGGGAGAGAGCGGTGGTGGTCAGGTAGCGGAACGTTCGTGATCGTCGCGGAGGTGGTGGGATGGAGTGTTCGGAGGTGGACTCGATGCTCCGTTGCGTAGTGGTAGATTGCAATCGCTTCTCCAACGGGGCTCGTAGTCTCTTTGAAAGCGTTGCCCGCGGTCTATGATATCCACGCGCTGTCCTCAGACCATATCCAAAAACATTTAGTCGGCCTCCGGACTGACTCCACTGGGCCTGCCGAAGGATCTCCGATCGCAGGCTTGGTGGTGCGCGTAGGAGAGTTGCAAGTATGGTCGGGCGCGTCATTGTCGTAAGTTCCCCCAGGGCGGCCGTAAGCACAAACACATCGGCGCCGGCGTGCTGCGCTACTGGCGATATCGCTTTCTGTTGGGCGGGCTTGGAGAACAAGAGTCGTCCCTGCGTTTTCTCGTCAGCCGAGGCATTGAGTTTTGAGGCTCTGCGGCGAGACGGACATTTATATCTTGCACGTGACTGATAGGGATTGGACGAGGTTGTTCCAAAGTACGGTACAGACAATGCGATATTTATGTTCTGTATGCAGTGGCCATACGTATGGCAAACCTCGCGCGGACTACAGCAGGACTCGAAGGATCAGAACACGGGTTTGCATCGTAGCTCAGGTGAATGTTGCGATGTTGAATACTCAGGCCGGCACAGCGAGCCATTTCTACAGAGCTCAAGAGCCCCAACGCTCTACCATCTCCATCGGCCAGATCAGAAGATCGCGACATGGGCTCTGAGCCTTTTCAAGGATATCCGCAATGAGCCGGATGCGAGAGGAGCCAAACCCGACTAGCCACCACCACGAGTTCTCCTCGGCAATCATTGCTACGAGCCAGTGAGGCAACACAGTCAGTGCAGTCCCGTCCTGGTCAGCGAGCAGTTGCACGAATCTCGGGGAGCTCATAACGGCCCAGTGGAAAACCGCTCGCGTATAATTTCCGACTGGACCTTCTGTGATGTAGTTGTACAGCACCACGAGCCGTGAGGTGGCCTCGAGATATACTTGAAGGCCATCAGGCGGTATTTGAGCTTCCGGCCTGGTGACTAGACGCTGCAGCCGCTCAATCACCTCATATCTGCCTCGGTGAATCGCCTGGACGACGGATGGAATGGGCCGCACAAGCTGATCTGCGAGTTCTGTTGATGGGTGGTCCAGTCCCGGGCTGTCGTGTTGTGGCCACGGAACGATTTGCTGGTGCTGATCATCTGGCCGGCTGGGCGCGCTAAGGGTCTCGCCCAGCGTCCAGAGACCTCTCATGTGAAACAGCCAGTCCCCGATGAGATTGTCGGCGGTAGGTCTCCTAGCTCTAGCTAGACCGCATGGCACCAGCGTGATGCAGCACGCAAGTACAGCATCGACGCTGGAGTGGTCAGGGGCTTCAATCGACGCTCTGAGGTCTGCCAATGCGGCAGTATAGTGCAGCTCGGCCGTACGCTCGAAATCTGGAGAGGCTGCCATCATCGTAGAATTGGCGCTATGATGGTTGGAGCCCATGCACAATGCGCTCAGCGCCGTGATACCGTGGGAAGCGTCGGGGTGTGTGAATGCGATGGCGGGTACTGCAGTCTGCCACAGATCGGCAACGCTCACTTTGGCAGTCGTTGCCAAAGTACCACTAACGTGGCGCAGGTAATACTGGAAAAAGAGACCATCCGGGACTTGGCCATACATTGACCTTGTACCAGGGGCAGGACTCCTGTCATTGGCGGCAGACCATGGATCTGGCCCGAACGAGACGATGTCGAGACGCGGACTCGACTTTGGACTCGACTTCTCCGAACCCCCATAGTTACATTCCAGGCCGAAGGCTGCAACCTACAAGTCATACAACCTCACCTTTTCTAGCAACTTCTGCATTTCCGTTCACACCAGACTCAGCACAGGAGCTGCTTCCGGACCTGGACTTGGCGACTTGCTTCGTTGACTTGATCTACGCCAGAGGGACTCAAAGGGCTCTTCCTGTTGGACCTCTGCAATGGGATGAAGTGGCTCCTGCATCGGATGCTATGGGCCTAGCAGAAGCCCAAGCCTTAGCCGACGAGTACTTTAGCACGACGCATGAATGGCTGTCTATCGGTTCGAATCTTCAAGACCTCATAGACTGGAGAGTAGCACCTGACGTCCTTCGGCAGTGTCTAAGATCCGTGTGAAGCGCCTTCTGTCCGACCCAGGCAATCTCCGCCTTGCAGATCTACAGGTACTCTTACAAGCGATGCGGCTCATCTGTACCTCAGCATCTGAGATCCGGGACAGATGCTACCGAAACGTCGGTGGAGCTATACGCAAGTTGGAGCAATCTGCGCTATTCTCAACAAATTTTCTCGCTGCATATACGCTGCTCGCCTTGTATGAAGTCGGGCAAGGCTTATATCCCGCTGCCTACCTGAGTGTTGGGAGTGCTGCTCGCATCTTTCAGATGCTTGGCTTGCATGACCGGTGGAGGGCCACACAGATTCTGCCTCGCCCCAGTAAGCAGAAGGACGGACTTGTTGACGTTGCTTTACCATAGTTGACAGATTTCTAGCTCGTTGGATCGAGATCGAGGAGAGGCGTCGAATCTGGTGGGCTGTCGTTATCCTTGACCGCTATGTAAATGTCGGCTTCCGCTTCAGGCCT
The DNA here is from genome assembly GCA_033117895.1 of Extremus antarcticus. Taxonomy (NCBI): domain Eukaryota; kingdom Fungi; phylum Ascomycota; class Dothideomycetes; order Mycosphaerellales; family Extremaceae; genus Extremus; species Extremus antarcticus. Next base: position 398,549 of record JAWDJX010000006.1, read on the forward strand.
CTCTTCATATCCAGACTTCCACCAGACGAGATTCTCCCCGCCGATGACACGAGCTGGGACAATGGGGTATACACTACGTCCAGATCTTTATGGCAACAGTCAACAGAACATAGCTGACGAACAACGACAGGATCTGACCATCAATCCTCTGCTTGTCATGACTATCGAGGCCTCGACCTCCGTGGCTCCTTTCGCGCGCACCTGTCAGGCCGCCCATCTGCTAGGCCTGGTATGCGAGCACGTCAATCAAGATGCTTCCTCAGTAGCTGCCGACTTGCATTTCTAGGAAGCCTACACCATATCGCATGCTCTCCTGGCCCTTGTCGCGATGCTGCATGCAGAAAGTGATTCACTTGAATCGAAGCCGCACCTACTCTTCGCTGCCCGCGGTCTGGCGTATGCGGCGCTCAACACTCTGTGGGATGTTCATTCTTGTATCGAGCCGGACAATGTCGAGACCATTGGCGGTAACCGTGGCTTGAGGCTCGATCTCCAACAGCACGCGATCAATGGATACAAGAAGACTATCGTGGACGTCTCGAACCTTGCAACGGAGCTTGAGAGCTACTGCTCGATTGATGCGACGGCGATGGTTCCGCTAGTGGCGCTGTTCTGCCTGTACTCTGCGGCTGGAACTTACGCATGGCTGTTCGGGGAGAAAGGAGATGAAGCGCATATGGCTGCATTGGTAAAACTACGAGGACTCTTGTCAACATTCGTCAAAAGTTCAATGTCTCTTGTAAGTTGCCTCTTTTTGGTCCATCGGTGAACCACGGATATATGAATTTAGGTTCAGCTTCTACATCCTCCGCCATTCGGCAGGACATATCGCTGACCGTCGTTTAGCCGTCTACCTCAAGCTATTAGAAGGGCAAGAGCATTCATCTATAGGCGCCCCATGAGAAAATGGCCTCTCCGCTATCGCCTATGGAAATTGTCGATGCTGGGCAACCGACCGAAGCAGTTCAAGGCTCTAGCAAAGTGATCCGCTTCCGACTTCGCGAAAAGAGCGACGAGCCGCATACATAAACCGCTGGTCTAAGCGATCAGGACAGCTACGAGAGTACAGATCTACCGGCTACTTCAATATGTCTTAACGCCAAAACTGCCGGGAAGGTCCCATCGATTGCTCGCCCGGACAGTACTGCCTAGATTTGAGCGACGTGACGCAAATTGAACATTGCAGTGCAGCCCTTGAATCAAGGGGCGTCGGCAGCAATGACAGGGCTGTCGCGGCACAAAGTATCATATGCATTCTTGTATTGAGGTTGTTACGAGAGTCGAGATCGAACGGAATTGCAGCCTTCATGGACATGGCTGCACATTTGTAATAGTTGACATGGGAGTCTAGAACAGCAATCATCCACATTCGCTAAATGGAGGACCTCTCGACCTCTCCAACGACGGTTCGTTCTATACAGGGACGTGCGGGAGTGCATCACGCCACTGTAGCACAATCCGCATTCCTAGGCAGCGAGCTGAGCTTCATCAAGGCACCAGCTTCCTACCAGGTCTGATCAAGTCTAAAACACGTTAAAATTAGAGCATGCCACAACGGACGCGCTCAGTCGCGCAAGCACCGGCTTGATGAGATATGGTGCCTGACGAATCAACAGATATGCCGCCGCACGAGCCTGAGGAGCCTTCGCAGTACGAACACATCCTGCCGCTTCAAAACAACAGACAACTACACTATGCAAGTGCTGGTGACCCGACTTCCACAACTGTTGTGCTGTTTTTCGCTGGCTATTTCAGTATCGGCACCGCGACTCCATCATCCATACCAAACGCACTCCCTGGCTCGCACTTCATAGCACCTACCATTCCCGGCAATGGACAGAGCAGCAGCACCCCCAGGAACATTCCATACAACATCAACTTATGCGAAAGCATGACCGCACTACTGGAGGAGCTCCACCCATCTGACAACTCCAAAAGTAATGCTATCAGCCAGCTCTACATCGGTGGCGGCAGCTATGGCACGGTACCCGCGCAGATGATATACGGTGCGCCGTACACCCTGTCCCCATACGGACGCAAGATCGCTGGCTTGTTGCTGGCCGCACCCTTCTCACCGTTCAGGTATCACAAAGACTACACGAAGTCGCTCATCTGGCCGAACTGGGTCAGTGTCGGACCACCGACTCAATGGCTCCCGTTCCAGATTGTTCAGCGTCTACTCAGTACATTCATGGCCAGTCGCTGCAAAGACTTAGAAGGCGCTCGCTCGCTGCTGGACATGGCTATCTTCTCGAAGATGGACGATGCTGAGAAAGCGCAGCTTGAAGCGTGGGCTCAACGGAAGCAAGGCATCACCGCCGATGAGTTCAAAACCCGGACGGCTGAAGGCGCACTGAAGTGTACGGCGAACTGGGGTGGTTTTCTTGAAGGTCCGCATGTGCTGCACTCGGACTGGGGTTTCGAGCCTGCGAAGCTGGATGAAGAGCACGCCAAGCCTGTGTTGGTGACACTGAGTGAAGCAGAGGAGCTCGGACAAGGGATGGGAGAATGGCTGGTCGAGAATTACCGCAATGCTGTGTTGAAGAAGATTCAAGGTGGACATATTGCTGCACTGTATCATTGGGACGAGCTGTGGGAGGATTTGGTGCAGCGGAGTTCGATCACGCAGTGAAGCAGATGTGCGTACTATTCGATCAAGAGGTTATGGTATAATCCTTCCAGTCGTTCATTGCTTCAGAGTCGGAATACCGTCTACGTCGACGACACCTCGCTGGTCGTCAGACAACAGCTTGTTTCCGCAAAGGTGCTCATCCCCACGACTTACTGCACATGCTCCCATCGCCTCCCAGTCACACTATTCGCCCAGCAACCCTAGCGCTTCCGAGTCCACTGTTCAACTCCATTCTTGTGACAACCTAGAGTCCTCCACGTACTTCCTACACACCTCCAACATCTCGCGAACCTCGGCCAAAGCATATGAACGTCCTTTACCGATATTCGGTCGCAGGCTCTCTCCTTCCAGAATAGTACCCTGCACAGCCGACTCGATGTGTTGAAGGCAGTTGATCATGGCCACCGCATCCGGGATCGAGGAGTCCGTGGTCATCCAGTACTAGGCTCCCACTTCCGCGGTAGGATGCACCCGCACTCTGTTACCAGAAGACACCCTACGCTCCAGCCATGTAATCAGATAGCTCCGCCGGTCGTAGCCGCGGACACTACCGGCACGTAGTCCGATTCGCATATGGTGAATGGTATCGAATGGCGGGAGGGCAGAACCTCGACGCTGCTCTGTAACTAGTCTCACATGATTGTCGATGTAATCGAAACAGCCATAGCCGTACCCGACTCCCGTTTGAATAGATGTGTACTTCGCGGCAAGGATCGGCAGATACTCGCGGCGGATTTGTCTACACGTGTAGGCGAGAGGCGACGTGTAGACAGGGCGGACCCATTTGCGAAGAGGAATTTCGTCCTCTTGCACAACGTAGTCGTAGATGTGGTTGCGGAGCTCGCCAGCTAGAGCGAGCAGATGGCAGGTGGTGTCGGAGGATCCGCCAGTCTCGTTGCGTTCGGTGGCGGCGTTGTTGAGTGCGGTGCCGGAGGCTGTATCCTCGTCCTCCATGCTGATGTCGAGGGTTGTGCGTTTGTAGAAGTGCGCTGGTCGTGAGGTCCTACTTGTGATGTTTTTGAGAGGTTGAATTTTGAGGTATGACTCTTTGTCACATGAATGTCGTGGGGCCAGTGGAAGGTTCTGGACGCCTGATCGCAGATCGAAGATATGTACAAATGAGCATGAAAGTGGCGACGAGAGGAGAGAAGAATTGTATAATTCTTGACTTCGGCCTGACCGTGGAAGCCTCGACTTGCGTCAAATACCTAGCTGTGACAAGCCGGCTGGCTGCCTCTTGGTGCATAATGTCTACATGTTGCCCTCCTTCTCATCTGCTGGGTGTACGGCCGGTTTCCAGCCAAGTATCCTGAGCCCCGTTACGTTCAATTTGCCACAAAGTCGAAACATATCAAGTCGTCGGTACGCAAGCTCGACTGCATCCTCCTACCCACGCTCACTGTCCGGCCTCCACTGCTCACCACACAGAGCACCACTGCTGCGCAGAACCTGCAAGTGGATCTATTAGGCCGTGAGAGGCGCAGAACTTCTGTCCAACTTCCACAATCTTGCGTACCTCCCGCATATACCGACGATCCCGCTCAAGGGCGTCCTGTCCTACGCCGCCGATAGTGGTCCGAAACCCATATATACCGACCAGGTCGCGCACAATCCGAACCACTATATCCGGGTCCGCATCATCCGTGAAGTAGTAGGTAGCCTCCAGATCCGCATCGCCGCGGCTAACCCATGCAGCAAGTTCCATCGTCCTCGTGACCGTAGGATAGGGACTTTCAGCATGAAGCCCGATGTGAGCACAGCGAATTGCCGGAAGTGAGGAGAGCTGGCGTTTGTCGGCCACACTCTGAGTATGATCGACAAGGGTGACGGGTCCGTAGGATGAGAGGTGAACTACAGTGGCGATAGCGGTATACTCCGCTTTAATAATCGGGAGGTACTCGCTACGGATCTGTCGGTTCGTGCAGGCGAGCGGAGATGCGAGCGTGAGGCTCCCGTTGTCTTGGAGATATAGCTCCTCGGATGGCGCGACGTGTCCGTAAATGTTGTTGCGGAGCTCTCCAGCGAGTGCGAGCAGATGGCAGGTGCTGGCTGGTATGCCATTATTGCCTTGCTCCTCGACCGCAGGGCTGGTTTGTTTTGGTGGCATGCTGGTGTCGCTTTGCCCGTTGATAGCGTAGCTGGCGGCGGCTGGTGCCAAGTCGATGTCGTTGTGTTTTTTGAGGGCGTCGTAGGGCGCAGAGCTGTCGCTCACCGCGTCGTGAGGTACCAAGTGAGGAGTGTCGGTGGCCATGTCGGCGTCGCTTTGCTCTTTGAAGGTAGAGCTGAACGTGGCTGTTGGCATATCGATGTCGTTGTGCTTGTTGGCAGCGTCGCAAGGTAGAAAGTGCGATCTGCCGAGTGTTATGACGGTGTCTTTGTGCTCGAGGACTGCGTAGAAGGGCGTAGAGGCAGAGGCCTGCTCCATGGTGATATTGTGGGTTGGGTGTTTGTGATGGTTGCGGGAGCTGAGCAGATGGGGTCGCTTTACGGAACTTCCACCAGATCTAATTCGCGGGATGACTCCCGTCCTTGTCACATGCTGGAAGCTTCTCGACCCTGACGTCACGAACGTCACATGTGATCAGAGAGAGTGGGAGAGCGAGGTTGAACCAACCACGAGATGCCTTTACCCAAGCGGAAAAGGACTTACTATGCACCGAACCTTATCTTGATTGCTGGCGGAGAGCCTACGTATTCCCTTTCCCACCAAATTGACAGCCCGCGGGCCTCGTATGTATCAGGTCGACAGTCCTAAGTCTAGCCACATCGTCCAACTCGCGGCTTGCAAACACCGCTTAGCCTAGTACGGCAACGCCTTGTTCGACACAAACGCGTCGTGTATCTATTACCAGTATCTCGAGCACACGAATAGCATACCAGCTAAGACCACAAGCAGGCCACTCCTCGTGAAAGGTTGATCTGCGCCGTTGGTCGCGGTCGCGTGAGGTCGGGACCCGCCGGGCATAGTCGTGTCCCCAGATGCACCTGGAGTGCTTGGATCAGCCGACGTAGCAGAGATGTTCGGGAGTAGAGAGTCTCCCTCCACAAGTACCAGCGCCATGCCGCTCTGTTTGGACGAATCAAGGTTAGCCTTTGGCTTAGCAGACATCTGAAGATTTCATCCTACCAGTAGATGCCACTGCATATGACAGTGGAAGAACCAGGCCCCAGGGTTGTCTGTTACATATCTAAGACCAGGTCAGTTCATTGTTATTCGCAGTAGAACTGCTGGGGCTCACCTTATAGCTGCCCAGCCATTCGCTGGCAATTCAACCGTGTCTCGGTAGGGAGGGTCATGCATGTTGATGACAGATGTTGGGGCATCCATCACCGAAGAGAATGGGAGTGGACCGCTACCGGTACCCAAGATCCAGAACTTGTGCCCATGTAGGTGCATTGGGTGGCCCATCTGCCGTCGCTCAGTCGTCAGCGTTGAAGAAGCGGAGATCGGTCTCACTAAGGATCTGAGCATACCGTGTCCATCGAGTCATCTGCAATTTGCATAATGATGTCAATTGTAGAATTGAAAGGCATGTGCAGGGTTGTGTTGGCGGTCCAACCATCTGATCCATTTCCGTACAGAACAGGTGTCTTTGCCTCTGAGTAAGGGGCCTTATCCACGACCCATACCACTGGATCGGTTTGGTTGATCGTAAAGACTTTGGTAAGGTCTGCTGGAGCGGCAGGCGGCATGTTTGGGATAAGTGGAGCCAGCTTTTCTTCGTTTAGCACCGAGACTTGAGCCTTGGCCGAGCCGTTGAGTAACATCCAAGTTGTTTGCGGCTTGTCGAACGCAGTATCAGTATCGGTATGCATCTCATCGCTGATATCGACAATTGCCTGGTCTTGAATGACCTGCTGCATGTCCCCGACTGGGTAGGATGCAAAGCGAAGGTAGTACTGGCCTGGTGGTTGATTGAGTCTGATCATGACCGAATAACGTTGGCCAATAGCGATTGGGAGCACCTGAGCTATCTATAAGTGTGATCGACGTATACGGCAGGAGGGTGTAGCTACCTTGACCTCCTGCATCTCCACGTAAACTCCATCAGCAGCGAAGACAAACATCGTGTGTGCGTCCAGCGAGACTTGCATCTTGCTGGTTGCAGCGGCATTGACCAGATGAAGAGCCAGCCAGCCGTGAGAGCGCATGACAGGTATTGTGAGCAAAGGAGCGGTGGTGTTCGAGCACGTGACTTGCGGAAGAGAGTCGATACTGTAGCCAGGATTGAACATCATTGGTGGCGTACATCCGAGCGCATTCAGAGATGACATCTCCATTCCGCCGTCAGATTTGTCTCCAGGAATTTCTACCGCTGACATCGCACGCCTCACCATAGCCATAGACATCGAGGCGGCCGTGTTCATCGGCATGGCGTTTGTTGTCGTAGCGCAGTCGTTCATACAGCTTGCCATAGTGGAGCCCGAGTTCATAGCGTGGGGCATGCTGGAGGTTTTCGAGGCCATCTCGGTAGATGTTGAGTCGAAGCCAAGCCCAGATCCCGCCATGAGTAGGTCGTTAGGAAGACACTGAACTCGTCCGTGGCCGTTCGCCAACAAGCTATCGACACAGCTAGGAAAGGCGCCTGTCCGCAAGTACTGCTGATAGACGGTATTGGAGGGACTGTGATACCAATCTGCGAGGAGCAGAGGTGTTGCCTCGGTCTCTGCCTGGAGGAGAGCGCTCTTCTCGGCTTCGGTCTGAGCCAAGCTCTGGAAAGGACGTCGCAGGGACGGGGACGGATGTATGAGGAGTGGCCCGCGGATAGCATCATTGTAGTATGATTTGAAGTGCGAGTGGTACCAGTAAAAGCCATACTGATCCCCGAGGGGTATGCGGTAGGTGAAGTTGCCGCCAGGTGGTATCGCAAACTGGTCATCAGGCGAGTTAGCACAAACATCTCAATGGTAAAAGGGGGACGTCAATCCCACCTGTGTCACCCCCGGGACACCATCCATATCCGGTGTGCCTCGTTGAAGCAATCCTAGCGCAGCCGTCGCGTCAGTTCAAGCGGCTCAGGAGCAGGTGTGGGAGAGAAGGTGGCGAAGGATGCACGAACCATGCCAGTGGATTGTGTTCTCCACATCCAGGTCGTTGAAGACGGTCACCTCCAGAGTGTCGCCCTGATCTGCCTCGATCAAAGGCCCGGGCTGCTGGCCGTTGATCAGGTAGACGTGGCGAGCAAAGCCATCTGCCAGCGTGTCAGCCGCGTGGGGGAGGGATGCGCCGAGCGCTGCTTGATGAAGGCCGGCCTACCCGGAGAGCGCGGTCCACTGTGCAGCGTGAGGTTGTAGGCGCGCGTGGCAGCAGAGGCCGAGAAGACGCCGCCCGCAAGCAGGAGAGCGGCGGTGCGCGTCCACATGCTTGCAGCAGATCGAGGAGGTCGAGACAGCAGGCGACACGGCGGTAGCAGGTAGAGCAGAGCAGAGCAGCGGGACAGTGGAGGGCGCGACAAGGAAGGGGGGAGTTGCCGATTTATCAAGTGAGCGGGACGAGTGCCTTGCCTACCTTAGCCCCTAAGGTAGTAGTGTTTGCGCGACTTGTGCGGCGTTTCAGTATCGGCCAAGGAATGCGCGCTTTGTGCGGCGGCAAGCACTCGCCACCCATCATCATTCAATCATGGTTCACTGCGCACTGCGCGCCTGCGCGACTTGTGCTGCCACCCGTTTGCCCTTCCATGCAGCGATAAGAAGTTTCCCTTCCCATCCTCGCCAGTTAAGATCTGGTCGTGCCCCCCAATGACCATTCTCGTCCTTCTACATACATCCGACCCCTTCTGGCATTCTCGGGACGCTGCTCCGTTGCCTCGCCTACAACCATGTCGACTCCCGCCATCACCTCCCCGCCGTCGCTCCTCCAGACCGTCTTCCTCGTCCCGGACGCCCATTGCCCCACATGTGCCGCCTTCATCGATGGCTTCCTCGCCCAGTTGAAACCCCCGCCAGCATCGGTCACGACTTCAATCGTGTCGCGCACTGTGACCGTCCGCCACAACCCGTCGTTGACACCGCGCAGGATTGCCAAAACGCTGGGCGAGGCCGGCTATGAGGTTGAATCAACCAGTTTGACGGCGGCCCGAGACGAAGCACGCGGATCCGGTTGGCGTGGCGAAGGCCTTGGCACTCGATCGACCAGCTTGGTGGGCACCTTGATGCGCTGGGTCCGGCGAGAAAATGCACTGGATGAGGAGACGAAGAAGAAGCGACACCAGAGCCATTGCGAGCTCTGTCGCGGCCAGCAATCTGGCGACAGTGCCGATTCCAACCAACATGCCGAGCAAGGTACGACCGACCCTGCCGCTGTCGTCGTCGATACCCTGTCCTCAAAGTATGACAGTGGCTTTCGGGCAACCGTATCGATTGCAGGAATGAGCTGCAGTTCCTGCGTGGGCACCATCGTCACGGCTCTGCAAGACAAGCCGTGGGTGACCTCAGCCAATGTCGCCTTGATGACGCAGAGCGCGTCCATCGATTTCAGGGGGGAGGAAACCGATGCTGCGCATTTGATCACAATCATCGATGACCTGGGCTACGAGGCGAGCTTGGAAGATGTGACGAAGCTGCCAAAAGAGGCAGAGTCCAACCCGGGTGCTGCCTCGGACATGTGGAAGGCAACCTACTCAATCGAAGGGATGACGTGCAGCTCCTGCATAGGCACCGTCACAGAAGCGATCCGAAGCATCAGCTGGGTGCAAAGCGTTAATGTCAGTCTTGTTACCAATAGCGCGACGGTCGTCCTCGAAGGCAAGAGCCACGCGGACCTTGTCACCAACACAGTCGAGGATATTGGTTATGGTGCTACCTTGAACGATGTTAGCCCAGTCACCGCTGAAGCCAGACCACACAACGGGCGCAGATCGGTGTCCATCCAAATCCATGGCATGTACTGTGAGCATTGCACTGGCAGGATTATCGATGCACTCAGTCAGTTCGACGGCCGAGTGACGATCGAGAAGTCTCCTACTCTGGACAATCCGATTGTCACCATCTCGTATGTTCCTAAGGCACCAGATTTCACTATTAGACGTATTCTCAGTGCTATCTCGGCGGTGGACCCAGAATTCACACCAAGCGTGTACCGTCCTCCGACACCTGAGGAGCGCGCAAGGCAGATGCATGCTCGCATTCAGCGGCGCATATCGTATCGTGTCGTCCTTTCAATCACTGGGGCTATCCCTACCTTCGTCGTTGGTGTGGTATACATGGCTCTTGTTCCTATGGATAACCCCGGCCGCCGATATCTGATGGTAGCATCACATAGTGTCAGTCGCGCAGAATGGGCATTGTTCGCTATGGCAACTCCCGTCTACTTCTTTGCAGCCGACCTTTTCCATCGCCGCGCAGTCAAAGAACTCTACGCTCTCTGGAGACTAGGTAGCTCGGTCCCTATGCTACGCAGGTTCTATCGCTTTGGAAGCATGGACATGCTACTATCTTTCGGCACCACGATTGCTTACTTCTCATCTATCGCCGAGCTAATCATCGCCACGGCATCGCGTACCACGACGAGCTCCGGCAGCAACACGACATACTTCGACTCGGTAGTGTTTTTAACGATGTTCCTGCTTCTCGGTCGCATTATTGAGGCATACAGCAAAGCCAAGGCAGGAGATGCCGTTTCTACTCTACAGCTTCTGCAACCTCGAGAAGCACTCTTGGTGCTATCTGATGATGAGAAGCAAGCTGATGTCGGGGTCGAAGCCGTCGACGTTGATATGATCGACCTGACCGACATCGTAAGGGTGGTCCACGGTGCTTCTCCACCTTGGGACGGGGTCGTCGTTTCTGGGAGCACTGTCTTCGATGAATCCTCCTTGACTGGCGAGTCGAAGCCGGTGACAAAGCTTGCTGGCGACACTGTCTGCTCCGGCACCATCAACAGAGGCGGCGCAATCTCAATCAAAATCACTCGCATGTCGGGCGACTCGATGCTGGATCAGATCATCAAAGTGGTGCGTGAAGGTCAGGCACGCCGCGCCCCGATTGAAAGGATCGCCGATATCCTGACCAGCTACTTTGTCCCGGCTGTGACCCTCGTTGCTATTGCGACGTGGCTGATCTGGCTGGGACTTGGAGTGTCGGGGACTCTACCGCAAGACTACCTGGACATCGAGGCGGGCGGCTGGCCCTTATGGTCTTTACAGTTCGCTATCGCTGTATTCGTCATCGCGTGTCCCTGCGGTATCGGCCTTGCCACGCCAACTGCGCTGTTTGTCGGTGGAGGCTTAGCAGCTAAGCACGGCATTCTTGTCAAGGGGGGCGGGGAGGCGTTTCAAGAAGCCAGTCGCCTGGACATCGCCGTCTTCGATAAGACCGGCACCCTCACGCAAGGTGGCAATCCCAGGGTGACGGATCATCAGTTCTTGCTACCCAACGACTCTGCCTTGGGTGAGCAGCAGATCCTCGCTGCACTCGAACAACTTGAAGGAAACAGCAGTCATCCAATCGGGAAAGCGGTCGTCGATTTCTGCAATCCAAAGCCCCAGACAGCTGTGAAGACTAAGCATATCGAAGAAGTGGCGGGCAAGGGGATGTATGGGTCCTTTGATGTCCTCGACTCGTCACAAAGCATGGAAATCCTGGTGGGAAACGAGGCTCTCATGTCCGATCACGGAATATCCCTCGACAACACGACCTCCGCTACCCTGGACGTCTGGAAAGGCCAAGCGAAATCGATCGTCATTGTAGCAACGAAAAGTGCTTCGACCCACAACAAGACCCCCTGGGAGCCAGCAGTGATTCTGGCAATTTCTGATGCCATCCGGCCGGAGTCCCGCTCTGTTATCGAGGCACTTGCGCGTCAAGATGTGGAAGTCTGGATGCTCTCAGGAGACAACCCGAAAACGGCCCGTGCTGTCGGAGCCATGGTCGGCATACCGGACGAGCGTGTCATCGCCGGTGTACTCCCACAGCAAAAAGCCGCCCAAATCCAGTATCTGCAGCGGAGCCAGGTGGCGAAGAAGTCGCGATACTTCCTTGGGCTAGGAAGCGCACGTTCGAATCGAAGAGCCATAGTAGCGATGGTTGGCGACGGCGTGAACGACGCGCCTGCCTTGACGACCGCGGATGTCGGCATCGCTGTGGGTTCCGGATCAGACGTGGCGATATCGTCGGCCGACTTCATCCTCGTCAATCAGGACATGACGACATTGCTGAACCTGGTCAGTCTCAGCCGCGTGGTGTTCCGAAGGGTCAAGTTCAACTTCGCCTGGGCTCTCATCTATAACCTTCTGGCTTTGCCTATTGCTGCGGGAGTTCTTTATCCGGTGAAAAGTAATGGGACACGGATCAGGTTGGGCCCGGTCTGGGCGAGTCTGGCCATGGCGCTGAGCAGTATCAGTGTGATATGCAGTAGCCTGGTGATGAGAAGCAGGCTGCCGGTGGTCGGATTTCGAGCGCGAGGGATTGATAGGGCTGCATCAAAGGGCCCGTGAAAGTGAAGTGAGGCATGGAGTCGAGCCGTTATGCTTACTTTCTCGAATGAGTCCTAACAAACTCTTTCTGGCAGGTATGACGATTGCACGGAACCCGTGCTCTTTTTGACAAGTAGCGGCAGCTTAATAGAATAGAACGATTACGCACTCGGGAGAACAGCAAAGCACGCCAACGCCAGCATCCGCGTCCTGCTATCACCACCCACCCTCCACCATGCCCCCCCGCAGCACACAACTCTGCTCCAAAAACGCCTCCACGCTCCTCTCCCCACAGTACCTCCTCCCCGCCTCCATCGCCTTAGCCACCTCCACCTCACACCGTTCAACCCGTTCAACTTCAAGGTCCGTCCGGTCCATCCGGAACGACTCCAAACACCGCTCCAACTCCCAAACCATATGCTGCGCCTCCCTCGCCGCAGTCGGCTCAACAACCCAATACTCCGCCTCCACATCCACCACAGCTTCCGACAGCTCCTCCTGCGGATCCGCGCGCAGCAGCCACGCGTACAACGGACGGTAGCCACAGAAGTCTAGAGTGTCGCCGCTGGGGATGTGGAGCCGGATGCGCGCGTGGCGGATCCCTGGAGAGCGTTCTCCGGCGATTTGATTGATGTGTCGGATGATGTGGTCGAAGTTGAAGTCCGTGACGGTGGCGGTGAGGGAGGTGTACTGCGATTTGAGGAGGGGCAGGTACTCGCCACGGATTTGGCGGTTCGTGCTGGCGAGGGGGGAGTTGAAGATGGCGAGGCCGTTTTTTTGGTTGAGACGGACGACTTCGTCGTGGACGGCGTGCTCGTATATGATTGTACGTAGCTCGGGCGGAAGAGCTAGGAATGGAGAGGCGGAGGAAGTTTCGTTGGATGATGTGGTGCTGGCGCCTCGTGTTGTTTGGGAAGGATCTTCCATCAGTGTATCAGAGATCTGACGGCTGCAAAGTTTGTTGAGAAGTGAGTGTGAATGCAAGAAGCACAAAAATGTAGTAACGCATATTAAATGTACTCAAGTTGCGGTGAGACCGCCTTCGCGTGGTCAAACTCAATGCAGACGACTTTTGTAGTTGCGTCGTACCTTACCTTCGAAAGCCGGTAAATATAGGAATGTTATTCCGTACTTACGTAGCTACGAACTAGGCGCAGGTATCCTATCTATGTGCAGACACTGAGAATGGGAGCAACAAGGAAAATGCATGAGAATGAATGAATCTACCCACTTGTACCTTATGCAAAGCCACCGCCATTGCGTGAAGAAACTGCCTTCGTACTTACAGCGTGTCCTAATAAACAAGGCCTGCTCATGGTGTGAAGCTCCTACCTCTCGTTCCCACCGAAAGAACAATCACTTGCATCGCACAGGAAGCGCCGATGGCATAGAGTCCACTCTTTCCAACGAATCCACGTCAATGAGCACCCTCTCCAACGTGGAACTCAATGCATGGTGGTTGGCAGACACCTCGTCGACCCTTCTCAGGCGGTCATGTGAGACCGACGCGAATAGCCTCCACAATCTTCTCCAACTCCTCCTTCGCCTTGCACTCCTCGAACAACTTCGCCCGGTTGTCCAGGTACCCCTTCCAGCCGTTGAGACGCGACCACGACACCACACGGTTGTAATGGCTATACCCGTTGAAGTAAATGCCACCATGATGTTCCTCGTAGTCATAAGCCCTTACGTAGCTCTGCTCCGTCAACGTGACAGAAGTGGTGAGCTGCACGCCTCTCTTCGCGGGGTCGTCGAAGCGCGTGAGCCAGCGCGTGAGTTGGTCCATGTTGCAGCCCACGGGATTGCTGAGAGTGAGGTTGATCTCGATGGTGCGGCTCCCGGGCTGCTGTGCGCCGTTGAGGCTCTCCTCCTCGCCATCGTTGAGCTTGTTGAGGAAAGTGATGATGTGGGCGAAGTCGAAATTCTGTACGTCGGCGCTGATGCGTTTGGCGCTGAGTGCGAGTACCGAGAGGAATTCTTTGCGGATTTGATGGTTTACGCGGGTGGGTGGCGATGCGCAGATAAGGTTGCCTTTTTCGGCCTTTGCGGATGAAGGCGGGTGTGTCGGCGGCGATGAGGGTGTATACGTTGTTGCGTAGCTCGGGGGGTAGGTCCAGGACTGGGGATGTTTGTGCTGCTGTGTTCACCGCTTTGAGGCCATTTTTTGTGGTCTTTTGCTTTGCGGGCTGCCTCTTGCGCTTGACGCCGAGCTTTGCGATTGTTGGGTTGGCCATCTTCCTTGATAGTGTAGTAGAAGAAGTGCTGCTGAGTGCTGACTAGTACATAACAGCTGCTCTGTAGAGGTTGTTGTGTGATGCTTCTACAAAGGGTAGAAAGAAAGTTGGAGAAATTGGGGGGCGTGTTACCTTTTTGCACTAGGAAGCGACACTTCACTTGAATATGAACACAAGTGACGATATCGGTCAGGCTGCTAGCTGTCCCGTCTTCGAAGTTAGCAATGGGGACAAACAGAGAAACAGTTCGTCGTCCCATGGATCCCCTGGAGGCTTGGTAGGTAACAGGTATGTTCTCGCTACCAACCATGCATTGCAGCTTGTCCACAATCTGAATGATGTGTATTCATATTTCGCAGCTCTTTAGGTTCGGTGTAGTAAACGGGAAGGGCGGAAGGAGATCACGTGAAAGAGTGAAGTGTGAAGTGAAGTCGAGCCCAAAGTCCGCGGAGGAGCGCACAGACCACCAGCTCGTTCGCGTGGTCTCAAAAGTTTATGGGATGGCAGGTGCTGAATGGGTATTGGTGTAGAGTGGAAGAGGATGCCAAACAAACCGCTCTCATCTGCAGCCACTTCAGGCGGGACAGGCGCAACCATCCCAGCTCCCACCGGCTATCCTGCTCCCAATGTCTCCACCTCCACAGCGCCGCCGCCGAAAGGCACCGCCAGTCAGGGCAACCCGGCCTTTAGGATGATGGGTACCTTCAACCAATCCTGCCATGGATTGATTAGGAAGCTAACGGTATACTAGGCCTCCCTCGTCTAAGACTGCCCTCCCGCAACTGGCTCATCTTCCTCTCCATCACCGGCTCCTTCGCCTCGGCCGTCATCTACGACAAATACCAAACCCGCCGCGCCCGCGAGAAATGGTGCGCCCTCGTCTCCCACCTCCCCTACGACCACCTCGACACCAAGACCATGCCCCGCCGCCTGACCATCTACCTCGCCGCCCCGCCCGGAGATGGCTTACGGACCGCGCGCGAGCACTTCCACGATTATGTGAAGCCGGTGCTTGTGGCAGCGGCCATGGACTGGGATGTTGTGGAGGGCAGGAAGGAGGGGGATGTGAGGTTCAAGACTGCGGAGCGGATACGGAAGAGGCGGAAGAAGGGTGGGGAGGGGGAGGTTATGACGGAGGAGGAGAGGGAGGGGTTGGGGTTGGTGGATGCGATGAGGGCGAGGGCTGGGACGAGGGAGTGGGAGGGCGTGGCGGGGGATTTGGTCGTGGGGAGGCATACGTGGAAGGAGTATGTTAGGGGCTTGCATGAGGGGTGGTTGGGGCCGGTGGATGCGCCAAAACAACCTGAGCCGGAGAATAAGTCGGACACGGAGGCGGCGACACATACACCAGGTGTCCCGTCACTCGGCGATGCGGCGGTGAAAGCTACGACGACCATAGCAGCACCCGCCGATCCATCATCGAATCCTCCAGACGCTTCCCTAGACGCCTCACCCTCCTCCGAGGCACCACCATCTACCGACTCGGCACCCCCAGACGAAACCAAAGAAAAAGAAGAAGAAAAACCCAAAACCCGCCACCCACCCCCCTACATCCTCCCACTCTCGTACCCCTCCGCCACCCCCTCAAAAGCCCTCCCCGACCTCCTCGGCCCCTCCATAGGCATCCAGCTCCCGCACATTTTAGGCTTCCGCAACACCTTCACCCGCATATACCGCTTCCTCACGCGGCGCCACCTCATGGACTCGATTGGGCGGGATGTTGCTGCTGCTGTTATGGCGTCGCACCGCCCTTACTCCCCCGATACCGCTGCAGCATCTGGCCAGGGTAGTGTAGGAGGAGGGTTAGAGCAGAATGGGGTGTTGAGGCATGAGGAGAGGGATTGGTGGAAGACCACCTACCGCAAGCGGGAGGAGCATGAGGAGAGTGTGTGGATTGAGGAGATGGTTTTGGATGAGAGGATAGCGAACCGGATGCGCGCGTTTCAGTTGACGGCTGAGGACGAGGATCGGGCTAAGCGGATAGGGGACGGGAGGGAGAAGGTTGTGAAGAGGGAGGAGGAAGAGGTATGAGAGGGCTGCCTGTTTGGAGGGCTGGCGAGCTGGCGCAAGTCTCTCTACTCTGGAGATGGGTATTGATATTGTACTACTATTACTTACTGAGCGGTTGAGCGGATGAGCGTGCGGTTTACGCGCATCGTGTAGATTGGATGGGAGGGATGGGATAGATTTGTATTATACCACCTACCTACTCAACGCATGCCCTTTCCACCTTTCCACAGAGGAACGATATCTGCTCGTCCCGCATCGGAACGACAGCCCGAGAGCTACACGTACCTTGAAGTACCTCAGGTAAGGTATACATTGTACCTTAACTAAACCTGCGACGGCATGACAACGCCCTGCAGCTGTGTAAACTCCAATGCGGCGCCGTTCGGATAGCGAGGCACTCCACGGACACAGTAATGCACACCTCGACACGCATCCTCCTCTTCAGCCTCGGTCTCTCTAGTCCTCAGGCACCGTGACACTTTACATATACCTCCGGCGATGGCATCGCGCTCTCCGGGAGCAGGTATCTCACCGCGCCCTGGACAGCGCTCAAACCAGACAGGCCTATGAGTCCGGCGATCTACCCGGCCTCCCACAAATACTACTCAAAACCTCCGACAGCTACAGGTACATCTACGACACCTCCTCCATCCCCCACTCAACACTCCCACTCCCAGACGAAGCCAACCTCGAGCACATCTTCACGCAACTGCCTCGCCGTAACTTGACATGCTTCGCCCACTTCCCACAAAGCTACATGATGCGCCTCCTCGCCCGATCCCCGGAACAGCAACGCTCGTTCTCGCAATCCCACATCGCGGCCCTAAACTTCGAACCAGGAGATCTCTTCTGCGGCGGCTACCGCGTCGCTCGGCAGACCGCGGGGAGGGTGGAGGTTGCGATCGAGCTGCCGATGCAGATTGAAATGAGAGAGCAGGGAACCAGGCGCCGTTTGGTGGCTTGGTCATCCTCAGTCTCCAACCCTTGGAGTCTGGCACGGTCCTGAGCACGGAGACGTGGCAGTGGACGAAGGCGGGCAGTGGGGTGGTGTTGCCGCTTGAGCGCGGGGTGGTGCGGTTCATGCATGAGATGGGAGTTAGAGTTGGTGGTTGATTGTTACGGGGGTGGAGTATCTGAAGGAGATTAGTGGGAAGAGTTGAGCTGCGGTAGCTTTGCAACGATGCAAGACGTCCGATTGCGGTGGTGAGTTCAGCCTGTGCCATGATTTGACCACTCAATCCGGAGCTCCTCGAACAAGCTGTTGTTGGCTGGCCAGCCAGAGTGTTTCGAGTGGTCTTTGATGAGGCTGATGATGCCTTCACGCTTCGGGTCGTCTTTGCAGTAGAGTCCAGCGCTGTAGAGACATTGCCTAGACACGAGTCGAGACGCATCGTCGGTCAAAGCCATAGCAATGCCACCGATCTGATCGATGCAATCGGAAATAGTCTTGTCTCGGCCAAGGTACTCTAGATACCCGCCAGCAGCCGGTTGGTGGACGAGCAGAAGTATACGCGCCATGTGGTACGTCTGTATAGCATTACCGAAGGCGGGAGGGTGAATCCAAATGGGCTCGAAGGCTTGGCCTGCAGTGGTCCTGGTCGGCAGAGGCTGGAAATGGACACTGGTGTTTTGTTTCCACTCATCAAGCATCTCAAGCAACTGCTTCGCTCTTGTGACCCGACCAGTCAAGTCAGCTTCACCTTGCAGCTTCTCCTCATCCGAGACGTAGTTCACTGCTTGCCCAAGAATGTAGACCACACGGTTCGCCAGACCCCATGGACCCATCTCAGAATAAGCCTTCATGGGCTCGAAGGTACTGAAGCACTGTCTCCGGTCCCGGAAAGCTGCCCGCACGTCTTGCCGTAGCCATGCCCACCAGATCGCTTGCTCCAGCCCACCAGACTCTCCGTTGATCTCGCGGCTACGCTGGATCCAGAAGACGGCTTTCAAGTGCCTTTCCCAGTCTTTGCCGGGGCCGTTGAGCATCTCGTAGGTTGATAGGATGAGTAGAGTGGCCAATAGTTCGGAGCTGGTTTTGTATGATGTGTACTTCATGGCGGATTGCAGGTATTGGAGTGTCTCGGAGTAGTACTGTGCTGCTGAGGTTTGATCAACGCCAACAATCCGCCCATCTCCAGGTTTGAGGGAGAGGTGCCGGGCTCCAAGCGCTAGGACAGCCTTCATGAGTCCGACATTTCGCAATGCTAGATGCGGTACAAGCTGAGAAAAGTGCTTCGACGGGTCGAAGAGATCGATCCATGAGCTGATACCAGTGACGAAACTTTTAAACATAGCGTGCTCATGGTCTTGCAGCGTCAGAGCTTCAGGCGATCGCCACAGCATCGTCTCATCCATGGGATTCGCTGTACTTCTAGGAGCAATAGCCGGAGCGCTAGAAGGTAGCAGGAAGTCCAATGAATTCGAGTTGCGTGTTGTTAGCATCGTAGTCTGGTCGGGAGTACCGCCAACTGAGCGCGGCGAACCATTGTCGTCCCATGGAGTCCCGGTGCCTTCTATTACTGGCAAGTCCAGATTGACATCATTAGCATCGTTTGCGAGCAGACCAAGCCATCGCAGTGGTGCTAGCTCCGCTCCGTTGGACGAGAAAGCCGTGTAGCGGCTCTCGGGACTCGTGATGCCCATGCGATCGCCATCATCTAGTGAGCTCGCAATTGTCCGCTGGAGGGGACTGTCGAGTCCTTTGAAGCCATTGGAGACGCTCACACGCTGCATATGGCGCTGTGTACGAGTCGCATCGTCTTCATGTCCCGTGGTGGGCCTACTGAATTCGGTCTGGCCGTGTCCCTCGGTCAACTCTGCTAAGTATACGCATGGCCTACTACCTTTGGCACAGTTGCCACATGCCGGCTTGACTTCATCGCACTGTAGCATCTCTTCAGCATAATGTTCGACGGAGTCCTGTGGTATAGACTGACCTTAATGTGTCTCCTTCGACATATCGAGCAGCCCGTGGTGTTTCTCAGGCCACGTCCTCGAGACTTCCTTTTCCTTCGCACTCCATCCACGCCTGTATGCTGCGCTGTCGACTGCATGGCATGGTATTGTCCGCACACATCGTCTCAACGTGCGCTGCTTACCTCGTGTCGAGGTATAGTGGTCCGAGCTCAGATTGGAACTCTCCCGTCTTTTTCAACTTCGTGTCATCATCTTCGTTCGTTTCATCCTCACTCCATCGTTCCTTTGTCTCTCGCTCTTGACCCTTACTTCATCCGCAAAGCACACCGTGTTGCCCATTAATTCGAAAATAGCAGTTTCTAGCGGCCGTGGCTAAAATTGTCTCACATCAGCTCCTTCAAGGCAAGAGCCCAGGGTACACCAACCGGAAACCGACGACAGTTCTTGACACCAACACCGTATAGGAGGATTCACGATGAGCTGTTGCCCAAGACTCAATGACCCACTTCACACGTGCGGTCGAATACCATCATCACACACTTGCACCCCCATGGCCTGCTCTCTTGCGCGCAGAGTTATTGAGGCACCGCAAACTCTCGCAGCCACACGTTCACACGATCCTTCGTGTGTGTTCATATGTGGTATAGCAGGCCTCTGCCTTTTCGCCAAGCGTTCAGGTGCTCCATCTTAGGAGGTACTGTAGCAAGGCTTGCTGACCTCTAGCATGTCCAATGTGCGCAGCGCTTTTTCGGCTTACTCCTGTTTCTCATTCGATCTCTTTTTTATGCTCTCTTCTTTCCAAGTTGACCCATAGCCACCTTCTCTCACACACAACATGTGGCGAAAACTACCCTCGGGCCTAACCTTAGTCCTCGTTATCCTTGCTGCATGCATCAGACCTGCACGATCAATCATTTCACGGCCCACTATCGACCCTCGCGAGCTGATAGGGACCGCAAAGGATGAGGCGGCCGGCGACTTCCCCGGAGACGAATTCCACATTTTCTTGTCTAGACCGGATATCAAGGCGCCGAAGTTCAGAGTCAACGTCTTCGACAGGAAAGCTCTCGCGCCTGGCTATTGGTTCGTAGCACCATACCACGACCTCGCGCAGGCAGGCAACGCGAAGGCCTGGGTGGGCCCTTATATTTACGATGACACCGGAGAATTGATCTGGTGTGGAGCGCCACTATTCGACCACTTCAACACTTTCGACTTCAGGCCGTCACGATACCGTGGCGAGGATGTGTTGACAGTGATGTGGCCGGAGCACGAAACGGGTGTCACATTCGACAGTGGGTACCAGATTGTGAATAGAGTCAACATGACTGGGATGGATATGCATGAGTTCAATCTGATCGAGGATGGGACACGAGCACTAACCGTCACTTCGACCGAACATAAATCGATTATCGAGCAGGCCGCTGCGATAGGTTTCGGGCACAATCAGACCTGTCAGTCGCTATGGAAAGGGTTCAAAGAAGTCGATACCGCCACTTCGCAGCCGGTGTTCGAATGGGATGGTCGCGATCACATCGGCCTGGATGAGGTCACTTTTGTGTCCGATGACTACGACGTGCTCTGCCATCGTAACTGGGACATACTCCACTTCAACGCCGTGGACAAGTTTCCGGATGGCGACTACTTGCTTTCAGCACGCCACACAGACACGCTTTACAAGGTGAGCCACATCGACGGGTCCACCGTCTGGCGCCTGGGCGGTACAAAATCAGATTTCAAGTTTGCGACTCCAGACGTCAAATTCTCACGCCAACACCACGCCACTGTCCGTCTCCATAACTCCACATCCTCGGTGGTAGGCATGTTTGACAACGCGATCGGCACGGGCGCCAACGCAGAACCATCTCACGCCAACTCCCGTGGCCTCATGTTGGCACTCGATCACCAAACTATGACCGCAAGTGTTATAGCTCAATACGACCACCCGGATGGCGCACTCACGAACTCCCGCGGCAGCTTCCAGTCACTCTCAAATGGTAACGCATTTATGGGATGGACTTACCACACCCAGCTTTCAGAGCATACAGTAGATGGCAAGCTGATCTTGGAAGCCTCCCTCAAACGTCCTAGCCATTCCTATCGGAGCTACAAGTTCCCATGGGTTGGTCGGCCAGCCCAAGAACCGGACGTCTTCTCCAGCACCTCGTCAAGCGTACAGGGTAATCAGACGCATGCGATCTCCACAGTCGTCTATGTAAGCTGGAACGGTGCTACAGAGGTGGTGAGCTGGAATCTGTACCACTCCGACATATCAGGGGCCACGACCGAGCTCATCGTTACGACGCAGCGCCAAGGGTTCGAAACTGTGCTCGTCTTTGAGGGCTATGCTCGGTACGTGGTCGCAGAAGCTCTAGACGCGAATGGTCACCCGCTCGGACGCTCGGCCGTCGTTGAGACAGTTGCGCCTGGGGTGAAGTCTGAGGAGTGGAGCGAAGCTGTCGTGGCTGAAGCGCTGTGGCTCCAGGAGCAAGCACCGCCGACGTTCACAGATGTTGTTGAGGCTGTGGCAAGCAATCCGTTTGCAGCTTTTGCATCATTTGCCGCCGGGGTGTTGGTATCGCTGTTAGTGCTTGCGCTGGCTTGGTTGGCATGGACCGGACGGCGGAAGGTATTCGGGCTGTGGAAGCGAGACGAGGAAGGTGAGAAGGGAGTGTATGAGCCACTGTGCCATGACGGGACGGACGGGCGGCGAGCAAGCTTTGGGGAGAGCAGGGAGGACATTCAGTCTGAAGTATAAGATAGTAATGAGTGACGACCTCGAAATATCTGTGCATGTTTTTCCATCACCCAAACATATGATCTCACTCGCTCAATGGGGCAAGCAAAGGTACAAATGGGAATGCCACTCTGTTGTGCACGATAGTCCACAACGCCTGTACGTGACTGTCTTCGCAGTCGTTAATGAGCTTCGACATGCCAAAGCTTTTTCATGCGCCCGACCAGATGGCTCCTTCACAGCTGGCAGTCGAAAATTATGACAAGGCGAATACCATGAATGTATATACATAAGCGAAGAGTCTTCAATGCCTTCCCTGGGTATCGCTCGAAGTTACTGTACACTGTACATCGCACCACGTCCTACGTCCGCGCTTCACTCTCCAGCTCCACAACCTCCACCCCATCCCCCACCTCCACCCCATCCCCCACCTCCACCGCTTTCATCAACGGCTCCTTCTCCCCTCCCCTCTGCTCCCCCGCATGCATCATCAACCAAACCGCACACCCAAAACCCCCCGCCATCCCACCAAGATGTCCCGCATGATCAATCGTAGTCTTCAACCCCCTAACCACCGCCACAACCTCCCCAGCCCCATACAACCCCAAAAACACCCACGCAGCGATCGGAACATCGTACCCCGCGATCCTTATCATTCCATTCGGCCTTAACACGCACGCGGCGGCTAGGACGCCGAGCACGCAGCCTGAGGAGCCGAATATGTAGCTCATCCAGTTCCGTCGTAAAACATTGTACACTAGGCTGGTGTAGCCGCCGATCGCGCCGGAGGCGAAATAGATTGCTAGAAAGGAGCCGCGTCCGACGTCTTCGTGGAGGATGCTGCCGAAGAGCCAGAGGGCCGAGACGTTCGTGAGGAGGTGGGCCACAGTGTCGTGCCGGAATGTTGCGCCGATGAGGGAGATGGCGTAGGGGTAGGCGGGGACGAGGGTGAGGTATTTGCTGTAGGTGCGCCAGAAGGGGGGGATGCGGCCGAGGAGGAATGCGCCGAATAGGATTAAGGTTAGAGCGCCGATGGTTGCGAGGGAGGGAGGGGTGTCCGGCCAGATCCGAGCGGATTTGGGAGGGGGGGTGTAGGTGGCGTTGAGGTACGCGCAGGCGGAGAGGATGGTGAGGAGCATTAGGAAGGCAGGGCCGACGCGGCGGAGGAGGGACATCTGGGGGACGATGTTGGTTTTGATGATTTGGGCTTGGTTTTCGTAGTATTTGACCCATGGTTTGCGGACGACGGGGGCGAGCCAGGCGTTGGATTGGGGGCGGGTGATGCTGATGCCGCCGGATTCTGTCAAGGCGACCTCTGTGGGTGGTTGGACGCCGCCGGAGAGCTGGAGTGGGCCGCGGTGTCTGATAAGCGCTGCTGCTTCGGAGCGCTCTTGCTTTGCGATGCGTTCGGCTTCCTCGGCCTCGTTACGGGCTTTGTTGGCTTCGCGCAGGCCGATTAGAGCGCTGTCTTGGTTGCGCTCGCGGCCGCACTCCGTGCCTTGGTCTGAAACTTCGATAGCGTCGGGAGCTTCTTCTATCCCATCCTCGCGCTTGTACAGTCCCAAGCTGACCGCTCGGTCTGACATTTCGTTTTGCAAGCGGATCGACTCTTCTTCCGCCCATGTCTGACCAGTAGCCTGCTCGTCAAATGCCGGGTCTAGAGACCGCACGTACTGCAGTCCTCTTAACGCCTGGTCCCGATTGACTTCAGTGTTCTTTGGAAAGTCGACTCCGCTATCTATCAGAGCGCCTGATAGTCGCCGCCAGTATAGAATATTCAGAACATAGTTGCCAGTATCAGCATCCAGTGCTTCGCTGCCGAATATGCCATTGATCTGCGCTTGCGACTTGTCCCCGTCTGGCAATGGCATCCCGCCTGTTGGATCGTAGTCTCGCCATGTCAATGTCCCTGCTTCCTGTCCTTCGGTGTGTGTTGCTACCGTCGGAGCAGGTTGAAGTCCTGAGCTCGATGCCGGATGCTCTTCAGACATGCTTTTCCGCCTGCCCATAGGTCGAGCTCTGGGTAGTCGCAGTACAGCGCTGGTCGTGTACCAATTCCTCCATACGTCCGGACATTGTACGCGCTGTGGGAGGATCTCCGGTCGTCTTGAGACGCTCGTATGAAGCCGTGCGTAGCCATTGAAGAGTTGTAGCAATGGCTTGCGTGTTGATTGACGGGCTACGCACGGCGCCCGGAATGCTATCGTTGTCCAGACATTGTTCATCGCCGCATGTACAACTTCACACGTATACACACGTGATGTCAATAGTAATGCGGACAAAGTGAGGTCGAATGTTCAATGTCACATGTCATTGACCTCACTTCACTTTCTGCGGAGGTGGTCCGTGACACCTCCGCGTGCAGTCGTAACACTCTGGCTGCCTTAAGACACCCACACTTCTCATCCTACTTCCACTACTACCCGAATTCATACAACAGCCCCAAAACTACACGACGACTCGTTACAATAAGCAACCATCCAACATGTCCTCCGGCGCCGCCCCCATCGACCCCGCCGCCTTCGCTCTCGCCCTCGAAGCCCTCCCGCTCGACGCCCTCCACTCCAAAGCTGCCGAAGTCCGTAACAGCATCGCCCACCTCAAGGAATCCAATTCCCAAATGCTTCCCTTTGCTGAAGAAGGCGACGCCGTCTGCAGGGAGGCTATGTTTGAAAACCTGCAAGTAATCACGCGGATGAATGAGAGGATTGAGATGTTGAGGGAGGAGGTTGAAGGTAGAGGGATGAGGTGGGCGGAAGGGGAGGTGGAGGACGCGGTAGACCCGGAGAAGAGTAAGATGGTGAACGGGCATGTGGATGGGGAGGGGCAGGAGGTGAACGGGACGGTGGGAGGGGGGGAGGGCCAGAGGGCGCCGAGCGGGAGGTTGACGGATGAAGAGTTGAGGAGGAGGTTGGAGGCGGAGTTGGATGAGGGGGATGAGGAGGATGGGGTGCATCTGTGAAGTGGCGGCTGATTTGCAAGACAAGATGTTCACATGACATTTATGTCGTTGGTGGCATTTCCTGGCGACGGAGACAGCTACGAAGCACAAGCCGATCTCGAGATGCTCTGCAGTGCAATATTAATGGGCCACG
Organism: Extremus antarcticus; assembly: GCA_033117895.1. Taxonomy (NCBI): domain Eukaryota; kingdom Fungi; phylum Ascomycota; class Dothideomycetes; order Mycosphaerellales; family Extremaceae; genus Extremus; species Extremus antarcticus. The sequence continues at coordinate 423,586 of JAWDJX010000006.1, forward strand.
AGATCGAGAGACAGCTCGAGCTGTCCGCAAGGACCACCGCACCCCAACTTGCCCCAACTTGAGAGAGTTGGGTGGAATCCCAGGGCTCCATGGCTTTCTCGACCAGCACAGGATCAGCAGGCTACGAGATTAGGATATCTGAACAGGAGTACAATCTTGAAGCTACGACCGAATACGGAATCCGTTCTAGCTCATCAAGACTTCCCATGCTTCCTTCCACTCGACTCTCCGTGCTTCCATGTCGACTTTCAAGTACGCGAAGCTTCGAGCCACTGGAAAACTTGCATGGATATATTGAACTCAGCTTCCCTGTCCTCCACGTACGGCCATAGGTGCGAGAATATAGAGCTTCCCGTTCGCTCAGCTGAACTCAAGCTCGCAACCGGCTGATTAGTACTACGGTGGGTGACCACGTGGGAATACCGGCTGCTGTACGTTTTGCTTTTTGCTTCCGACATGTATTAGAGCTAGGTGCAAAGGAATAACGGGCGCTGCATGTGGGTGGGAGGGCTACATCGTTTTTGTGCATTATTGAACTGGTGTTCGTTCAAGTCGCTGATACGTAATTCGATTTGACTGGTGTTGACTCCAGTCATCCACTAATGTTGTTATTGAAGTCGACTGTGGTTGTGAGTGCTTTGCTTCAATCTTTCTTGTTTTCATATGGCCAGGCCAAAAGTGCCAGATAACGCAACGACAGCTCCCTCACCGATTCCCACGCCTACAGTCGTGTCGTGATCGTTACGAGGTATCGGAATTTTGCTTGTTCGCTGTTGAGGTTTGGAGAGCTCTTGGTTTGATGTCCCAGTAACAGCAGTGGCAGAACTATCAGAAGTGGCAGATGTCACAGAATTGTTGGTCGATTTGACGGAAAGCAAGGTATAAATAAACGTCGTGTTGGTATCTTGGGTTGAGGTTTGCTGACACGCTTTCCGCCCAAGCGCTCGCTCCACTTTGAAACGAAACCACAACCAACGCGCGCCTCCTTCGTGCATATCGTGGCCGCTATGTACCTTCTGTACCAACCTGATCGTTCTTCTTGTCCACTCACGATGGAAGTGTGGCTATTGCTTCCTCGCCGCCTGCAGTCTTTGTTTCCTGTTCAAGTCCGCATACCGCAACTGATATAATCGGGATGGGACGGAGAAGAGCTGGGCCGCCCATTATTGGCGCCGGAATCTTTCTTCTAGGCCTCTTATTATGGCGATTCTGGCCTGCACACGTTGCCAACCTTCCACAGCCCTTTGGAGGTCGAGAAAAGGCAGCTCGTCTGCCCTGTTGGAGTCTGCCCGGAGCAAGTGACACGCTGGTCGTGCTCAGAACGTAAGCAACCCAGGGACTGGCCATCTGCATTTTATATATGCTAACTGTCTTGTTGGGCGCTATCAGGGGGGCTACAGAAGTCCTAGACAAGCTTCCTGTCCATCTGGAAACTTCTCTACGATGCTTTCCGAACTATGTCGTGTACTCTGACTACGGTGAAAACTTCCATGGCCAGCTCATCGTCAATGCGCTGGAGTTCGTAAGTCAGCGCATCCAGGAGGAACACCAAGACTTCGAACTGTATCGCCGACTCAAGCAAGACGGAAGGTCAGCATTGAGTGATGGTGCTTTTCAAGGCGCCAATTCGGCAGTGGACGGGCAAGGCATGACAACCGGGAACGCGCAGAACCCAGGTTGGAAGCTTGACAAATGGAAGTTTCTACCAATGGTCAACAGGACGCTTTATGACTTTCCCGACATGAAGTGGTACATCTTTTCAGAGGGTGAGGCGCTTCACAGATCCGTGACACCTACAATGAGTCCTTTGCTGATCTCCTTTCCTGTTCACTTAGCCGATGCATACGTTGTGTGGAGTACTATGCTTCAATTACTGGCAACATTAGACTCGAGGCAGCTAGTATACCAAGGCCAATTTATGTCTGCGGGCGCGGATAACTTCGTATACGGAGGTGCTGGGATTATTGTGTCGCAAGCGGCATTGCAGGCAGTGGTTGCTTACTACTCCTCACACAAGAAGGAACTGGAAGACTTCACCGATCACCATTGGGCAGGCGATGCTGTACTTGGGAAGGCCTTCAAGGAGGCAGGCGTGCTCTTGACAGATATATGGCCTATCATGCAAGGAGATTATCCTGGCTGGTTAACGTACCTTCCTGGTGGAACATTGACGGATGGTATCGCCAGAGCTTGGTGTAAGCCAGTTGCGAATTTTCACCACGTCACACCTGATGCTGTCCGTGCTCTGTGGCATACGGAGCAAGAATGGTTGGAGAGGCGAACAGATGTAAGTCATGTCTTCTTTCAGGGTCGGGAAGTGACAACTAATGCTGTTGCTTGAACAGAGCACCGCTCGTTTTCTGCGGCAAAGGGACATCTTCGATGAGTACACCCTCCCACAGATGACGCAATCACCTCGACTGGAGTGGGACAGTGACTCCGACCAAGAAGAGCCAGAAGCAACCTCGGAGGATCTTTGCCAGCAGTCATGTCAGCTCAATTCGAATTGTCTTCAGTACTCTTTTGAGGAGAGTAACAGCAAGTGCAGAACTCGGGAAACCCCAAGGTTAGGCGTTGCGAAGGCTGGATTTTGCTCGGGATGGTTGAGAGAAAGGATGGACAGCTTCAGGGAGGGCATGCCTTCTTGCAGCGATGAGGTATCTTGGCCGACGTAACAATTCAAGACCATCGTGAGCCATGTCAGCGCATTGGGCGGTTCCTTGAGAGTTGTTTACCAAGGCCGTCGTCGTCTAACACCTCTGATATCGTCAATGACTATTCTGACTGACCGTCCGGACCGTCCGTCCTAGCCTCCCTATCCTGTTGAACTCACCATCATCATCACTTCCGATCCTCTCGATATCCTGCTCAACCACCGTCGTAACCTGTATCCGTCCCTCATCACCAGCTGGTAACGGCACGATATCCATCTCATGCTCCTCCGAGCTGCTATCGTTCCCACTATACGGATATGCACTCTGCCATGGATCACTCCTCCCGGTCAAGCCTCGTCCGAGGGCATCAAAGGAGATCTTCCGTCTGCCTGGCCTGGCATTATCCTGCATTGGTGGCAGAGCAGTTGTTTCATAAGGTTTGCTATTTGCTGAGAGGTCTGATGATTGCTCGTTCTTCGGATTGCTGTCCGAGTTGGAGGAGCGGAAGGTGCCGAGCAGTTTTGGCAACAGGCGTGAGACGCAAGATCGCAATGTTGGGAGGCAGGAGCAGAGGATGCCGGTGTTGCATTCTACACTGGACCAGATGGCGGCGAGAGGGTTCTCCCAGGTGATGTCTTTGGCCTTGGAGATGACGTAGAGGGATTCGAGGCGGAGGATGGAGACGATGCAGGTGCTATATACAGGTCAGCATTCTTATGTCTGTCATGAAGGAGGAGAAGCCAACTCACAATCCACCAAGCCCAAACACAATCATAAGAGCAATCTTATGCCGCTTTGGCAAGTCCAGCTCTCGCAAGACTCGCATCGGCAACAGACCAACCGCAATATCCGAGGCGATATTCATCCCAGCATTCGCGAACCTACTCGCGTTAGCATCACGAACCATCTCAACATACATCAATCAAACTCACCACACAGCAAACCGATTCAAGCAATGGCCTCCACTCGGATCCTTGATCTGCGTCCAAAAGTATGAAATCGGCCAGCAAGCAAACACCGCGCTGAAGAACGTCCAGCATGTATACACCGCCACCACCCCCATCATGATGTAGCAGGATCGCCGGAAGACGACTTGCGGGAAGATGCGGAGGTACTGCAGCAGGATGGAAAATTTGGTGCAGGACATGGAGAGGTTGTAGACCCAGACGGAGATGTAGAAGGGTTTTTGGGATTGGATGGCTTCGTAGAGGGTGAGGGTGGTGATGTGTTGGCCCATGCCCCATTTTACTGCCATGTGGGTTAGCTTACTGAGAAGTGAATGTTGCTGGTGGGGACGTTGGCGAACCTTGCAGGCACATAGTAACCGTCGTAGCGATCGAGAATATCAGCGCTGCTGTGATGAAGCCATCATCGATTCCTGCGTTGTGCACCACCACCACGCGAGCAAACAATCGTGCAGCAACTGCCATGCCAGCGAGTACCGTCATACCGATCGTGACGCCGATGACAGCCGCGCCTGAGGCGTGGCCCGACAGACCCATGGCGCGCGAGTAGTGTGGTGAAGGCGATCGCAAGTGCTGAGGTGCAGTCTATGTTGACTCATCGAGGGGGGGATGAAGTTGTTCTCCGAAGCTGAGGTCCACGAACTCGTTTCAAGTCAAGTCACACAGCACGAGAAGAACGGTGGACGAGATTTTCGGTGCATCTGGGAGTACGACAGTGGTGAAAGATGTGTAAGACGGTCAACAGGAGCATGTGACGACCTCGGTTGCTTCGACGAAATTAATGAAATTGAATGTGAATGACAGCATAATCACATGTACTTACAACTCGTCGAAGGCTCGAAGCGAAGTAGAGAGGCGCGAGAGGTTGTGGGCGTCAGATCTGATCCCAGTTCGAGGTCGGCAATCTGTTACAGGGATACAAGCCCTCGGGTCGCACAGCAGTAGATCGATGCGCTGTGCGGGCTCTCGTGCTCATGTGGTCTTTATCTGAAGCACAAAAGTCCCCCATTCGATTCGAATTCTCCGACAGCCCTAAAATGTCAGGTCACACCCGGAAGCTCACTGAATGTGGTTGCTGGTCGCGTACCTAGGCGATGATCTGGGGTATCGAATTCTGCCGGACTTCGTTGTTCCAAATATCCGGTAAATTGAGCCTCGAGATGGACTCGTGCGGGCACCAGTGAGTGCGACAATCACACTGTGCCTGGGTTGCCACCCAAAGCCCCGAGGCACGGTGTGTGCCGCCGTAAACATCTGATGATACGCAACAAGCAGGGCGTGGTGCATCGAACAAGCATTTGTGCAGAGCGCACAACAACAGGCCACGTGCTAACGGGTCGTGAAGTGCGCGAACACCGCTTCTCTCGCGCAGTTTGCTGCCGTAGCACAAGGCTCATGTACTGGATCCGGTCGTCGACAAGGTCACGGTCAGGGTCGATCTCAGTGGCCGTATGGGTGACTTGGCCTATCGATTGTGTCGCCAGTATCTCCTCTTAGCTATCGTTCGCGGATGGGATGGTCCATTGGTCCAAGGTTGACGCAGTTGCACGGCTTATTTCACCCATCTATCCCACCCTCAACCACAAAGTACCGCCCAACCTTCCTCTCAGCAGTACCCAGAACATCCCACTTCTCGCCATGCTGACCAGACGAGTCTCTCTTCCTCCTTATCCGCTTGTGATGCTTCCCTCTCACTTCTTCCACAGCCAACGCATCCTTCATAGCTGCCATGCCTAGCTCAGACTCCTGTTCTCCAGCCGCCGTCTCATCCCTCAGACTTCGGCATGGCTCGACACCAGTTGTGTCCACTTCTTGAATCTGCTTGACAAAGTGGAGCTGCGAGCTCAGAGTCTTGAGCATCTGCGCTTCTTCCTGCTCATCCTTAGGAGGTGGGAGAGCCGAGAGTCGGAGCAGATGGTGTAGCTGTTTGGACGATATGGCGGGTGAGTCTTCCGGACCATCCTTCGGTGGAAGGAGGCTGGAGACGGACCAGGTGGGCTTGGAGAGGAGCTCGTCCACGTCTATGTAGCTTCGAGTATTGCCATTGGCTTCTCGGGACCGAGTGGTCGACGTATGTAGATGTCTTGCGGCTCCTGCAGGCGTACGAACTATCAATAGTCCACGTCCAGACTGCTGCAACAGATATCGGAATGCCATTTCCAGCACCCTCAAACAGTTTCTCAGCTCATGGTATGTCAATGTTGTTGATACGATCGATGCCTCCCTGTCATACCATGCCTTGGCACTATGCGGAGTGCACGGATGCCCCGAGAGCTTTAGCTGAATGCATCATTCATGTTCAACAACAACCACCACACCATTTGGCTGTGAGTAATAACAACAATGAGTAGAGGTTTCGCAGCCTTCGGCGTAGCTCTGGCAGGGCTATGTGGTGTTGGTATCAGTATGTGAGCAGCTGTACCTTCCGCACAGCACCTCTAACCGACATCCCAGTGTACTCGACATTACGACCAGAGCTCGAGAACCAGGCCGCCGAGCGACGGGGCGAATTCAAAAAACAACATGGGGATGGCAACGAGCATGCGCTGAGTCAAGCAATTGCTAGTGATTTCAAGGAGGCGGGACAGCAGTTGAAGCCTACACCGAATAAAGGCTTCGCTTGGGGCATTCGGGAAGCTATATGGGGATCACCCAAGGGCCAGCCGGTTGATAAGACGGTGCATTTGCCTACAAGGAGTCAAGAGGAGATGCAGGAGAGCCCAATGGAAGTGGTGCATAAGGCGAAAAGCGCAGATCGAGAGGGTGGTTGAGGATGCGGTCGACTCAGACTTCGACACACGACTATCCGCAAACCGGCAGAGTTTGGGCAAGCCATACACATCTGCTACACCAGATTTAAGCTGCGTGCAAATTCGAGGTGCACGCACACAGACTCCGTGGCGCCACAGTTGGCCGCCGAACGGTCAGGAGCCGACCAGCTGATCCAGAGAGTTGTTTGGACATGCAATCATGATCATAGTTGGTGTTTGTCTTGGTCGTATTCCCGGATATCGAGCTTCGTCACAACGCCACCAATGCACCAATGCTCAGCACGCTCATGAGAAGTCTTCACCCTTCTCCTCAATACCCTCCTTCACCCGCAACAAGATCGTGGTCTTCCACTTGTCGAGCTTCGACATCTGGTCAAACTGAAACAGCTTGTCGGCGAACTTCTCCTGGTCACCCTCTTCGACTGCCTCCGCCAAATCGGTCAATAGTTGGTGCTCTCTTGTTTGAGAAAACGCAGGATCCAGATCACGGTAGCTCTCCATGGCTCGGTTCGTTGCGACGACGTCTGCGGTCGCGAGATGGCACATGCCGGCTTTCAGAAGATACTCCTTCACCGACCACTTCATGAGGTTGTTGTTTATCGAGCTCTTCGCCACCCGTTCGTAGTTGGATATGGCTTTGTAGTAGTCGCCTTCGAGAGCGGTGAGGTCGGCGGTCTTGAGGTAGAGTTTGTTGGCTAGGCTGCAACACAAATCTCATCAGCATGTCACACCAGGTCAGTCTTACGATGTATACATACGCCTCCGCATTATCATTCTCAAACCACCCCGCCGCGGTCTCATACGCCTCCATCGCCCTCTTCTGATCTCCCAGCTCCACCTCATACAGCTCCGCCAAACTCTGCTTATGCGTCGCCGCCCGTCTAAAATTCCCCTTCAGCGTGTAGTGATGTATGGCCTGCTCCAGCACCCGCGCCGCATCCTCGGGTTCGTCTTTCCGGTAGCTCTTGTAGGCTTCTGTGAGTGTCTGTGCCGCGTCATCAGGTTCTTTGAGGTTATTGGTTTGGATTGCTGCCGCGCGCTCGAAGGCTTGCCCGGCTTCTTTGCCGGACTTTTGCATGCGGAAAGCGTTGGCGGCTTGGGTGTAGAGCTCGACGGCTTCTTCGTATTTTTGCGTCTTGCCGCCGAAGAGAGAGAAACCGCCGCCGGCGCCCGAAGCGGCTTTGTCTGCCTGGAAACTGTTAGACTGTGGTCGTGTTGAAGATTTGTTGATATGCGCTTGGGGCGGACCTTTTGGAGCAGTGCTCGTGGGTCTTGCGCCATGTTTGGTGTGTGGAGGACGGCTCAGTAGGTGGAAGTCGGGGATAGGAATATGAGAGCTACTTTGAGGCGTCGTATGTTAGATAGTTGTCCTGATCAACACGTTTACCTATAGCTACCCCCAAGCCTCTAAGGTGACGTACAAGGTTCAGCCCTATGAACCGCCGGAGAAACCTTCGGCTGTGCCCCGCTTCAAGGCGCGTCTTCCAGGCGCGTGCTCTCGACTTCAGACGATCAACTAAATTCAGTGTGCATATGTATACGAAGCTCATGTTACGACGTCAGCATCTGTGATCAGACTATCATGAAGTGGAGGGGAGATGAAGCGTTGGCAGGATCGAGGAGAGGTGCAGGACTCCGATGACGAAGACCTCAGCATTGAAGCAGAGTCTCAAAGGTCGGAGCATGTTAGCAAGAAACCAAGGCTCGATACAGGCGATTTAGCAGCTACCCAAGGCCACGATCAGCAATCCGAGCAGCCGCTGAGTGGTGTCAGGGAAGATGAAGAAGCCGAATGGCTTCGCCCGCGGGCGGTGGCGAAATATGGCCGGAAGGCGGATGCCACTCGACAACATCTAGACGACGAAGCACCTGAAGGGCTTCAACTCACCGGGACTGGGATCGAGAGTGCCTCTCCTGTATCTACAGCACACTCCCCAGGACCGCCCGCTCAGACTTTTCAGGATATCAAGAGCTCGCAATCAGTCGAATCTGAAGAGCTTCCGGATGTTGATCAGCTCATTGGCAGGCGGCTGGGTTCAAGGACTACACCGGACGTCGTCTCACCAGTTAGCTCAGCGCCATCATCGCCCCTCAGTGAGCCTGAGCAATCGCCACCTCCGCCTGACGTGGAATTTCGGAGATCTAGCGATTTCAGCGCGTTACCGTTACCTGAAGCTGCGCCACACGATCATAACAACCGCTATGATGTTGAAGACCTACTAGTTGACGATCTAGCTGATGAGAATTTCACGTCGTTTGTAGGACGAAGGGGCTTTCGAACGCGAAACGAGAAGCAGCTTCATCCCTACGGGTTTGAACTGGCTCAATATCAGAAGCAGCTCCGTGACCGTGGTATGCGCCCTGTTCGAGTTGTGGAGGTGAGCAAGCGGGTGGATGAGACTCAGGATTCTGTTGGAGGTGGCAACGAGAGTGACCACTCTGCCAACGGCGCTGGAACCAGCTCGTCGCCCACACCATCTGTACTGGGATCGGTGTCTGGGTCTCAGTCTTTGCCAATCGATCACGAGCCGACGACGGTGTCGATTCCCCACGATGCATCCTCTGATAGTGAAGAAGAGCTTCCAGATGTGCGCAGTCTGCTCAACAGACCAAATACAGGTTCAATCAGGCGCAGTACCAAGCGTCGCAAACTCTCGCATGTCGCCGTGCCAGTCCCCAATACGCGCAGGGTTGACGACTACGACGTCTTCTCGATCCCGCCATCACCACCACCTACATCAACTGACTCGGCTGCGGCCCCCGAAACTAGACCTGCGCCGGCCGTATTTCGTATGCCTCGAGGACTGACACCCGCGCCGCTGCCTACACCGCAGATATCTTCAGAACTTGGACACCGAACAATCAACAGCCGAGAAGACACATCAGATATGGAGCGCAGTCCGTCACCCACGGGATCGACATCTGCTGCTCGCATCCGACAACCCTTGATCGTGGAAAGCTCAAGCGAGTCATCAGAGGTCGAGTCAGAAGAAGAAAAAGTCGATGAGCTGCGTTTGAGACGAGAAGGCAAACGCATCAGGGGCGTACTGCCTGCGTCGTGGCTCAAGATTGACCTTCTTGCTCGGCAAGGACAGAAACCGGCTTCCGCAGCACGAGAGAGGATAGAGAAGTCTGCATCACCGCCGAAGTCAGTGCCTCGACGGGGTGTAGCTCAGAGGGTACAAAGATTTGGCACTCCGGCGAGGACTGATACCATCTTGACCTCTGATGATGATGACGACGATGGCGAGACAACTGCACAGTTTCAGCCACGTATGAGGCAAGCAAGGCTGGACTTTGAACGAGAGCGGCCAGCCACAGCGGCACATAGGGAACCCATCGACGACGACCGAATGGAAGTAGACTGGGTAGACCCGATGTTCACGTCGGCTCCTCGCAAACGCTCCGCTGTCAGTGGGAAGAGACGTCAACCACGGATTAATGAAACCTTCCGCCAACCTCATCGGCCTGCAGATGACTTCTCAGAGGAGCGAAAAGCTCTGAAAGCATCAGCAAGAGAGGGTCCCGGCCATACAAGAAGGAAGCTAGGCACTAAACGTCGACGACCTCCTGTACAGCATCATCAATTGAGTATTATTGATGCACCACCTCCACCAGATGGGCCAAGTGGGCAGCTGGCCCCATTCGTACGGCTTGCCATGCGTGCAGCTCGGAAGCGACCAGATCATGGACGCCATTCGCCGACCAATAAGCAGATACGCCTTGCTACGAGAGAGGATACCGAGGATGCTACTGCAACGCTTCGCGCCTGGCGTGAGGGCACCATTGTGCCGCGTCGTCAAGGCCAAGGTGCAGCATCAGCAAACGACTATACGCCAACAGACTACAACGATACTAGAGAAGTTCGTTCCGTGGGAACTGCTCGAGCACCACTGGTAGAGCTGTCCAGCAATGGTCAGGGACGACTGCCCGATCCTCTTCGGAAAGAGCCATCTGCATACAAGGCCCCTTGGAAGTCTGTAGCAACAGTGCGGCGTCCCAGAACCCAACAGACAAAGTTGACACACTTTGTCGCACCTCTAGAGAGCGCCACCACACTACCGCAATCGCGTTCACAGCCATCAGCAAGCAATGCGAACTCAGCAGCAGCGGAAACGATGACGAGAGTACCTCGCAAACAGCTTCGAGCGGCTCAGTACCATGACGTTCAACTAGAAACGCTAGAGAGTGACTTCGACCGACAGCATCGCGCAGCCGCCTTCGAACGGAGGATGCAGATATGGACCAAGCAGGCGAGCATGCGAGCCCCGAGGCAGTTAGAAGCCATCGAATATCCTATCGCACGATTTCTGAACGAACCTACCAGGATCGAGACGACCTCAACGGATGTCACGCAAGACACTGGGCGATCTACACACGACGCAGCCGTGTCAACGGCGAGAAGGCCGTTGCCTTACAGATCCCGGAAGCGTCACGCCAAGAGGATCGATGTAGAGACACGCGACTACCGTCAGCCAAGCGAGCCACTTCCAGAAGTCGTTGTTATAGACGATATCGGTGGAGCTGCCAATGTCTCTTCAACCTCGAAGCCTACCACCGTGCTTCAAGGACTCGGCCCGTTCGGCACGAGATATGCAACCGACTTCGACGTGCTACCGTTGCCATTGGGCACATACTTCCACGAGAGCTCTTTCATCGGGTCTGGAGACTTTGTGGCAAGCCTAGCCATTGGCACTCGTGACCTTGATGTCTCCACAGGCCGCCTTTATCTACATATCAATGGCGAGGTTCTCGACTGGGGTGTGTGGACTGAAGATGTCAGCGCAGGCTTGACACTTGTGCACAACACAATCTCGGGAGCTATCAACAGTCTAAGCCATCCTTCACAACCTCTAGAAGAGAAGGACGATGCCTCGTTGGTCCTCGCAAATATCGACTACCTATTGCGCTCAACAGTCAGATACATTGCGAGATGTCTTACGTTTCTCGACTCAGTCGACCGCAGTGCTTGTGTACAGCGGCTCGACCGGTTCGTGGAAGATCTGCTCGAACTGTTTGTAGCCGAGGATGCAGAAACTGGCGACAAGGGCCTCATTCGTACCCGGTGCACCCAGTATGCTCTTGTGTTGGCGAAACAGGCTGTTGACCTGTGCAACCACACATCAGTGCATTCAAGCTTCGTAGAAAGGTGCAACGGTCTCGTCGTTCGAGCTGCTCACCAGCTAGCCCAACCGCTTATTCCGCGTGGACTGGTCGAGCTGCGACAGTTTCTGGAAGACGTTCGACGCGCAGCCAAACGGGAGGCCGGCATACGAGACAGCGACGTCGTGGTTACCAGCATTGTCATACTCCGCTACGTGCTTGAGATCAAATCAACTGCACGACCTACATTCTGGGACGTCATCTACGAGGCAATGGACAACAGCGTGTCTCCTCTTTGTGCCGTATCACAGCTCGATGCGGTGTGGTACAACATCCTCACGATCTTGCCGGTGCTCGAGATCAAGGCAGACGGCATTGCATATATCGGGAGTTGTATGCATGGTACTCCTGAGGACTGGGTCCTCCCTCGGCGTCTCCTGAGTCGGGTCTTTGAGCTATATCCAACTACGAGCTCCGTTCATGGCTCGACGATCAACGACTATGTTCGTGCGACAATGGTCAGATGCTATCGACTCACTGCTATATGGGGCTGGTGGACGTGCGAGTCCATCCTAGGTACAATGTTCGACTTCTTTGCCCGCCGCGGACTTTCTCAGCTGTCTCGAGAAGAGAGTCGTGGGTCACCTAGATTTCTTGATGAACTTGACAAAACGCCTTCGCTCGCAGTGCAGCCAGAGGACAGGACTTTCACAATCTTCTTGAAGCTCCTCGCTTCTAGCCTTCAAGGCATGCACAAGCACGGACTATCTACCGACAAAAGAATTGGTGACGTTGCATGGCGCTTCATACCCAATCACGGAAGGACCTATCGAAAGGATGCCGAAGTGCAACAGGAGGCATTAGACGCTCTCCGAAATCATCACAGTCTCCTTTGCACGTTGTACTACGCAACACCGCCAGCTCATCGACTACGAGTTGACCTCATTCACGATCTTGTCGATCACTCCACTTCACACCGAGAGGCTTGTCGCCTCAATGTTCGTGCTTGGTCGAATCTGGCCGCCTTTCAGATGTCGACCACCGAGGACGTTGGAAGGCTGGAGCCCTTCGCGCGCTGGTACAAGGATATGCTCAACACCACAATCAATCAATATCGTCTCGCAAAGACAGAAGTAGAGCGTGATGCTGCTGCGGCCAATTCACAAAGCAAGGCTCTCGTGCCTCAAGCAGTGATCGAAAACACCATTGCTCGCAACCAGCAACAGATCGCCGCGACACTGGTGGATCTGTTAGCAGCCATGAAAAGAGCAATGCGAGCTGCAAATAATGCTGCCAGTGCTTACTACCTGCTTGATAGATCAAACTTTTGGCAGGCTTTCGGTATCTTCGAGCCTTCCGGACGAAGGCTGTACTCTATGCTCGACGAGGCTCTTGAAGTAGTCATATTCGCTCTGGCTGTCGACGAGAAGTTTACTACCGGACAAGAAAGTCAGAACACGAGCGAAGACAGCCAAGACTATGGAGACTCTACTGCCTTGCAGATACTTGCATCAGGACAGCCAGCTGTGAGGTCTTCCGACTCATGCCTGGTAACAGTGATTCATGCACCGCTCGCCCACCTCATTTCCAACGTCTTTGGTGCCGACGAATCTATCGATGATGCGTTGTCGACTAAGATTATCGACGTATGGACCAGTGCCGCTCAAGCGATGGTCTCTTTGGGCCAGAGAACGATGAGTAACTATATCAGCGATTACAACCCGGAAGCGTGGACTCAGCTTCGTGACACTGTCCAAAGGCGGAAGCTGACGCCGTACTTCTTCTCTCGCATCGTCGAGTCTCGCAGAGTGGATGTCTTAGAGGCTGGCATCCTTCGTTCATGGCTGACGTCGCTCGTGGAGAGAGAGGCCATGCTCAAATATCAGAATCTGCTAACCGGCACCTTGTTGGAACATGCCTCGAGCGAGCCGCTACTACAGAACCTACCGTTCGTTCTGGATGCATCAGGTCGCTACAATATCTCTCTCCACGACTTCCGCCAGCGCCGTGTCAGCCTTGTTTCCACTGCCCTGTCCAACATGCGACACAACTTCGATCAGGCACTGCATAACAGGCCGAACATGGTGCAAGGGCTTCGAAGAACGTACGCAGACCTTCTGAAGCATCTCATGCAGGCGATGAAGGGCAATTACCAAGATCTTCAGGTGTCTCGAAGCGATGAGATTGCAAGCGAACAAGTCCAAAGGGGATACGCAGAATTCGTGCAACACGTCGTGTCTGCAATGCAGCAGTACACGTCGGACATTCAACAAGTCGATCGATTCTTTACAGATTCTGCTGCGTTCCCGCTACCAGCAACGGATCCTACGTACGTGGTTGGCAGACTTCGATCGTACGTTCCGAAGCTTGCAGAGACCAGTAAGAGGAATCAGCTTGCTATCTTCGTGCAGTCTGTGAGCGAGAGGGCTGCAGTCGACAACCAGCAGGGCTATCTGGTCGACCAGCTCACGACGGCCATGATGGGAACTACCGAGCGTGGCAATACGAGGACACCAAGTCTACGGCAAGTGCTCCTGACCGCCGTGTTTCCAGCATACATCGAACAAGCTTTGTCGACAGCATTCGCCTGGATCGTTGCTCGTCCCATAATTCAAGCATGCGGCCGTATCGCAAGCAATCTGCTATACAGTGTGATACTAGAGGACGACAGCAGCGTGCAGGGTGTTGTGGACACACTCAGCGCACTATTGCAAGGCATGACGAAGCCACTAGAGCTTGCTTTGGCACATCCTGGCCAGCTGAGGCTGCCTCAGGGACAAGCCATTTTGTCTGCAATATTCACTTCCGCGCAACAGTGTCTGACTTGCGTACGGACTCTGGACAGCCATATGCAGGACGGCCACCCACTCAAACGTGTGGCGGAGAGGTATGACGTTCTTGCGAAACGCGTGGAAGCGATCTTGACGGGTATCGATGACTTCGACAACCTTGACACCCCAGACAGGGTACCTGACATCCCATGTCCATGGGCGGACACTATGGACTTCTCGCGGAGACAAATACAGGACAGGCTTAGCGATTCGTGGTATGCAATCGACGGCCAGTACTATGTGAAGAGAGGCTCAGGTCCAGCTGAAGTGACTGTTGCTCTGAACGATGATGAAGAGGAACGACGGGGCTTGCTGCACAGTTTGAAGGACTTCCGGCAAAGCTATCAAACGGTGTTCGGACAGGGAAGACGATCGGTGGAAGCCAGATGTGTTGACTCCATGTTGAGCGACCTGGTGGTATAGATGATCCCATTAACCTTGATAGCGTTCTGAGCGAGCATCAGCATGTTTTTGTGTACTACGACCTTTTTCCAAGCCCCTCAAGCATACGACTTTCACATGCAACACTTCAAGCTACCCATGTAGCCAAGCCGGCGAGCTGCCGAGTTCGAACCATCTCGTGGCCACCATCGTTATCGTCTTGCGCGACTTTCCCCACGCAATGCTCCCCATCCCCAGCAATTTCCTGCACTGAGGCGTTTTGCTATATGATCGTCGAGTCGCGTATGCAAGGACTCACGGACCGCACTCCACTCCGCTTCTGCACGACGCACACTATCCACAGATCTACCTGTCATGATTCGATCAGCGGCGCTTGGAGCTACAACAGCTTGTGAGAGTCGCGCATCGTACAATAAATTGCTCGCCACACTTGTGACACTCTGCTATTGTGTTTTGCATGATAGCAGAGTGAGATAGATACCGATTCGTGTCTACCCCGCTACTGGTATGAGTGGGTGAATATAGAAGAGGAATGTGGTTTTCTTGTTATCTTTGGGGGTGACCTTCAAGATACATCTTAGAAAATAAACTCGAACTCAAAATGGCCGTCACGAAGAAGCAACTCGTCACTGCCATCAGCGTTGTCGTGAGTGCATACACACAGTCACAAGGAGCAAAACCAAGCTGATAGTAGGGACAGTATCTCCTCTGCCCAACCGTCCTCGCAGCCTACGCTCTCCGCAGCGCTCACAACTACAGTCTGCCCATCCCAGATGTCATCTGCGCCCTCGCAATCGCTTTGCCACCACTCGCAGGCATCGCCCTGGAAGTCGTCCTCGCGATCAACGAGAAACTCGCCGCCAGAGGCCAACTGCAAACCTCACGTATCTTCCAGATCGTGACAGCCTTCTTTCTCATCTACGAGAGCGTGCTCGCCACATTAGCAGGCTCGCATATTTCGCCACCCGGAAGTCTGGACTGTGCTTTACGAGAGACATGGCAGAAGCTATATCACGGAAAGGAAGGGCAGTGCGTGAGGCGGATACAAGATGCGTTCCAGTGCTGTGGGTTGGCCAGCATGAAAGATATGGCGTGGCCGTTCCCGGATGCGAACCATGCGGCCGAGGCGTGTATGGTGAGGTACGAGGAGAGAAGCACGGCGTGCATGGATCCATGGAGGGATGAGGAGAGGAAGGTCGCCATTATGCTGTTGATTGTGCCGGTAATGGTGTTTCTGTGGAAGGTAAGATTGCCACTGCATGCAAAGCGAATTAGTGCGATGTCTGACTGCTCGAACAGGTCGCTGTGGTGCTAGCACCATCATCACAATCAGCATGGCTGCCATCACAGATCAGACTGCCGACCGATAGTGCCAGCGCTGAAAGCAGTGCCACGCCTCGGCGACCCCGGCCAGCAATTGCCTACCGTGATGTCGAGGAAGCTGTCGAGGAAGATAGCCTACACGACGAAGTTGAAAGGCTCAACAAGGACTCTCAACTTGCTTCGCATATCGAGGCGAATCGATCGAAGTCGAGTGGATACTTGGACGAGGCAGCTCGATGGCGGGAACCGCTTTAGGTCAACATTGGCACCACCAAGCCATGGGACGGGTTTTGCGTTCATATCAAGCGATCGTGAGATACGAGGAAATGCGGATTGGCGAACAAGCGGCATGGTTATGTAGCGTTACAGGTTGCTGTGTCTGTAATTATCGAAATATCTGAAAGGGTGGGTATCTTTGACCAATCCTTGTCGAGCATCTTGTTCGTAACCGGAACGCCTCTCCTCCCACGTACAAGTACACTATGTCTCAGCCAACGACACCTTCTCAAGCGCTCCAGCCACCGCATCCATATGCTCACTCTGACCCTCCTCAGCAATAACCGCTTGGGTGAAACTAGCACCCAGAGGCGAGCTCTCCGTACTACGGCGAACCTCCCTCTCCACCTTCTCCTGGATGCGCTCGTCCAGTCGACTAACGATCTTCTCGCTAGCCTGATCGAGCAGCCGTGCCATTGTCGTCTCGTCCACGTTCTTGCCCTGCGATCTCTCGCCGACAGCTCGTGCGGTGAGTCTCAGCTCCTTCTCCAACTCTCGTAGCGACTCGGGACCAAGATTGTCAGAGGCAGAAGAGTTCGCCAATTTCTTCCTATAAGCACGCAGGGTCCGACACACCGACTCAGTTGAGGACGTCAAGCTTCCGAAGCCGCTTGTCTGACCCATGGACGCGGTTGTAAGGACATTCTCGCTGCTTTTCGACCGTAAGGTCATGCCTAGAGAAGGCTTGCGAGCCATGTCCTTTTTCGCGTTGCTCCGTGGGCTTGGAGGCGATGGTGACCGCTTCCTCAAACTACTGCGCCGCCGATGTTCGGGAAATGTAGATCTGATGGGAGGCTCTAATTTCGGCGGTTGCGCTAGAGTTATGCGAGAACTTTTCTTCTTCAACCGCATTGGTGATGGTGGAGGCTGTATCTGTCGATCAACAGTTGGAGAAGTCTGCACGCCATCATCAACAGACCTCCCACGCTTGAATCTGGAGAGCTCTGTGAATGAGAGGACTTTTCGCAGCGGCGGTCCGATCGGTGTGGAAAGCCTGTCAGTGGACGGTGTCTCATGCACTCCGTTGACCTCAGCTTGCTGCGTGGTCGGCTTCATTGTGTGCGCGGAGGTGTCCCACATGAAGATGGTCGAGTCTGCTGCCACAGTGACAAGCTGTTGATGGGTAGGCTGTTCCTCACCGTGACCTTCTTTGGCGTCCAACAAGCACACATCTGTGATGCCCTCGGTGTGACCCCAGTCTCGCGCCATGAGCGAGCCATACTCGGAATACAGTCGCACAGATTTGTCGCTGCTGGAAACGCCGACAATAGTCGGGTTGCCGCTTAGTGAGGGCACGTACATAATCTTCGACATTGCGGCTGCCTCTCCTCCATCTGTGTCCGAACACTTGAAGGCGAAGCCCGTTTGTCCATTCCTGAGGTTGTAGGCACCCACATTGCGGTCGACTGTAGCCACAAGTACCTCGTCGGTGTCCGTCTTCATACACATCGATGTTGGGGATGACTTCAAGCTGATGGTGCGAAGCATCGCATACGCGGTCGAAGACGGATCGCTCATCCGGTTGACGGCTTCACGCACGATTACAGATCGATCCGTAGAGCATGAAAGTAAGAGGTCGCCATCCTTGGTGGCCAGGAGGCCGCAAACTGCGGCTGCGTGCTCTTCCAATGTTTGCAGTAGCTCCAAGCGGTTCTGGCAGCATTCAAATAACTGGATAGTCCGGTCTCTGCTCGCCGAAGCAAGAAGCTGCTTGCCACCTCGCTCGAATGCTGTAATGTCCACGATCTCTGCTGTGTGTGCCCGCACTTGATGCGCAACCATGCCGGAGCTGACTTCGAGAAGACTGAGCGTGCCGTGCTTATCTCCTGTGGCAATATGCATGCCATCTGGAAGCGCCACGGCCGCCTTCAGCTCGTTCGTTAGGTCATACATACTTGAAGACGACTCGACCGGCGCCAAGAGTTCGGTATTGTGTTTGCCATCGTCAGCCCAAATGTGTATTAAGCCGTCGCTTGAAGATGTGAAGAACGCCGCGCTCGGTAGAGCTGAAGAACTAAATTTCTGCACACCTAGAACAGGCTCGTTATGGGCAGCGAGCTGACGTGAAAGAATATCACTTTCGTTCTCCGCGGCATCGGAGGATCTCGTGAGCCGGATTCCACGCTTGGAGTTCATCTCGACGGTGATGTCGCCGATTGTGGCAACCGCTATAGGTGCGAGGATGTCAGAGTAGCTGGACTTGTTCGGTGACATAGTCTGCCTCCGGTTCGCTTTGACGTTCGAGGGAGAGCTTAGGCCCTCCAGCTTGAAGTCCTTGGTCTTGGCCCCAGGCCCAGCCACGGAAAGGCAGCCAGATGTACCAACTGCAGCAGCAGTGATACGGAATCCAGCATGCGCGGTGGCTGTGAATGTCTGAGAATTGTGGCAGTCACTGAGCAGACATATCTCGCCGGAGTCAGCGCACACGATAGCCCGGTCTTCGGATACAGCCACTACGGCGACAAAGTTGGCATCAATCATGTCTCCTAGCAAGCTGTTCTTCCCTAGAAGAACTTTATGCCTTGAGCCGAGGACGCTGTTTCCGAAGTCGGTCGCCTTTGATCTAGGCGTGCCCGCAATGTTTGCGAGTTCAGGTTCGCGACGATCAGGAGCTCCATCCTCAGTTGGCCTCCAGCACTTTACGAAGCGTAGCCCCACTGTCAGTAAGCTCTGGCCAACCCAGATCATACGATTGATCAAGACTGTACATTTGTTGCTCGAGTGCAACGATGCGGCTCCTGTGCGGTCATCGATGGCCCACACGTAGATATATCCGTCGTTCACCGTGCCTAAGGAGGCAAGATGTTTCGAGTCTGGGCTGAACGCAAGTGCGTGTACGCCGAAGGTATGCTCCGCAAGTACAGAGACAGGCGATTCGCTTGACTCTCCCTTGTTCGCGAAGATCAGTACCCTGGGCTTGTAACCAGTCTCGCCCATGGCAACCCATTTTCCGTTTGGACTTAGTGCCACTGATGTCGCAGCCTTGACGCGATCTTTCGCGGTTGTACTTTTCCCACCCGGAGAATCCGACCAGTCTCTCGCTGACGGGCCTAAGGGCGAGCCGTTCGCACCATCTCGAATACCGCCTAGCACGCGACTTCGCGCGTCCGCGGGAGTGGGTGATATTGGCCATTGGCCATTGAGCTCTCGCGCTCCCCCGCCGCTGGTCGGTCTCGCTCTGAAGAAGCGCTGGGTGACATTCAGATCCTGCTCGACTGTACACACCACCGCAGTCGCACCCGCCGTGTATGCAAACTGCTTGGACGTAGGCTGGTGGTCGAAGCCATTGGCCGAGCCAGTTGTTGTTCCTATGACCTTCTTCAATCGTAGGCCCGGTTCGTCCGACTTCGACTTGGTGGGCGATCTCGGGGTGGATGTTTTGAAGAATGGAGAGTTCGAGGGCGTCAGTCGTAGATGGGTCATCCTGGCTCGTCTGGTCGCAGCACGCGCCTCTTGCTATGCCACGGTATTCGCGGGTAGTGCCAGCTTTGGAGGCTCATCAGTGTCATCGCTCGTTCAGCATTGTAGTATGGAGTTGACGCTGGGTGTCGGGGTGCCCTGTGGAATGCACTCCAATTCCACCTCTGATCTTCACTTCATCTCGTATGAAATCACGGTCGCATGAGCATCCAATTCCCACTCCTTGTGACGATGGCGTCTGGGAACAGTTTTCGAGATCTTGCTATCTCTAAAGTCGAGGTCCAACTTGCTACAGCAGAGGCACAGAACTTGGACAGTGCGTCCATCACTGGGAAACTCTATATTTGCTTGGTCACCGGCGTCTTCGCAGCCAAGCTTGCCTGTCAACGAGTACAACAAACACAGTGGCGTTCTCCATCACATCGACGACCACATCTCTCTTGACCGTGGACGTGCATCGATCAAGGTATCGCGACAACCTGGATGCTATACAACCGGCGGCAGAAGCTTCGAACCGCGAACAGCCGCTTCGACACGCGCTCGCTCGCGTGATCATCGAGCCATATGAACGCCCAGGCTCTGATCAGACAAATGTCTCGGCGATACAATGCATGACCTAGGCTGACGGCATGCTGCACCTGCGACCCCATTCGCATCGAAGAGCGTCCTCCCGATTCACCGCAAATGCTGGTTTCGGACGGACGAATGGGCGCCAACGCTGGGCCAGATGAGCTTCGGAACCAACTGCGCCTGCGCTGAACTCCCCTCACCTGCCCCGCAATCACACACCATTGTATTGACTGTGCAATGACGCCGCCCTGGGGTAGCGACGGCAGTGAATAGGAAGCAATGGAAGCTACAGATCGGCGTAGGTAAATAGTAAGTGCAGAGCCTCTTATACCTTCTGCCTCTCCACTATCTCTTGTATTTGTCAAACCCTCGAAAAGAAGAAACACGTCTAGATCGATAGTGGTCTTCCAGAACGCCGGTCCCCTTTAACCGATTGCTCAACCCACCTCGGGCTTTTCCTGCACGACCTTAGCACGCGCCAGGTACCGAATTTAATAAGAGCTGTGCGAGCTCCGCCGTACCAGCGATCGTGTTTGTGCTCTTTTGTTCTGCCGTGATCCTCCGACTGAAGCTGGGGAAACCACACGTCTGCGATAGTTGTCGAGGGCAAACAGATATACCTGACAATCTAATTCCACCGCTGGAGGGCGAGCAAGCCTAGACAAGATGTCCGACAACAAGGAGGAAACTGGAAAGACGGAGCAGCCGGCGGACGGCATCCCAGAATCACACCATGCAGAGACCTACCAGGTCCCAGAGCACTACCTTCCGTGAGTATAGCCACTCAGAGTGAGAACTCTGCAGCCTCTAACACAAAGGCAGAAACCACCCGAAGAAGCCGCATCTCGATGACCTTGACCACTACAAGCAGATGTACAAGGAGTCGATCTCCGACCCGGACAAGTTCTGGGGTAAGATGGCCCGCGACCTTCTGACATGGGACCAAGATTTCAAGACGACCCGCAACGGAACGCTGGCTGGCGGCGACACGGCGTGGTTCTTGGAAGGCAGGCTTAATGCTTCGTACAACTGTGTTGACCGACATGCGATCAAGAACCCGGATAAGCCCGCGATCATCTACGAGGCAGATGAGAAGGGCGAGGGCCGCATCATCACCTACCAGGAGCTTCTCCGCGATGTGTCCAAGCTCGCGTGGACACTGCAGCAGATGGGTGTTAAGAAGGGTGACTCTGTCGCGCTGTACATGCCCATGATTCCTGAAGCTGTCATTGCGTTCCTGGCTTGCACACGTATTGGCGCCGTGCACTCCGTCGTTTTTGCCGGCTTCAGCTCCGACTCACTGCGAGACCGCATTATTGACGCCGAGTCAAAGGTTGTTTTGACAACAGACGAGGGCAAGCGAGGTGGCAAGCTCATCGGCACCAAGAAGATTGTGGACGAGGCGCTTAAGCAGTGCCCAGACGTCAGGCACTGCTTGGTGTACAAGCGCACTGGCGCCGAGATCCCCTGGACTGAGGGCAGAGATCTGTGGTGGCACGAGGAGACTGAGAAGTGGCCGTCCTACTTCGCTCCAGTAAGCATGAGCTCCGAGGATCCTCTCTTCTTGCTCTACACTTCGGGATCCACTGGCAAGCCCAAGGGTGTTATGCACACCACAGCTGGCTACTTGCTAGGTGCAGCGGCGACCGGCAAGTACGTCTTCGATATTCACGACTCCGACCGCTTCTTCTGCGGTGGCGATGTGGGTTGGATTACCGGACACACCTACGTGGTGTATGCGCCTCTGGTCCTTGGTATCGCAACAGTTGTGTTTGAGGGCACGCCTGCGTACCCTGACTTCGGCCGATATTGGGATGTCTGCGAGAAGCACGATGTTACCCAATTCTACGTCGCCCCGACTGCCCTGCGATTACTCAAGAGAGCTGGTGATCACCACGTGAAGCACGACCTGAAGAACCTGCGCGTGCTTGGATCTGTTGGCGAGCCGATTGCAGCAGAAGTGTGGAAATGGTACTACTCGATCGTTGGCAAGGAGAAGGCACACATCGTTGATGTAAGTGAATTATACTCACCATCAAGAAACCTCGAATTCCGTGGCTGACATCCAAACCCAGACATACTGGCAAACCGAAACCGGCTCCCACGTCATCTCGCCCATGGGCGGCCTCACCCCAACCAAACCCGGCAGCGCCACCCTCCCCTTCTTCGGCATCGAGCCCGCAATCATCGACCCCGTCTCCGGCGAAGAGATCCACGGCAACGACGTCGAAGGCGTGCTCGCCTTCAAGCAGGCCTGGCCGTCAATGGCCCGCACAGTCTGGGGCGCGCACAAGAGATACATGGACACCTACCTCAACGTATACAAGGGCTACTACTTCACGGGCGACGGCGCGGCACGGGATCACGAGGGCTACTACTGGATCCGCGGGCGTGTCGACGATGTCGTTAATGTTTCCGGCCACAGACTGTCGACCGCTGAGATTGAGGCGGCGCTTATCGAGCATCCTGCTGTCGGCGAGGCGGCTGTTGTCGGTATTAACGACGAGTTGACCGGCCAGGCTGTAAACGCCTTCGTGTCGATCAAGGATGGCAACGAGATCAACGATAAGCTCCGGAAGGACCTGATCATGCAAGTCCGCAAGTCGATCGGTCCGTTCGCGGCGCCAAAGGCTGTCTTTGCGATTCCGGACCTGCCGAAGACGAGGTCGGGCAAGATCATGCGTCGGATTCTGCGGAAGATCCTTGCGGGCGAGGAGGACCAGCTGGGCGATACGTCGACGTTGTCGGATCCGTCGGTGGTGGATACGATTATCAAGACGGTGAAGGAGAGCAACCAGCGGCTCAAGTCGCAGCCGGGGGACGATAAGAAGTGAGGGCGAGGCTTGTGAGCGGAATACCATAGTGGAATGTGATTGGGATATGGATGGTCATAGGATAGGATGATAGGATGGCAAACGCAAAAACTCCATGAAAGCTTTATTATCCTTTCTCGATTGGACACCGTGGAATGGGCCGCGGATGTCTTCTCTTCCTCCCATCACCTCGCATCCATCGGGCTTCTGCACTGCCTCGAAAGCTCTCCTCCCCGCTGACACTTTTGCTAAGAGTCGTACGCAATGCACTAAGAGCTTTTCTCTTGGCCATATGTTCGTTCGGGGAGCCTTCAACTCTAATATCCATCTAGGCTCGTGTTCTGCATGTGGGAATTCACAGAATCGCCTGTATGCCAACAACGTCAAGCAGTAATTGACGAATCGAGTAGCATAGATGACAGGTCGTGCAGCCGCCTCACAGGAGGATGTGCATAGATTTTGGTATACAGTCAGCAGTTCATTTAAATCTATCGAGGCTGATTGGTGGAGCTCGTCTGGGCGAGGCTGTTCGGCAACACTTGCTCGCTGGGCAACCGCGCAACCACCCCAAGGTTGAGAGAGGCGAAGGCATACTCCGTAGCTTTCTCATAAACCACTGTATTCTCATTGTAATTCGTGTATCACCTTCGAGTCATTCGCTTCTGATTACTTGGGTTCTTGGACGGTAGGCGGACACCTGAATCACGACTACAACCATCACCTACCCGCCCGACCCCCCAACTCCCTCTTCCTCTAAGGCTGCAGTAGGCATGCGTCTACCTTTTGCCTTACTCTCGCTAGTCGTCGCAACACTCGCCAGATCCAGCATACGAAATCCAATCGGTGCCCTTTCAACCGTCCAGAATGCGACGATCCATACACATAATCACCGGGTAACGGCCCTGTCGCGATTCGACCTCACATTTAACATCCGCGACGATCTCTACGTCAAGTTCGCTCTCGAGCCGAACCATAACATACTCGCAGACGATGCATCGGTATCATATCTGGGTTCCGATGGGGAGGTGGCGCATAGGGAGAGCGTGGACAGACTAGGGCATAAGGTGTTCAAGGGCTCTGCTTGGATACAGAGGCCGGGCGCTGGACAGCATGAATGGGTACGAGTTGGGTGGGCGCGAGTACTGGTACGGGGTGATGGGAAGGTGCCGTTCTTTGAGGGAGCGTTCGCGGTAAATCACGATCACCACCATATCCAAAGCTCGACGAACTATGCGCGGACCAAGCATTGGGAGGATCCGTATATGGATGAGTTGGATGATGGGGAGGAGTATATGGTGATTTGGAGGGACTCGGACATCCTGCCGACTTCTTCAAGGCCTCATGAGGACTTGCGACGGAGTGTTGGGGAGGATGTGCCTTCGTGTCAGGCAGATGTGCTGAACTTCAACGATTTCAAGCTGAACCCTGACCATCCGGTGCATCGTGGTATGTTTGGACTGCCTTCGAAGACCCATGGTGGGAAGACGTACGGCTCCATGGACTTCTCCAGTATCTTCGGCAAGCGACAGATCGACACAACGACCGGTGGCAACAGCGGTGGCGTCAACCTCAAAAGCACGATTGGCGACAGCTCCGGATGTCCATCGACGAACAAGGTTGCGTTGGTTGGAGTGGCGACGGATTGCACGTACACCGCTGCGTTCAACTCCACGCAGACGTTGAGGGAAAATGTTATTCTCCAGATGAACACTGCATCCGCGCTTTGGGAGAATTCCTTCAAGATCTCGCTCGGTCTGCAGAACTTGACCATCCAGCCCAAAGATTGCCCCGGCACTCCTGCAAGCACCACAATGTGGAACCAACCTTGCACCAGCGGCCTAGACATTCAAGGTCGACTGAACTACTTCTCTGCATGGCGGGGCACACAGCCAGACGACAACAGCCATTGGACTCTGCTCAGCACTTGCAACACCGGTTCTGCCGTTGGCCTTGCCTGGCTCGGACAAGCTTGCATTAACACTGCTTACAACGCCAACAGCAGCGTCACAGGCAACGGCCAAACATCTGGCTCCGGAGAAACAATCAGCGGAGCCAACGTCGTAATCCGTACCCAAGGTGCCAACGAATGGCAAGTCATCGCCCACGAAACCGGCCACACCTACGGCGCAGTCCACGACTGCACGTCCGAAGCTTGCGCCAATACCGACTTCGTCAACGCGCAGCAGTGCTGTCCCTTGAGCCAGGGCACGTGCGATGCCGGCGAGCAGTACATCATGAACCCGTCCACGGCACAAGGTATCACGAACTTCAGCCCCTGCTCCGTCGGGAATATCTGCAGCGCTATTAGTCGTAAGTCGGTCAACACGGATTGTTTGTCCGACAACAAGAACGTCGAAACCATCACCGGCCAACAATGCGGCAACGGCATCGTCGAACCAGGCGAAGACTGCGACTGCGGCGGTGTGGCAGGCTGCGGTGCCGACTCTTGCTGCCAACCCGATACGTGTAAATTCACTGTAGGCTCGGTCTGCGACGACGCGAATGAGGACTGCTGTTCGCAGTGCCAGTTCAAGTCGTCAGGTACGGTCTGCAGATCAAGCAGCAGTAGTTGCGACCCGCAGGAAGTTTGTCCCGGCGATTCGGGTAACTGTCCAGCAGACAAGACTGCGCCAGATGGCGATGATTGTGGTGGTGGATTGCAGTGCGCGAGTGGGCAGTGCACGAGTCGGGACCAGCAGTGCAAGACTGTGATGGGTAGTTATACCCAAGGCAACGACACCCATGCGTGCGATAGCCAGGGTTGCACCATCAGCTGCGCGAGCCCGGAGTTCGGGTATGGGACTTGCTATGGGCTACAGCAGAACTTTCTCGACGGGACTGGGTGTGGTGGTGGCGGGCATTGCCAGAACGTCAGCCTTCTCCCCTCTCTACCTCACCCTTCGTTCCTTCAGCTAATGTATTATACAGGGCCAATGCAAAGGTTCCTCCTTCGGCGGCGAAGTCAAATCCTGGATCGACGACCACAAAGCCATCGTCATCGGCGTCTGCTCCGCCGTCGGCGCCCTCTTGCTCCTCTCCTTCCTCGGCTGCCTCCGCCGCTGCTATAATCGTCGCAAGTACCAAAAACGGATGGCGAATGCCCCTGCGCCGCGGGCTCCGGCTGGTGGTTGGGCTGGATGGCAGGGCCAACAGGGACAGCAGCTGCAGATGTCGCATCAGCCGAATCAAGGGTGGTATGCTGGGCCACCGCAGCAGCAGCAGCCGATGATGAGTGGTGCCAGAGGTGGGGGCAATAGGGGTGGAGCGAGAGGAGGGCAGGCACAGCAAGGGTGGGCTACGCCGCCGCCGCCTCCGCCGGCTTATGCTGGGAGGCCGATGTATGGCTGAGTTTTTGCGTTTTCGGTTTTTGGTTATGATGTGAATGACTTGCATATCTGGGCGCTATCGGAAGTGTAGATACCTTTAGCATCATTTTCGGGCTGCTTATTGGGTTTCGCAGGCCTGTTAGATATGAGCATACAATAGTACAGCTTTGTCGATATGCATCTTCTGCTCATTGTCGGCACAGTTTACGCCATCTTTGCTTGGACTTTGATCGTTGTTTAGAGCTTCCACATCTTGAGTATTCTACATATCACGCCCATCTGACGTCTATCTTACACTAATCTATGCAATGCTCGCCGCTCCCACCACGGCTACCTGTAAAGAGGAGACTGTACAATGCTATAGCGCCACCAGAAATGCCCAATCATACAACACTTCGCCACATCATGAGTTCTTCACCACCCCAACCTTCGGCGGCCGAATCACCCGTCCATTCAGCGTAAACCCCTTCTGCTGCGTATGAAACACCGTCCCGTCCTCCTTTCCTGGCTGTGGCGCCTGGAACACCGCCTCGTGCTTGTTTGGATCGAACTTCTCTGCGCCTTCGCTCGGGTCTACTCGCTCTAGTCCGTGCTTTGAGAGCGTTTGGAGCAGGATCTTCTCTGTCATCTTCAGTCCGGAGTGGAGGTTGAGAAGGTCTTGGTTCGCGCCTCCGCCTTCGCCTCCGGCCAAAGAGGCTTCAGGAACGTTTGAGAGCGCACGGTCGAGGTTGTCGATGCTCTCGAGGAGGTCCTGGGAGAAGCGCTGGAGGGCGAAGTCTTTGGCGGCGGTGATCTCGCGGCGGGTTTGGATCTGCAGGTTTCGGTAGTCGGCTACTTGGCGTTTGTATTTGTCCTGTTCGATGTATCAGTACTGTATTCATAACGTGTTCATGTGTATGATGTGGGGCATACAGTAACATCAATGACCTCCTTCTTCTTCGCCTCGAGCTCCTTCTGCACTGGGTCCTCATTTCCAGCCGTCTTGGTCGCCTCCTCTGCTTTCAATTGTTCTTTGCTCGCGCCTTCCGATGCTGCTTGTCCTTGTTTCCCTTCCGCTGCTTCTTGTGCTGACGAGTACTGTCTTCGTTGCAGTAGTCGCTGTGATATGGGTGGCGCTAATGATCGGAACGCTGATGAGGAGGTTGAGAAGGGGGATTGGTGTTGTGGTATTCTAAGGCATTGTCGCTGCTGCCGCGCGATGAGTTGGAGAGAGCGGGACACTCGTTGCTGGATCATTGTAATAGGTGGCGTGGGATATGAGATGGAGGCCTTGATGAATGGTCGCGCGATTACTTCTATAAATTTATCGAGATGAGATGGAAGACAGCGTCACCCGGTCACGTGAGGAGTGTCGCCGCGGAGGTGCCCTGCATGTACTAATAAATGTTTGGAGTGTAAGGTAGCTCAATCAGTACGACAAACAGGTCATATACCGGAATTGAATGCGTCCACTCACCCGCCAGAGTGCTCGCCTGGCAAGCTCAAGTCGAGCGAGAGCTCCTTCCGTTCCGAGACAACGAATTGAGCGACAGCGTCGTTCCTTCCACATCAGCTCCCAACGCTCCTCGGACCCTCGAACACCAGGCGCTTCCGACAACCATACCCCTTCAAAAACCATAGAAGATTTTGTTAAGAAACATGAGGCAGACAACGAACGACACGATGAGGGCGCCGTACTGGAGAACGGGGAAGCCAAAACCAGCAGTTTCCCACGGCCAGGACGGCAGAGGACGACACTTCGCCAACGGCGGATGAATGATGTGCCTAAGCCGCCGCCTATACCGGATTGGTTTCTGAAGCACAATGTCCATCTGGTTGAGGGCATTAAGGAGTATGACGGTAGGAAAGGGGGGAAGTCCTCGACCATCCGATGTGTTGATACTGAGACTGGACATACGCTGTTTGTCGTTGAAGACGCCGGACCACTCGAGACCGACGCACAGGAGGCACTAGACCAAAACTCACCCGCCGACGAAGATTCTAACCCCGGGCGCGGCACAGAAGCGACTTCTTCGGAGCCTCAGGTAGGTGTGGTAGAAGAGCACAGTGCCGATGCGTCTGGGTCCCCGGAACCTGATACGCCCTACGAGCCACCACGGAAACTCAACACGCACCTTCTTGACGAAGCGACCTTCATACAAGCCCAATGTTTACAAGACCCACTCAAATGGTCGCTGCTCGAAGCCGAAACGAGTGTGAGAGCGGCCTTTTCTCTGGCCAACGAAAATCAACCTTCTTCACTATATGCCACGGACAAAGTGGATTTGTCGTTGCAGTGCGCTGATCCGAACAGCCATGAACAGCTGGAGGAGTTTGTGTACGATCTTGCTCGCCATGTCAAAGCCGATGTCATTCAATTTGACGCGAACGACTTTGCTGAGCTTTCAGACGACTACGTTGGGCAGGGAGATGATGCACCTGGGTCGATCTCGAATCTTGCTTACGAAGTGTTTGATGGATATGTGGCTACCGGAGCTACTCAGAAGTCCAACAAGTTTCGGATGCCGCCTGACCAAGACGAAGATCATGAGTTTGACGAAGACGACGAGGCAGATGAAGCCGACCAGGCTGGCGGCACCGGTGGTCCTTTCGGCACCTTTGTTGGTATCGGAGATCTAAAGAAGGCTCTCCAGTCCAGTCCATTCAGAAAAGCTCTAGGAGGCCCTGTTGTAGGCATCGGTATCGGAGGCTCTGCGCTCGGCCAGCACTCAGCCTCTATGTCCCAACAGTCAAAGCAAGCTATGCAAGGCCACGGCGGAGATACTAGCAGAGGTGACGCGCGCCTGAGCGCCTTGTTCGGTAGCCTTTTGGATGCCGGAACCGAGAGACGAGCCGCGTTTGACAAGACCAAAGACGGTCAATCTGCCCTACAGAGATCGCGTGTCCCTGAGAAGTATTACTCCGCGACGCAAAAATACCAGCGCTCATCGAGGCTAAGCGCGCAAAACTGGCAGTCAATTACTTCCGGTCTGGTGCTCTCTCATCTTGGAACGGCACTAGAAGGCGACGATCCGACTAAACCACCCTTCCGACTCCAACATGGGCCAATAATCGAAGCTGCCGGTGTCGGAAACTCGGAGCGCCGGACTATCGTCCATGTACGTGATCTACGGGACATAAGCGAGTCGCGGATGGGCGAGAATGTTATCCGCAATCTCAGCAAAGTGGTCGGGAAGCGAAGACGAGCTGGCGAACGAATCATGATCGTGGGCACCACCGCGCAAGATGTACCCGGGCCCTTCAATATTCCCGGTGATCATTCAGATGACTTTCCGTTTCGGATGATCACACTACCTCCTTGCTGGACCTTTGAGTTCGACGAGATGGAGCACCTTGCCTGCCGCTCGCCACCGTGGGAGGGCAAGAATCTCGATGAGCCAGCTTACAATCGTATACTGGATATCAACCTTCGGCACGTTCAATCAATGCTGGGGCGTATGCGGCCCGAGGACAACGTGGACATGTGCTCGGCGGCGGCTCGCAAACAGCTAAACTTGGATGGGATGTACTTTCTGGCCGAGAGGGTACTTTCCCAGGACCAGGTGCAACGCCTAGCTCTAACAGCTGTGGGTCTAGCAGAGACTCATGCCAAATCAGACACTGTCTATCCGCTTCACGTAGCTCTGGCCGGATTCATCAATTCAAGATCCGACCACATGCTGCATTGTTGCAACCTCTTGAAGGACAAACTTCGAGCAGACGATGCCAAGTCTGAGAGCGGCGGTGAAGAGAAAGGACGCGGTAAGCACAGCGGCGAACGTGGCAAAGGTCGCATTGACCGGATCAAGAAGTCGCTTAACCAGCACGAGACGCGGCTATTGACTGGTGTGGTCGACGCCGAGAAGATCAAAGTCGGCTTCGGTGATGTGCATGCCGTACCCGAGACGATCGATGCGCTGAAAACCGTGACTTCGCTCTCGTTACTGCGACCTGATGCGTTCAAGTATGGTGTCCTTGCCAACGACCGCCTGCCCGGTCTCTTGCTATACGGCCCGCCAGGCACGGGTAAGACTCTCCTCGCAAAAGCTGTGGCCAAGGAGTCCAAAGCAACCGTCCTCGAAGTCAGCGGCGCACAAATCTACGAAAAGTACGTCGGCGAAGGCGAGAAGATGGTCCGTGCAGTCTTCAGTCTCGCGAAGAAGCTCAGCCCTTGCGTAGTCTTCGTCGACGAAGCGGATGCCATATTCGGAAGTAGAAGCAATGCGGGCAATAGGAATACCCACCGTGAGATCATCAATCAGTTCCTGCGTGAGTGGGACGGGATGGATGATCACGGCTGCTTCATGATGGTCGCCACCAATCGACCGTTCGACTTGGATGATGCTGTGCTTCGACGACTTCCGCGACGATTGCTTGTCGATCTGCCTGTGGCGAAAGATCGGGAATCTATCCTCGGCATCCACTTGCGCAACGAAGCACTCGATTCTTCGGTCTCGCTCGCGAGATTGGCGGAGCAGACGCCGTTCTACAGTGGTTCAGATCTGAAGAACCTGTCTGTGGCGGCTGCGCTGGCGTGCGTGCGGGAAGAGAACGAGCTGGCCGAAGTCCGCAAGGACGATACTGAGTTCAAGTTCCCCGATAAGCGGACGCTGACGTCGAAGCATTTCGACAAGGCGCTCTCGGAGGTCTCGGCTTCGGTTAGTGAGGATATGAGTTCGCTCACGGCCATCAGGAAGTTTGACGAGCAGTTCGGTGATCGCAAGGGGAGGAGGAAAAAGATGGGATATGGGTTTGGGCTAGCGGATGGGGTGATTGATGAGAGTGCTGTGAGGGTGAGGCAGGATTCCAATCCTTCAGCGACGCCACCGTGAGAAGCGAAGGATAGATTAGGATAGACGTATCCAAACATCTCTAATGTTTCTGCTTCATCTTCTCCTCCCGCTTGCGCTCCACAAGCGCTGTAAACCGCATCCGGCCGAAAACTCCTTCCACAAAGAACGTCGCGGGCCATGGTCACCACACCGCCGTTCGCGGGTTTACTGAATGCTTCTGCAAACAGCTCGAAATGAACATCGCCACTTCCGTCCCGTGAATCACCACCATCCCCGACATCCCCTGGGAAAGCATTTCGTAACTGTTCTCGCCCAAGTTGACTTGAATACCTACAACAACCTCTCATCGTTCGCGCGAGCACATCAGTGCGTAGAAGGCTGCAACGACCGCCCCGATCAGAGCGCAGGCGATTGGCTTGAAGCGCTTGAACGGTATGTTAGGGAACGCCCCCTCCATCTCACCTAAGGCCTGGTCTAATGCGTCGTGGATGTGTGACGTGCCGATCCCGATCGCGATAGCCATAAGACTTATAGTACAGGGGTTCGTGCACATGTCCAGACCACCAGCGTGCAGGGAGAATGCGACGATGATCAAGATGCCAGGCAGCACCCAGTTGGTAAAGTGGATGAAGGCCTTCATGCGCGGTCCTAGATCCGGGGCCACAGGTGCACGCGGGTCCGCCATCTTGGAGTGGAATGCTGCTTCGAGTTGGGGGGTGTCAGAATAGGGTGGCAGCGTTTCTGTAGAGTGTTCGTGTGCTTCGTTCTCGGGGCTGTCGAGGAGAGGCGTATAGTGATGCGTATTAGGCGTATGAAGATACGTTTGAGGACGCATCTTTCAGAAGACCAGGTTCACAGGATTTGCTTTCGTTAGATAGGCTCCTGCTCTGCTCCGCACTGTTGTTGTTGTTCAGGTGTGCAATTACTATCCTGTGAAGTGTGAAGTGCGGCAGCTGCGGTTTATGGAAGTACCCGTGGAAGCGAAGTGGCCTGAGGTTCGCTCCTTCCTCTGCCGGGCTGTTCTTGCCGACGTTTCCGCTTCGCCGCTTCGAACAACCAACAACCACGCCAACACTTTCTTCCTGAGTTGCTTGCGCGGCATGACAACACTTTGCCAACTTTTCGTCGTTCTATCGTTTCATCAGCATCCTCGACAAGCTTACGCCACAGCGCTTGAGTCGCGTGCCGACCGCCGTTCGATAGTCGCTGCATGGACAAGGGTACATCCTTGCGTCCCTGCTCGCATCCTTGCACAAGGTGGCTGGAGCTGGTGGAGAGATGTTGCGTCAGCGCGACGAGGTCGCTCGCGAGGGGAGTGCATTTACGGAGGTTGGTGAAACAGGTTTGGTTATTTTTCTCGGGGCAGCTGTCTCTTGTATCTTTTCTCGAACATCACTCCATCTCATCTACTCCGAAAAAACTATCGTCGGAGAAGCTTCCTATCTCTACTTCTACACACGTGCAAAGTGACTGCGCGTCGGCCAAGATGTCTACACAAGAAGAAAGCGAACAGCAGGCCTCCGCGAGCGCGGAAGGCTCAGCAGGTCTAAACGCCAACGCCGCTGGATCTGGTTCCGTGCAATCAATGCAAAGCTCGAAGAAAACTCCCAAGAAGCTCGGCGGCAAGAAGCAAGAACCTCAGCAGCAGCAAACTCCCGAAGCCACCCCGGACGCCGAAGGCGAAGGTGGAGCCGAAGCAGACGCTGGCGCAGAGGCCGACGGCGAGGCAGACGCTCAAGCAGAAGTGCAACAGGAGCAACGCACGCAATCCCGCCGCCGCCAGAGCCGTGGTCGCGGCAGACGCGGAGGAGACAGCGACGCCGAATCTGTTGCCCGCAGCGATGTCAGCGCTTCCGGCGGCCGCCGCCAACGTCAACGTCAGAAGAAGCAGCAAGGCCAGACTCAGACCCAGGAGAAGCAAGGTGGCGGCGGCCCACTCGAGGGCATCACCGAGGACCTACCAGGTGGCGAACTCGTTAACGGCGCCACCGACATGGTCCAGGATACTGCTGGTCAGGCGGTCGGACAGGCTACCGACACTGCCGGTAAGGCTCTGGGTGGGCTGACTGGAGGCGGCAAGAAAGAGGAAAAAGAGGAGGATGGCGGTGGTGGGGAGCAGCTGAGACTGCGGTTGGAGCTGAATCTCGATATTGAGATCCAGCTTAAGGCGAAGATTCATGGTGATCTTACGCTGGGTCTGCTCAACTAGGGTGGAAAGTACGGATTGGATTGGATGGTCGTGGCTATGTAACTGCTATCTCGGCGAAATGGTGTTGGTAGTGAGCATTGTAGGCACTTTGCAATCAGTTCTACATCAGATCTTTCGTATCACGCCTTCAGTGTTCACTCCCTGCTCTTGCTCCCACCCACCTTCTTCGTGACCGCTCTTCCAGCCTCGCTTGCAAGCTCGAAGAGCACTCCACAATGATGCCTGCCCTGCCAAGGTCAAGCCCGACGTTGCGTTTCAGCAGTCAGCACGTTTCTCGAAACTCTCGTCTCTAGCACCCAATGGTGTTGGCGAACGTGACGATCGGCCGTCGGATGTCCGGCTGCATTTGAAGCGAACAAACTCAATAGCTCTGGCTCCGGCCATGTGGCCAAGTTCTCCAACGTGGCCTTCCCTGCCTCACACAGCTGACTCCACCACTGCTGCAAAGACTTGGACAAGCTCGAAGGCACAGCTCTGCATTCGGTGTTGCGTGTCTTCCCAAACAGGACCAAGAAGTGCGTGCATGCAACTATGACTTCATAAATGTGGCTGAGGGCAGAGGATCTGTAGCCGTACAAGGGTACTCCCCGCCATGCCGACACCAAGCAGGTTTTGCTGCATGATCTGTCGCAGGGGTAGGTCGGTTGCAGCATCGTGACCGTGGGGCATCATGGCGAGCATCATGGCTGGGCTGGTGAGATCGGCTTGCGTTGCCGGATGTTTCTTACGTCGCTGCTACTGCTGAGTGCTGTGATTTTACTGCTCGTACTGGTAATTTGTCGTATACCTTTTTTACGTTCTTCTCCTACCACAACGAGTCCTACCCAACCCCCACATCCTCCATCATGAGCGGAAGAGAAATAGTCGAGCAACCGGCTCCGCTCCCTCCCACCCTCAACGAAGACGGCGAGCCCATCAAGCAACGAACTGTCGAACAACAAAACAAATCCGATAACGCACTCGCCAAAGACCGCCGCGAACAAGGTCAAGAGTCGAATCGCTCGCGGTCTTCGTCACGCCGTGACCGCCGTAAGCGGATCCGTGATCAACAGCGCGATGGCAAGTATATGCACACGAACTCGCTCGAGGCACTAGAGGAGGCAGACGCCAATGGCGAGTTGGGTGCGATGCACCCGTTCGAACGCATAGGGCCGGACTCGACGAGTATGGATGGACCGGTGACGCATGCGAGAGCGATGAGGGGTGAGATACCAATGAGGGGAAGTAATCCAGATCAGCCTTATTACATGACGCCGGAGCCGAAGAAGGAGGGTGGAGTAAGTTGATGAAGACGTCTGTGCGAGATGGCAACGCTGCATCGTGGACTGACTTGCAAGCAGAGCTCGTTAAAGGACCAAGACGGCTTAAAGCTAACGCTTGAGGCGAATCTGGAGATTGAGATCGAGCTCAAGGCGAGCATTCGGGGTGATCTGACCATTTCGTTATAGTAAGTCCCTCCCGTCTCTCGTTCCTCCCCATCCGCTGTACCCCGATGGCATGTGGGCCGTGAGACCTTCAACAGCACACATATCATGAAGTAACAGCACATAGCGCGTGACCAACAAAACCATTGCGACTGACGGGTTTCGTGCTTGCGTAGCGAATGATCTTCATACTACAATATTGCATCTATGGGCGTATACGACCGGCGTATCAATGAATGAATGGGTGGTGGGAAGGAGCTTAGGAAATAGGCCTCTATACTGAATATATCTGACCGCTGAGGCGATATCCTGCTGTACGATCATGCTAATGGCTTTCTTCCTGTCTCTCCGTTCCCTGTCTCCAACCTGTATGTGCTGATGTTACGTCCAACAATCTTCAGTACTTCATGTCGTTTCTTCGTCCCAACCTCGCATTACCTTACTGACCGACCCCACATAACCTTATCTCTTATCGCTAGCTATATTGCTATTCGACATCAACATTGCTACCTTCTCTCCCTCAACACGATGGCTCATTCACACGACCATGGAGACGTGGGTCACTCCCACCCAGGTGGTGACCATCGCCATACTCACGAGGTCCTGGACGGCCCAGGCTCGTATCTCGGCCGTGAAATGCCCATCATCGAGGGTCGAGACTGGAACGAGCGAGCATTTACCGTTGGCATTGGTGGGTATGAGCACAGCAGAACCCCTGCAACCAGGCATAGCAGCTCACCAAGCTCATGTATAGACCCGTCGGCTCCGGCAAAACGGCCCTGATGTTAGCCCTCTGCCTCGCCCTCCGCGACACCTACAACATCGCCGCCGTAACCAACGACATCTTCACCCGCGAAGACTGCGAGTTCCTCACGCGCCACAAGGCGCTACCCGCCGATCGTATCCGTGCTATTGAGACAGGAGGATGCCCGCACGCTGCTGTGCGAGAAGACATCAGTGCCAATCTGGCCGCTCTCACGGATCTGCACCGTGAGTTCGATACTCAGATCTTGTTGATCGAGAGCGGAGGGGACAATCTGGCGGCGAATTACAGTAGGGAGCTTGCAGATTATATCATTTACGTGATTGATGTTGCGGGAGGGGATAAGGTGCCTAGGAAGGGAGGGCCGGGGATTACGCAGAGTGATCTGTTGATTGTGAATAAGACGGATCTGGCTGAGTTGATTGGGGCGGATTTGGGGGTTATGGAGAGGGATGCTAGGAAGATGCGGTAGGTGTTCTTCGATGTGGTCGTGGCGAGGTCTGGGTTGAATGGCATGCTAACGCGTTTGTGGTTTGATAGAGAGGGAGGGCCAACGATCTTCGCGCAAGTCAAAAACGGCAAGGGCGTGGAGCACATCGTTGACTTGATCTTGAGTGCGTGGAAGAGTAGTGGTGCTAGTGTTGGTGGTTCGGCTCCTGCTGCGAATGGGACGAAGTAGTGACTGAGCCGTGAATTGGTGAAGATATTAGACGCTCTACAGCCTTGCTGCTTCACACAGAGCCGTGTGTTCACGATTCGGACAGCCAGGCATATATCGCCTCTTGAACAAGATGCTGAGAAGGAGATGGTGGAGATCTAGGTTGTTTAGTATTTCTCCCAACCGTGCACCTTCCCAATTGGGCGTATTCGCGTTTGGGCACGTGTTCGTATTCCAGTAGATTGTAAGGCAAATACCAAACGAAACCGCGTGGTTATTCAGCTCGAATGCTCTTCGGGATTCCTGATCACACCCGATGGAGACAATGCAGGTGATCACGAACTAATGCACAGAATTGATCGCCAACCCGCTTGTGCACCGGAAAGAGCATTGGCGGCAGTGCAAACCATCCCACTTGGTACAACTTGTTCCCAGGTTACACTCCTTCGATATGAATGCTCTTGACCTCGCCACTTGGAACATTGGGTGTGGATAAGTTGGGAGAAAAAGCGAAGCCCGAAGAGCTTGCATATCACCACCAGCATGGCTCTCCCGAACCCTACCATCGATCCACCGCATCTGCCAGCTGCGACCCGACGGAGTTTGCACACACGGTCCCCTTCTCGATCGCCAGTCCGGCGGCATCACAGTGTACGGGATCTCGACCCTCTGTTGCGAGATCTTTCGCCAACAGCAACACTTCGGGCGTTCACATCCCAACCAGAAAAACATGAGGCCGACCACCTGAGTAGAAGCGTTGAGTCCGCTTCACTCGCACAGAGGAGATTGGGTATCCAGGCAGCACAAAGTTGTTTGGACTTACGAGCATGGGCACGAGAGTTGGGCGCCTGGGAGTGGCCAGGCACGTTCGATGAGCCGGAGCCGGCGAGAAAGAAGCAGCGGATGAGTGTGATGAGCATCGGCAGTGTGACGTCTCAGCCGTCCATCAGTCAGAGGGACAGCGACAGTGGGCAGGAGTTCTGGGGCTCTCTACCAGCTCAAACAGCACAGGCATATCAACGACGACTGGACGAAATTACTGAAGATCTCGAGGAGGTCGATGTGGAGGGACTCAAGGCCTTCGTCTTGTCAGCACACAGCCAAGCAGGATATGGCAAAGTTGATATCGACGATAGTATCGGCGCTATTGGAGCTGACACCAATCTCAAACGCTTGGATGACTTTACGGCACTGGTCACAGCCACGATACTCCAGTCGCTGCCGTATCTCAGTCGCTTGCATCGTCTGTTGAGCACCTGGAGTACCCGACTGAGCATCTTGCGGAGCGCATCCAGCTTTTTGCGCGACCTTGCGCAGGCGCATACCGATCTGGACCATGGATGGGCAGCGCTAGCGGTCTCTAGCCACCCAGCTGCAGCAGATGCGTTGCAGAGAGCAAATGCGACATTCTCCAGGGAGACCATGCTTGAGATGAAGACTGTGGTCCAGAAGCTGGTCTCTAGCTTAGGCGGCAGACTGGACCAGTTCTTGGATATGCTTGAAGGTCGAGAGGAGTGTGTACCGGATGCTTGGATCGAAGACTTCGAGACGCTGGAGGAACAGTACGGTCAGTGGGTTGTTCAGGCTGAAAGAAAAGTGCTGGACGGCGAGTGGAAGGCTTCAACTCCCAAGCTGAGCGAGCCCGATGTTGCTGGGTTTGACGTGAGAAACTTGTATGGCCCACAGGACGTGCCGAACGGTGCGAACGGCCATGTACCAGTCCAGTCGATGCGATCAGTGACCATAAGACCGACCGTTGTGTCTACCACGGCCTCTAGTGCCGGTAAGGGTGCGACATCGAACATGACGACTCACACGACATCTTCAGGTCCTCAAAGCACCACCATCACTACAGCTACACCTTCCTCATCGACACAGACTCGGACTGCAACAGCCCAAACTACTACAAACTCGAACCGCTCTTCTACAGTGCAATCCACCAGCAGCACAAGCTCATCCACCAAGAAACACCGGTCACGGCATGTTCCAATTGATATAGACAGCTACCATGACGAATACGCGAACGCGATTGCCAACGGGGCCATCTTGGAACTGCCGGCTACCACGAGCCGCAATATTACTCCAGACCCGATGACCGAGTCAGGACCTGCCAACGATGCTGAAACATCTAGCCAAACGGTTAAGAAGCGTGCCGCATTCCTCAATGGCGACATCGAGAAGTCGGAAAGGCTTAATAAGAGCAAGCCTGCGCCGATTGTTCGGCCGTTCGAACACGCTAGCAACGCGTTCACACGGCTTTTCAAGCGCGATAGAGATGAGGAGAAGGCTGATGGCGGTAGCAGAAGTAGCAGTGTCGGCTCGCGAGGGAGCAAGAAAGTCGAGAAGAAGAGCTCGCGCTCAAAAATGGGATACGCGGACCTGTTTAGTGTACCGACCTCGTCTGAGGACACGAACGAGGCTACATCTCCAGACGAGAGCCGACAACGTACACCAAGGAAAGTCGACTCGAGAGTGATGGAGTATGTGGACAACGTGCGTATGCCGGCACGGAGTTCTTCAGCCAGGAGTAAGCAGAGCAGCAGGCCCACGACGCCCAGGCAGAGTACGTATCCGACCGATGGTCTAAAAAGCCGGGCACGAAGCATGTCCAGTAGGTCGAGACGATCGTCCAAGCAAAACATCACTGCGCTTCCAACAAAAGAACCCGAGCCACCAATGCCAACGTACGTTGGGGATGGAGTGGGTCCGGAGACCTATCTGCCTACCGATCTGAGCTCGCCTTTCCATTCTCCGACCGAACCAGAGCCATTTCCAGACTTGCCCGAGGATTGGCCACTTCCTGGAAGCGTAACTCCAGGAGCGGAGGCTGAGGACCCGATGACAGCGAGAGCTTTGCCGGAGAAGGTAGCGGAAACCGATCCTGACGTCTCGAAGGAGCCCCTTTCGACTGAGATGTTCGAGAACCTGTTTGTCTCAAGCATGCCACTCTCACCGCACCGAGCTGTGACATCCGGTATCAACGCGGCCAACGAGAAGGAGACTAGATTCGGCCAATTCGGCTCATATTTTCAAGGACGTACGCCGAATGCCTTCGACGAAGATGACACATTCTTCCGCGAGCGACCCAGCCCCGATCGCACCCTACTGCGTACAGGTACAAATATAGAGAACCTCAGACTTGATGACTTTGAGGATTCATCTTTCCCACGGCCTGTCAGCATGGCCATGGAGGATGACGAAGACACCGTCGATGAGGATGACATCGAAACTGCCGAGATCGAGACCGCACGAAGAGTACACAGTGTAGGTAACGCAGCTGCTTACTTCGGTGGTTCAGGACCATCTACTCCATTGTCAAGCGCGAAGAAGCCGCCCCCATCTGGATTACAGCGCTCGATGAGCATACCGCCTGTCAGCCCCAGGCTCTTGAAGCTGAAGATTCCTTCTTCCAACTCTCTTGACGAGTACGACTCTCCCGAAGTAGGACGCGATGAAGATGTCGGCCTGATCCGACGTGCTTCGTTGAAGTCCATCGAAGCATTTCCGAGATCGAGCTTGAAGAGCATCCGTGTGGTCGGGCCAAGATCGCAACCTCAGACCCCTCTGGATTCGACGCCTGCAAGCCTGGAGCAAGCTCGTTCAAGCATGGAGCCCTTTACGCCTACGAGTCCATTGCACTACAAAGACGATCTGTACTTCCCCAGTCCGCCTTCAGTGCCGCCTCGCAGGTCGTCATTGAGCTACAGCCCTGAAACGAGGCGTTCGGTGGAAGGCAGAAATTCGATCGAGCGAGGCAGGAATTCGTTCAGCCCTGATGAGCTGAATAAGGCCATGGCAAAGTCTAAGCGCAAGAAAGCTGAAAACCAGGACCCAAGACGCTCGACCGAAAGTTCTAAGCAGCGCGATACACCGCCTAAGAAGCGAGCTTCGCCGCTGAAACCTGGTGAAGACAACTTCGACCGTCACGTGAGCGAGGTGCTGGATAGTGTCCAGGCCTCGAACATCAAGTTTCGAACGAGGCCGGGTGCTATGACGCCACTACCATCGCAGAGAGTGGTGAGAAAGTCATCATCATTGAAGCCAGCGCAGCAACCGATGGGCAACATGACGCTAGCTCCTGCGGACCAGTCGCCTAAGAAGTCTGCGGCCGCAGACAAAGAGGTCAAGTTATATCATCTGATGCAAGCTGGACGCTCGGAGCCCATCAAGCTGTTTGTGCGACTTGTTGGCGAGGGTGAGAGAGTCATGGTTCGCGTTGGTGGAGGGTGGGCTGATCTAGCGGATTACTTGCGCCAATATGCTGAGCACCACGGTAGCCGGACTGTCTCAGAGGGTGGGCTTCAGGTACAGACAGCTGCTCTGACGAACGGACACGGAAAGCGCACGTTCAGTGGACCTGCCGCTTCCCTGGCAAAGCCATCGCAGCGCGCAACGCCTGTAACACCTCTGACTGCACTTCCAGTGGATGAGCGACCTAGCGCGAAGGACGGCGAGAGCGAGTGGCTCGGCTCAGAACAGCCTCGTTTCACCATGGGCGAGTCGGACGAGTCTGCTAGTCCTAGCCCGCTCGTTGCGCAGCAAGCTGGAACGTGGAAGCCTACATCCCGTCCATCGACAGCGCAATCCGCTAAGCCATTTGATGGCTTATCTACACCACTTGCCGAGAGCTCTCCAGCTGGTAGCCTGGGCATGGCTGGACCGGCGTCTTCGACGAGGTCGAAAGCTGATCTACCAGAGCAGAAGGCGAGGTGGGTGGAGGGCATGATTGAGAGGGTGAATGCCAGTGCTTCGGCGGAGAAGAGCCGTGAGAAGCAGTTTGCGGACATAGGGAAGGTGGGTGGGACGAGGAGGGTTGTGTTTAGGAAGGGTTCTACTGGGGCTGGGCCAGGGGGGTGAGCATGAGCGTGTCTGGGATGCGGTGGACTGCGTCGCGAGTACGGGTGTGTGTCTATGCTGTTTGTAATAGAAGTGGGTGTAGAGTTGTGTAAAGTACTGTACTTGGGAGTGAAGCAGTGTACCTCGATGGCTTCGATCTCCGGCGTGCTCAGGCTCAGTTGGTGCTGTTGCAGCTACCGAGATCTGTGCTACTGTATGCATGACCTCGAGATAAGCTTGCATATCTGTACTTCTTGTACTCACTCCTGCATCACAGATCTCTTCGGCATGCCTTGCCGATCGGAAACCGTCCTTGCTCGCGTATCTTGCGGTGTCACCGCAAATCCTGCATGAGTGCCTGCAGACATCATCATCATCCCGCATCCAACCACACCTTCGCTTCCACGAATCACATAGATTGAGTGGGACCTAACGTGCCGCTAAGATCTGTATCTGCCGCTCTGCAGATCCGATCTCTGTGCGCTCCCACGGCTCTTCTTCCAATCTTGCACATCGTCCCTCCACCTGCGCTGTTCCACCAATGCATCTGCCGACGTACTTTGCTTGACACAACCTAGTTTCGAGTCTAATCTCTCCGTACCATCGGCATGGGTTGGACCTCCCCGTTATGGGGTCGAGGGCATGACGGTATGACGGAGTGAATGCAGGGGCGTGGGCAGCTGTCCATTGTGAGGCCTGTATGTACTCTCGGTACTGTATCTATATGAGCGGACTCTTGTCGGGCACACATTGCTACATCTACTCTGTCGCGTTGCATCGCATCTCTCCATATACGATATACTGTCCCATTTAGTTTGTCTACTTCCAACTGAAAGCTCTGCAGACACGCGCTACTCAACGTTGGTCCAACGGCAGGGTCGATGAATCATCGGACTAGGTGAAGGCAAGACGTTTCCAGGGACACGGATCCAGCACAAAGTAAAGGAAGGCAACCATTTTTGAGTCCAGGAACATACTTTAGGCAGTCGAAGACAACATGTCGAAATCATCCCGTGTGCTCATCTACCTACTCCGAAGAGATCTTCGACTGGCCGACAACCCCATCTTCCACGAGATCGGACGTCTGAACAACCAGTCACAGAAGCCCTTCACGCATTTGTTACCCGTATACGTCTTTCCAGCTGCACAAGTCGAGGTTTCTGGCTTTCTATCTTCGGACGACCAGCGATCGCCATACAAGGAGGCACGAAGCGAAGTTGGCCATTTCTTCAGATGTGGGAGGTTACGTGCAAAGTTCCTGGCAGAGTCTGTTTGGGATCTTAAGAATGATCTCGCAAAAATCAGCAGCGGGTTGGAAATCAGGGTGGGAACGATGCAGGACGTTGTAAGGTCGCTACTTGACGGCATCAAGCAGCGGGACGATGTTGAAGTCCATGGCTTGTGGATGACTGCCGAGGAAGGCTGGGAGGAGAAGATCGAGGAAAAAGAAGTCAAGCAGCTGATGAAAGATCAGGGTGCAGAGTTCAGGCTTTGGGTCGACGAGAAGTACTTCGTCGATGATCGCGACATACCGTTCAAGGAGCCAAATGAGCTCTCAGACGTCTTCACACATTTTCGGAAGACTGTAGAACCACTGCGAGAAGCACCAAGGAAACAGTTGCCAAAGCCGAACGAGCTGCCTCCTCTACCAAATCACATACCATCTCAACACGGCCCATTCAGCATTCCAGACACATTCGATGGCACAGTCTCCGCATTGCTTAAGCCTTTGCCAAAAGATGGCGAGTTCTCCGACATGCCATCAATGCCACCAGGCGTGGAATCGGCACATCCGTTCAAAGGAGGCTCGACCACCGGTCTCGAACGGGTGAAGCATCTGCTCGAGTCCGGCTCAATGACCACCTACCAAGACACGCGGAACGGCTTGCTAGGGCTCGACTTCAGCACGAAGTTCGCGGCGTGGCTGTCTCTCGGGTCTATTACCTCGAGACAGATACATTGGATGATGGTAGATTTCGAGGACGGTAAGACCGATCTTGGGAAGGGTGCATCAGGTTACGCTCAAGGCGAGACCAAAGGTACCAGAGGGGTGCGGTTCGAACTCCTCTGGCGAGACTACATGCGGCTCTGCACGCGTAAGTTCGGAACACGATTGTTCTATCTCGACGGCTTCAGGCGGATGGACGACGCATGGTCGAAGTTCATTAGCAGCCCGTTCACAAAATCCTCGAACAAGAACAAAAATGGCACCAACGACTTTGACACGAAAGCAGCCGTTGAGCGTTTCATCCGCGGCAAAACTGGCACAGGGCTGATCGACGCATCACAGCGCGAGCTCTTCCTGACAGGATGGACCTCGAACCGCGCACGGCAGAACGTGGCTTCGTATCTCGCGAAGCACCTTGGTATCGACTGGAGGATTGGAGCTGAATGGTACGAGACGAACCTCATTGACTACGATATCTCCAGCAACTGGGGCAACTGGCAATACGTCTCCGGCGTGGGCAATGACCCGCGCGGCGACGCTAGAGTGTTCAACCCAGTAAAGCAGGCACTTGATTATGATCCAGAAGGCGAATACATTCGTGCCTGGGTTCCGGAGTTGCGTGATGTTGGTCGAGGACCTAATGGCGGCAGCAAAGAGGATGTGATGGGCGTATTCCAGGCCTGGCGCATGTCTGAGGACGAGAAGAAGCGTCTTGGACTTGAAGGCGTCGAGTGGATTGAGAAGCCGTTGGTGCGAATCAACTTCTCGATGAATCGACGGCGTGGCGGCGCGCCTCGTGGGCGAGGTGGTGGAGGCGGCGGGCGAGGAAGAGGTCGTGGTGGTGGACGAGGAGGACGCGGCAATTCTGGTGGGAGAGAGGCCAGGACCGGGCAAATGCAGAAAGCTGGAATGATGGGTTAGTCAAGATGATGATGACATTGTATTATAGGTTAGTCTTCAGCCAGTGGTCTTGGATCTGGCGCTTTGGCTTGGTGCTCTTGTGCCGCCGACACTCGACGAACGTTGTACTTTTATTTTCATGATCATGCAGTGGTTTGAATGCAACTCTGGTTCATTGTCGTCTACCTCCCGCCCGTGGTGACTCCGTTACTATGAAGTCATGGACTGGTGAACTTCCCATGTTCATCACGGTAGCACAAAACTTCTCTCAACCCACCGGTCACTCTGAACCAAGCTTTAACGAGATGTTGGCAATGGCTTCGACTTAGCGCCCTTCGCTGCTTGCTTGCCCACAACACTGCGCATACGTTAGCAAACACTGAAGATAGATCTGCATGAATAGACGAGCATACCGTCCAGTAGTCTGTCCCTTCGCCGCACCGGCAGCATTCTTCGCCTTCTCAGCCTTCTTGACGCTCTGCGCAGCAGCCCTCTTCTCCTTGCCCTCCTTGGTCGCCTCG
The DNA here is from genome assembly GCA_033117895.1 of Extremus antarcticus. Classification (NCBI taxonomy): domain Eukaryota; kingdom Fungi; phylum Ascomycota; class Dothideomycetes; order Mycosphaerellales; family Extremaceae; genus Extremus; species Extremus antarcticus. The sequence goes on from JAWDJX010000006.1 coordinate 468,071, forward strand.
GTGCGAGCAGCAGCGCGTGCCTCTGGACGCATAGAGCGACGCTCCTTGATTACATCGAGCGAGGCACCAACGACAGCACGCTGAGACTTGACTTGACGACGGCGGCGGGTCTTGGCTTGCTCCTGGAATGGTCATCAATATCGCATCTATCAGAAGAGCGCTTGCGACCTCGTCGTACCTCAGAGATACCTTTCCTCCGTTGCCTGCGGCACAGGACGGTCCAGGCGATGCGGCGGGGGTTCTTGCGCTGGAGGAAAAGAGATTCGCTCTTGCCATTCTGGAAGCGGAAGATCTTGCTGTCTGCACGAACGAAGATCTTGCCCTGTAGCATATATCAGCGATTGCTCCGTGTTGTAGCATCTTCCACATCGCTAAGTCGCCGAGCCGTCTTCTCCAGCACTCCCAAACACTCTCAGAGATATCCCAAAGCATCCACAAGATATGACATCTCTTTGTTTGTGTGTGTTTCGACTTGCGGCCCTCTTGCTCGTGCATTTCCGTGCAGGAGTGGTTGAACGTACCTTTCCAGGGTAGATCTTCACGCCGGAGAAGGTATCGTCGTAGGTACGCATGTTGTCGACTCGATATCGCTGGGTGTGAGAGTCGGTGCGGCTTCGTCGCCTTTGTTCGTTCACTTGAAGTTCGATGTGGCTCACAACTGAGGTGGAGGTCTTGGCAACATCGGACTTTCAATTTGGGCTTCCGAGTGTGCGCAAGGCTTGGCAGTCATGTGACTGATCTGCCTCCTGAAAACTATTATACATCACCACCATTAACATTTAATACTACGTACATGCTATACTATTGATACAAGACCACCGCATACCCACAACAAACGCCAGTGCTAGGGGTATCCAAAATCCAACATCTCTTCAATCAACATTATTGTCCTCAAGTGAAGTCCGCCTGCACCGTTCCGTACTTGATGCCATCAACGCGTAGCTCAAAGACCAGATTCGCGCTTTCAATCTTCATGTGCAGCTCAAAGTCGAGGTTGTCAAACTCGATGCCCTTCGTCGTGGTGAGCCGAGTGAACAAGCTCTTGGGCACCGCGTTGAGATCGGTCGTCAGCGTGCAAACATTGACAAGGTCCTTCGTCATGGCATCCGGAGGATCGTCGTGCTCGCAGCCGATGAGATCGTCCTCTACGACCAACGACTGGCCCGGCCGGAAGTTGCGTGTGTAGTGGAACGATATAGGGGCGTCAGCAGAGATGGGCATGTTCTGCAATCAGAATGTCAGCAGTTGTACATTGTCCTCGGCAGTATTTTCATGCTCACCTTATGGACATGCCATTGCATCCGATCACTGACCATCCACCTCTCCCACAACGGACTCCAATACCGGTCATCGATCGGATGCTTCGACTCATCAAACACAGTAGCATAGCTGGTGCCATAATGCCACCTGCTTCTTCGGGTCTCTACCAGACTGCCTTCTATACCCCTGAGCACCGCACCTCGAACGACAGCAGTCCAAGCGTGCAGCGGCTGGAGCACTTCAACACTCTGTTGGCCCGCCATCGAATTTGCAACTGCATGCGTAGGCTGCTCAGAGTACGGAGGCGGCGGTGCTGCGTTGAAGTGCTGCTTCAACCGTGTGTACAGATAGTTCGACTGTCCAAAGCCACCAACAAGGATGATGCCGGAAACACGGCCGCCTTTCTCTCTGATCGAGCCCACCTGGCCTTCCACAAGGTCCACGACTTGCTTAATGACAGGCTCAAAGATGGTCTTGACTTGCTCGGCGGTCATGATCAGGAAGCCGGACTCCAGACCAGCTTCTTCGTCGTCCGGCAAACCAGGAAATGGCACATTGACCTCACTATGCTCCTCCTCGTTGAAGTTGCGTTTGACGAACTCTTCAAAATATCGCAAGCCCATCATCCATGTCTTGGGTTTCTTCTCTCGCATCATCTCATACCGCTCCGCACCTATCCGTTCCTTGACGTGATCCTCAAATCGGTAGTTCAGAAACGCAGAGCCGCAAAGGCCACCAGTGCCAACAGCGCTCTCCTCCACCCGTAAAGGCGACACTTGCGTGACCCTATACGCAATCAAATCCACAGTCCCACCTCCGGCATCGCAGACGATGAAGTTATCCCCCTCCTTCAACCCGCTCGGTTGAATTGTCTTCAACGTATACACCGCTGCAGCTTCCGGCTCCGATATCAGCTTCAGCTCATGCCTATTGCCCATGCCAGCTCTTTCCGCTGCCTGCAATGTCGCGTTCTTTGCAGCGTCGCTCCACACCGCGGGTACGGTAAGCACAAAGTCCACGTCCGTCGTGCTCATGAAACTCTCGCCGTATCGTCTAGTCAATGTCTCCATCGTGTGCTCGTAGATCTTGGTGAGGTAGTCCGAAACAGCGTCCATGACGGTTCGATCGCATTTTCGCAACTGCGCTGCCGTTTCGAGTGGTGATACGAAGTGCGGTAGCTTCTGGTTGCGGTCGAGAAACAACTTCACGCAACGCAACCGTGGCTCCTCGGGCTTGAACTGGAAGCCCCATCGGATCTGTCGAGATGCGTTCGTGCCATTGATTTCCGCTGGTATGGGCTCCTTCATGTCGTAGGAGATCTCCGTCGGCACTTTGTCCGATGTGATGCCATTGCCGCCTGGCCACGTCTTGATGATATCGACATTGTCTGGAGTCGCGCTGTACGCTGCCGCAACGCCAGAGTAGGTGGTCCCGAAGTCCTACAGACAAAAGAGCCAAAGGGTTAGCGAATGACTTGGACAAAGAAGGGTTTTGTCCAATGGATTTTATACCACTCCAACAATTAGCCGGTCGTGAGGTGGTGGTCCGCCGTTCGTGAGGTTAAGACGCTCGAATCCATTCTGTAGCCCGTTCATCCTTTCTGTCCCGTTCGATTGGCGGCTGGGTTTGCTGATGGTCATGCTCGAGGCTGCAGGTCCAGTCGCATGGGAGCAATTGGCAAGAACGAACACAATGCTGTAGTGTGACCGAAATCTCAGCCGCTTCGTGTGACGCTCTCCAGGATAATAAGTATCGCTGTCAAGCTTTGCGTAGCGTGTGAAATTGCGTTCGAGATTGCCTTTGTGCGGGAATAGATGTCATGCAGATCCCTGGGAAATTGCCAACAGCTGCCTGGTGGAGATGATTGTGCATGTGTGCACGAAGGTTCGAGCTGGAAGATTGGTTGTTGGCGGGTTCAAAGACACGAAGGAGCTGAACCATTGTCCTCAGCTCCTCGCGCCGGTTTGGCACGACGATATGACGCCTGCGCCGTGGTTTCCATTGCGGCGTTGGCAACGTCGGACTCCCCGTTTTGCTTGCCTGTGCTTGCCTTAACAGGGTTTGACGCTGCACTGGTCGGAGCTTGCCTCCTGCAGATCTGGAGAAATGGAGCCGTCGACCTAATTATAGGATGTTCGCTGAGAGCTTAATTGCAAATTCTCCGATGTGGTGGCACACGGAAGCGGATGGCGTTGCGGTAGGAAACTCGGCTCGGTATACAGTGTGTTCTGATATGTGTGAGATGCACATGTGAACCACGAGCGTGGTGTGGATCCCAAGATGGCTTTTATTGTTACTCCGATCACTTCAAGCATGTCGGTAAAAGCTTAGCATTTACCCGGGAACTGCTGTTACAGATAGCGAGACCGACCACTATTTCTGACTTGGAAGCGTTCTGCATACAGGTCTCCTTGGACCTCCAGTATATGCCTTCGCCCGGAAGCTCTACTTCATCTCTGCGACATGACGTACGTTTTGGACCGGACAGCCAGCAGCAGTTGCAAATGACTAGCTGAGTGTCACCAACCTGGAGCATGACACTCAGTCGTCCGAAAGCGGAGGCGACTGGAGAGGCGGAGGACGTGGACGTGGCCCAGAATGAGGTGGGATCAGGCGAAGTTGAAGGCGAGTACGCGTCGCCCGAAAACGACACCGAGACACCATCGACATCGAACGAGCAAAGTAGCCCTGAGTCGGCTGAAGTCTCTCGCGAGGAATCGAACTCAGCCGGCACCAACTATGAGCGTGAGCAACCGATTTCGAATGGAAGATCCACCCCCAGCCAGGCAGGAACACGGAGCTCGAGTTCGAAGTTTGCCAACCTGAGAGCCACGTTCGAGCAAAGCCCTACTGCGACCGGCAACTCTATTGCCTCGAAGCGACGCCTGGCGAGTAGTGAGAAGCTCAACGAACTCGGATCGGGGCAGAAGCAGGAGTTCGAATCCGAGATTGCTCGGCTGAGGGACGAGCTGGAGAAGACGAAGGAGATTTGTGTTGCTCTTCAAGAGAAGGTCATTGGTCACGAGGAGAGGGAAGGCAGAAATGCCGCCTCGGGCGTTGAGCAGAAGAAAGAACATGAATTCGAGATTGCACAGATGCGAGCCGAGATAGATAGAGCACAGGAGATGCGTAATGTTCTCGAGGAGAAAGTGAGTCGCTGTGGCGATACCGAGACGAGGATCTCGCAATTGCAAGAGGAGCTAGGCAAAGAAAGAGAGATGCGTATTGCCTTTGAAGAGAAAGTGACAGGGCTCGAAGAGGAAATTGAGGTGTTGAACGCAGCATTGGAGCAGCGTGATCAGCAGTGGCAGTCGGAGTTCGAGAAGTCGCAGGCTCAGCTCATGTCTGACGCCGAGAACCGACTCAATGTTGTGGTGAAGGAGGCGAGCAGACGACAAGAAGAGGCAGCGATCGCGCAAAAACAGCTGGTGGATTTGAAGCAAAGCATTGCAGCCTCTACGCGCGTCAGTACTGAGGTTAGCGATACGACATTCAAGGAAGAGATTGGCTTGCTTCAATACGAAGTCCAGAATTGGGTGATCAACAACTTTCGGCGTGTGAAAAACGAAAACTCGCCAGAACGATTATGTGAGAAGCTTGACAAGGTCGCGGAACCAGAGCAACTCGAGTATCTGAAGCCCATCTACGAGAAGTTTGAAGCATCAGCAAGGCTCCAAATATACCAGGCGACTTTTACGTGCTACATAATGGAGATCTTCGATGAGCCCTATCTTTTTGGGCTCCAAGGTCAGCGAGACTGGGCCAGGCGATCAAGACAGGCTGCAGATGCGTTGCGAGTTGTTCTTGACCAGGAGACGTGGAATCGATGGCGAGTGACGACATTCGAGGCCCTGCGAAGGTCAGCGAGCATCACAGAACTGGTTGAAAGCGCAACAAGTGGAATAACGGAGATGATATGCATTACATTGCAAGCTTTGACCGATGCCGAGGACAGTGAGACCTGGCAATCCTCATTGAAGCCGATCATTCAGCGTGCTATCTCCCTCGCTCACTCGATGAGGGTGCAAACTGCGCAATACAAGTTTGTTCTTCCCGTGTCTGAGCAGCCCTTTGACTCAGAACTGATGGAGGACGTTGCTGGAGAAGGCGACGATGATGCTGAGCGCCTCGTCAGATGCGCAACTTTCCCTGCCTTGACGAAGCTTGGCCAAGAGAGCGTAACGTCGACCGCGAGACAAGTTGTTGTGAAGGCGAAGGTTGTCTGCTTCGATGCAGACGACGAAGAGCCGTGAGAGTCAGATCGGATGCGTCTTTCACAAGGTCTTCTCTCTGTGTCGTAGATCACCGCGACGGGCACCTAGACGCTTTGATTCCGGAGACTGCATCTTGCAGGAGTCTTGCTTCAGCCAAGCCTCAAGGTCAAACGATGTGTCGATGGTTTGCGCTCGCTCCTTAGTGGAAGGACGACGAGTTGTGACGAGCTCGCCTTTAATGACGCGGTCTTGGAGTTCCGTGTCTCTACTGAGCTTGGCCTCGCGCCGTTGAAGCGATGCTGTTGGACTCGGGATATCGCATGGTGAGAGCGCGGGAGTGGCACCAAAATCCCGAATCTTGACATCACCGTCGCCATCGGCCAGTTCTGGGGTCTTGACTTTGTGGAGCTTCATCTTGCGAATGTCATCTTCCAGCTGACTGAACGAACCCGTGAAGACTCGAGGAACGTCTGGACCTCTGCGGCGCGTGCCAACGGCCACACCTCGATCTCCTCTGGTCTGATGTGGACCGAACATGGCTACGGCTTCTGCTTCAGGAACAGTTGCCGCACGTGCATGCCGTCTAAGGTTGAACTCTTCCTCAGCGACACCGAATGACTTGCTGATGGAAGATGGTGGTTGGGTCTTGGCCTTGGAGAGTAACGGCATGTACGTGCTCGCGGCAAGCATCTCTGGCGTGGATCGCGAATGACGTCGAGCTCTCATCGCCATAGCTCCCTCTTCGGCCTTGTGAACCTTCTCTCGTAGCGCAATGACGCGACGATCGGCTTTGAGAGCGACCTGACAAAGTCCGTGAAATGCTTCGTATAGCTCCGTGGCCCGACACATCAGGTTGTCGAGCCTATAAGCCGGCTTGCGGGAGTTGAGTCGGTGCAAGCGCAGGTAACAGTGGCGGTCGTAATGCTCCAGTATGAGTTGAAATAGCCTGGCATCGTTGCCTGTCGGATTATGTAGATTCCTGCTCCGAGTGTTAGCCTCGTTTCTGTCTGCAGTCACATGTAAGTCGACTCACTTCAACTTCTCCCGGCACTCCCTGAGCTCCACAACAGGTGCTACGCCGATTGTGCTGATCGTCAGCTGTCTATCATCCTTGGCCTTCTCAGATGCTCTCTGCATATTACTGTGGAAGACACTGCAGCCTTGCAGCATGCAGTCAATGAACCTGAAGCTCCAAAGGTAAAAGAGTCAGCAGTGTCTCAGAGAGGACAGACGCGCGAACAACTGTCAAAGTACTTACCATTCCATCTTCGCAATCGACGACGCGCTGGCAATCTTTGACTGGAAGATGAGGTGAGCTTCCCAGCCTATCGCGGAGATCATCTCGATGGTGCGTTGAAGCATGTCAACGCCCTTCCGATCGAGTCCGCCATGGTTGAAGTGCGTCTCCAGGAACATCATGCATGGTAGCTTCTGTCTACATGTCTCGCTTGGTTGTTGAGCCATAGTGTACTCATTGGCAGGCGAAGGCGACGTGGACGTTGTGATCGTGAAGGAGTGATGTGTAGTAAGATTAAAGTTTAGCGATCCAACGTCACTGCTCGATATGAGGAAGGAGCGACGCAAACACGTGAAGACAAAGACATTCAGCGAAACGTTCACCATTGAAGTAACCTCACTTCATTTCTAGTGCATAAAGCTATGTAGCTCCATCTCTTTAGCCGGTAACACTGCATCGGACCGCTGGGTATCATCGACGAACTCTTCGGATCTCCTCATAACACAAGACCCCTCCGCTCATTTCGATTTCTTTCCAGATTTGCTCCGTACAGTACTGATAAGAGCGTGTCACCGTAACGAACAACACGACGTCCATCTAGATCTCTCCTGCTTTGAACATTGCGTCGGCTCGTGCAGAACGCCGTAAGCCCGCGTTTCTTGGCTGTAGAGCGCAGAGAGTCGAAGCTTGAGAGACCAAAGAGGATATGAGTGGGCCTCCACTTTACATCATAGCGCAAGGTCTGCTTGTGTGTTGCAGCCCGTTGATGCGCCGACTGGATCAAGCATATCGCACCTCACCACTTTCGCTCCCTCTCTCCAGCTTGTAAGGTGGTGGCCCTTGATTGACCGCAGCGTAGTTGGCCTTGCTCCTCTTTTTCTCTCCATAGATGGCAGAGGCCACGTAGAGAAGCCACATAATGCCTGCGCCGACGGCATAGCCAATAACTGCGCCCTGCGTCGGAGCGAACATGCCCAATCTCTTTGATAGCTGAAGGCCCAGTCCACCATTGATGATCCCGAGAGTGATGACGAATCGTCCGAGCCAGATGTGTGCGTACGACCAGACCACTCGTCTGCTGTGCTTCTTGAACGCGAAATGGTGGATCAAGCCCAGGAATGGCTGGAAGAATAGCAGAAGCAGAAGAAGCAGCCCGATGATGGGATGTGCGTTGAGTAGCACGTTCCCGCGCGGGATGTGTCGGGCCATGTATACCCCTATCGCGGCGGCGGCGACGAAGAGCACATAGGTGATGGATTGGATGATGCCGTGTACAAGCCACAAGCCCCGGAATGATCCCAATCGGATTATAATGCTCCCAAAGGGAAAGAAGAGCCCGAACGCGAGGGTGGCCAGGACGGCATGCGCAGTGATCATCGTGTTGATGTTCTTTGGTACACCGAATTCGCCGGATCCAAAACCCGGTCGGCCACTGGTGCTGCCATCGTCGCTGCCTCCGTCTGTGTAGGGATTGCCACCAGATGGAGAGCCGCTGGGAGGCCCGCCAAATTGGGCGCTCGCGACTGATGCTGCTGGACGTAAGTATGCGTTTTGAATTCCGAGACCGGTGTATTTACCAAGCGCCAAAACCAGACTTGTCCTCGCTATGCGCTGCATGATTGTGATATAGGGTCCTCCCGATTCTGATAGATGTTTCGAAGCACGACCAGCGCTTCGCAGCCTTTCAGCGGTATCAGCCTAGAAGGAAGCAGCAAGTTACGAGAATATAATTACCAAAAGTTCGACGCAGAAAGGTATGTAGACAGTTATGAAGTGAGAAAGCAGGATCAAGGACAATCTCTGTGTGTTATATTCCCCGCCCCAGCCTTACCGTTGCCATGAACCACCGCCTTACGCGTAGGCGGTCCACAACCATAGATGCATGTCGTTGGCGGGTTGCATGCTGACGTTCCGACCTCCGGCCACCGCGCCACCCTTGTTCGGGGCTGCGTGTTCCGCGAATAGAAGCAGTTGCTTGGCATTTGGATAGATCAGCGGCCCCAACGAGGCAAGCCTGGATTCGCAGATTTCTCCTGTAGGTGTGATGGCGCTGGCAAGCTGACGTGGTGGTGAGGGTCGAATTGTTAGAAGGATGAGGTTGAAATGGTGAGAGAAGGATTGATGGCGTGGCGAGGCGTGACGTCCGGGGCAAGAGCGGGTGGTCAATATCCTTGAACACAACCTCGAATACGCTAGATATGGATGCTTTTCGTCCGCATGGCGGTTTCACGGACGAGTCTTTGGATGATGAGACTGGGATCTGCAGTAGGTATCACTTTGTCATTCGTGAACCGTTATCGAGCTATAAGAAAACACTTTCCAGGTCAACAAGACCGTATCGCATATACCCTCATTGCACCCTGAGCTCCAGTCAGATAGCCAAAGCCCTCCAACCATCGCCCAAAGATTGCACAGACAGCCCGCCATCTGTGTAAAGAGCATAGCATGAGTATGATGTAGCAGCTGCCAGCCAAGCAAGTCATATAGACAGCCGACAGCCGCACGTCGCAAGCCATTAAAAACAATCGCAGTCATAATCAATCAATCCGTCAAGCAATCAAGTCAGCCCAGAGGTATATCCACTCAGAACACCATCATAGCAGTTTGCCTGATCTTGACACCCATATGCACAAATCTCGTTATCGTATCATACTCGAGCCATCAGCCGACTGAGCAGTGGATAAGAGATATCCTTCCCATCTTTGCATGATTTCCCAAACGCCGTCGAATGCCATGCTTGGGGTATCAAGAGAAGTGATCGTGAAGAAACAACACACCAGAACTGAAGGTCGAGAGGAGTCGGTCGATGAGGAGACCTAGTAGCGGCGGTTGCCGGAAGAGCGGACGTTGCGCTTGGGTGCCTTCTAGCCACCGGCGCCACCACTGCTTCCAGCTTGGCCGGACTGAGTCTGATGCTCCACCAGCATCTTCTTAACCTGCTCGTTGCCCAACTCAAGCGCGCGGATATACTCGCAGATCTCCTCAAGCACGTCGGCGCGGGATAAGCCAGACTTGCCGTTCTTGAGACCCGGGACCATTTCGTCAAGAGATTCGTACTGCAGCTTGATGAGGTCGCGGCGCATCTTCTCGGATTGGATGTGGTTCTTGCGCTTGTCTTCGAGGCTGAGGTTCTGGCGGCTCTGGGACTTGCGGCTTCGGCGCTTCCTGCTGGATGATGGCTCACCATCGTCGGAACCGGATGCGTCCTCTTCGGAGTCGGAGTCCGGGTAGGGGATGGCGTTGCTGGACTTGCGGCGCTTGTTGTTTGTGGTACCCTTAGAGGGGGTAGTCGCGATGGGGCTGCCCACGCCGTTGGTCTCCTGCTTGATCATGCGCTTGCCGTTCGAGCGTTGCCCTTGACCGGTTGGTGTGAATTCGCCGTCGTCGTCGTCATCGTTGTTCTCATCGCGCCTGATACGCTTACGCGGCTTCTGGCCTCTGTTAGGGCTGTTCTCCTCGGAATTGTCGTCTTCGGTGGTGGGAAGAGCCATTTGGCGGTCTGGATGACTGTGGTTGTAGGTGTTATTGTGGTTGGAGAAGCCGTTCGTGGTAGGAAGACCGCCGAGACCATTTGGCGGGTTCATGTTTCCGTAGGTATTGGAAGATGTGAGGTTGCCATTTGTGTAGCCGCGGCTGCCTGATCCCGTGCCTGTCATGTGCTTCTGCGTTGGGCTGATCACCCCGGCGAACATAGGCACTTCGTTGAGGTTGCCGCCTTTCGCTGCCTGGACCTCGTTCCACCCCTGCGGAACTGGATAGTGTGAGTTGCTGAAGCTTGGATCGGTGCCAAATCGCAGGTGAGAGCCTGGTCCCTGACCGTGAGCGAGCTGCATACCTTGCATGTGCGCAGCATCGTAGAAGAACTGTGGGTTGCCGGGAAGTGTTTGGTGAGTCGCATGTGACATGTTCGTGTTTGCCATGCGCATGTTCACCGCCTGCCCGTTCCACTCGCCACCGCCTCCTTGGTGGTATTGCTGGTAGTTCTGCTCACCGTTTTGGTTTTGGCCTAACTGCCCGGAAGTGCCGTACGGATTGCCCATGCCTTGTTGGAACTGAGGGTGCATGTATTGGTTGTTGTGATTGAGTGGTACGTTGATTCTGCCCCACGAGCCACCTATTATCGGAAGCTGGTCGATTGGAGGTTGTTGAGCATGTGACTCTTGGTGACGTCCGTGCGCCGCTAGTTGAAAGAGGCCTGAGGCAGCATTTTGCTCTTCCGCTGTCGAATTCACGTCCGTGCTGAAATTGCTGTAGTTGCTGATGGTGCTGTGCACTGGAGTCGTCATATGACTTTGTTGTTGTTCGTGCGAATTTGAGTGAATGTAACCACCTGCCTGGGAACCCGCGAGAGTGACCGCTGGATCTGAAACAGTTCTGTTTTTCTGATCCAGGCCTGGAGTGTCGTGCTCAATGTCAGGATCTTCCACCTTCGCATCCACAGGCCAATGGAGGCCGAAATCATGTGGCTGCATATTCGCTGTGTCGGGATCGTCGAAGAAGTTGTTTAGCTGACTCGTCTCCCTTGGGTCCAACAGGTTCTGTTGATTTGGCACGCCTCCCATGGGCACGAGGGACCCCTCGCCGTGGCCAAAATCTACATTTCGCTGTCAATTTGCGCTCTCTACCATAGCCTCACTCGGCTCGGAAGGCAACTTACACCCGAAAGGCCCTGGATGCGCCCCTGGAATTTCGTATGTTATGTACTGCGTCATATCGGCGCCGAGACTCGGTCGCAAGTGTCCGGCTTCACCACACGGCTCTTCTGCTCCCCGTGTACGATGCTCTGTGTATTGTCCTGGCTGGCTGCTGTTCTAGCGCAGTCTTGCAGGGCGGCTTCTGTCGTGGTTGCTGCGAGCTAAGACGAACATGGTCTCATCGAAGTAGGGCCGGTTCGAGTTGTCACGCGGCGGTAGTGAATGACCTCGCGGCGGGCGGGTGAATGCTGGCAGTGATGGCAACGTGGGCGACTTCGGAGCGGTGCTTCGCTGTCTTGGTTGAGAATCAGATGTCGGCGCTGAGGACTCGAGCAGCACGTCAGGCGGACAGCTCGAGGGTTTCGGCGAGCAATGCTGACGCAGGGTGCGGGTGGTAGTGATATGAGGGCTCTGCTCACCACCGACAGTTAGCAATGCCCAAGTTCCTATCTTGGACGACGGCGTGGCAGAAAGTGGAGTGGCTGTGGTGTGGAGTGGAGGACGTTGGGATGGATTTGACATGTGAAAGAAGCGATGGCTTGCGGGCCGACCAGTCTCCGCATTCTCCGGCGTCTGATGCGCCAAGCAGTCTTCTCAATCCCCCTCTCACGCTCTCACACTTCTCTCCTATACTACGTCCTCTTCTTGCTTTCCACAATCTTCATACGCTAACCAAGAACCGTTTGACAAGACCAACGCGTCGTTGATCGTTAGAGACTTACAGGTCTCCTCATCCCGTCCATCCCGGACATCGCAGAGTTGTTCTACAACGCGTTCACCGTCATCCAACGCTTTTGAAGCTATCTCGATGTAGATCTCCCTTCAGAGTATGGTCGCGAGCCCGACGACTGTGTAATCCACCACCACATGCCTCACTTCCGGCATAGTCCGTTCTAGAGCCGCCATCGCTACCTCAATCCATGACTGCGCGAGACCTGGATCACGATCAACAGCGACGGAAGCAGCGCGTACAGCTAACTCAACCAGATCCCTCTTACGGACCAGACGATCTAGTTCGAATGCGCCAGTAGACGCGATCAGGGCGATGCCGTCAGCCGCTCTCGCTCAGCGGCGGCGCGTGTGTTGGCCCTGAAGCGAGCATGCATACAAACGTACCACCAAGGGACATTGGAGTCTGTTGAACTCACGCGATTGTAGTCGGGCGGTCTAGTCAATGTCGATGGTCGGCCGCTGTCGACGCGTCGACGATAGAGGGTGAGCGTGTGACGCAGAAGAGCCAGAGGACGGCAACAACTCATCGTTAGTCCAACTTCAGCGTTTCAAACCATTCTCCAACAACTGTGCTACGGTGTGTCTGCTGTGGAGGCATCGATGCGAGCAGTGTTAAAACGATTAATGGATCACATGTTCCGTCCGGCCTCGAAGCAAAGTTTGAACGAAACTTTGGAGCTATGGTGGAACGACTTGATTTGTTCCCCTATGGCAGATGAGTGGCTACAGATGGCGCTGAAGACTTGGATTGCTACACCTGTGTTTGGGTGTCTGGATCGATCAATTCAACGAGGCGAAGATTGCACAAATGGAGGTTCTTATCGGTAGAAAAGACATCGAGCGTTATAGTCGATGTGAAGAGCTTTGATCGACTACATCAGACGCGTTTCTCATGTGATATCGCCGGAGCATGCTGCGAGCCTCCAAATTGCATGCTATAGTGACTACTCTGCGCGCCCCACAGGACAATCGTTCCACCCATCCCAGCTCGCTAGGTTCTGTCAGATCGCGAAGACTGAAGGATGAAGCCCATCACCGCCCTTCGCGCTGACGCGTCACATATGGCGCAGCCTGTCGCGCGTTGGCGTCGGATGGCAAGTCTTATTCTTGATGCCTGGTGTCCGGCCGGATGAGGTGTTCATCACCACTCTGATAGTTATCGAAGCCGTCGACACTGCAACACTTTGAGTCCTGTTCACTCTGGGCAATTCGATGTTAATTGTTGGAAACCCAATCAGGCTTTACCTCTTCCAGCATTGCGAGCGAACCTCCCAAGCGCTGGCCCTAGATCCTCCTTGACTCTCCCCGTCTTCGCCTCCTTAGTTTGCTTTCGCTTCTCCTCCCTCATCTCCATAACCCTCATCTTATGCTCGTCAATTACGTTCTTGTTTCCCTTCTTCCGCATATACTTCCTCAACGAGCTGTTCTTTCCGCGCCCACGATTCTTCAGCTCCTCAATCCGGTCTCGCTCGGCTGCAGCACCAGTCTTACGATCCAGGTCCTTCTCTAGCTGCTTCTCCCGATTCGAAGCCGTGTCCAGCTTGCCAACAAAGCTCGGATCTATGCTGATCATCTCCGGTTGAAGCTTGTTAAGCAGGGACTTGACTTCAGCCTCTTGTCGCTGCTTGACGTTCTCGTACGGGTTTACTTCCAGAGCATCGAAATTGGGCTCTCCTGCTCCTGGAACGATCATGGAGGAGAAGCCTTTGTCGTGGGAGATTCCAAGGATGTCTTCGAAGGGACACCACTGGACTCGCTCCACAGTTTGGCCTCGCGCGCCCCATGCCATATAGGGTGACTGCACTTTGGATTGGTCCGAGACGTGCTTGGAGAAGAGGTCCTTCCATATCGTGGTCTGTGTACCCCAGCCGACAGCAGTCAAGTTGCGATCGGAAATATCTATACTTGAACCAGGGGCGTGCATGAAGTACTCGTGGACCGGCTTGAAAGTTCGGATGTCCCAGACAGCCATCTTACTGTCCTGGCCAGTTGAAACCATATACCGGCCTTCGCGATCCATGGCGAGCGAGCGAACCGGACCTCGGTGGTTCAGCATCTTGACAAGTGGAGTGGTGCTGTTCGGTGACCAGAGCGAGACAGTGCCGTTCTGGTGTCCGACATGCAAGATAGCATTGTAAGGATTCTGGCCAAAAGCTGTCGGCGTTCCTTGTTTGGTGCCCATCTGCATTACAAGCTTGCCAGTACTCGTGTCTTGCCACTTCAGCCAACCAGCCTTGCCGATGGTTGCCAACAGAAAGTGGTAAGGTAGAAACTCCATGAATTCCACCTCGACATGTTGATCCAGATTGTGTATCTCCACACCGTGATGATCGTAGATGTAGACATTCCGCTTCTGCGCAACAGCAAAGAACTGGTTGTTGTGCAGCCACTTCGCATCTCTAACCGTCTCTCCGAGCTGTAACTCGCAGCCAAGAGTACCGCTTCGCCAGTCCATCGTCGCGATATGCCCTTTGCGGCCAGCCAGTAGCAGATGTCGTCCATTCCGGGTGTAGTCCGACACATAAGGTCCCAGGCCGTCCAGTTTCAGCTCAAAGCCTTTCTTCGCCGTTTCGACTCCAACATCCGATCGAATGTCGTCCTGTCGGACTTTATAAGTCCGTTCAAGTTCACCTTCCGGTTGCAGGAATCCAGACGTATTCTCGAGAAGGATTTCCGCATCCTTGGCTTTCATAGATGCATCTTGGTATCTTTCTTCGAGTGCCTTGAGATTACCACGAAGCTTCTTGTCACGAACGCTTTTGGTATTGATACCCTTTCCTCGACCATACTGTCGGCTAGCCTCGAGTTGCCTTTTCTTCGCGGCTTCTTGCTCTGCATTCAGTGGCGCCGTTGGTCCAGGTCTCCTTCTCCCAACCTTGACCTGACCATTTTGCTTGACCAGGTCGGTCGTCTCCAGTTCCATGACTTCCGCCATATCGATATATCACTTCCTTCGTGCTATCTACTCATGTTATTCGGTTCGAGAATTCCCGAATTTGCATGTGAGAAGTTCTTGCCTTTTTCGAGATCCTTGCCGCACGCTAGTGCGCTAGTCAAAGCTTTGGAGCTCCTGCATCTTCTTGAAACTCAATTCACTGCGGCAAAAGCAACCATCTAAACCATCTTCCATCTCCACAGCCGCGCTCACATCATACACGATGCTAGCCACGAGAATCGCCACGCGTGCCGCCACGCCGATCCGCAGCATCCCCGCCGTTCAATGCCTCGCCAAGTCAACGTGGTCCCAAGTGCCACAGGGCCCTCCTGATGCTATTCTCGGCATCACAGAGGCTTTCAAGAAGGACTCGAGCAGCCAGAAGATCAATCTCGGCGTCGGAGCCTACCGCGATGACAAGGGCAAGCCATACGTGCTACCCTCAGTTCGCACGGCAGAGCAGAAGGTGGTGCAGCAGAATCTGGACAAGGAGTATGCGGGTATCACAGGTGTGCCAGAGTTCGGCAGCGCTGCAGCTTTGCTGGCCTACGGGCCCGACTCGGCACCGCTCAAGGAGGGCAGAATCGCCATGACACAATCCATCTCCGGTACTGGTGCGTTGCGGATAGGAGGCGCCTTCCTGCAGCGTCACTTCCCAGGTGCCAAAGCCATCTACATCCCAACACCATCATGGGCCAACCACAAGGCCGTCTTCTTGGACAGTGGACTCGAGGTCAAGCAATACAAGTACTACAACAAGGACACCATCGGACTCGACTTCGACGGCATGATTTCGGACATCAAGAACATGCCCAAGGGCAGCATGATCCTGCTCCATGCTTGCGCACACAACCCAACTGGTGTTGACCCTACTGAAGAGCAATGGCGCGCCATCAGCGATGCGGTCAAGGAGGGCGGCCACTACCCATTCTTCGACATGGCATACCAAGGCTTCGCATCTGGCGACACTGACAAGGACGCGTTCGCCCTCCGTCACTTCATCAAGGAGGGCCATCTTCCATGCCTCGCTCAGTCGTTCGCCAAGAACATGGGTCTCTATGGCGAGCGTGTGGGAGCTTTCTCCATCGTCTGCGAATCCACCGAAGAGAAGGCTCGCGTCGACTCACAAGTCAAGATCCTCGTCCGTCCTCTCTACTCCAACCCACCTGTCCACGGTGCGCGTATCGCCAGCCACATCCTCAAGGACCCTGCCCTTAACAAGCAATGGCTCGGCGAGGTGAAGGACATGGCCGACCGCATCATCAAGATGCGCGCCCTGCTCAAGGACAACCTCGAGAAGCTCGGCAGCAAGCACAGCTGGAACCACATCACGGACCAGATTGGCATGTTCGCCTACACCGGTCTGACCGCCGAGCAGATGACGAAGCTGGCCGAGGAGCACTCCGTCTACGCCACCAAGGACGGCCGTATCAGCGTTGCCGGCATTACGTCTGAGAACGTGGGTCGGCTGGCCGAAGCTATCTACAAGGTCGTCGGTTAAAAGTGAGTACGGGCTGCCGAAACTCTCGGATTCGCTGGTATGAAGGAGACGGGGTTGGCCGCTGAGGTGGAGCTGAGCATTAGGCGACGTAGGATCGACATGATGCAGTAGTGGAGTAGGTCACTAGCGGTTTGTCCCACATCGATGCGGGATGATGTACTATTAAGCATTTGCAGCATGGCGAGCGAGCAACGGGCATATCTTGCTCTTGCATAGAGGTAGAGTCATGAACAGCTGTGTTTCTATCATATCCTTCTGCTGTCTCATGAACTACAACTTTGATCATCTTAGCGCACCAGCACATCGGAGACCGAGACGTGGTCGTCATGTTCAACTTGATCCACGGTACGAACCATCCAAGCTTCCGAAATCCTTCTTGGTGTCTTCTCTGCACGACAAACGATTGACCTGTGGACCCGATCATGACGGTCTCCCGCTGCAAGGGCTC
Source organism: Extremus antarcticus (assembly GCA_033117895.1). Taxonomy (NCBI): domain Eukaryota; kingdom Fungi; phylum Ascomycota; class Dothideomycetes; order Mycosphaerellales; family Extremaceae; genus Extremus; species Extremus antarcticus. The sequence continues at coordinate 485,092 of JAWDJX010000006.1, forward strand.
CAGCGTCCCGGAGATCGTTGGCTCGTGAAACGCGGCAAAACCTCCAGAGGTGAGGTCTGCGTCTACCTAATGCGGAAGGAGCAGGCGCAGATCTCGTGCTCTAACGGACCCTTGTTCCGACGTCACTCTTCGATATCTGAAACCGTACTCCTGCCTCCACATGAGCTTTTCCATTCGTGACGAGCTCGTAAGGGGGAGTACAAAAGCTCGAGCAATCTCCTCATATCGAGGTGTTCTAGCCTTTCGTTACAGCTCGGTGTGTAATCGGCTGAACGCAGGGTTCTCGCATGGCGATTTTAAGGTGGAGTCTGACGTAGCTGGACCACACTGCTGGTGAAATTGTTTGTGCGTGTGCTCATGACTTGTGCTGACCTGTCCTCGAGTCGCTGCTGGACGGTAGATCAGGTGGTGGAAGAGGTGTGATGGATTGTCCGCGTGTTATAGTAGGAATGAAATAGGCCTGCAAAGACCTTGTCTTCCAGTTTTAGAGTTATGTCAAAGTGCCTGCCGATTTTGCGTGTATAGCAATGACGCCAGCGCACACCTCCGAATAGGCTGATTCAACCGATATCGTTCCCTCCTTTCTAGCGACCGATCAGCAAAACCCACCCACGGCCGTGGGTTCCGAGCGTGGAGAACCAGTGAACAAGCGAGCGGCAGGGACGAGGACTGTGTCCGTTGCCTATTGTGTTATCACCCACCATCTGTGCTCGACAGCTCCACCACACTATACACCTTCGACACTACCATCCGAAAGGCCTCGCTGCCGAAGAGTGGGCATCCTTAATCTCAACGTCTGCCTTCTCACGACAGAAGCTGAACCTACACCCCACTACTACAGCACATATCATTGTTCTCTTTGCACCCTCAAAAGAACATCCCTGGCATCCACCGATTGTTCTTACCGGAACAGCGTCATTCCTGAAGCTCGTCCACTCTAGCCGACTGGTTGTACCTGCTTCCTGACACGCACCGGCCCGCTGACAGCAGCATTGTTTGGTTGCAGCCCTTGCAACCACGTGTGCAGCATCATAACCACCTGCACACCTGGCTCCCCTACTGACACCGCGTGGTGCACAAAGGTACCTCTCACCGGCCGACACCAGCAGGTCTGACATCATCGCTTGAAGAATAATATCTTCAGCTCCCACAGAATACCTCAAAGAACGGTTCAACCTGAGCACACGACTGGGAACTTTCCAACACCTTGTGACCGGACCCAGGACCAAGGACCACTCAACAAGCTCCATCGATCTGCACAGGCGGCACATATACGAACCGCCGCTGTCGCAGATCACTCCCATCACCAACCACAATCATGGCGCCGGCCACCACTCAGCCCGCCGCCACTGATGGCAGAGTACGCACCCCCGTCTTCTCCTTGCAAGAACAGGTCGAACATCTGCACTTCAACGAGGCGCCCGCGCGCTGCAAGTCGCCCTGCTGCGCGCCGCGGCCCTACTCGATGGCAGGTCTTCGACCGTCACCGAAACGTGACACCCTCTCTCAGCCTGCGCTTAACCGCAACGCCGCTTCTCACTTTAGTGCTAGCTCGGGTAAATCGTGCTACAGCATGGGTACTGATGGGTCGCACGTGCAGTCCGAGGATGGCTTTGCTGAGTTTGGAGATATGGTGGATTCTGCCACTTTCGAGCAGGTGAGAAAGGATTCTCTGCTGGACTGCTTGATAAGGTGGATAGGGATACTGATGTTAGCAGATCCTCGAAATGGACGACGACGAAGAAGAGCGCGAATTCAGCAGAAGCATCGTATACGATTTCTTCACGCAAGCGGAGGGCACGTTCGTCAAGATGGACGAGGCACTGTATCTGACTACTCCCAAATCATAAACTCCAGCTCATATAGTCCAGTTCGCTAACCTCATACACAGCGTAAGCAAGGACCTCGATCAGCTGTCCCAGCTCGGCCACTTCCTCAAAGGCTCCTCGGCCACCCTAGGCCTGACAAAGGTGAAGGACTCATGCGAAAAGATCCAGAACTTCGGTGCGCAGAAGGACGAGACGGGCACGCGAGAGGAGCCGGATGACAAGGTCAGCTTGGCCAAGTTGAAGGTCACGATCAAGGAGGCAAAGGAGCAGTTTCATCAGGTGGAGGCGGCGTTGAAGAAGTATTACCGTGATGAGGGTAGTTAAAGAATCGGCGGAGGTGGTGTGCTGGCAGATTGAATGTGCTGGCAGTGTACAGCGGTGGCATGTGTTGATGGGCAGGAGGAGCAGTTATGAGCCGTGTTCGTCTTGGTCATCGGCAGAATGGCCATCGGCTGGAATGTGATAGAATACCTGATGCTACGAGGCATAGTGGTAAGCGAGCATGCGAGCAAGTGAGCAAGCATTGCGCTGCATATTCTATCTGTGTTTACGTCTTTTCTCGTTCTGTCATCGCGGTGTCTTTGCCGTTGGAACGAGGCCGACTGGAATCACCCACAAGCACCGCTCAGCGCTTCGAGCATCCTGCACGCCATAACGCCGCTTCGCCAATCGTATCCTACCAGGCGCCTGTCTTCTGTCACCTGTGGACCTAACTACAGCCCACGACCGACGTACTTCAGCCCATCGACGCCGTGGCTCTTCGTCTCCTCCATACTAAGCATCCCACGCCCTGGCCGCGCTGCGATAGCCTCCTGCCTCTCCTTCTCAGTATCGTAGGTAACGATCTCGACACCACGAGCGCCTTTTTCACCGCATTTTTCACTACCATTGCCGGACTCAGCACCTTCCAGAGCGAGCTCCTCCCCGCCCTGCTTCTCGCTCTCCTCGTCCTGGTCGCTGACGTGGACGCACAAGTAAGTCTTCAACGGCATATGATAGACCGTCGTAACTCCGTTCGCATCCGGTTCTTGTTCACTGAGCAAGACGTACGTCTGATCCAGATCGTCCTTCTTCTCGTCTGAGTCGGTCTGGGCGACGATGGTGAGGCCGTCTTTCGCCTTCTCTGCTTCTTGTGCTTTCTTGCGCTCCTTTTGCCTGAACATGATCGAACAAGGTCAGTCGTTGACCATCATGTCATACCGTAGAGTACTTACGCCCTCCTCTTCTCATTAAACTTCTCCCTCTGCCTCGTCCTAACCTCCTCATTCCCCTCCCCCTCCTCGCCACCAAATCGTGCTGTTCCCGAATCATTGCTCGCAACAGACTTCGGCGTCCCCGACGAGTTCGTCAGCTGCCGTCGATGCTTCTTCGCCTCCCGCTTCTTCACCAGCGCCACCCTCTTCTCCTCCTCCTCGTGATGCTTCACCAGATCTTGGAACACCACCTTACGGAACTTCCCCAAACTGTCGAAATACCTCTTAACCTCTTCCTCCTCGATATCCCACGCCACTTCGCCCTCCTTGACCACCCCAATGATCTTGCACTTCTCCATCTTCTGCCCGGTGACTTCGTTGATGAACGTCACGTACTGCGCGTCGAGCATGTCCTCCCTGGCTCTCACAATGCCAAGCGTGGGCACCTTCCCAGGCGCCGGCACATCAGCCACGACGCCGAATTCGAATTTGCCGCTCCATGGCTTGATTGCGATGGCGTGCTCAAGGTTCTCGTTGCACCTCTTATACAACGTCACGCCTTCGCCTTCGCCGGAGGCAGTTCTGGCTGTCACCTTCGGGAACTTGGCGCCCTCTGCTTGTTGCACGTGAGCGCGGACCGTGAGGCCACGAGCCTCCATATCCTTCCTCAACTCCTCGTACTCCTGTGCGCCACACCGTCAGCATCGTGCCAGAATTGCACAATCATCTCCGAGTGGTGAAAGAGGTGAGAGACTCACATCCTTCATCCCCTCCTCAAACATCTCAACCTCGTCGTTGATGCGCCTCCCCAATAACACCTCCCGATCCCACTGCAGCAGCGCCAACAGCCCGAGCACGCCCAGTCTACCCTTCCTGGTGTTCGCTGTCAGCAAGTGTCTCGAAAATGTCAGCCGTGTAGATCGAGTCTGCTTGACAGCATCGTGATAGCGTCGTGACAGCGTCAGGGGGGTAATAAGAAAAGTTCATACACACTTCTTAGGGGCGACTCGCCACGTATCAAAGTCGCAAGGGCTGCAGACGACCGGTTGGACGTCCTCGTAGTTGCGGCCGTCAACGACGAGTAAGGAGGTTTCGAACTTGGAGTCGTATTTGAGGACCCAGTAGGCGTCTTCCTGCGCGAAGCGTTAGTAAAGGTGATGATTGCGGCAACGATGATTGTGAGGCAGTGAAGGAAGGTGAAGTACTGTGATCTCGCCTGACTCGTTCGGAGAAGATGGGGCCATGCTCGATTAAAGGGGGTATGGCATGTGACTGTAGATTGATAGGGGTTGTAGCGAGTGCGCTGAATGAATGCGGAAGAACGATTGTTGATGCTCGATGCGAAAGATCAATGCGGCGAAAGGTATACGAATGCAGGTGTTGGATGAGGTGAGGTCGCGCATAGGTGCAGGTTGCAGGGTGGTGGATGGTGGACGTCTTTCGAATCGGAACGAAACAAACGGAAGAACAAGTTGTCAAGGCAACTTCAAGGCAAACGAGCATATGACAAACGGACGTGAGAAGCGGTGAGACCATTGAAGGAGCGAAGCGTATCTCACCGGGACGAACAAATGGACGGTTTGAATGGTATCATTTTTCACGCTACCAGCAAAAGCTCTCCACACTGGGAGCTGATGCATGCTACGAACGCCTCCATGACCCTCCTGATGACCGACGCAATGAACACACCTATGCAGCTTGGATAAGATCCTTCTTGAGTGTGCCCAAGAACTGCTTCTTCTCGGCAGGTGTCTGGTATGCACCGTGGCCGAACTTGCTGCTGGTGTCGATCCATTTGAGGTCGATCTTCTCGAGCGCACGACGCGAAGTGTGGATGAACATGGACTTGCGGAGAGTCATGACCCGCTTCTTCACGCCGGGCACGGAGCCCTTGAGAAGGACGAAGTCGTTCTTGACCTCACCGTAGCGGACGAAGCCACCCATACTGTGATATATTAGCGACCGGCCAAGAGTGAGAGAGGGTAGGGATATCTTACGGTGTGATCTGCTTCTTGCTGTGGTCAGACTCGGTGGTGGCGTTGGCCTCATCAGTGCCCTTGCCGACTCGGTAGACCTTGTGGTTGACAGAGGTACGATGATGGTAGCCCATCTGACCAGCACGAGCCACAGTCCACTGCACGTGAGACGGATGCCAAGCGCCGATACAAGCAACCTTGCGCAGACCCTTGTGCGTCTTGCGAGGAAGCTTCTTGGTGCCCCATCTGCTCGTCACACCGGCGTAACCGTGACCCTTGGTGACGGCAATGCAGTCGATCATCTCATCCTGCTCGAAGATGGAGCTGATCTCGACTGGCTTCTCGAAGAGACCTTGTGCGAAAGTGATCTTGTCCTCGATGGAGCCGCCGTTGACTTGGATCTCCATGAGATGCGCCTTCTTCTGCTTGAGTGGGGTGAGGTGGATCTGGGTGTGGGCGAGAACACGGACGACCGTGCAGTACTTCTTCATACGCTCCAGCTCGCGGGTGATGCTCTTGCCGGAGTCGTCGGAGTGCTTCTTGGCGTACTTGGTGAAGGCCTTCTTCTTGCTCTTGTACCAGTTCTTGTAGAAGCGGCGCTTGACCTCGTCGGAGAGATGCTCAGCCCAGACAGTAGTCAACGAGCGGAGGCCGCGAGGGGTCTCGATGTAGCCAACTAGACCGACAACCATCATCTGCAATCAAATTGTACGGATCAGCGCATGCCATGAATGGTATTGGCGCCAAGTCACGTACCGGAGGAGTTTCGATGACCGTGGCGGCCTCGACGATCTCCTTCTTGTGGTTCTTCGCACCCGGGCGGTCCAGGTCGCGCACGATGGTGGTCATGCCCGCCTTGTAGCCCATCATCGCCGTGAGATGCACCTTCTCTTTTGGGTTGTCCTTGGGGAAGCTGCACGAATATTGTCAGTGTCCATTGACTATTTCTCACTACCATCCTCCGGATTGGGGTGTGTATGGCTGTTTCTCACCTCTTCACCTTTCCTCTATGGCGGGCTGCTCGCTTCCGTGGCAAGAAAGCCAGGGAGCCATGGCGAGGCGCTTCGAACTTTCTGTGCGACATCGTGTGCTGTTGCGAATGTCGTGTCGTTGAAGTCGTCGTGGAGTCTCGAAATCGCAAAGTTCGGCTTCGCAAGTGCGAGCCAAGACTTCTGAGGCGCTAAGCTGTATCGAGCGCTAAGTGGTAACGTGACTTTCGTGTCGTTTTCGAAGCAGGCGCGTTCGTGAAGCGCGGGGCAGATTTGCCGCCTGGGTCTCCTTTCCACAACTTTTAGACATACACCTTCCACCCCTCCTACAACTAGACCACCTCCACCATCCGCCGCGGAGACCACCACAATGTCAGGCAGAAGGGGCGGGAATCGCATTCGCGGTCCACAGAGTGCACTTACCGACTTTCTTGCGGTATGAGATGTGGCGACGATGACTTCTCGCATATGCTAATGTTGCCCAGGCGAACAACATCTCTGCAGCACAAATCCGCGATGACTACGAGCGCCGGAGGTCCCAGGTCGACCCTCAAGCAACTGCCGGTGCAGCTGAGGCACGTGCAGAGGCAGCCGCATCAGCAGCATCTCCTACGGTACCCGACCCCGAAGAAGAAGCAGAGGCCAGGACGAAGAAGCGCAAGCGGTCTGAGAAGGATGCGATAGACAAGATCAAGAAGGACAAGGCGTCGAAAAAGACACCAAAGAAGAAAAAGAAGAAGGACGACTCGGACGACGACGTTGATGCCTACGATGTCGGAAAGGATATGTACAGGAAGGCACGACCGAACCCAGGCCAGTTCGAGCATTGTGAGATTTGTAGTAAACGCTTTACGGTCACACCGTACAGCAAGGAGGGGCCGGATGGTGGGTTGTTATGTACGCCGTGTGGGAAGGAGTTGGTGAAGGAGATGAAGCAAGAGAAGAAGGCTGCCAGTAAGCCTGTAGGCAGGAAACGACGCAAGGTGGAGAGTGACAGGTTGGACGGTATCGCGACTGGAGGCGCGAAGTCGCTGCTACAATTATGCATTGAGAAGATTGCAGCGCACCACGAGGATGTTGAGGAGTTCGGCGATGTACCACAGCCGGTGCTTGAGCGGCTAAGTGAGATCTTCTCCAAGAAGCGGGTCATGAAACCCAAGGCACTCAAACTCTTCCTTCGAGGTGATCTTGAGGATATGGTCGTTCACGATTCTGCATACTTGGAAGCTGAAGACTATCACGAGATGTTTGCAGTCATCCCGAAGATGAAACGGCTGGTGCTGGGCAACGCTTGCCAACTCAAGGACGGGGGTATCGACTACATGCTGGAACGCTGCAAGGACATGAGATACCTTCAACTTTACGCTGCAAATCTGGTGACGGATGCCATGTGGCACAGGCTCTTCCGTGAGCTTGGGCCGAAGCTCGAAGTGTTGAAGCTCAAGTGGCTGGATGCTGCATTCGAGGACGTCGTTGTTCAAGACATGGTCCGGTGCTGCCCCAACCTCAACTGCGTCAAGTTCAAGCTCTGTCGAAAGCTCGGCGAAGACGCAGTCGCCGCCCTAGCCGACCTTCCAAACCTACAACACCTGTCCCTCCAGATCGGCCGCGAAGTCCCAACCACAGTCCTCTGCGACCTCATTTCCACGCGTGGCTTGCAGCTACGTACCCTCTCCCTCGAAAAATTCATCGACGCCGATGACTCCGTCCTCGAAGCCATCCACACCAACTGCCGCCACCTCCAAAAACTACGCTTCTCCGAAAATGACACCGCCACCGACGCAGCTTACACCGCCCTCTTCACCGACTGGCCCAACCCACCCCTCCACTTCATCGACGTCAACTCCAATCGCGACATTGACAATAACAACCCCGATGGCCCGGAAGAAGCCATCGGTCTCGCCTCATCCGGGTTCCGTGCCATGATGGCACATTCAGGAGCTGCGCTCAAGCATCTCGATATTGCTAGTTGTCGACACATCGAGCTGGGAGCGTTCATGGATGTGTTTAATGGAGAGCAGTCGTATCCGGCGCTTGAGCATATCAATATTAGTTTTTGTAACCGGGTGGATACGAGTGTGGTGGCGGGCATCTTCAAGAGCTGTCCGGCGCTGAAGAAGCTGGTGGCGTTTGGGTGTTTTAATGTGCAGGATGTTGTCGTCCCGAGAAACATAGCGCTGATCGGTGTACCGAGGGCGCAGGATGCGATTGAGCAGTATGGTGTGGGTATTGATGTTGAAGAGGCGATTGGGCGGATGGTTGAGGTCGGTGCTTGAAGTCAGCTGTCTGGACTCTTCCACGTTGACTGCTGCGGATCGTTACGATGACTGTTGAGCATTGCTGTTGCGAGTGCATGTAACGATGGTAGATGTTGCTTAGATATGGCTGATGAGACGATAGCTTTAATCTTGCTTATTAGATATGCCACCGCGGCGTACCATCCAACGGTCCCGGATCTTTCATTCTATCCACGACTCCACTTTCCCTACTCATGCCTCCTCCTGCTCCCCAGCCATCTTCCTCAACTCCTCCACAACCTCCTCCGCCCTCTCCGGCGCAACAAACAAGTGATCATGATAATACCCACTAACCGGATTCACCCCCAACCCCAACTTCGTCAATCTCGCACTTATCGCCGCGATGAACCCCACCGCCTCCAAACTCGAATGTACGTTCAATGTCACCATTCGACAAGGGAATGTTGATTGCAATTGGATCTCTTTCGCTACCTCCTCGGGCACCAATACCGTCCAGCCTTCCTGCTCGCGGAAAAGCATCTGGACTTGGTTTCCGGCGAAAAGGTTGAGGATGGTGGTAGAGGAGGAGGAGGGGTCGGTGGGGATGGTGCCCCAGACGAAGGTGGAGGGGTGGAGGACTGGGGACATGGATTTGAGGAGGTGGGGGAGGGAGAGGGCGCCGGTGGTCTGCGCCATGGTGGTTGGAGTTGAGTAAATGGGGGCCCTGGTGGTATGGTAAGGGCCGTGAAGGAGGTAGAAGAATGGAAGCTTGCTTCGAGGTCTTTTTGTTGCTAGACAGAGTTCTCCTACCTGAAGGGTTTGAGGGTAGGGCGCGCGTGTAGGATCGCCCCGCAGCAGGTGATGGTATGGTGGAGACGTGGTTTACATTGAGAAGTCAAGTCAACTTACGGAGGTCCTTGAGCAGAACCGTGCTTTGGAGTTATCAGAATGCTCATCAGAGAGATCATCGTTCATACGTGCATCGGGGACACGAGACGGGATGATGTTGATATGGATAGTGGTCAGTGCGTCGTACAGACGCGTCTTGAAGTTCGGACTCTTCCTCTATCACACACACATTGATCATCATCGTGCTACACGCAATTGATGAAGATCTGGCCTTCTCTCAGCGTTGTTTGCGATTCCCACAGGAGCATGACTGGCGACGTGGCGAACACCCAGCCCCTTGACATGCCTCCCGGAGCATTGTCCATCTTGTACCTCACATAACTTCCGGCTCGCGCACGTATGGTTCGCATCAGCTGCGACTTGCCGTGACAGCCTGGCTACACAAACACATTTCTTCGCAATCAGCCGCGTGTCTACCAAGGATCCTTCGCGTGCGCGGTGCCCTGCGAAGTTGTCTCACAGCCATGCAGCTTCCCGGCTTCGGGATGAGACACGAAGTCCTGGACGTCACTGGTGTTTCTCACGCTGGAGACTTTATATTACTTGGTCTTGGTGTTACTGCCAATCAAGCGTACGTTCCCGGTCTGTTTGTCGTCTGAAGCATGCTTCCCGAGATCAACTCAGCATGGGTAAAGCACCGGCTTGCCGCTTCTCGCCTTGCGACAGGGGCTGGCAAACGTATGTCCTCGTGTCGGCTTGTTCGACGGACTGTCTGTCTCTTGACTCTGGAATTACAGCGATAGGTCTGAGGGGATGTTCTATCGGCCGCGCAGGCCCAGCGAAGGCAGCGCACGTGAGTATTCGAGCACACGCCGTGCTTGCTCCCAAACCATGAACAGTGCCAGCTGCTCGGATGTGATTCTTGCCGACCACGTCGGTCAGCTTGATTCCTGCTGCACCATTAGATGCTCATTCAGCACATTCTTGCACCCGTGAACTTGGCCGTGTGGTGACACTACACGTTGTTGTTGCGCTCATCGGGTTTGCAGGAATAGCACATATCTCGCAGAGGGCAGCAACTTGGAACGTCAGGACACGACTCATTGGTCGCCGGCGACACCGATGTTCACAACGTCAATAGGATATGCTTAGAACAAGTCAGAAGGTTGCACACGCCTCCACATGGTTGCACGCTCTTGTTGCTATAGCGAAGCAACCTCTCGACCAGCAAACGCGCCACCGTATGGTTGCTGCTGGTTGCTCATGCGTTTGTCCGGCATTTTGGCCGCCTGCATTTCTCTTGATGGACTCCTTGCATGCTTACCGCTGGAATGTCTCAAACACACCTGATGCTCCGAAATAGGCCGCTTCCGGCATGCGTGGTGCCGCACCACACCAACAAAGAACAAAGAGAAACTTCGCTCAGCCTGTGATCCAGTAATGCGTCGGCTCCGCAACAATCGCAACATCGCTGCTTGACCGTGCTCGTCATTGGACAAAGAATTCCATGCCACAGGTAGGCGAAGATAATAGGAACAAAGATCCTTTCGTACGATGATGGCTACGCTTGATTCGTTGCACCATGCTATTGAGCATGCTTTTCTTTGACCGCTGAAGGGACTGACCTTTGAACAAGAGGCTTGCGAGGGCCAACTCGATTGTTCTACGAATGTGTGCCTCTTACCACCGACTCGCACCTCACGAATCCGTGGCCTGGCAACAACACCACAACAGCTTCCCAGCGCATCATCCACCTCCTGATGATACTGGGCGCGTCGTCTTCACCAGACAGCTTTGGAAGCGAGACATGTCTGACAAGAGTCAGACTGATCCAGGTGTGCTGAACAACAAGTCTCGCACGGCGAACGTGTCCCAGACAGGCCAAGCAGAGACATCGGGATCAAGAAGAAGCTCGTCAACGGTCTCTTTACGTCCTCGCAACCACTCACCAAGTCCTTCGCGCGGCTCGACCGCTCCATTGACGCCGGAAGAAAGCCCACCGTTCAAGTCTACAAGAAAGCGCAGCATCGACGTTGTTGAGCAAGAGGACAAAGCACTCTCAAGTACGGAAGTCTCACCTGCGCACTCGAGAGCGAATAGTGGTGAGCAGGCCAACCACATCTGCGTCTGTCCTCCCGACCCGAAGATCCCAAGACCTCGTAACGGTATGTATAGAGCACGTGCCATCTCAATCAACACTGCTAACTTGAATCAGCATTCATCCTATATCGGCAGTACTATCAAGCGAACGTCGTTGCTCAAAACCCAGGCCTTGCGAATCCCGAGATCTCAAAGATCATCGGCGAGAAGTGGCAGAGCTTGCCTCCAGAAGAGAAAGGCAAGTGGAAGACGGCCGCAGAAGAGGAGAAGCTTCGACATCAGCAGCAGTACCCGACTTATCGCTATCAACCCAAGCGCAACGGTCGTCGTAACAGCCTCTCCGGTGACCTTACCGGACCTGCTGGCGAGAAGCCGAAGTGCCTGAAGTGCGGCGGCAGATCGATCTTGACTCCCTCGACGCCCTTCTCGATAGGACTTGGAACTTCGGCTCCACCGACTCCGGGCTCGTCAAGCAATACGCCTGTGAGTAGGGCGCTACCAGTTTTCCGAGACCTGAGTCTACAGTCACCTGGCATCCATCGACAGCGTCAACAATACCCGACGAATATGTCTCCTCACCATATAGATGAGCGCGACGACCTTGGGCCACTGAGTCCTGGTAACAAGCGACGTCGGTATAATGGCGATCATCCGGCTTCAGTAACCCGCACCATGCCTCCGCGCTACGGTGTTGCAACCCATGGCGTTGCAGTCGGCCCAGGCACTCCTTTCCCATTTGGCCAAGTGCAACCGCCGCCGCCGCATGGCTATCCACCAGTAGTCCATACCCGTCGTGAGAGTCTACCTGGTCTGCGTGGCATGGTAAGTCCCCCCGGTCCGATGGCTCCACCTCCACGACCAGGTATGGGCTACTCGCAACACCGACTCTCGCACGGCCACCTTGCTCCAGACCGATCCCTGACGCTTCCTCCTATTCAGACAGCACACGCTGGCGATGAACCACTCACGACGGGAAGTATAGTTCACACCGCTGAGGAGAAGATCATGACCACCGACTTCCGATACAAGCTCAAAGTCCTGGGACAAATCACACCTCCAGCGAGTCGGACTGAGCGACGTTGCGGCCCGCTCATCGCAATCGAAGGCGACAGTTCTGAAGCTGCCGCCGCGCTTGCTGAGTGGCTTAAAGACATGCTGGGCAGAGACGATGACCTTCATCTTACTTTACTCGACAGTCCAGACGTTGCAGTCCTAGGCAGCAAAGAGCAGATGATGGCCCAATGCCATCGCCTTGCCGCAGAGTGGCTTGGGAAGAGCAGTACCATCATCGAGTCCCTTAGCGTGCATGTGGAGATCTCCGGGGATGCCGCGATGACTGACTCCGTTCACACGGACGCACAAGCCACCCCAAAGGCAAACGACACTGATGTTCACGGACACGCTGCCGCAAAAAGCGACTCGGACTCGAACAACTCAGTGCAAACTCATGCAAAGATCGAGAGCGTATCGAGCGAGAAAATGGACATCGACAAGCGCTCGTCCACCATCTCAACCACCAGCACAGCCAGCTTGCGAGGTCCGAAGCCCGTCTCGATCGTGGCAAATTACTCATTACATGCCAGCAACCGCTTCGCCTGCGCGATCCCGATCGGTGGACAGGACCCTTACTCATCGAACGATCACTGGCAATGGGCTGCTACACAGTGGCGTGGAATCGTTGGGCCGGATCTTACCATCTACGTGCGCGATGCTGCGTCCAACGAGACCGGAAGACCATCGATGGAGATCGAGGCTGCTGATGAGAAGTCGGCGATGGCGCTCTTCGTTGTGAAGCGTGCCAGAGAAGACGAGGTCATGACCGAGGGTGAAGGGAAGGAGACGAAGATGCAATTGGAGCCATCTGTTCTACGCCGAGTCGGCTTTGAGGTGAGCGAGTGGGTCAAGGCTTTCGGGAGCAGGAAGTGAGAACGATAGAGTGATGCAACGCTGTGATATGATATGATGAGATGAGAGTGTGACTTCGGCCGAGGAGGCAACAATTATGTACGATCGATAGCTATGTAACATGTGGGTGGTCTATCACAGCAGCTCTAGTATACTTCGCATCAAGTCATCATCCTCGTCTCTTTCCATTTGTACGTCAGCCGTGTCTGTATGATCCGATACTGTATCCCGATGGGTGCTCTCCCGTGAATACTTGTATATCTGCTGTGGTGAGCTTAGCGCTTCTGGCAGTTCACTGGTCAGCGGTATCAAGGTCGAGCCGTAAACGTCCGCTGTCACCGAAGGCGCACTTGTTTCTGTCCACCGATGCTTCCCTGGCCCGAGCCCCTCGATGTGAACATCTTGATCGTCGTCATTGGAAGCCTGCAGTGGTCCGGCTTTGACGAATGCCAAAGTCCTTCTCACAAGTGGGTTAACTCTGCTTGCTTCCTCATCATTGTCCTCAGTCTTGATATCTTCATGCTTCCGCTTCTTCGCAGTTGCGCCTCTGTTTGGAGCTGCCGTCTGGCCTTTCAATAGACTCGCGTATCCCTCACGACACCATAGCTGTTGTCTCTCCTCTAAAGGTGCCATCTGGCTGCGTCCACTGCGCTCTTCTTTAATGAGAGGAATGATCCTAGCGCTTTGTATAATCTCCCTTATCCCAACATCGTCCTCGAGATGGCCTGCCTCACGATGCTCAGATCCTGTCATTCGCTGGGAACGTTCTAGCATCTTTTCCTCGATGGTTCCTTTCAGCACTAGCGTCTCCACAAAGACTGGTCGGGTCTGACCGATCCTGTGAGCTCGCTTGATAGCCTGAGCCTCGACATTAGGCCGGCAGGTCGGATTAACGAAGAAGATCCGCGAGGCAGACGGAAGATTGAGGCCAAACGCTGCATTGCGGACGTCCATCAACAGCACGCGGTCTTCCACTTCCTGATCGAAGCGCACCACATACTCGGACTTGAGATTGGCAGCTAGTGTCTTAGCATAGATCTGATGCTTGATATGTAGTAGCTCCAGCATCTGCGCGATGTAGTAGGCAGCATTCTCGCCGTCGTAGAAGATAAGGATCTTCTCGTCCTCGTAGTATCTCAGGATTTGAGACGCCAGATAGCTTAGCTTCGCCGATGTTGTGCCCACGATGCTGCTGCGCAAGAAAGGCGAATCATGTGGGAGCGTAGCATTGATGTCTGCGGTTTCAGCGTCTGGGACCAAGTCTGATGGCGGCGACGAGCGGGCTGGTTGGTCGTTGGTTTCTGCTGCCGTGATCACAGCCAGCCTCGTGTACTCGGTCATGGCTGGCGCACTGCGACGTCTATCCTTTGGCTTGACCACTTTCAACGTCCTCGCCACTCTTTTGGGGGACACCTTCGCACTCGACGAGCTCCGCCGCCGCAGTGTCGGCTCTCCATCGATGCTTGACGTTGGAATACCGTTCTTCATTAAAACTGGCTTTGGAACTTTCTTGACTCCGTCTGGTTCGGTTTTGACAATGCTTTGCTGAGCTGCAGCAAGCGCTCGAATGCCTGCGCCGCCCAGACCTTCGCCTGGATCAGCTTGACCTACTCGCTCATTGACATATTTTTGTGCCTCAAGCAGCTGCGAAATACCTGTGAGCAGTGGTTGCTGAGTGACATCGAATGACCAATGCTCTGCACTCTCGCCCGGCCAGTCCCTCACAAATACTCCCAACTCGTGCGAACGGCTCATTGACTTCCATCCTTTAGAAGCTAGCACGCTATGTGCGGATTTGAACGTCTCGGTAAGCAAAGCACGGTCAGCCTCTGTGCAGTTTGTGTTCTCCTTGGCCAGATACGCTCTGCTGCTTTTCAGAGAAGCCTTAACGTCGGCTGTGCTGAATCCGGTCCAACAGAATGCACTTTGGCGCAAGTTGCCAATCAGCTGCGAGCGCGCTTTCTGACTGTTCTTGTGAAACAGGTAGTCCTGATCGGTTCGCTCGGAGGTGACCGCATTCGCAGTCAACACAAGTGTGAACAGGTTAGCCGTAAGCTTGTCATAGAACGATGGCTGCAGGCGGATGACCTCGTGATTGAGTTCCGGGAGCTTTACATCCAGCTCGACGTCTTCTGGCTGCGTCTTTATAACCATGGCGTTCAGCACACGCCTGAGACATGTCGAGAACCCAGAGTACGTTCGCTTTCGAGCGTCTTCGTGTCGATATATGTACTCGTCCCACTGCAAGCCTTTCTCAGTACTAGTCGGTGCGGCCCAGGGCCGGACTTGCAGAAAGTTGGTAGCAAGCGCACCAAGGCTGCGAATAGCTCCATCGGTGTCGTCCTTCTTGCTGAAGTGTCTTCTCTGCTGTAGCACAGCTTCGCGAGAGTCCTTCGTGTTCGTTGTTTGCCATGAGTTCTCAGAAGAGGACATATCAACCTCAACGCCTAGAAGATCTTTCGCTGGTGTCCCACTCACGACCCACCGGGCGTCAGCAGTTATCAGCTTATTGGCTACAGTCGCAGCGGTATTGCTAGCATTCGAAAAGAAGTGGCCCTCGTCGATGATGAGACGTTTGAAGTGTACGTGCTTGAGCGGTGAATCATAAAGCTGATCTGTACGGAGGCAGTGACAGTCTCGCGTACGCGATGCGCCAATGTAAGGACAGCGGCATAGCAATTGAGTCGAGCCTAGGCGACGGCCTTGTTCATCGGATCCATCGCGGACCTCGGCCTCGAACCGGCTACGTGTGAACAGTACGATGTCGTACTTGCGAATCTCGTCTGCTTGAGGCAGAGCCTGCTTCGAATTGTCCATAACCAAGATATGCAGCAAGCCGGCGTCCACGTGCTTTTGAACTTCAGCTTGCCACTGCTTACACAAGTTGCGGGGCACAACGATAACCGTAGTAGCAGCAAGAACCATCCTCTTCGGTGGCGGCTCGACTGTCTTCCTGTTCCATCGTACAGGTTCGAGCGGGATCTGATAGATTGGAGGTACATTCTCCAGCTTCACGAGGCAGGTATTGACACGGTGTTCAACCGCGCGTCGCAGCTCTGTCCTCCATGGGATAGACTTCCTGTTGATGTTCGAGGCAACCATATCCGCTAGGCTGGCGGTCGACGGCCTGACTAAGGGTAAACTGTACGGCGCGGGCACCCTCGGGGTGTGGTCTCTCGTCGCTAGAATCAGCGCTAGACAAATTACAGTCTTACCAAGGCCCATAGTTTCCGCGAGTATTCCTCCTTGGCAAGCTTCGTAGTGCCGCGGGTGCTTCAAGAACGTCAGGTCACGAGCGCCATAGTAGTACTCTGAGCCATCTGGAGCAAGGCGAAGCTCGAGACGTGGATCAAGCTCCAGACTTGGGGCCAGCTCCCTCTGCAACATCAGAGCGGCTGATCGCCGTTGGTATCTGTACAGCTGTGTTTTGAGGCCCGGCACATTCGACTTGAGCAGATCCACCATCGCTTCGTGGGTATACTTCTCGCGTACAAGCCCCTTCGACGGACTCGGAGACGGGGTCTGGTTGAACAGCCAGAAGAGCGAGCCTTCTTCCGAACTTGCATACATGTCGAATTTGCATGCTACATCCGAAGCACGGTACCCTTGCCAAACCTGAGTGCCGACATCGACCTCCGCGAGAAGGTTCTCGAGTGCAACGTACAGGCGCTTGCTCTGCCGATCCACGTATCTGAGCCCGACATCGAATGGTAGTATATATATTCGAATCACCAGATACCGTCCGTAGATCGAGCCCCGGTTGGAAAAGAGCCGTATCCAGCCGGCGTTCACTAGCTTACTCACATGAGGCGAGAGTGAATATCCGATAGAATGTTGTGATGGCAGCTGTGTGATGGCGCGCCAGCCGTTAATGGAGTTCTGTTCAGCTGGGAGCTCGTCCACGTGCTCTAGGCAGAGACATCCTAACGGCAAGTAGTTGCTGAGATCCGAAAAGAAACAAGCGGCATCGTCTGACAGCGGTGCAGCGCCACTGCGGTGGCTCTTTGGACTGGCATTGGAGGCGGACGATGAAGATGATGTTATCGAGACAGATATGGAGCCGTCCTCCAGCTGGGGATGGACAGGAGGATAGTACAAAGATCCACCCTCGTGTGAACTCTTTGACAGTTTCGTGTTACAGCCCTCCATTCTTCCCCGACCGCTTCACGGCCCGAACGACACCGACCGCCGCAATATCATTTCCTGCCTCATCCAGTACGCCCAGGAGTTGCCTAGAGTGGCGAGTACAATCGGCGGATAGACGAGCGTATTCTGTCACTTCATTCCTCGACTGTAGGTCATCGACGATTTGTACAGTGCAGCATAGCAACGCCCACCACTCACGAGATGATAAGAGTCGTTGGCAATTGATTTGTGAGGGTGTGAGGGCAGGCAGGTAGGTATAGATTGATAGACTCATTGGCTCGGGAGTATCCGCCGCTAGCTCACGTGCCTGCAAAAGTGCTGAAGAACTCGATCGCAACTCGGAGAAGCGGCGTCCCGAGTGCACTTGTCACGAACTGTTGTCACGCATAAAGTACGGAGGCACTCGCAGATCTTCTCCATGAAATCTGCCTTCAACCAGGCTTGGGGTTCATCATAGCTTCACATAACATCGATTCGGATGAATCCAGGTCCTTCCAGTTCGGACCCGAAGTCGCACGCCAGTCTCGCAGTCTGCTCCTGCAGGGCTCCCAAAACAAATGCGTACCGATTGAGGTCTGCTGTTTGGTGGAGCACAAATGTATATGCGGTCGTATGTAGCACAAGATCTGAGTTCTCTTCGTCTCCTCTCACAACATCCCATCTGTCACTCTCGTTACCACTGTGTGGCCATATCCGAAACGAAGAACAAATGGAGAACACATCTGACCAGAAAGGCACAGCAGCAGCATTCACCACAACAGAGCTCGCCAGCGTATCCAACGATGGCTTCTCCCTCCCTGCTACTGGAGGCACGACACAGGATGGCGCAGACATGTCGCGGATGGGCAAGCAGCAGGTGTTGAAGCGTAATTTCCGCTTCATCAGCATTGTCGGTTTCGTCACGATCTTGCAAGCGACCTGGGAGTCTACGCTGCTGGCGAACAGCTTCGGCTTGTACAATGGTGGCACCGGTGGTGTCATCTGGTGCACGATTACTGTGTGGTTGTGTATTATGGCCATGATAGTAGGTATAAGCTGCCTCTAAACTACCTGGTCGAATTCAACAGCATTAACTTCATATGTGCACAGGCTTCTATGGCTTCTATGGCTGAAATGGCTGAAATGGCGCCCAGTAAGATTATGATTATAACACGAATCTCTGAGACGTGTACTAACTACACCCATCTGTCTTTGAAGCGTCGGGCTGCCAGTACCATTGGGTAAGCGAATTCGCGCCGGACTCATGTCAGAAGCCGCTCTCCTACCTTGTTGGTTGGTGCTGCTGCCTCGGATGGGTCAGTGGCATCCCAGCTTGCGGACAACTCCTTGTGGGCCTCGTACAAGGCATGGTGGTGCTCGTCTATCCTGATGCGAATGTAACGCAGCTATGGCAGACGACACTCATGATCTACCTCTTTCTGCTGCTTACCTTCGCCTTCAACATCTGGGCGGCGAATTACCTGCCCGCAGCGGAGAGTGTCGTGCTAGGCATACACGTCGCAGGTTTCATCATCTTCATGGCAGTACTGTGGAGCATGGGCGAGCATATCTCTGCGAAGCAAGTATTCACTCAATTTCATGATGGAGGTGGTTGGGGCAGTATCGGCCTCAGTACATTGGTGGGCTTATCGACGCCGGTGAGCACAACCTCATGACGTCAAGGTCGCTCTCACAGGCTGACCAGCTTCCAGCTATGGTGCTTCATCGGTCCGGCTTGTGGTGCTCATATGTCCGAGGAACTACGGGATGCGTCACTGCAGCTTCCGAGGGCGATGATGTGGGTGACATTTTTCAACGGCATCTTGGGCATCTCGATGCTGATCTCATTCTGGTCCGTTGTGCACCGTTCATAGCTTAGGAAGCCTTTTACTGAACAGCGAAACAGTTTCTGCGTAGGCGATATCAACGCAATCCTCAACGCAGGTTCCGGCATCTCGATCCTGAACGTTGTGTACGCGGTCATACTCGGCAACCTACTGGTGGTTCTCACGTTCTTCTCAACAGTCACTGTCATCGCAACGTCGTCTCGCCAGTGTTGGGCGTTCGCCCGCGATGGCGGCTTTCCTTTCAGCGCCTGGATCTCGAAAGTCGGCACAAGCCACGTCGTTCCGATCAATGCCCTACTCGTGTGCTTCAGCGTCTCCATCATACTGGCTGCGATTAACTTTGGCTCAGACGTTGCACTGAACGCCATCATTTCCGTCTCGAACGCAGCCTTGATCTTCTCCTACATCATCAGCGTGGGATGTATCCGCCTCAAAAGACTTCGAGGTCAGCAGCTTCTGGCTCGCCGCTGGAGTTTGGGTAAATACGGCGGGATTATGAACGACATAACGCTCGTGTTCCTGTCGATCAGCCTGGTGTTTTCATTCTCCCTGTCGCACCGGTGGTCGGCGATCCAACCTGGGCGTTGGACTTCAACTGGGCGATCGTGATATTTACTGCGACACTATTACTTGCGCTGGTGTATTACCTGCTGGGTGGGAAGCATAAGTACGTACCGCCGGTCAGGCTATGCAACCAGGACTAACATGCGGTGGTTGGACGACGAATCTATAGAGGCTTGGTCACGAATACAAACAGTGGCACACTGAATGTTTCACTAACAACGGATGCATACTGGTCGATATGACTACATGTATCCTGTCTCGTTCTGGCCTCTGTGGGCACTCCTGGTCGTCCATTTTGCCTGCTTGTTGGAAATATGCGGCAGCAGCTGCAGAGACGCCATCTACTCCATATCCTAGTCGTAGACCACGCCGCACGCCTAGGCCAATCCTTCCCTTCCCTCGTTCAAAAGAAGTTATGAATAGGACATTTCTCCGCTCCCTGCCCGCATTCAACACAATAGACATCCTTGCAAAGCTCGTCCATGCAACGACTCGAGCACCCTGGACAGATCTTGCGCCCACACAGCCCACATTCAACGAACGTCTCATACTCCTCGATCCCGTTCGGGTGAGCACTACGCAACAAGCTCACACGGTTCCGTGCCTTGAGTCGCATCGCCGTCTCACCGAGGTCCTGACTAGTCGACTTGCTTGCGATGAGCAGATCCGCGTACTTGCAACACAACTTGGAACAGATGCTGCACTTTTGGACGTTCTCGGTGTCGGTGTCCATGGGATCGCTCTTGTCGAAGTAGACTGAGTTGACGTGTCGTAGGTTTACGGGGTAGTTCTTCGGAACTTCTGGGAGCTGAGGTTGCACGTTGCGATTGTTGTGAATGATACGGCACATAACCTTCTCATGGTCCCAGGTGAGCGGATGATGCGGGTGGCGTGGCGAATCGTCTCCCATGGGTAACTGGAGCGGTTGCAGATCGACGTCATTGCGCAGCTTCTGCATATCGATCTTGCCGGAGAGACGGCTCTTGTTGTGGTCTATCGTGCTTCCCGAAGATGAAGACGTGCGCTGGTCGAGACTGTAGCTAGTTGGCGAGCCGACAAGGGTATCCTTAGAGCTACGCTGTGCAGTAAACTCCGATTGTCGTGTGCTGCTAGTCCCGTACCCTTCATCATGGAACTCATTCATGCTCATCGCAACTCCAGAGTCGCTTCTAGCGCGCTTTGGAGTCGGGAAGCAGCTTGATTGAGTCTCATCACTACCTCGAGATGAGTCGCCCACTTCTGGGGAGATCTCGCGCATTGCTGGATGGCTTTCAAGCTTTCTCTGCCGTGCCAGGCTCGCTTCCTGGATCTTCCGCATAAACGAGCTGTTGCGTCGTGGTGAGAAAGATGGTGAATTCTCAAGGTCGTCGTACTCCGGGTTGCGGGCGACTTTGAGAACGGGAATCTCCAGAGGTGGCAGTCTGCGCTTCTGAATCTTGAGTGGCTCCGGCATGGCATCCTCGCAAGTGAAGGCAGAAGACGCATCATCTGCCTCGTGACGTGGCTTAGGCGACCGTTCGTCCTCAACATCATCGACGGAGTAGACACTGGCGCTCTCCGCATCCTCGTTGTCGGAGTCGTGGCCGGCGAGGGAGTGTTCGGTACTGGCTTCGTCGATAGTGCTCATCGTCCGCAAGATATCAATGGCGTAGGGTGCAGGGTCCGCTGCAAGTTCATAGACTTGCGGCATGACCACAGTCTGCTCGATGATATCGTCGCCATGCCCGCACTGGATACCCAGGCCAATCGTCGTAGTGGCCACTTGTGATGCGGGTACATTCGCGACGACGTCCTTTTCGTTTGCGTTGGCCAGCTTCAGCGCATCCTCGAAGTGAGCGCACTCTTCCATAGTTGGCGATGCAATATCGTCGCCTAATACTTCATTTAGGACTTGGAGAGCGTCATGCTCATCCAACTGCTGACGGACATCACTGCCTTGGCTCCCGTCATCCTTCACGACGTTACGTGACTTTTTGAAGAAGCTTCCAAGGATCTTACTCTTCTTCGCAGTCGAAGTCTCCTTCTGTGAAGTCGTAGCGCCGATGCCCACAGCCTCAAATTCCTCTTCGGTAATCGCCGCGATTGACTTTTTTGGCATCACACCAAGCTGGCTTCCACTCTGAATCACATCTTTGCCGGCTTTGATCCTGTTCAATCGCTTCTGTTCCAGAGCTGGAAGCCGCAGACTAGTCAATCTCGACTCCGATCGGCGGTTGGTCTCGGCACGCAGACGTTCGAATTTGGCCTCCTCGGTCTCTGGCTTCCGGACCTTCTCCAGCTTCTTCGGCTTCTGTGATGGTGTGACGGGCAAGCTTGGCTCAAACGATACCGTTGACGGTGAAGGAGTCATAGCCAGAATCGAAGAGCCAGAAGTTGTTCGTGACATCTCCAAGCTGCCGGCGTTGCCCGGGATAGTACTCGACTCCCCAGATGCTGATGACCTCGGTGGCGCCGGCGAGAGAGCATTGCTGTCCGAGAACGGATCGGCGTAGCGTGGCCCAGACACCTCGGAAGCGCCGGTCCCGTGCCTCAGTCGTGATGGAGTCTTTGGGGTGTGGCCACCCTCAGCCAGTCCCGGACTTGAAGTGTGGAAGCCTGGCGACGAGACAGTGTGTTCAACGTGCTTGCAAAAATCGCGGGGCGGGATGGTCATAACAGGGGGCGACTTGATCTTCTTGGGGCCGGAAGGCATGCCTCGATCTTCGTTCGATAGCTCATCGAGCTCTGGTGGCGAGGCCATGGTAACATCATGTGCTGATGAGTGCGTCGCCTCAAGAACCTCGCATTTGCTGTGACGGTAGCCATTGGGAGAAATATCGAGGTCGTCGAGAGTGGTCTGCCCGACCTTCCTCTTCGGCGAAGAAGTCAACGAAGGCATGGAAGCTGAAGTCGACAGCCTGTTCTGCTTCTTCTTTTTTGCACGGTTGTCTGAAATGTTGTTAGTATCCCCAGAATTGTCGCGGAGCCGGGCAGTACTCACAGGCATCTCGTCCCAATGTAAGGTTGGAGAACTCGGTCTCTCTGAAATTATAGCCGGTAACTGCGCTGATCAGTATGCAGTTCATATACAGTTTGCACGCCGCGTGACTGCACTCACCAGAATCTCCTCCCCAGATTGGATCGTTAAACAACTTGAGGACACTTGACCGCTTCGTGGCCGCATCCCGGCTAAACCCAAAAGTCTGAGCCGTCCTTGGATTCACGTGAGTAGCCCTCGCTTTGCTGACCGGCAGTTCGCGCCTGGGCGCCGCCACATTCAGCAGGTCAGGCTGTTCTTGAAAAGCGTTCGCTCGACTGCCGGCGGGACTGTCTGGGGAGTACATCATCCCCAGCTTTCTTGCCACCTTCCCCACATCTTCGGCTCCTTCATCTATTTCGAACGCCTCTGCTTCGCTTCTGCCCATCGCCGCAGCTGTCTTGGTGCGCTTCTTCAGACGCGGGAAGTTCTTCAGCTTGTTTGTCTTTATGCCTTTACCCTCGTCGTCACTGTCCCAATCGAATGTGCTTCTCGGCTCGACAGTAGTGTTCACGGGATCGTTCGGCTGGATGCGCCGCTCGTTCAGAAAATCGCAAAGCTCGCCGATGTTCTCGGATTCTTCTGGTTTGCCGGATCTCGGCTTTGGCCTTGATTCTGCAAGCTCCGTAGACTCCCTAGCGCTAGCCGATGAAGCAAGCTGCGGCGAGCGGATCGAGTTGGTCGAAGACGAGCCTCCCAGTGAGGTCAATTGGCTCCGTGGGCTGTTGACGAGTGACGGAGATGTACTGTTGGAGCGGGCTACCAGAGAGCCAACATTGGACTGGTCTGCGCGCGGCAAGTTCCTGTTCTTTTTGCGGTTCCAAGCAGACAGCATACCGCCAGCGCCTTTTGGCTTGTTCGGGTTTGCTTCATTGGTGGTGTTTCTGCTAGACTTCCGAGCTGGTGAGTTCTGTGCAGTAATGTTTGCTGTGAAGATGCTGCTTGGTGATAGCATTGAATCGCGTATGACCGCTCCTGTGCTGTCACAGGTAGCCGATGAGCATGTGATCCAGGAGGCTGCGTCGCCGCTGTCAGTGCTGAAGGTGAGGCCTGAGCTATCGGAATTCGAGAGGCGATCAAAGTTGATCTCGTCAAATGACGATGATAGAAGGTGCTGCGACGACCTAGATAGCGTGTCGTCCGAGATGGTCGTGACTGAGAATCTTGGAATTGTGGTGGCTGGGTTGTGCGTGTGAGGGTTTGAACTCAGCTGCGTTGCCAAGGCTGGAGTTGGTCGATCGAGGATGAAGTGAGGTTGCGGATGAGGTGCAACTTCATATGATGCGACGCCAGTCTTCGAAGCGGTCGAGTCTTGGCGGGAGACTGAAGCAGTTCTGGCTATCGAGGCGTGAAGGTATTGCTCTCTCTGCGCTGTGCGCCGGAGCCAACTGGGCTGCGATGGCATCGTTCACGGCAGTCGAGTCGGTTGAAGGCTTCGACTGATGTCGATGGGCGGGAGTCCCTCGAGCTCAGTGAATAGAGGGAGGGTACTTGATCGTATCGATGCTAGTCGTTGCTAACACTAGTCGGACCGTCGTCTGACTTGTGCTGCATTACCATAGTGAATACGGTGGCGGACTGCGCAACTATTGGGTGACCATTCTCTCATCTTTTTCGAACTTGCAGCCCGTCGAACGCAGGTTAGGGAGGGCGGAGATTTTGTCGTAGTACACATGAGCTCGCGGGAGTTGACTAGGTAACACACCAGCGCCAAGGCTTGCATGTGAAAGTGAAAGCTAATGTCAGAATCAACAGGCGTACCGACCACTTGTCGTCGCGCCCGCAGTGAATGAAGAGATTCTCGGCTTTGTGGCTGGCAGATCTTGATTGAGTCAACAGATCGTGCATGCAATGAAGGGGGCTCATCAACCGTGGGTGCATGCAGGTGTCTGATACGTAACTATGGTCAATGATTCTCCTTGCTCCCATAACATGGTCTCGACTCTCTTGCTGCTCGGGTTCATCGCTTGGCGTGATTCGTGGCGATTCGTCTCGTCGTGAAGAAAGCCGAACTTTTGACTCGCATACTGTATCTCATCTCCATCCTCATGACGCTATACTCTCTTTGCAGCCCGGTTCGTCTCCCTCTGTCCACTGTAAACTCACTCTTTAGGCTGTGCATACAGCTTCGTCCACTCTCGCGCGTTCTTGATCGCCTCGGCCTGATTATCCTGCAGCTTGTGTCAGACACATCGCTCCTGCCCCACGTACCACCGCCTAGATTTGGATATAGAGAAAGTATCTTACCTTCCACTGCTTCGCCACAGCCTCATTCAAAGGATCCTCCGGATTTGGTGCACCAAGTAGAGCTTGTATGCTGAGCAGAATCGTCCGGATCTGCAGCGCCGGACTCCAGTTGTTCTTCAACACATCGAGACATATTCTGCCAAGGCGATCGATGTTAGGGTGGTAGATACGAGTCAGAAATCGAATGCGTGGTGGTGTCATTGGATAGTCGTCAGGCAGGAAGAGCTCGAGGTTGAACACGCCGCCTACACGAATCAGTGTACTGTCTCCAGCCGCTAACTGTTAGGTGGACAGATAGTAGTGCATGACTGAGCTTACCTTCATAACAGCTGCCATCAGGGCCTTGCACCGTGACATCGAAGTAGCGGGCGTTATCGTCGTGTGGTTGTGCTGAGATGCCTGGCACTGGCTCTGTCTGGAGTCGCTCGGTCTCCTTGATGATCCGCTTGGGTAACGGGGCCGTCATGGTTGGCTTGGTCGAGCTTTTCCTGTTGCCAGCTGGGTTCTGGGTATCCTGATGCCGTGATGCTGTGAGCAGATGGGTGGGCTGTATCCGATTCGTGGAGTGTGCCGCCAAACTGTGGTTTGGTGAACGAGCAGGTGAATAACTGCAACGGAGTATGAATCACATCAAGGTTGAAGTAAGGCTCCTTGATATGTAACAGAAAGAGCTGCCGGTACATGTTTCTCGCTGACTTCAGGTGATGTCGTCTGCGGCTGCCCGGCTTGGCGATTGGCGCGTGGCCATACGCGCTTCTGCCCAACTCATCATGCCCCCCATAATGAACCTGGAATCAGAATAAGGCGGTGACGAGATGGTCTTCCGATCGATGATCCATGGACGATGACGGTAATTGGGATGATGAGGACGGCTACTGGGCGGACGATGAACTGGCCGCGGCTGTGATCAACAGCACCTTTGGAGTCTACTACTCCAATGGACGACTTAAGGTGGTGAGAAGTGGCCTACCCGAGGAAGCTTCTTTACCCACAGAGATTACACTCAAACGGACGTCCAGAGCAAAACCTGTATTGGCATTGTCTGACATCTCGCCCAATTTGTTGGCCATATCCGATGGACCAAGTGTGCACGTTTATGACCTCAGCAGATCGTACTTGGTCTGTACGCTGTCAGGCACCGGGAGATCGATCACCGCAATTTCTTGGGTTCCAGACGAACTCTCCAAATTGGCTGTAGGAGGCATCGATGGCAGCCTTCACTTCTGGGATATTCGCTTTCCACGGCGGCCATATCTACGACTCAGAGCTCGCGAGGAACTTTGCCGTGGCATCGCGTTCCGTTCCGAATATGCAAACGTGTTTGCTTCACTACACCAAGAGCACGTCTCTATCTGGAATTTGGCGTCTAGCTCTGCGAGGCCTGTAGGGAAGATACAGGCCAAACCAACAGGCTTCGTCAGCGTAGCATGGCGGCCAGGAGATACAGGATGTCTTGCAGCCACTACTCGGGATAACAAACTCAGGCTATATGATGCGCTTTCTGTTCTTTCAACTGCCAAGGCTGGCACCGCGGCATCACCTCGCGACCGTGACGACTGTGACGACTATTCAGAAAATGAGCTCGGCATGGATTCTCTCACGATACATCAGAACGCCAAACTGGATCTTGCATGCCCATGCAGTCGTTTGCAGTGGATCAGCAACGACTTGCTACTTATGTTTGCGGAGCACGACGGGCAGGCATTGGTTGTTGAGTACAACGAAGACAAGCATGTCCTTACTGGTCTATGGTCATACCAGCTGCGACCCAGCACGATCGCACTGAGCGTCCACCGTGTGCATGGCACTGCATGCCTTGCCGCATTGGGTCAACAGGGTTCACATTACCACGATCTACCTACAATGATATTGAACAAGTTGCATTCTGGTGAAGCTCCACCGGCTGTGGCCGTTGCTGCCATACCGGTAACAAAGAAGACTGAACCCACCATCCTTGCGACGCCTACGAACGGCAAGGGGCAGACGATTTCAAGCTCTTTCATGAAGCCAACGCCCATCTCAAGTCTCCAACTGACATCGACAAGCTTCCCGAACACATCTAGGCAGCTTCAGCACATCCGGAGGCTGTCGAAGATATCTGCTGCTCGCGAAAAGCTTGCTGCTATCGAGGAGCCTTCGGTGTCTTTGCAAACACGATCGACGACATCTAGTCTCGAGCTTCCCAAGCCCGATAGTGAGCACGACTCGCCAATGCCTTTCCTGTCGCCGACTATACCAGCTCGCAGATCTCCTCAAACGGTCATCGCGCCCTTGGGCGACAGTAGCATGGAGTTGCCGCCCTTGCCAGAGTCGTCGTTCAAATCAACATTCGCACCAACGACTTTGTCTGATGGGGACGATGACTCGGACGACGAGACTTTTGTCGATGTCTTGCAGGGAAGCGGTACATTCCTGCCCGGTGGTATCAACGTCCCTCTCCCAAAAGCGTGTGGTGCGCTGTTCGCTCCGAACGGGCAGCTGTTGACATTCTTCCCACCAAAACCACGTCCGCCAGTCGCACGACGCGAAGTGCCGTCAGCCGACGAAGCTGAAAGACACCAACCCAAACGCAGAACGAATAAGGCCGCGCGCTTGTTTCCTACCTTTGGCAACTTGATGGGCGAGAGAGACGACTGCTTCGGTGACGATTCAGACTCCGACATCTCTGGTGATCACGAGATGGAAAGCGATCTTAAGAAACCATTCCTGGAATTTCAACTACCACCTTCGTCCTTCCACAGCCAAAACTCGTGGCTAGCTCGAATTTCACCAAACAAACCCAGCTTCAACATTGAGGAAGTTCAGAGCAAAATCAAGATAGTGGTACACGAGATCGACGATGTATCGTTGCCTCTCCGGACGGAACGTCGTTTAGCCGACCAATATCGTTTGTTGCGTCAAGGCGAGGAGTCTGGTGCTGCGTTATGCGAGCACAACGCGAATGTAGCAGAAGCAGCTGCATTGACTGATGTCGCACTGATCTGGCGCCTGCTCGCGTTGCTGCTGGAGGATGTAGTTCCCCTACAAGTGTTGTACGGAGCAAATGATAACGAGAGTGTGTTGATTGTCGCGCAAAGGGCCATTTCGCTCTTGCAAGCCGAAGGTGGTCTCGAGCTGGCAATGCATGGCAAGCACACTGGGCTGTTTGGACATCTCCGCTGGGCTGGCGATCCATTCGGTGGACCCTGGCTAGTCCGCCGCATCTTTGAGTGGGCTGAGATACGTGCTGACGTACAGCATCTGGCTTGTTTCGCTGCTGTGCTTGCCGAGTCAGACCGTACAGAGCGCAGCAAACATCGATCTGCCGAAATGTCGTTCTATCGAATGCTCCCAACGTATGATCTCGAGTACTTCTCGGATATCCCCACGACCACGTCTATGACCCGACCTGCGGCTCCGCCGATTCCCACATTGCGCACCAGGAGATCCACAAATCTCAGCTCAGTATATGAGTCGCCAGCAAAACGGCACCACAAGTCGCCTGCCCTATCTCGGACGCCTTCGCAGCCTACGACGCCCTACCTAGATTCTGCGTTTACCACGCCGCCATTTGCATTCCCGCCTCTTTCAAGGCACGGCTCTCGGCTGTCCACTTCCGGTTCGGCGAGTCCTGAAGCTCATCGTAGCAGCTTTAGTGCGGCAGCAAAGTACTACGCACAGTCAATCACCGACAAGTTTGCTTCTTATGGTACCTACGGTACATCTCCACCACTAAAAAAGACAGGTATGAGCGCCAGCCCGAACAACAACGAGCTGTCCACGAGCCTGCCAAGTGGGAGCTGGAGCAAGTCGGTATCTTTTGCTACATCTTCAACCATCGCAAATACTGCTCGTGGGAGCCTGCTAAGCAGAAGTTACGAAGAGCCAAACCTCGAAGATGCGTACGACAGCGATAAGACTATTGAAGACAGCAGTCTGCCGCATACACCGAAGAGTGCCAACGGTGGTGTCATGGTCACGCACAAAAATCAAGGTGCCTTTGACGATGAGGTCTCAGGTGGCGCGAAGGCACCACTTCTGCCGGACGATCTTGCCAGCAAGGCACGTCTCTGGGTCCAGTACTATGCCGACCAACTTCGAACGTGGAATCTTCTAGTCAAAGCAACGGAGTTGGAGAAGATGGCTCATGTTATGCATGACACTCCTGGAGCCAACACAGAAATCGGAGGAGTTGGGCCGGTGCGCAAAGACAGCGTTTTGAAACTCGATGCTTGCTCAATTTGCACAACCATGATGGAATCAATTGAGCAGATCTGCCTTGCCTGCTTGCACACCTCGCATCTCAGCTGTTTGGTCGACTACGTCATTGCCGCAGATGACGATGACTTCACGTGTCCAGCAGGCTGCGGGTGTCGTTGCTCAGAGCTTGCATATGTTGTGGAAGAAGCGAGGACTGTGTCACCGACCGCGAGGCCTACTTTCAGGAAGAAGCCAAGTTTTACGGATCCTCGGCGATGGAGAGCGAGAGTTGAAGGGAACAGTTATTGATCACCGAGAACAACGACCAGCCTGCAATCTGTGACACGCGCGCTCAAATGACCAGTATCGATTTCGTTCTATATTATAGCCCAAGTTGGGTGGCAACCTTTTCCCTTGATACATCTTTGCCCAAGAGCCATCCGAACCCTACTATGGTGTCGATATTGGCTCTGTCGGTGATCTCCAGACCAGGAAACGAGCTGAAGTGGCCATGTGGACAGCCTGAGTACAAGTCCACCTTGGTCTCAACACCAGCCTCCTTGAGCATCTCGTCATAGATGAGAGCATCATCACGCAACGGGTCTGCTCCATCTACCTGGAAGTACGTCTTCGGCTGGCCTTCAAGAGGGGTCTTCGCATTGATAGCATATCGCAGTGGCGACGTGAAGTCTGCTTCCACGAGAGAATTCAGCCATTTCCGGGTTTCCTGGGAGAAAGTGGCATTCTTCGCTTGCTGTGTTGTGGAGAGATAGAACTCCTTGTACTTCTCTGGCACGCTATGGTCATTCATAACAGACGGTATAGCAAGCCACTGGCCAGTAAGCGGATATGCCAGCGGCTCATCTTGGAAGGCTCTCGAGAACGCAGCGGTCAAGGCACCACCTGCAGATATCCCACCCATGATGAAGCCTTGCTTCGGATCCGCGTTCAGCAAAGATCCGGTAGCATTCTCAGCGATCCACTTCATGCTATCCCAGGTGTCCAATTGGCCGATTGGGAACTTGAACTCCGGTGCCACGCGGTATGAGATGCTCACAACTGTAGCACCGAACAGGTTTACCAATACGCGCCCAGTCTTCTCGAACTGTTCGTTCGTTCCGCCCACAAAACCTCCACCAAAGCATAGCCCGATCAAAGGGCCAGATGGGCCGCTTTCCGGCTTCTGGATCTTGAGCGAGCTTTTAAATTCATCCCGCATTGGGATCTCATGGTACGTTTCGATACCAGTGAATGGAGGGCCTGTCCATTTATTGTAGGAGGTCTCCATTACCGTCATCATCTTTCGCATTGTCAAGTGGTCCATGACTGCAGACGCTGGCCGTGGGTTCTTCTCGAGATACTACTGCCATGTCAGATTCTGTTCACACGCGAGAATTAGCAGTCAAGTAAGCCTTACGTCTGCTATGTCTGGGTGCAAGACCGCAGCCTCCTCCAGTTCTTTCTTTGACAGAAGCATGTTGTGCCACACTTGTGATTTTGAGCAAAGGATATTTACCAAGAATGCGCAAATGGTCGGATGGTCACACGCTGAGGGTCATTTGCTAATGTATGAATGAAGGACTGGTCTGGAGTGTCAGGTGGAGTCGCAATTCGTGGGCCTTTTGCATAAACGACGCCCTCCTTAGTGCACTGAACGAGGTAATCAGTGCGATGGAACGGCTGAAGTCGGCAATTATGCTCCTACGTTCGAGAGGAGTCGTCATTAGTCAGCAACCTGTGATGGCATTGAGAACAGGAACTCCATCTCACTCCAGCTTGCATAAGTTCTTTTCAGAGCACTGACTGGATGGTGCTACAAAGCATCATCGGCGCTGGGAATGAGGAACAGAATCTCTCAACCACCCCCATGCTGCCAGCCCCTACCTTGCGATTCTGCCGTTGAGCACTGCCGGCCTATGGATTCACGATCTGCAGCCTTGCGTTGCTACTCTACTGGCACATCTCCAAGGTCCAAAGACTGCTGTCATGTCTTGTTCGATATCCTTAGAGACTCTTAGCCCTGGTCTCGATGACGGACGTACGGCGTGGAAGGCATACCCCCTCCGATTCAACGCCAATGGCGAAAGTCTCCACACGCGGACGGCATGCTCGTGAGACGCACTGGTGCAAGCTGAAGGGCAGTGAAGTTGGTATCCCAGCATATCTGAAGTGTGATGAACGATTCGAGCAGGTGCCGTAGCAGAGACTCTGCTCCGCTACTGATTCATTGCCAAGATGAATCATCGGCCTTGTGTACCTGAGTACGCATGGATGGAAAACCACACCCGCTGCATTTCGACATCGATACTCTTCGAAGCCCTACCACGATGATGATCACTGGATATGCCAATGCCATTCTAGCACTTGTCCATCGGTGATCGCTCCAGAGTAGAGTTGGCGACATGAACGACCAGTTTGCTGGCAAGGTTATAGCCCTTACAGGCGCCGCCTCTGGAATCGGTACGTCGCCTCAGTACATCATACAAGGCATCGGCTCTGACAGTCATCACCAGGTCTGGCAACAGCAAAGTTACTGGCGAAGCGAGGTGCTAAGCTCTCTCTTGCCGATATCTCCAAGGGCGGCCTCGATCGCGTCCGCTCAGAGATCGAATCAGAGTTCAAAACGCAGGTTCTCGTTTTCGAAACAGATGTTCGTAGATACGAAGATATCGATGCCTGGATATCAGGAACTCTGAAGCACTTCGGACGTCTTGATGGCGCTGCGAACATTGCAGGTGTAATACCAAAGTCGATCGGCCTCACTACAATTGCAGAGCAAGACCTCGAGGAATGGGACTTTCTGTACGACGTCAATGTCCGCGGGCTGATGCAATGCATGAAAGCTGAGTTGCAGGTGCTGAACGATGGTGGCGCCATCGTGAATGCTTGCTCGGTCGCAGGTCTGATGGGGCGATCCAAGAATGCTGCTTACAGCTCGGCAAAACATAGTCCGTCCTAAATCCTCACCAAAGCGAGCTCGTGGAAAGGCTCCAAGCTAACACCGCAGTAGCTGTTCTCGGCTTGACACGATCCGCTGCCAAAGAGTTTGGTCATCGCAGCATAAGAACTAACTGCGTGTGCCCGGGCAGAACAACCACTCCAATGGTTGCAGCGGCCAGTGCGATCACTTCGATACCGAATCCTTGTGCTTGTACGAAGACACCCTCTCTTTCGCAAAGTCTGTGATATCCTGCAAGAGCTGGATCTCTTCTTGTCCTCCAACGCTAGCTGCCAGACTGACATACCCTACAGGAATCTCTGTCTCCTGCTTGGCGTCATATGTTCCGCAAACGCCAGCATTGATGACTTGTGGATGCGAAAGAGGGACGGCCCGATCTCTGCCGGCGGCACTTGGTTGCCTTTATATTTGGTCAGCTCTTTCGCACGCCCTGTGAGCCAGAAGAAACCATCGTCATCCACACGGACGGTGTCTCCGGTGCACAGCCAATCGTCCTGGAACGTAGAGTGGGTCTCTGCTCGGTTATTCCTGTACTCTTTGAAGTGCGTCGGGTCTTTGAACAGGCATTCTCCTGTTGTCCTGGTTTCACGTCTTCATTAGTTCTCATCCACAACCCGGATCAAGACACCAGCAGCGGGCTTACCAACAGATCCGGCCTCTGCTTCGGACCAGCTTTCCCGCAACGAAGTGGTCGTGCCCTCGCTCACTCCGTATCCCCCGAGGATATAAGTACCACAAAGCATCGTTTGCAGCTCCCTTACCACTTCTGATGAAAGGTAAGCACCAGCACAAAGCACGATGTTGACGCAGATTAGATCCCTCTTCCGCACGGCGGGATCTTTGACTATGCGGCTGGCTGTGGAAGGTATTAACCTGAGTATGGTGACACGGATCTCCACGGACCGCTTGATGTATTCCAAGAAGTCGAACGTCTTCATCAGTACCACATGGCTCCCGACAAACGATGGGATAAGAAGACCCGACACGTAGTAAAACAAGACACCTTCACATTGCTCATTCAGTTCCGCCACATCGTTTCCTATTTGAGGCACCACACGTTCTTCTATTTGGATCGAACATCTGATTAGAAGAACGTGCGATCACCTATCAGAAAGACCATCAGACGAATGCTCGCAATTGTGTAAAGTCGGATAACCATTGCCGGCATAGCCCGACAACCATTCCACCAGTGTGATAGATGTCCGTATATCGCTGCAAATGCACATCAAATATTGCACATCTCGTTGAAGCCATTCGATAGTTCTAGCGTTTTAGAGACTTGATTCACCATAATTTAATCACAACAACGTTGGTCAACATGGGAAGAATACTCGTGGCCGCAGAGTTGCAGACTGCAAGCAGCGAGGCGAGAGAACAGGTTGGTACTGTCGGTCGAGTATAGGCCTGTACATTGGCTGATGTTGGCAGGTGATCGATGCTCTGACAACAGTGTCGAAATACTCGAAAGCAAACGAGGCCGGCGTTCACAAGTACATGATTTGTGCACCGGTAGATACTTCCGACACTACCACAGTCTGGGCCATTGAAGAGTAAGTTGCCTCCTCTTCCACCACTCGGTGCCATCTCTGACGACTCCAGATATGCGGACAAACACACTTTGGACTCTCACATGGCTTCCGACGCAGTCAAGGACCTGATCGCCTTCATGACCAGCTCCCCAGTTCTGGCAGGAGCGCCTACCATTCGCCAACTATCCTTTGTAGACGACAGTGATTTCACCAAGCCAGAGGCCGCACAGCAGAAGGATCCCTTCATCGTTTTCGCGGACATCGAATTTTCCAGTGGCGAACGGGACGGAACGCTCAACTACTGGAAAGGCAACGTTGATAGCTCGAAGAACGAGTCGGGAACTTTCGTGTACGCTCTCGCAAAGGATGAAGCCAAGCCGGATACTCTGTACACGCTGGGAGTGTACGAGAGCGAAGCATATCTGTGGGACACTCATGTCAAGTCCTCTGCTGTGCAGGAGACTATGGAGAAGACGAAGGCTTTGAGGAAGGAGTTGAGGGTCTCGAAGTTGCAACTACGTGGCGGATATGTGGCCAAGAATAGCTAGAAATAGATCGTGTTGAATGGTAAAAGTGTCGTTCGTTGCTATCGAGACCAACGCGTGCCTGCTCTTATAGAAGGTCAGTCGTGGAAGACAATCAAAAGGCTGTTCACTACCCTCAACAATGCTTCTTGATACTCCGTCATGCTCCTGCGAAGTAGAGCAACGATCACGGGCAACGACGACCATAGCCATACAACAGCTGGCACTGAATCATTAGCGCCATCCATCCAGGTACATGTACCGCAGTACATCTCTGCCCTCTCTCCGCAGTACACCACTTCCGAGGTGCACGTCGCAGGTCGGCAGTACAGTGGGCAGAGAGTGACGGCAGTGAATCATCCGTCGACAGAAGACGACGTCCAGAGGTAAATATAAGTGTTGGCTCCGTTTCAATCAATTAGAGTACTCTCTTTCGCCTATGCCATAGTTCCACTTTGCTAGGCATCGAAACATCTCTCCACTCCGTTGTAGATCCGAACATGGCGCCCGTAAGTATTCCCAATGGAGCCCACGCGAACGGCAACAGCACACACAAGCGACCAATCCGAATCGCAGGAGCATCAGGCGGTGTCTATGACCGCAAGAGAGCCATTCATGATTTGGCCAGGAACGAGGACGTCGATGTTATCGACGGTGACTGGATGTCCGAGTGCAACATGACCCTCCGTGGCTCTGACAAACGTGACCGACTCGCCAATGCAGCAATGAAGTCCGGTTCGACGGTCGCGAAGGGCTACGAGCCGTATTTCCTGGATGAACTGGACTATGCGATGCCCTGGCTGGCGAAGAACAAGGTAAAGCTGGCTGTAAATGCCGGAGCAAGCGATGTGCATGGTCTGACGGAGGAGGTGAAGGCGCTGATGAAGAAGCATGGGATTGAGATGAAGGTCGGTGTTGTGGACGGAGATGATGTTACTGATGCTGTTTTGGATCTGTATAAGAAAGGTACATCTAGACTCGCGGGAAGCCTCAGGAGATGTGATACTTATTTCGTATACAGGCGAGCCGTTCTACAACTTACCAGCCAACAAAGCCATCCAAGACTGGGGATACGAGCCGATATGCGCGCAATGCTACCTCGGAGGTACCGGTATTGCCGCATGTTTCGAAGCTGGCGCGGACATTGTTCTCTGTGGCAGAGTCGCCGATGCTTCTGTCACTGTGGGCGCTGCGATGTGGTGGCACGGTTGGAAGAGAGAAGACTTCCAGCCACTGGCTGGCGCACTCATGATTGGCCATATCATCGAGTGCAGTACGTATGCCACCGGCGGGTATTACTCTGGGTTCAAGGACCTTGCCGGAAAAGACCTGGATATGGGCTAACCGATTGCTGCGATCGATCACAACGGTGAGGCAGTCATAACCATGGAGAAAGGTAAGGATGGGTTGGTGATACCTGCGACCGTGGCAAGCCAGCTGCTGTATGAGATTCAAGGACCACTTTACTATAATTCGGATGTCACCGCGTCGATTGAGGATATGCACCTGAAGATCGTTGGGAAGAACGCAGTGCATGTTAGTGGTGCGAAAGGCCTGCCGCCACCACCGACGACCAAAGGTAAGTTGAATACGTGTTAGAAGGTAGTGACTCTCACTTACGATGTTGCAGTCGGCATCACAGCGAAAGGAGGCTGGCAAGCCGAGTTCCACTTCTACCTCATTGGCCTTGACATCGAAGAGAAAGCCAAGATGATAGAACGCCAGACCAGAGCACAGATGGGATAGCATCTCAAGAAGTTTTCATGCCTCAAGTTCATGATTGCAGGCGCCGTGCCCGAAGATCCACAGTCGCAAGAAGAGGCTACCGTTGATCTCAGGATCTTCGCTCAGACACGAGATCCAGGTCTTTTATCCGGAAACAACTTCGTTGATAGCGATCGCGGCTCTTTCGCGCGCTTCTGCATCGAGAATCTCCTTCAGAGCTACCCTGGCGGAACCATGGCTCCAGATATGCGGACAGCGATCGGCCGGCCGTTCTTCGAGTACTGGGTTAGCTTGATGCCGCAGAGTTTCGTGAAGGAGACCGCGCATCTTCCAGATGGTATAGTAATCGAGATTCCGAACCCTGCCATCACACAAGAATATCCACGAGAGCAGCCAAGCTACGAAACCAAGGATCCGGTCGACCTGAGCACATTCGGTCCGACCACACGAGCTCCTCTCGGATACGTTGCTATGGGTCGCTCTGGCGACGAATCCTCGAACGGCAACCTGGGTCTGTTCGTGCGGCACGACGATGAGTGGGACTGGTTCAGATCGGTCCTCTCAACAAGCAAGCTCCGAGAGCTGCTCGGTAAGGACGATGTTGGACGTCAGATCGACTGATGCGAATTCCCAGACATCCGCGCATTTCACTTCTTGCTGAAGGACCACCTCGAACGCGGATTCAATTCGAAGTCGAGCTTCGACAGCCTGGGTAAGAATGCTTGCGAGTACATCCGGTCGAGGTATATCGACATGCCGAACAAGTTCTTGGAGAGGGGAAGGATATAGGTCGCGGTGGTGTTGAGACTTTGGAAGAACAGCGTGTCCATCTCTCAACGATAGTGGAAGCCAGATATTATGCTGCGACTTGCTAGAGTGGCTTCGGGCCCTGCGAGTCTCAAGGGGTTTGATAACGATGGAATTGTGACAAGTTCTTCTGGAAGTGAAGTGCAGATTGGCTTAGGGTTAGGGTTTGTTTTAGCGCGTTCCCATCGCGTCTTCGCAACTTCCTCGAGCACATGTCCTTCCAGACTTCATGTCAATAAGGCGAAATGCCGCCAAAAGGGAACAACAAATGCATTCCGGACTTCTTCAAGCCCTTCACGATCCCGAAGAACCGAGTGCCCATCAATAATGTCGCCGAGGAGGAAATCGTCGTTGCACCTGCACCAAAGCGAACAGTCTCGGAAGACCGCATCGAACCTGGCCTACCACGCACAAGCACCTCTCCAAGCAAACGAGGCCCAGGCCGACCACGCAAGGATTCACAGCGATCGAGCAATGCTGCCACACCAACGAGACGTTCGCCAACATCATCGCCAAAGAAGTCGTCTCAAGTGCCACAGCTCGACGGTAGTAATGACACCCCACTCGTCCACATCAGTCCTGCCTCTGCCCAGCACCGTAAGATGAGCGCGTTTGAGGTATTCGCCCCTCCACCTCCGCTCCAGCTCAAGCGCGAGTCAGCTGAGGGTAATACTACTGCATCGTTCTCGTCTGTGTCCACACTCTCAAGCATGCCTCTGAGTTCGCAAAGCTCGAGCAAGCGCACTATCAAGCATGGCTTGCAAGCCGTCACGAATTCCGACTCTGGCAGCGCCGACAGCGATAGCAGCGACGAGCTGGCAGACGTCACCTCATTCGTCAGCCGCAAGAAGAGGAAGTTGACGCCTCCGGGCCAGGATCTTGATCATGCAATTCCGATACCGAGTACTGTGAAGCCGGAACGGCGCAGTGGACGCTTGTCAGACGACGGAAGGCAGAAGAGTGCACCAAGCAGAATGCCATCGCCTCCGCGGATGGTGTACAAGCATAGCCTGGCGAACATGATCAAGCAGAAGGAGAAGTCGGAGAAAACCGAGGCAAAGATTCAGGAGGCTGAGGCGGCGTTCGAAGAGGCACGGAGGAAACGAGCAGAAGAATTGGAACAAAGAGGTGGCCTATCAGGTGGCCTGGAGGCGGCTGTGGAGGACGACAGTGACCAGGGTGAGAGGATGAAGCTTGCGATTGCCAGGACCGAAGCGCTACAAGACGAGCAGCAGTTTTACTACTTCCGTGAGGTCAAGGCCTTGACCAGCGACAACTCGTTCCCGGCAGAGCCAGGCACGGTGTGGGAGAAATATCGCAACAACGACAAAGTAAGGACGCAGGCCTTCTTGTCGGGATTTATTGCGCAGCTGGCCAGCAGTGGTGTTATTCCGAATGCAGTCTGCGGCTGGATCTCAGACCAACTACTTCATGAAAAACGCGAAGACCTGTGCGAAGCCTACATCGAAGTTCTGCGAGTTCGATCGAAGCTAACAGTATCGACGCCCCACGCCTCGGAAATGCTCAACCACTTTTATGAATTGTCGAAACGGGAGGCTCCAATTCCTGGTGCAGTGATACCTGGATTCACTGCAACAATCCACTTGGAAGCTGATGGTGCAGTGCCTGGCCTACAATATGTGCTGTACGCCCTGCAACATGCACATACTTCACACCCTGATCAGCCCATATACAGCCGCGTACTGTTGACCGAGCTACTTCCCGCACTTGTCGATGCCCGGGTCGCTAAAGATTCCGCTCTTTGCGAGAAACTCGCCGACACGATACAGTATATTATCGACGGCGTTGCCGATTCGCAATACGCAAACTTCTGCGATAATCTACCTGGAGACTTCCAGAACATGATAGAACTCTCGAAACTATTCCGATGTCGAGCAACCGTTGCTATGCCAGCGCGCTCGCAGCGGTCCCATCATGTGCGTCGAATGCTGGCGACTCATATGATAACAGGCAAGTACACTCACAGAGACTACGATGCGAAGCTCGCTTTACCCAAAAGCGCACAGATCATCCTACAACGCCTGAAGACAGCACCGGAGTTTGCGATCAGCGAGTCATCCGACTACCTCATACTGACTTCACTGATATCCGTGCTCGACATCGCAATCGACTCCGGCTTTTCCGACTCCTTATCCCGTGGCCACGCCGCCGAACCGTCGAAGCCTAGCAACGGATTCGCAAACCCGAACCCAGCATTGAGGGCAGAAACAGACTTCAACGCGCAGATCGATGCTTTCACGACTCAACTACGGCAGATGTCCAGCCGTATACGCGACGCTGGCACCGCCCATCTCAGGCGGACGGAGGCGAAGAGTGCCATTGACCGGCTCGTGCTGAGGCTGGAGCACTGTGTACGCACCAAGCCAAAGCCAAAGAAGAACGTCTTCGGCGGTGGGACAGGGCAGCAACGAGATTTCCTCAGCGGCTTCTTGAAGCACAGCAGTCTGAAGACAGACGATGCTACATGCAACGGGGAAGGTGGCTCGGCAATCGCGTTACTTGATAAAGTTCTCAACGAAACGAATGTCGATGCTGAAGATAGTAAAGATGTGAGTAGTGGTGAGAGCGCGGCCACTGGTGGAGCGGAATCTGGAGTGGTAACATGAGTAAAACCGCTCCGGTTGGAAAGCAAGATCAATGGCATCTTGGGAGGCATGAAGTCAAATACTGCTGGCTTGGTCCGTGCATAGTCTGACAAAGCCCAGGCAAAATCGCCTTTCCAATCAACGGAACTCTTCCGCACGTCTTCCTGCCTCCACGGCTACATCTGTTCGTCCGTTTCTTCCTGTTATCCCGAAAACTTCGCGAGGTCTGTAATGTCGCCGGGCGTTAGCTGGATGCCTTGCAACAATGTCCGGCGGATGCATCGACTTCTTTGCTGGCGTCGTTGGTTTTCACAAAACAATTTGTCAGGCGATACGTTCTACAGCCGCACTGTGCACATGGCCCATACGAGCTGTAGGCCGGGTCGGAATGACCTCGTGGTGATTTACGACCTTGCTGCAAGGGCTGGTATGTAATCGAAGCCGCAGACGTGGCTCTATTGCGGGGAATGGCAAGGTATAAGTAGAGACAGAACTTCCTCCAGCTCTTCTCGCCATCACTACCATCATCGTTCGAACACGGATACAGCATTATACTCTCCAAGAATCAACAAGGAACTGATTGCCCTACATGTCGTCCATCCGCAAAGTCGCACTCGCCGGCGCAGCAGGGAGCGTTGGTGAAGCACTGATCCCCGAACTGGTCGCTTCCGGCTTCGAAGTCACCGCTCTCATCCGCCCTGGATCGACCAGCACTCTTCCGAGTTCCGTAAAGACCGTCACCGTCGACTTCTCGGACGTCTCCGCCCTGACCGACGCTCTGACCGGTTTCGATGCCCTCATCTCAACCGTCGGCTCGCCAGGCATCCAATCGCAAACCTACATGGTGGACGCCGCCGTGGCAGCCAAAGTCAAACGCTTCATCCCTAGCGAATTCGGGAGTGATATGTCGAACGCCCGCGCTCGCAGTTTGCCGGTGTACAAGCTCAAGGTCGAGGTGGAAGAGTACATTG
The DNA here is from genome assembly GCA_033117895.1 of Extremus antarcticus. Taxonomy (NCBI): domain Eukaryota; kingdom Fungi; phylum Ascomycota; class Dothideomycetes; order Mycosphaerellales; family Extremaceae; genus Extremus; species Extremus antarcticus. The sequence goes on from JAWDJX010000006.1 coordinate 525,269, forward strand.
AGAACGCCCTGAAAGGAAGCGAGACGAGCTATACGCCCGTCTACAACTCCGCTTTCCTTGATTGGGGTATCCAGCGCAAGCTTCTTATTGACATTGAGGGCAAGAAGATGGAGATGTTCGATGGTGGTGAGAAACCGTACACGGCTGCACCGTTGAGCTTCGTTGCGAAGGGTGTTGTGGGGATCCTGCAGCACCCGGAAGAGACGGCGAATCGTGCTGTAAGGTTGCATGGAACGAGCATCACGCAGAAGAAGTTGTTGGAGATTGCGCAGAGGGTCGTTGGGAAGGACGGCTGGGAGGTGGTGGAGCGAAGCAGTGAGGAGACAGAGAAGCAGTCTTACGAGAGGCTGAAGAAGGATCCGGGGAATGTGATGGGGTGGGCTATCGGATTCCTGACGAGGTCGATTTACGGGGAGGAGTTTGGAAGTGATTTTTCCGGCAAGAATGATAATGAGTTGTTGGGGTTGAAGGAGCTGAATGAGAAGGAGGTCGAGGAGGTTGTCAAGGGGTGTGTGTAGAAGAATTTTCCGTACTTGCCTTGTCCTATGGTGGGTCATACTTGTCGATATGGCCATTGAACCTTCTGATGACAAGAAAGTTGCTCGATACTTCTATGGGACAAGCATTAAGAAGATCAACACTGTCTCAGAGCCCAGGATCCTGCCGATCTCGACCGTCAAAGTGCAGCGAGCGGCTACTGCGGTGTTCTCCTCATTGGTGGAGCGGCTAATGCGCGTAGATCGGAACGACATGGCCCGTATAAGTGGAATCGCGCGGCCAAGTGAGTGATTTCGAGGTACTTTGCCGGGCCTGCGCGACGGTGTGCCCCGGTGACGCTCGACGACAGAGGGGATGACTCCAGGGTTAAGAACATTAATCGTGTGAGATCAGTGAATGCTGATGGAAGAGAAAAAGACTGGAAGAAGAAAGAGTGGTCAAGATCTGCGGTCGCGCTTTCCCCACACTTTCACGTCCAACTCCTCCTCTGAGCCGAGACGGAGGCATGTGCGGATGGCGGTTGACAAGGCCTCGGCAGTCCTGGAAGCTGACGAGAACGGAAGAGGCATGGCTTGTGACGACATATAATAGGTTGCGATGTAGCCGGTCTTCTGTCGCGTAAGAGAATCTGTACTTCCCCCTCTCCATCTACTCTCCTTGCTCTCTATACCATTGTCTATCCAAACAACACGCATACCACAAACATGTCGGCCAGCGAAGCCAGCAAAGCCCTTACCCGGCCCATCAACCCTGACCAGATCCTCAAGGAGGTCTCGCTACATGGAGCTCTCAACGACCAGACGAAGAAGGTCCTCAATAAGGATGTTTCCGTCTTCCTAGCGGTGCTGCATCGTTCTTTCAACGAGAGGAGGAAGACCCTCCTCAACCGACGACAGATCCGCCAGGCCGAGCTCGACAAGGGCACCCAGCTCGACTTCCTGCCAGAAACAAAGCACATCCGTGAGAACGAGGCATGGAAGGGTGCACCGCCAGCTCCAGGTCTGGTGGACCGGAGAATCGAGATCACAGGACCGACAGATCGCAAGATGGTTGTTAATGCGCTCAACTCGGATGTGTGGACCTATATGGCTGATTTCGAGGGTATGTATATGAGAGCAGTGGCGCAACGTACGAGTCGCAAAGAGGGTATGTTGACGTACAGTCCAATGCAGATGCAAGCGCTCCAACCTGGGACAATATGATCAACGGTCAGCTCAACCTGTATGACGCTATCCGAGGCCAAGTCGACTTCAAGCAAGGCGAGAAGGACTACAAGCTCCGCACCGACCGCGTCCTGCCTACTCTGATTGCACGCCCGCGTGGATGGCATCTGGAAGAGAAGCACTTCACCGTCGACGGCGAGCCAATCTCAGCCAGCTTGTTCGACTTCGGCGTGTACTTCTTCAACAACGCGGAAGAGCTCGTCAAGCGAGGACGAGGCCCATACTACTACCTGCCAAAGATGGAGAGCCATCTGGAGGCTCGCCTGTGGAACGACGCTTTCAACTTGGCACAAGACTACATTGGCATGCGCCGTGGGACCATCAGAGGCACAGTCTTGATCGAGACGATTACTGCTGCCTTCGAGATGGACGAGATCATCTTCGAGCTCCGCGATCACTCGGCCGGCCTCAACTGTGGCCGCTGGGACTACATCTTTTCCTTTATCAAGCGCTTCCGCCAGAACCCACAATTCGTCCTTCCAGATCGCGCTAGCGTAACCATGACCGTTCCCTTCATGGACGCCTATGTCCGCCTTCTAATCAGGACCTGCCATCGCCGCGGTGTCCACGCTATGGGTGGCATGGCCGCACAAATCCCACGCAAGGACGACAAAGCCGCTAACGACGCTGTCATGGAATCTGTGCGTCAAGACAAGCTCCGCGAAGTCCGCGCCGGCCATGACGGAACCTGGATCGCACATCCTGGCCTCGCACCAGTCACCGCCGAAGTCTTCAACGAACACATGCCAACACCAAACCAGCTCTTCAAGCGCCGCGACGAGGTCCACGTCACCGCCAACGACTTGCTCAATACCAACGTACCCGGCAAAATCACCGAAGACGGCATCCGTAAGAACCTTGCCATCGGGCTTGGGTACATGGAAGGCTGGCTGCGTGGTGTAGGCTGCGTGCCGATCAACTACCTGATGGAGGATGCTGCTACTGCTGAGGTGTCACGAAGCCAGCTGTGGCAGTGGTGCAGACATGGTGTGCCGACTGAAAGCGGCAAGAAGCTGGACAAGGGCTACGCACTGCAGTTGCTGCAAGAGGAGGCGGACAAGTTGGAGAAGAACGCGCCGAAGGGGAACAAGTATCAGGTTGCGGCGAAGTATTTCGGCACGCAAGTTACTGGGGAGGATTATGCTGAGTTCTTGACTTCGTGAGTACCTCAACCCATTTGACTAGAGAAGAACGACGAGCTGACTTTTGAAACAGGCTTCTGTACGATGAGATTACGAATGTGAGTGGAAAGACTCCTGCTGCGAAGTTGTAATGGCCGAAGCCAGCCATACCATGCTAGAGAAAAGAATGAACGCAGGAAATGTATATTACGGCAGCCGTTAGTCGCGAATGCTATGATGTTGGATTCCAGCCGAGTCGATATAATGCAGGCTGACGGCTTTTCGTTCCGCAGTGCGAAACATCAGTGCCTGCGGTCGACTTGGAGAGTGCTGAGGGTTGAGAATGAGAGCAGGATGTTTTGTCAATGAACTTGCTTTGTAGCCAATGGCCAAGTATTCGTCGGGAAATGCAAAGCAACGAACCAGCACACATCTCTGACCGAACATCTTGTACCGTGAATACCTAAAGCCAAATACAACCGTGCCATAATCAGTACACCGCCACGCCAATCCTGTCATGCCCAGCAATGCCCATAACGATCAAAAGTCAAGGGACAAAACAAGCTATATACAGAGGCGAAATGCCGCAAAAGCAAACGATCACCCCCAAGTTCGCACCTATCTAGCGCAACTCCAACCAGCGCCGTACTCGCTGAAAACGCTCGACTATTAGAGGCGTGGCGTTTGTGAGACGCAAGTGCCAGTGTACCGTATGAGGGTAAAAGTGATCCAAAGCTTTTGTTGAAAACCAGTCTCGAGGTGTACGAATGTAAGTGGGTGATGTGAGTAGCCGTCTGCCGATCTGCGGTTTATGCAGGTCGCGCTACTGCGAAAGCCGACTCTCCCAGCCCCAGTCCCACATCACGCCGACCCAGTGCAGATGACCGCGAACAGTATATGCAGGATCCGAGATGCTGATGCGTGGGTCACGACCATTACGACGTTGGCGTGCGCGTTTCTTCTGCTCGTCCTCGTTGGGCGGCGACTGATTACCACCATCGTTCTCGCCCTCCACGTAGCTGAAAACCATGCCGGTGCGACCTGGATCACCAGGTCTCATATGCCCGGTGGGTGAGCGTACCAAGGGCTGCCCACGACCTCTAGTCGGCTTCAGCTCTTTCGTGGGAACGAGTTTGCGATTCGAAGGCTCTTGAGTTTCGTAACTTTCGCGGCGGCGCCACACTTCTTCGGTTAAGGTGGAGACTTTCTCGATGATGCCGATGCGCATGCGTTGGTTCATGGCGGCCCAACGAGCGCGCACCCAGTTCCGGTCTTCATCAAACGGTATCTCACAACCAGCGACCATGAGTGGGTAGATCTGCACAATCACGGTGCGGCTCGCTAGAGGTACGGTCGCGAGGTACTGCAGCACTCGCTGTGCAAGCTCAGTCGAAGTGAGAGATGGTAGCTCCGGAACTGCAGAGTGCAGGTGAAGTAGTGTAGCCCATCGGTACGCCTCTGCGGTCTGCAGTGTATGCTGCACATCTGTTGTAGGGTCCTCCGGCCGCTCGATGAACGCAGGTGGATCCCAGGCTTCGAGAGAAACTTTCAGGTCGTTGGCCTGGCTGATGATGGCTGGCGAGTTGCTCGTAGATCTGCAGACCTTCCGCACCAGATTGGCTACGCGGCCGATGAGGGGAAATAGAGTGTTGGCGCAACCCATGAGCGGATCTAGGCGTGCATCGATAGGCATTCCGAAATCGATGCCGAAGCCTCTGTCCTCGTCACCCATGACCATCGAAGGACATTCGTTTGGTGCATCCGAGAAGATGAAGGTGTTGTCGAAGTCGTTCGACTCATCGCTGTCGACACAAGTGAGCCGAGCGATGACATCCATGTAGACCCAGGCGTTGCACAAGAATTTCAACCGCGCAAGGTCGTCACCAGTCAGGGGGCAGCGGCGATGTCGCTGCATTGCTCGCTTGACGAGTGCTTGTGCGCCCTTGATGTGTGTATTGCCTGTGACTGTCGGTTGATCCCAGGACTCGGCGAAACCAAGAGCAAGGGCAGTAGCAATGGCAGTTTGGTCGCCCATACTGTTGTCCCTGATACCCTCCTGGATGTAGCGGATGCTAGCCGTTTTGTGCTCATGCCCAACAATACGAAGTTCAGGAATCTCTGCCGCTGAATGAAATGCGGTCATAGCGGAGATGGCGTGGTAGAGGCCAGGAGACTGCGTGGTCAATGGCCAGATGAGCATCCGCCATGGGTTCTCGTGCGGCCCGTCCATGATGGAGAGGATGCCACAGGTGATACGATCGAAGCGAAATGTGATCATCTCTGGGCTACCTTCGGGATGGAATGGTTGAGGGTAGATGTAATTCATCGGGGGCGTGAACGCACCGCTAGGCATATCAGCCGAGTTCGCTGGGGACGTCAACGTGTTTTGTCTTGATCGCAGAACCATGTGATGGCCTTGCATTGGTTCGCCATCGGAGTCGACTTCTACGATCTCGTCGAAGTTCAAGTCTTCGTGGTCTAGGGTTGGATCGAGCATAGGGTTGGTGGGCGTCAATGGCTGGAAGCCTCCAGGCAGTGAGAAATGGCTGAAGTCGGGGTGAAGATTGTTGCCGCCAGGGTTGAATGGCAGTAGGATCTCCGTTAATGTTGGCGAGAGGCCAAGTGCAGGTGTGAAGTGCGACAAAGAGCCAGGCAAGAGATCTTGAGCTCTACCGGTCGCAGGTCGGTCGTCCTGGCTGTCAGTTCCACTCTGAGGAATTGGTCCCGGCTCGACGTCTTCTTCTTCTTCTATAATAGGTGCCACTTCCTTTGCATCTTGCTTCGAAGGGGGAGGTTGGATTCTCTTCGCCTTGGTCGGTCTTGCGTCGACGGCTGGCCGTTGTGGGCTGCCGTCGCTGTTCAACACGCTATCTCGCTTCTTCTGAAAACCATCACTCCGAGGCGGATCGATAATATGACTCGCGCTGCCCAATTCTGGAGATCCAGCATTCGATGAATCGCCTGATGCCGACGCCTTGGTAGGCGAGAGTCCTGTTCGCATGTCAGCAAACAGATTATCGATGCCGTCGCAATTTGAAAAGCGACAAATGCCACTTGATAGTCAACCATACCTCTCTTTTGTCGATCAATGTGCACCTTGACGTTGGTCTCTTCGAACGGTCGCCACTTGTAGTCCTTCCTATAGCCACCACACACCACATTTCGTCTCGAACATTGTGAACACCCAGGTTTCTCTTCACCACACTTCAGTCGCTTCGCTTTGCACGTCAAGCACCCTGCACGTAAAACTCCATCAGCACACTTATCGCCACACACACAGATCACTGCTGGCTTGGCGAGTTAGATACCGTTGCGGCTCTTGCTCTGTTTCGGCTTGACGACGGCAGCGCCGTCCGCCGCACCACCACCGCTGCTCAACCCCGGGCCTGCTTTCCGCGGCGCCTTTTTCTTCCCTTCCGCCGATCCAGGACGGCGGGCATTTGGCTGCTTGGGCGCGTTAGGCTGGGAAGCAGGAGGGCCTGGTGGGGGTGGCGGGCTCGCTCGGAGGAAGACAGAAGGCGAAGGGATGGTGATGGCCTCAGCCATATGGCTTACACCCCTTCCGCCTTCGCGTCTACAGAAAAGGCTTCAAAAAGAAATGCTAGCGGATGAATGGCAGCGAGGTTCAAGAGAGTGCAACGGTATAGGGAGACGAGTCCGGGTTTTGCAGCATCAGGCCAAGCGGCGCGAAGTGGGATGGTGTGTTTCCCTGATCTCCATCCTCCGCCGCACGGCTTATCCGCCTACACCGCATTGGACCAGCTCAACTGTGGCTGTCGCCTATCGACGGCCAATCGTTGGGCGACAGTGCGGCCAACTGACCCTGCCACGCACGCCGGTCGTGGACCCGGGGTGGGCTAGGACGAGATGCTAGCCGGCAAACACACCGCTGGCTCGAGGCGCCGTTGCACACATCAGGTCATAGGAGCCGCGTACATGCAGTCATCGTGATGCTTGACCTGCGTTGCTAGTGGTCACGCAACACCTACATGACACGACGATTACAGCTCATAATACACAGAAGCCTCCCAAAGACGCACGATATCCGCGAGCTCGAGGTGTGAGCATGACCGGTCCCAAGTATTGGATACCTCTGCTTCCGGCACAGTCTCGGGCCGAATTATCCAATGCCCGTAACAATCACGATTAGGCAAATACCCAGGGCGGGACGACCCATTCGCACTCAACGACCACTTGTACTACGGTATCGTTATCGACTAGGAACCTGCAGAGGACTACTGTAGCTACTGCAGCCGAGCATTGGACTTGAGACGACCGTGGACGTTCTAGCGATCCTTGGGTCAAGTCGAGGCAAGTCCAGGGAAGTCCAGGATTATGGCGGGGTACCCCTCGAATGTTCTTCGAATGATCTTCCAGAAAAACTTTGATTCTTCCGCTGTAGTTCCGAGCGGTGGCTGAACACGAACACGATCTTGGTGATTGGCCATGTGCTTGTGGAGACGCGGAGAGTCGACAAACACAAGAAACGGTGCCACGGCGGAAACAGTACCACGAATGCTGTTGAAAACTTAGCCCACCGTCATCGGCCACCCATGTTGCGAGTCCGGATCTCGCTTGTTATCAGAGCTTGTTTCCCAATGCACACCTGGCGTCCAGACATATGTTCAGGATCCCAACTTCTGCGTCTTGGGTCCTGAAGGAGCCGGTAGGTTTCAATCGCGATAAGGCGGGACAAGCCGACAAGCAGATCAGATCAGGGTTCTGGATTGATTGCAGGATTGATTCCTTATCATTCACCGCGCTGCTGACGTGGGCAAATAGATTATTCTGGCCAGGTAACGAGAATGTGAAGTCAGCTAGCTCCTTCTTACTTGACGATACACACCAGGAAACCATCGTAACCCTTTTCGCCCACTGTCTGAAGCACCGTCGTCCCCAAGAGTCGGGCGTCCGTCCCAACAGCTCCGATAACCTCCCGCGCTCCCTTCACACCTGGATTCTCCGCCGCGCTGTCGTCCGCGAGGAGCCCTCCTCGCACGACGTTATCGACTATGATACACGCCCGCGAGCGACACATCGCCAGGGCCTCGTTGTAGTAGTTGAGGTTATTCGGCTTATCAGCATCGATGAAGACGAAGTCGAACTTGGGGCGTTGACCGCTGTCAACCTCCTTGCGAATTTTCGGCAGCACGTCGATACCCGCACCAAGCAGGACTTCGATGCGGTCGCTGAGACCGGCGTGGGCGATGGCCTCCTCAGCAACTGCTTTGTGGTGCTCGTCCACTTCGATTGTCGTGACTTTAATCTCGGGGCCAGCGGAGGCCTGGAAGATGGCACTAATGCCGCCCAGAGTGCCGACTTCGAGCACATGCTTTGCATTGATCATCTGGCACTGGGTCATCAAGAACTTGCCTTGCAGTAATGAGACCTCGATACTGGGTATGTCTTTCGATTCGGCAAGCTGCGTGGCGAATCGGACGTGCTCGTAGAGTTGCGATTCTTCTGGGTGGAGGTGTTTGAGCACGTAGTTGTCGGCGGCCGTCCAGCGTTCATCCTTTTTGTGGCCCTGCATGGACATGCTTGTGTTTTGGTGCCTCGACATCGTTACTATTGCTTTACTTGTGGAAAAGGTCAGTCTGGCTGGAGAGTGCTCTGTACGTAGGGCTCGTCATTATTATATGCCTTCTCGCGTGAGGACGCATCTCGTGAGTCAGCGATGGCGCGAACGCACTCGGTGGTTGTGCAGCGACACCTTCGTACGAGACGGTGTTGGATCGGGGCAGGAGATGTGTTAGTCGTGCGAGGTCGGACTATTTTTCGGATGGCCGGAGCGATCGGCGAAACGTCCTTGCATTGGCCGCAGCCTCACGCGCAACTCATATCGCACATACAACTTTATTGAAGTTTACGACATACAGAAATGCTCGTCTCCCTGACCGTCGGCAAAGTCGACGCCGGCGTAGCCGTTCTCCTCACCGAAGACAAACGCCTCGTGAGCCTTTATAGACACCTCTAAACACCCCTACCTCCTCCAGCTGACACGTATATCTCCAGATCGAATTCCCCTCCATCCTCCTCCCACCCGACATCCACAGCGGCAGCATCGTCGACATCAACGTTTCTCGTAACCTTCCTGCCGAGTCACGTGCCGACCAACAATTCTCAGCGCTCCAGCACGAGATCTTTTCCTCCTTCGGCACCTCTACACCCTCAGCCCCAAATCTAAGATGTCGAAATGCTACGCAAACGAGTGTAGTGCTCGAATGGGACCCTCTGGATCTCGCGACCTCGGAGCTGCGGAGTTTGAGCTTGTACCGGAATGGCACGAAGGCAGGGGTTATACCAAAGGACAAGCTGAGCACGAAGATTTCTGGACTGGCGCTGGATACGGAGTATACGTTTCACTTGGTACTACGAACGAGTGCGGGACAGTATAGCTCTGAGCGGTTGACGGTGCGGACGCATAAGATGACGGATCTGTCCGGTATCACGGTCACGCCTGGTGTTATGCCGCCGCAGCTGAAGGATAGCCTAGCGGAGACAGTGGAGAGGATTGGCGCGAAGTATGCTGAGACTATTCGGATCGATACAACGCATTTCGTCTGCACAGAGCCGAGGGGTCAGGCGTGGGAAAAGGCGGTGGAGATGAATGTACCGGTTGTGGTGCCTGATTGGCTGAAAGGATGTGAGAGGGAAGGGAGGCTTGTGGGGGTGAGAGGGTACTATTTGGATGCGGATCCGAAGTTGCGGCAGATGGGGCAGCCGAGTCAGCAGGTGTTGGCGGCGCAGAGGTTGAGTGTCGGTGCTCCGCAGGCAAGGGATAGCCCGAGGATTGAACATACGCCTCCCACGCCGGAGAGGTCGACGCAGGGCGGCGAAGGGTTTGGTGGGCAAGGGACAAGTGAGCCGCCTACGCCACCGCCTAAGCCGGCAGAAGAAAGATTGGCTGAGGAAAGGGCAGAAGACGAAGCGGAGCAAACAAGAGGAGAGGTCGCAAGGCCGACTGTTCTGTCTAAGGAGACCGAGGTGGAGGATGACGACGACGATGAGAGCGACAGTACCGAGCAAGGGAGGGAGAGTCGTGATATCGAGTCCCCTGAGCCGCAAATGAAGACGAAACCTGCACCTGCAGAAAGCGACGAAGACGACGATGACGACAGCTCTGAAAGAGGCAACAAGGACGATAAGTTCGACGAAGTGGCGTTATAGCGAAGTCTCCGAGCCTCAGTTCAGCTTTGACATACCACCATCTCATCCGCACCGAGCACTTTTGAGCGTTCTGTCACCGCAATGCTTAGACTACTATTTAATACATCAAGTGGAGAGCGTCCCACTCATCCTATCATCACAGCCCCTTCACCTCCATCCGTTCAGAGCCCCCACGAACCCTCCCTCCTGTCCAGTGCATCTGCCTGCTTCCTTAGCGCATCCGCTTGAAACCTACATCACACATTAGCACACCTCCCCTTACCACCTTCCTCTAGCATTCTACATACCGTCTAAACGCAGTCTCAATCCGCTCTCTACTCCCCCTATCCCCGCCAATCTGCTGCCTCGCCCTAAACGTGCCCGTCAACAGCCCCGTCTCGCCTCCAAAGAACAGCCCTCCCAGCCCGAGGAACGTGTACGTCGCCACGTCCCCGAGCGCAGAAGGTTTCATCACGTTAGTCAAGTCCGGGAGTGGTTCCTCGCGGCCTCCAGCGAAGCGGACGGCGGTGGGGCGTTCGGTGGCTTTGAAGGTGTTGAACATTGCGGTCCGGTTGGCGCGGAGGCGGTAGGCAAGGAAGAGGGAGAGGCCGAGGCCGACGAGCTGGGGGGTGGTTAGTGGAGGAAACGAAAAATACATGTAGGTTGTTGGAGTTTGCCACTTACGGAGCCGATGGTAGCGTGGGTGCCGACCGTGCTGGCGCCTTTGCGGAGGGCGTCGCGGTCGGAGTCGTTGAGGCTTGGATCGATTAGCGAGTGAAGGGACAAAAGGCAGACTTGAGGTGGTTTACTCGTGTTGTAAGTGCTGTTCCGCAAGCGCATTCATCTCCTTGCTCATGGACTTGCGGAAGACTGCTAGCGAATCTGAAGACATCTTGAGGTACGACCGTCCGGGTTCACGAGATCAATTGATGGGGAGAGGGTCTGTGTGTTTGTGATTGATAGACAGGACGAGGTGTTTCCTTGAACTTCAGTTTTATTCATCCCGCGCGCGAAAATCACATTCACGTCACTGAAGGCAGGGATACTCCAACGCACGTGCTTCCCCGGACTAGGTCCAACGGTCCGTTGTGCGCCGATCTGGCTCGAAGATGTAGACTGTCTTCGCCTCAATGTCGGATATCTTTAATAGTCTCGTCATGTCGAACCAGGTGCCTCCACATGGTGGTACATATGGCCGTATCGATACGCCTGCCCCTGGGAAAGAAATGGTTGTATATAGTAGTTTTGCTGCTATGCTATGCTACAGCCACTCACTCTACCAGCACATGCCCGCTCCACGCAAGAGAAACGCCGTGCTATGCTTCGAAACCTCTATCGCCCAGTTGAGGAAGCTCAAAGGTTGGTCAGGTAGTCCTCAATCTCCTGCGGACTCAGCTTCCGGAACCGCGGTCCTCGTGCGCCTTCGACGCCTTCGTAGCCGAGGAGGTGATCTGCTGGGGGGCCGACGATGCCTGTAGAATATCACGTTAGCATGCATAGACATTCAACGATGGAGGACCATTGGACTCACCAATCTCCACAGTATCCCCATTCATCTCCCCCTCAATCGTCTCCTTCAGCGTCAACAGCGCAATATGCACCGCATCCTCCAGCTCCAACCCCTCGGTATACCTCTTCTCCAAAAACGTCTTCGCGCTCGTCGCACTCTTGCCAATCGCCGTCGCCTTCCAGGGGAAGTAACTCCCACTCGGATCCACCTGATACAAACTCGGCCCACCCTTCAGAATCCCCCCCGTCTTGGCCCCCGTCTTGCCCTTCTTATTCCCCTCACCGTCATCCTGCCCCGTCATCTCCACCTCCGCCTCCTTCCGCTCCTGCTCCGGCAAAACACCATCATCCCATCCCGCAACTAACAAACTCACTCCGTACGGCCTCACACCGCCCGACTGCGTCGCTTCTTGCATCACCCGCGCCACGTCCTGGACCAAGATCCGCGTCGGAGGGTACTCGTTGTAGACGCGCTTGTAGCCGGTGTGGGAGACTTTGCGGGCCTTGTCGACGAGGACGCGGTAGTCGGGGCCCATGCCGGCGTAGACCATGCCGATGTTGGGGGTGATGAGGGAGATTTTGGAGGCGGAGGAGGCGTCGATGAGCGGGGTGGAGGACTTTTTCTCGGTGGCGAGGACGATGCCGTTGGCGGCTTTGATGCCGAGGGAGGTTACGCCTTGGTTTACTGCGTTGAGGGCATACTCTGGCCTATCATTAGTGGGGATGTGGGTGGGGCGGCGGTGGTGGTGGTGTACCTATTTGGACCAGTTTACCACTGCCATGATGTTAGCTATCATGTGCATATGATGATGCGAATGGGACATACCTGGGGGAGAAGGTGGTGAGGGAGAAGGAGTATCGGTCGGCCATGATGGGCCTGTCGTTGCTGGTATGAGTCGCGCAGTGTGTATAGTACTTTCGATACCTTCGAGGGTGTTGTCGTGGTGTTGTGGAGGATGATATGGGTGTTTCTCGAAGCTCTTGATAGATTGAAGCTGCAGGCAAACGCGCCGACGTGGATAGCTCTTGCCCATTAGGGTTGTTGACCCTAAAGTCTACTCCACAAGCGGAAGGCACGAGACTCATTCTTCCGACTCCGCATTCACCCATCAAGACACCTCTCATCTACCTTTGAGTCCCTCCACCATGTCACTGTCTCGTTGGTTCGACGACAGACTGACTGACACCTTTGATATCGGCTGAACTCACTATCCGTTCTTGTACAACAGATTCACCCTCTACACAGACAAGATGGCAGCCTACTCCACCTCATCCGACTGGGCCTTCCCAGAAGACCTACCTGGCGGATGGGTCCAGGTCGACGGCGACGACACCGACACCAACACCAAGACGTCACCTGAAGCCAAACAGGAAGAAATGCCATCTCAACCACCACCAGGCTCCACACCCGACTCCGACCACTACCCATTCGTCCAGAAGAACGCCCCACCTCCAAAGTCGGAATCACAACCTCAATCACAACCCAAACCCCACCGCCACTACCCTCCGCGCACCTGCCGCATCTGCCTCGAACTCGTCCTCCCAACATTCCACACCGAACCCACCCCGCTCCCCTCCGCCCTCCAGCCCCAGCCCCGCGTAACCTACGAGTCCCCACCCGGCGACGGCGGCCGCATGCTCCGCCCCTGCAAATGCAAGGGCTCCCAGAAGTACGTCCACGAAGACTGTCTCACCGCCTGGCGCCTCCAAGACCCACTCCAAAAGCGCAACTACTGGCAATGTCCGACGTGCAGCTACAAATACCACCTCCAGCGCCTAAGCTATGGGCGGTGGATCTCGAGTACTGCTTCCCAAATCGGACTCACGTTGGCGATATTCGTGGTCGGGATGTTCGTGCTCGGCTTCGTTGCTGACCCCATCATCAACCTCTACCTCGACCCCGTGGGCACGATCTCAACAGCTGGCGGCCCAACGGGAAGTTTGATCTTTGAAGATGAGCCAGCGACATGGGCGGAGCATTTCGTTAAAGGGCTGGCGAGTCTGGGTTTACTTGGGTTTGCGAAGTTCTTACTTACGCTGTCGCCGTGGCACTGGTTCAATATGCGCAACACGGGGTTGCATGTTGGCGGCAGGGCAGGCTCGACGGGGCGGGATCGTCTGAATCAGATCAGTTGGATAACGATTGTGATTGGGATTATCACTGTGTTGTATGCGGTGTGGAAGGGCGTGAGGGCGTGGTCGAGATGGACGTTGGAGAAAGCTGGGGAGCGGGTGATGGATGTGCCTGGAGGTGGGGACGAGGATGAGGAGGAGGAGGATGCTGGGCCACAGCCGTCAGCGAGTGCTGCTCACGCTGGTCCGGGTACGGGCGATGACGGAGCATGATACGAGTTACGGTAACACGATACACAGCTACACGACTGACATTCTTCTCCCCCTTCCAGATTTCCTTACTCCTACCCCCTCCATTCCATCATCTCCCCCATACACTCCCGAGTACTGAGTTACACCATCACACTCGCACAACTTAAGTTGGCACCGCCCTACGCTCCACTGGGAGATATCCATGGCGTGACAATGTGTCAACGTGCGTAGAGCAAACCTGCGTCTTCTGGTCCCGGCGTCTTGTCGGGGCTGGGGATAGGCGTGTCTAGTCAGGCTGTACACTTTACTCCTCCCTCTCTGTGCTTGATTGTGCGGTTCGTGGGGGATTGGGAGTTGGAAGAAATGTCTGGTACATTCATGGTGATATTACCTTCACTGAGCATGGAAGACGGTGGAGCACTGGGGGGTTGGGATAGTGTATTTACACGGTTCGCTATATATACTCCACGACTCGAGTCCTCGAAACTGCCAAGATGCCTTGCCTTCTCTATACGCCACCACGATTCAACGTTCCACATCCGCGCACAGTCGCTCGCACCCTCTGGTCGCCGCCTCTATTCCTTGAACCGCCTATTTTTGTTCTCCCCAAACAGCGTCTCGCGCACACTGGGCAGCGCATCCGTCTCCAGCAACTTCATCCGCTCGTCAAACGTATTGTTGATGTCGATTTTGCCCGTGTGATCCAGGATAATCACACCGCCGGACCTGTTCACCAAACACTGTCAGCATACCTCCCACCCATCACCAAGGAAATGAAGATCCACTCACGTCTCCTTCCCCAACCTCTCCTTCCCATCCACCTCAACCTTCACCTCCCGCCCCTTCATCTTCTCCTTGAACTCCTTCCCCGCCGCCTCCGCCGCCTTCTTCACCACCGCATCATCCTTCTCCCGACACCGCAACGTAACCCTCTTCTCATCCGCCATAGCATACAACCCCTCCAAAATCAAATTCTTCAACACCGCCTCATAGCTCTTCTCCCCCTTCCCCTTCCCCACTCCATCCGCCACTTTCGTCCCTGCCTCCTCAAACAGGCGATCAAGCAACTCCTGCCGGGCTGACAAGATTCGCAAGCGCTGCTTGTTGGCTAGGGTAGATTTGGTGATCTGCTGCGACATCCCGGCCTGCGTGTGCTTTTTCGTGTACTCGGTGTCGATGCGTGAGGTTTCGGAGCGGACGAGTTTGGATTTCTCGATGGAGAATTCTTCGTCGGCTTTGAGGTGGATTTCGCGGGCTTTTTCCAGGGCTTCTTGGCGGATGAAGGCGGTCATTTTGCGGAGTTCGGTGGTTACTTGGGTGTCGGTTAGGGCGTGGGGGGTGGACATGGCGGCGGTGGTGGACGGGGGGAGAGGCCTGGTTGGCGGGATGGGGGTGTTGTTGAGGGTGATGGAGGTGGGAGGGTGTTAGGTTGTGTGTGGGATGGAGGCTGGAGCAGTGGAGAGGTGTGTTGTACTTCAGCTCAGTCGGTGGTGATGTAGAAGGATTATGGTTGTAGGCGTGGAAGCTGCAGGTGTCGTCAATGGTCCAGGCAGCTTGCTTGCTTTCCTGCCCAGAGCTTCTGCCAAGCCATATTGGACCCACTTCTTCTTCCATCAGTCGGTTCAGAACTCTCTCTTCTTCTTCTTCATCATCACCACAACATCATATCAGACATCCAGGATATGGGTGACTTGTGGTCGTCTCAACACACCACACATCGAGAATCAAAAAGTTAGGCAAGAATCAACATCTGAAGGGCAAGGAGCGAACCAACTTCGCTTTCTCTCTTCGAAACATACGGTAGGTCTGAGAATGATTCCTATTGCTGGGATCCGCATCAGCGCGAGCGCTACGAGCTCAATCTTCGCACCACAGGTGAGTCGTAGCGTAATCCGAAGATCTATCAAGGCCCTGTGGCCAGACTTGTGCTGTGTTACTAAACAAGACCATAGCCACGTGTAAGTGTCATCGACCGTTCACTTCAGAAGCAGCGGAAACCTTTTCTGGACGAGAGTTTTCCCACGACGACTATACCATTAGGCTTTAAAGAAACCGTCGCTGCGAATGCAGGCCCAATAGCGTCCTCAGACCAGCCCTTCCGGTTTCTGGACTTGCCCCTTGAGCTTCGCGAGGAGATCTACGCCATCGTTCTGGTCGTGCCGGAGCACGAACGCTGGCAACCTGATCCCGACGCACCAGAGACCGACTCAGATCGCTACGTGTCGGACACGGACTCAGCTAGATACATATCAGACACGGACTCGGTGGACAGCGACTTACACGACTCGCTGCACACCGACTCGTTACACAACGACTCACCAGACAGAGACTCACCAGACAGAGACTCACCAGACAACGACCCACTAGATACCGACTCACCAGATGCCAATTCACTCAAAGCCGACTCAACCGACGCTCCTCGAATTCGTCAACGCAAAATCGGTCTGAGCCCTGGACGCCGTGATGGAGAGCTCGAGCTGCTGGAAAACCCGCCCTTGCTCAGAGTTTGCCATCAGATTCGTGCGGAAGCGGACAGAGTCTACTGGACTCAGAACGAGTGGCAGGTCAATCTCGAAGCCAAGCAAGACGTAAACGAACTGAAAGACTACGTTGAGCCAAACCTACGCACTCCGATGCAGCAGATGCTCAGATGGGTCCAAAAGATAGGAGGAATATCTCGGCTCAAACATTTACGCGATTTGACTCTGCGTCTTGGTTTGTGCGGCATTTTTGATGACATGAGCTGGAAAACCCAATACCTGGAGCTACGCGTAACCTTCACCGGCACCGGTGAGATGAATGTACATCGGCCATCCCAGCTGTGGCTGCCTTACCTGGACCCCGATGAAGCAGTGGCCATGCCCATCCAGCCCGATGCGATCAATTGGCACCTCGCGAACACGAATTGGCGGCGTGCTCAGAACGGGTGGAATGGTGAAGGGATTATCGACTACTTTCTTGGTGATGTCGGACTATGGGAGTCGTGGTTCTGCATCTTTCCAGACAAGGAGAAGTTGGCGCTTGTACGTGATTGGTCGTGCTCGGACAATGGTGATGCTTGGGAGGATTATTACGAGAGGCAGGCAGCGGCTGCTGAGGGTTATTAGGACAGCAGTGAGGATAAGGACGATCAGGACAACGAGGAGGATGAAGGGGATGAGAAGGCATGAGGAAAATAAGACGAGAAGCTATGGACGTCGACGGACGAACGCTACTGTGAAGAAAATGCGGCGTGACACTAGCGTGCAGGACTTACGTCTACTTCTATTTCTCGAGGAGGCAAGGTATGGAAAAGCTTCAAGACTGCACACTCAAGCCCTGTGGGCACGCTTCCAACTGGCTCTGGTGAAGCTAATCGACTCGTGTCAAGAGATTGTCGACAAGGTGACTTTCAAGCGCTTGGAGGTGTCCCAATGTTGGTGGTCACACCACGATGCAGAACGTCTCTCTACTTATTATGGCCCCAACTGCGGCAGCCCAGGACCTATTTCCTTGAGCTTCACATGCAAGCTATGCCGCTTAGAGCCTAGCTGATGCTATATCTAGAAATAGCCAAGCTAGAATTGCAGGCATGTGGAGGCTTAAACTGAGGACCTCAGTCCACCACTTCAGACCAGCAGCAAATATGCTGCACAGCGCTTCCCGTCGAGTTGAAAGAAGTATATGAGGGATTGTCTTCCTCCCATTGTTCGGTTCCATGTCATCTGCAGACTAAACAGCAACGCTCGTTCACCACCCATCCCATCCATACACAGTCGTTCCACGTCTATCAGATTTCATTCAGCGGTATCGCTTTTCTACCTCTTCCTATAGGTCTTTCCTCCTGGCCCTTTCTCAACTCTCTACTGTCTCTCATACCATCCTCTTACGTGGTCACTCCGTCCTCGGTGAGCACCCGATAACCTTCAGTCAGCTTCGCCACGATGAAGTTCAGTGTATCCCCCAAAGTCTCTCAGGAATGGGACAGATATGCTGGGAAGGCCACAGAAGTCAGCGGACTCTATCTCAGCAAGATCAACCAAATGCTTCTCGAGAAGAAACGCAAGGCCGAAAAGTCTAGACGTAGCAAGGAAGAAATCGTCATCGTCACCGAATTGATGGACGAGACACCAATCGAATCAGATCAGGAGACTGAGCCAACGGACCAGAAACAAGAGTTACAAACACCGACAGACGACGAGTTGTCTACCGTCGACAGCCTCGAGCCTCTGCAGCCTGTGGCATCCGACGCAGTCACTAGCAAAAGACGCTCCTTCCAATTCGGCCGCGGAGAACCGTCGACGAAACCTCAGATACCAGCACAAATTGACGAGACGATCGCCCCCCGATGTCAACTAGGCGAAGCATCCATTGAAGGCGACTTCACCACGATCCAGTACGGCATTCACAATGGCCGTGCAGCCTGCCAAATCATCCTCGACTTCCGACTCGTTTTCCAGCCTTCAAGCACCATCAACTGGGCACAGATGAAGTTCCGGTTTGGCTCGGAGTCCGAGTCAAACGTTCCGCAAGCAAGCAAGACGTTCTTTCCCGAAGAACTTACAGGTCAATACGATACCGCGCAGGATATCCGCGCGTACAACCCTAACGTCGGTCTCGGCGCCGCTGGGTGCAGGGCTAATGTTGGCGGGATCTCGATGCAGCAGGCGCGGATCACGAGGCGGCAATGGCGTGTTCAGGGCACGCGGGAAGCGTACTCGGACGGGTACGACACGTTCTGCTGGAAGGTCCTTGAGAATGAGTTGTCCCAAGACAGCGTGCCGAGACGATTTCAAGTGGGCATGATCGTCTACCTTCCCGACAGATCTGAAGAGCACGATGCCCGCTTCTGGGTCGATGTCTCGATCGAAGGAACTATTCGTGGTCTATGGTCGAAGCACAAGAAGGTCAAGGCGCGGCGGTGGTTCGAGCCTTCGGCGGCAGATCTTGAGTCGGATATCACGCTCACCGAGGACACGCCAAGAGTGGTCTCAAGTGCTGCTGGCACTACCGCTGCCAGTACTCCAGTTCTTGCGCATGAGGAGGCAAAGATCGAGTCCATGCCAGCACTACCCGCCTTACCAGCAGCCACAGCCTCAAACGTGGACGTGCCGAAGAAACCTAGCGATGCAAAACCTTCGGATGAGACTCACCAGACTTCGTACGGCGCTGCTGCGGCGTATGAATACTCTGGCAAGGACGTTGTTGGCCAAGATGGATACCGTTCGGAAGAGGCTACGGGGGTGGTGTATCAAGACCAGATGGGGCCTACTGGTACGGGATGATGCTGAGTACGAGATTACCGCTTACGCGCGAATTCTGGAGAACGAATACACGATGATGATAATGAGAAACGCTTAACGACGAGACGAGATATGAAACGATCATAGAGGCATATGTAGACTTAATAATGTATTTGGAACCCTCTACACTACTCGGGTGCAGCATGACTCTCTACTCTACTCCCGCTCTGGCACGCTTTTCCGCATACACCTTCCTCCTCGCCTCATGCACCTGCTTCATCTCCCGAGTCTGTGTCGCTCTTGACTGCGACTGGCCGTAGTGCCGGTGGAAGTAGCTCGGCGGCAGGCGATCGAACCATCCTGCTTCAAGTTCACCGCATTTGTCTGGCCAGACGCTGCCATAGAGCGAGTCGAGGCGGTGGGCTTCGTTTTGCGAGGCCTCGTCTAGGGAGGAGGGGGGTGGTGGGGGAGGTGGCCGTCTCGTTCTTGCGCCCGTTGCTGCTTTCTGTTTGTGCCTGGTCAGTGTGCTTTTGAGCATGGCGACGGCAGAGTTGACTGCTGTTGTAACGCTGGCGAAGCAGGTGAGGAGTGTCTGCGCCATGGTAGGTGGATGGGCTCAGAGGCAGGTGCAGACAGTTGCGGTCAATGGCAGATCGTAGTTGTAGAGAAGTCGAGAAGCAGAAGTAATGTAACAATAACACCTTACCGAGACACTATTCGAAACAATGCCATTCTTCGACTCTAGACAAAGAAATCGTGAGGGAACACAAAGAAATATTGACGTGCAGCTTTCGTAGTAGCCCAGAGAATTTTGTTGGATGACCGTAGAGCTGATCGTGCCGATCCAGAAACGCCTCTATATCCTGATATAATCTGGCTGTAACCAGTATGCAGTCATTACCATTGGATTTCGTCGAGAAAACGGTGGCTTCAGGCGTCCTACAACCTAGCCCTCTCACTCTGGCTCCCAGCCTCGATCTTGCGCCCCGACTCATCGAAATCAAACTTCTTCCCAGACCTCAGACTCTCCTGCAGCGCTGATCCAATTTTCACAGCCTGCACAGCGCCCTCGAGCTTGAATGGCAGGGGTCGGTCGTCCAGGCAGCATTGTGTGAATTCGTTGGCCTCTGTGACGAAGGCATCGCCGAATCGTCCGAAGTAGTCGGCTGGCAACTCCCTTCGCAGTCCAGTAGCCTCGTGAGTCTCGACAAGGTTCCGTTGTGGGTTACCGTTGACGATCATCTTGCCTTCCGTTCCGATGATCTCGGTCATATCGTGCTGGCCTGCAGCCATCATCCGGCTTCCGTAGAAGTAGGCGATCTTGCCACCCCAGAACTCGACCACGCCGACACCGTTGTCGACATCGCCCCATTTCTTCAATCCTGGTTGGACGGCTGTGATACCAAATGCCGCGACGCTCTTGACCACGCTATCCTGTCCGAAGTACCACAACGTAAGATCGATATCGTGGACGTTGCAGTCCACAAATATACCACCAGAGAATTGAGCATAGTCCACGAAGAAGCCTGACGGGTCCAGTTTATCGCACGTCTGCGAGCGGATAACACTCGGAACTCCGATCTGCTTGTTGCAGATGCTAGCAGCGACGTCTCGATACGAGGCATCGAAGCGGCGGGAGAAGCCGCAGAGCACTTTCAAGTGTGGCTTCTTGTTCGCAGCATCCAGGACAGACTGGCTGATTTCGATGCTGGTGGATAGAGGCTTCTCACATAAAACGTGCTTGTTAAGTTCGATGGCTCTGATGGTTTGCTCGGCGTGGACGGTGGTGATGCATGCGATTACCACCGCGTTAATGGTCTCTTTCTCGAGCATCTCTTCGTACGAGCTGTAGATCTTCACGCCGTAAGGTGCAAGGTTGGTCTCGGCCCATTGCCGGCATTTGGGGCTGGGGTCGCAGGCGGCGACCAGATTTGCTCGTGGTGTCTTTCCGAGGAAGTGGAGGGCGTGGCGAGCGCCCATGCGGCCAAGACCAGAGACCGCGACCTGGAGCTTTTGTAGCTTTTGTGACATGATGGCGGTTTAGTGAGGAGGGAGGCAGTTGTGCTCAGAGGTATAGAGAATGCTGTTCGGCGAGGAAGGTCTGCTACTCGAATTTGCACACCGACTCCGGGATGTGGTTCCGATTGACGGAGAGGAAGAATTTGAGGCGTATGTTGTGGGTGAAATGAGCTATTTGAGAACGCCTTACCTTTATATCGAGCTACGAGTTGATAGACGCGTAAATGCACAGCGAGCGTAATGCACCATCTACCGTTGGACCGTTCGAAAAGAAAGGTTGTGGAGATGTCCTGGAGAAAGTGTGGTGCTCGGGGTCGTCGGATAGCCTAATGGGGAATTACCGCCGACACGGAGTGCTTCGGAGGAAGGGACGAATCGAGCACCTTCCTAAATTTTCAACTCAGGGCAAGTCTTGTTCGTGGGTCCAATAACGGACCATTCATCAGTACAACCCGGAAGAACCATTTTGCGATGCTCCGTCGTGTTCCGTCCATACCAACGACCAGCTCAAGACGCTGACCGTCAGTTGCCGACGTTCCTGCCTTGTGGGCCCTGGTTGTGTACAGTAGCATGATCAAGAAGGCACCAACAACACGGCCGATAGCCATGTAACGCGAGTTATGAGCTTCCTAGTAACACCCATGATGTCTCCACCACATGGGCCTCTGGGAGTACTCGAAGCCCGCCGGATGAACATGCTCAAGAAAGGAGGTAACGAACGACATTGCATATATACGTTTGTTTTGAACTACCTCCCCATCCACCCTCCGTCGACAGTCAGTATCTCGCCGCTCACATACATGCTAGCACGACTGGCCAGATACACCACACTGCCCTTGAAGTCATCTGGCGACCCCCAACGTCCAGCGGGTATTCGCTCTAAGATGCTCTTCGCCCTGTTCGCATCATTTATCAATGCCTCGTTCATCTCTGTGTTGATATAGCCCGGAGCAATGCCGTTCACGTTGATGCCTTCAGCTGCCCACTGGTTGCTCAAGGACTTGGTCAACTGTGCAACGCCACCTTTGCTAGACGCATAGGCTGGGATGTTGAGCCCGCCCTGGAACGATTGCAACGAGGCCACATTGATGATGCTTCCTCGTTTGCCGTGCTTATCTTTCTCGCGAGTGAGCATGTGAGCTCCAACGTCTCTGCAGAGCGTGAAGACTGTCGTTAGGTTGACTTGAAGCACTTCATTCCAGTCCTGATCCGGAAACTCGTGGGCGGGGTGTCGTCGTTGAATACCGCCGCAGTTGAGGAGGATGTCGATCTGGTGGCCATCGGCGAGCACTTTGGGTACCAGTTGTTTTATCGATTGCTGAGAAGCGAGGTCTGCGATGTAGATCTGTGCTTTGCGGCCAAGAGACTCAATAGCTTTCTTGGTGGTCTGATTAGACTCATCTCGCTGTCTGCTTCGTTAGCGCCTGTATCATATCGTCCCTCGAGATGACTGTCTACCTGTATCAGGAGCACATCTGCTCCAGCTTCCGCGAAGGCGAGGGCCATGGCTTGCCCGATCCCTCTTGTACCGCCGCTAACTAGAGCAGTTTTGCCATCTAAGGAGAACAGTTGTTGTATCGACGACATGTCTCGAAATGGTTCACTATTTTGGATATTGTCGCTGGGTTTACAATACTGAACAACTTCAAAGAATGAAGGCCTGCCCCAAAGCTCACCTTCAAACGCCGCCTTCAGTAGCCGATGTCGGGATGGGGGTACAACGAAGGAAAGGACGACTCTCTTCAACACTAAAGTTAGGAATTTGTTAAGTAAATGTCCCTTAGACAGATTGGTAACGGAGTAAATACCTATATCCAAATTCAACAAGCGCTGAAGTTCCTCCCGTTGCGTTCTGAAACCATTGACGATGTCGAACAGCCAGATCAAAGCCTCAGTTCTGCATGCCGTCAAAGATCTTCGAGTGGTAGGCATCCTCCTTTACTTCGCTATGAACCCTCGTTGAACGAAATAGGAATCTAGAGATCTCGCAGCACCGGCATCAGACGAGATTCAAATCCGGGTCGCCTCCACTGGACTATGCGGCAGCGACCTCCACTACTATTCCCACTTCCGCAATGGCGATATACTGGTGCGGGAGCCTCTCTCGCTTGGCCATGAGTCTTCTGGCGTAGTCACGGATGTCGGCTCTGCAGTCCAGGATCTCAAAGCCGGAGACAAAGTCGCTCTCGAAGTCGGTCTGCCGTGCGGAGAATGCCAACGGTGTAAGGAGGGCAGATACAACATATGCACGGCCATGAAGTTCCGCAGCTCGGGCAAGTCGTTTCCGCATTACCAAGGTACCCTCCAGGAACGAATCAACCATCCCGCGAAGTGGTGCTACAAGCTCCCGGACGACATGAGCCTGGACGTTGGTGCGCTGCTGGAACCGCTCGGCGTGGCTGTACACGCGTTCCGGAGGAGTCTGATGCCCAAGGGCGCGACTGTCCTGATATTCGGTGCTGGAGCGGTGGGACTGCTCTGTGCGGCTGTTGCCATGATCAGAGGTGCCGGAAAGGTCGTCATCGCGGATATCGATGCCGGCAGATTGGAGTTCGCGGTGAAGAACGGGTTCGCACATCAGAGTTATACGGTGCCAATGCGGAGAGGAAAGGATGTCGACGAGAGTCTCGCTATCGCCAAGGAGACTGCAACAGAGATCGGCAAGGTGGACGACGTTGGCGATTTCGATGTGACGTTCGAGTGTACTGGTGTGCCTTCGTGTGTGCAAGCCGGGATATACGTAAGTCCAGCATGTACTCCGGATCGAGCTCGAAGCTGATGTGGTGCTCTAGTCCGTAAAATCAGGCGGTCGTCTGATGCTGGTTGGTATGGGCCATCCGGTTCAAACGCTTCCGCTCGCTGCAGCCGCTTTACGAGAAGTCGATATCGTTGGCGTGTTCAGATATGCCAACACCTATCCGGAGAGTATTAAGATCGTCCAGCAAGCTTCGGAGGCTGGCATAGACCTAACGAAACTTGTGACGCATCGGTTCAATGGTCTGGCGGCTGCTCCGGAGGCGTTCGAGATGGCTGGTAAGACGAAGGATGCGGGTGGGAAGCTGGTTCTTAAAGTTGTAATTGATAGTATGAATGAATCGTGATTGGTCTTGGAAGATGGCTTGGGCAACACTTGTGGTAATTGTGTGCGCGAAGGTACAACCTGCAGCGGAGGCCGTTAAAAGACGATCTTCAAAATCATCAGGATGCCACAATATGCCCATTCTCGCACGTAGTGCCAGCAGCGACCGGACCCATCCGAACCCAACCGCCGTGATCACAGATATCGAACATTGTACCGCCATCTGTACACATTATCGAGCCGTCATCGTTGCAATCGCCATCAGGTCTTGCTCTGACGATCCGGTCATCCCGGTAGTACCCGCGAGGTGTGTTCCCCTGCTGGCTGTACTGGCTCGTTTGCTGAGAGTATGGCGAGAGGTATGGCAGGCATTCCATGCCAGCTGCAACATCGCGAGGGGAGCTGTAGACCCAGGACGCAGCCGCAACATCAGGATCGCTGCCTTGATCGCAGGTCTGCCAGGTATTGATGTCGGTGCAGATGAAGGTCCCTGGTACGCAGAGCAGATAGCGACTCAGATCTCCGGTCGCGAAAGGCGGACGATTGGCTGGTTGAGGTGGATTTGATGCTGGCGTAGACTGTATTGGCACCACAGTACCTGTTCTGGTCACCACAACAGTGCTGTGGTGGTTCCACGTCCGAGTGTAGCTAGTCTGACCGCTCCATGTTCTAGTGGTCGCGGTCCTTGTGCTCCGCTGCCATGAGCTTGATGGGGTGGGTCTTGTGTACCGATGACTTGAGCTCGTCGGTGGCATCATTGTCGGACCTGCATATGCATTACATGCCCACGTGCAGGGGCTTAGCTCAGAACACTGATAACCATTTGCACAAGGACAGGATGCAGATGTGCCTGTACATGCTGATGCCATCGCCGTGGTGTAGTAAGACGGCCTTGGAGTGATTGTCGTTGTAGCAGTACTCTGAGCGCTAGGATATATGGTGATCGTTACGGTATCGGGACAGTCTACCGTGACTGTAGTTGTGGTGTAAGATTGCGACGCCGCCATGACAGGACTGATGGCTTTGACATTAAACGCCAATTTGGACACACCATATCCAGTCATGCTAGAAAACGGTGTCGTTGAAGGGAGAGCGGCGCTCGAAGTCGTGCTCATGACATAGGGTGATCCAGCATCAGGAGCAGAAACTTGAGGCTGACCAGTGTCTCCAAGATCCTGGTATGTCTGTCCGTACGGAGTTGTCGCATCGCACTCTCCAGGTGTCGGTGGATCTGCGCTGCTTGCTCCGTCTGCATAGACGACATCTGGCCCAGGGTTCGGGTAGACAGGATTCTCGCTTTCTGATGTCGTGCAATCGTTCACGCCCGCGAGATTTGCTTTCCACAGATATGGCAGTTGGTCGAAGCTCGATGCCTGCCTTCGGCGCCGCCGTTTCGTTGCAGTAGAAGAAATATCTACTTCCGCACAATTCATGTAGAACTCTCGATTGCCTTCAAAGTTCTGCCAAGTCCAGGCAAGCAGCGCCGTACCAGCTGGGGCGTATGATGGGATAGTGAAGTTGTACGAACTTTCCAGTGGGCAGCCACCGATCATGCTCTTGATGACTCTGAAGGTCGCCCCGTTGTCGTACGATAGCGAGATTTGACAAGAGCCACCAAGGTGTGTCGCAGATCCTGCAAGTGTCATGTCGTACGTCTGGCCAGCTGCATAACTCTCCGTGGGTTGTACAGGGCGATCATTTTGGTAGCCTTTGCAAGGAAAGTTCGAGCCATCTGCGAGGAGCGGCGAGGTCATGCTATAGTCTATGTTTTCGTAATTGTTCGCAGGGTTGAAGCTGCTGTGGAGAGGATATGGATAGCTCATCTGCATGTGACATAGTGCTGGAGGTAAGAGAAGGAGGAGGCTGCGTAGCGCAGGAACAACGCTCGTGTACTCCCGAGTGATCATGATGCTGTTGAATGTAGGAACTAGAAGGAACAGAAAAGGAAATGCAGACACGAGGACATATACAGAGCAAGGGCTCCATTTCAGCCATCTACCTACCGTCTTTCCTCCATACCGGGAGGCCAGGAGGTCGCAATGCAATGCAGATGGTCCGCGAAGGGAGAGTAAGAAGCGGAGGAAGCGAGGTGTTCAGCACGCATTCTTCGCGCTCCGCATTCCAGGCGCCGGGCCTGGCCATCTTCACCTGAACAGCGTCGCAGGATGAGGATTCGTTCGCTGTCGTTGTCATTCATCAGAGCTGCGATAGGTATCCGAAGAGTGATAATGTAAAGAGAAGGAAGAGAAGGTCGTCGTCGACGGAACTGAGTTTCAATTGTTGGTCCGTGCCCGATGAGACACGTCTTTCCATCTCTGGCACGCGTCGTACTTGCTGCAGAACAATCATCGAATGACCACGACTTCATCATGCCAGGCCTACAAGAAGACGATGCTACAAAGGAAGAAAAGCTCAAAGCGGCTCTGTGGTACTCCATCGGCCAAATGATTGATTCGGCAGCTCTAACGCAGGACCTCAACGCAACACCGCACTTCATCGGTGGACTCAGTGAGCTTGTGTGGGTTCAAGTCGAGAACGCTGCTCAGGATCTGGAAGCATTCGCAAAGCACGCAGATCGAAAAACAATCAACACGAAGGATGTCGTGCTGTTAGGTCGCCGCAATGAGGGTCTGAAGGAACTCCTACAGGATCATGCAAAGACCGTACAGAAGCAAAATTCGGCAGGAAGCAAATGAAGCGTGCTTGGCTCGTATCTATTGTATGCCACAGGCGCGTAATGCAGCACCGAACACGACAGTGGCTCTGCGGGCTCTAGATCTAACAACTTTGCTCTCAACCCCACGATGCATATCTGAAACGCTCGAGGAACGAAGGCAACGACAATGGCTCAGTCTTTGTCTGGGAAGCCAAGTTTGACCTGCACGAGGTTAGTCCGTCCTTGATATGTGTCTTTGCAGCGTGGACTTACGCCGAATGGTGGCCAGACATATCTTGTGGTGCCCTTCGTCTTCGAGATGTTGTCTAGGGCTTCGATATCCGATGATTCGAGCTTGAGGATATTTCTATTCTCCTCGATCCTGGACGGAGTTACGGACTTGGCAAGCACGACATGGCCCTTCGACACTATTCTGGATTAGCGACATCAGATCACCCCCGTCACAGGCAGACGTACCTTGATAGCTAAGTAACACGGTGCCTGGCCCAACATTGTGCTTCTTCGCCACCTCCTGCACACCCTCCTCATCGAACAAAGGACTGCCCGTGCTGCCCAATGGACTATAAGCTTCAACGAGGATTCCCTTCTCTTTGCAAAAGTCGGAGATCTCTTGTTGTGGTAGATATGGATCTATCCGTCGTCAGTATCACCACATCGAACTTGTGGCACACTCCAACCCACGGTTTTCGATCTGGTTCGCCGCTGGAACAACTGAGCAGTGTGGGAGCAGCTCTTCTAGGAACTTCACGCTATAGTTGGAAACACCAATCGCCCTGGTCTTTCCAGTCTTCAACAGCTTCTCCATACCTTTCCAGGTATCAGTATGTGACCACTCCGTGTCAAGATCACGTGAGCCGTCAGGGTGTTTTGGCTGTAGAGGGTGATTGCCGTTCGGATCTACAATGCTGTCAGTCGAGACACCTGCTGCCACATGCTGTCCTACGACTCACTCATGGGCACTGGCCAGTGCATCAAATACAGGTCCACATAATCCAATCCCAACCTCTTCAGGCTCTCGTCCAGGCATTCCTCCGTTCTTCGGTGGTATGTGCACCACAGCTTCGAAGTCACAAAGATGTCCTCCCTCTTGACACCAGCGGAGAGCGCCTCTTTGAGTCCCTCGCCCACCTCGTTCTCGTTGCCGTATACGAATGCGGCGTCGATGTGTCGGTAACCAGACTTCAATGCGTGTGCGACTGCGGTCTTCACCTCTGTGGCCTCGGACAGTCAGCTCTACTCAAACCATCCGGCGATTGCATAGACTTACGCCCAGCTTCAGACTGCCATGTGCCTAACCCAAGTGCTGGGATTTTATGGCCGGTGTTGAGGGTAAAGTCCTGGTCTGTCATTTTGTCTTCTGGATGTTTGGTGTATTCCGGTGTTCTTGCAAGCAACCAGTTTGCCAGTTGAGGATTCATGGACATGCACTGATCGCTAGCGACTCGAATTCGGCCAGCACGTCAAGGTGTGACGCGCCCTTGCATCCGCGATCGGCGACTGCACGTGGGCTCACACCCGTTGCCGACGAACATGTGCAACACTCTCACCCAGGCGAATCGGAACAAGAACGGCGAAACACCAAACCCTAGCTTACGCTTGCGCACATCGGAACGGCGTGCAGGAGAAAGATAGAGCCGAGAAGTCTCTGATCTGCCTCCGCACTGCGTGCCACCGCAGAAGCAGTAATTTTGCCCGCGCGGCCCCTCACCGCGGAACATCACGTCGGCAGCGGCACTACCGCAACAGGAAGTTGTTGAGCGGAGGGCGGTGCAAGACGGGCCATCGGCTCCATAAAGTGGGTCACAGGACGGGTCTGGAGCAAGGATGCTCCGCGTGTAGACCAATAGTTTGTTGCACATCATGCAGTTGACTTTCTTCGCGCCCATCGGGAGCACATCTACTGCAAGCCATTAGATCATGGAGGGGTTCGGTGGCAGCACACGCAGGATGGACGTCGCATGTACGCCTGTACCTGCTCTACCAGTCTTGAGCAAGTGGAGCATGAAGGTGAGATGATAAGACTGTAGGTCGAGTGGTGTTGAAAAGATCACCAGAGACGTCCATTACTCCTAACTCTCCTGCTCTCATTAATCACTGTACTTTTTGACTCTCTCCTCTAAGTCCCTGAAAGATACCCATCAGATTGTACCCGCCTATCAATCATCTCTCATCATGGCACCATCAGCGACATTCGAAACACCTAACATCAACGAGAACTTCAACTCCCACAAAGATGGCCTCGCTCTTGAAGCGACATCCGATGCCGTCGACGAAGTCAACGTCCTGAAGGCCGCCATGAGAGTCAAGAACGGCACCGCCACCCAGGAGGAAGTCGACATCTACGAGAAATCCCAATTCGACGCCGAAAAGGACAAGACTCAATTTCGCCAGTACGAAGACGCCTGCGACCGCGTAAAGAACTTCTACCGCGAGCAGCACGAAAAGCAAACCGTAGCCTACAACCTCAAAGCCCGCAACGACTTCAAGTCCAAGACCCGCGCGAACATGACCATATGGCAGGCCATGGAGAAGCTCAACACCCTAATCGACGAGTCTGACCCAGACACCTCACTCAGCCAAATCGAGCACCTTCTTCAATCCGCTGAAGCGATCCGTCGGGACGGCAAACCACAATGGTTCCAACTCACCGGCCTCATCCACGACCTAGGTAAACTCCTCTTCTTCTACGCCGCGGAGGGTCAATGGGACGTCGTAGGCGACACTTTCCCGGTCGGCTGCCGGTTCGACGAGACGATCATCTACCCCGGCACCTTCGAGAACAACCCCGACTCCAAGGACCCAATCTACAGCACGGAGCGCGGGATCTACACGCCCGGCTGCGGGATGGATAACGTGATGCTCAGCTGGGGGCACGACGAGTATCTGTACCATATCTGCAAGGAGCAGAGCACGCTGCCCGACGAGGCGTTGGCGATGATTAGGTATCATAGCTTCTACCCCTGGCACAGCGCGGGCGGGTACCGGTGGATAATGGATGAGGAGAAGGATGCGAGGATGTTGGAAGCCGTGAAGGCGTTCAATCCGTATGATTTGTATAGTAAGAGTGATGGGATTCCCAAGGTGGAGGACTTGAAGGAGTATTATATGGGGTTGATTAACACTTATTTCCCGCCTGGGGAGGGGGAGAGTGAGAAGGTTATTCGGTGGTAGATGTGATGGAGGTTGATTGTGGTTTTGGCGATTCTCTATATGTGCATAATGAATGATATGACTTGAGCAATGGCTGAAGACACATGGTGACTGTGGCCAGACTTGGATCGAACACGTGAGGAATGCTTGCACGAGTGGCTGGCCAAGGAATGGTCATGCTGGTCGTGAGACCTGGTACGCTAAGTTTGGCCCCATCCACCCGCCTGGTTCGCATGATCAATTCCGCTCCTGAACGCATCTCGCGCTTGAGTCGACACTATCTCATCATTGTCACAAGGTTTGTGCTCTTCGATGCGACCGAGCAAGCATCGCTGCGATCGCCCAATTCGCAGCGAACTGTACTGGCATGGTGCGAACCATGTCTCTACAGAATGCCAACAAGGCAGTGCCAGCGCACTACATCCGCCGGCACCACTCACACTGCAACTCCGCACAGCGATTGAGAGCAGCACCATGGACATCAGCATCCATAAGCGATGTCGATGGACCGTGGAGAGGACACGCAGTATTCATACAACATACAGCAGCTACGCCGCACGGCTTGAGACTACCATGCTTCTCTGCAGCACAGTCTTCTCCGTCCTAATCATACAAGCCCAAGCACTCTAGAAGCATTCTAGTCCGCGCTGACCGTTCTCGCAGAGCTTTGCTTCAAACCACCCACAACTCCTTCGCTCAAAGTACTGCTGCAACAATGCCTCACGCCACCGTCCACCACCCACCATCCATCATGTACGCCGCAGAAAGAAAGAAAAAAGCTCACCACCACGACATAGTCCCGGCCTTCTCGTCGGCGAGAAGTACGTCCTACTCCTCCTCGGACTCCTCGCTCGCCTCGTCACCACTGGTATCCGCCTCCGCGTTCGCAACGGCAAAGCTGGAATTCGTCGGGCTCTCGCTACCACTAGTAGCGCCCTGGAACTGCGCGAGCTGGCCCTTGAGATTCTTGATGGCGTCCTGCTGCTCCTTCTTGCCCATCGGCTTATGCTTCTTGCGCTTGCCGGCCGCACCACTAGCGCGACGCGCAGGCTCGAAGTCGTCATCGTCAAGAGCAGCAGCATCATCCGGAGACGCATCACGGGCCTTCTTCTTAGGGTTGCCGAAGATGCGGCGCACGAAATCGAGGAGCATGATCTGGACATTGCTCGGCAAGTCGTCGATCTCGAGCTCGAGCTCCTCACCCATGTCGCGGTGGCGGGGGGAGTTGTCGGTGATGATGCTGGTCAACTGTTGGACTTGCGCCTCACTCATCCTGGGAACGGCTTCAGAGATCTCCTGCTTATCCTCGTAAGTCACGACGCGAGACTTCTTGGATTTGGCAGCGGGCTTAGCTGCTTTGGCTCTTGGTGCCGCCGCCGTGCCAACCTTTCGCTGCTCGTAGGTTGGCGCCTTCTTCGCCTTCGCCTTCTTCTTGGCGGCCTTGATGTCGGTCATACCTGACAGCGCATTTTGCATTTCGGCAAGCTGCTTCTGAAGGTTGCGTATGGTGAGAGCCTTGTTATCACCATCGTCATCGTCCTCATCCTCGTCGTCGTCTGCGACGCTATCGTCATCCGCCGAGGCCGAAGAGGCACGATTCGAAACTGGCTGGTTCTTGCGCTCCCACTTGTCCTTCTCGGCCCACAACTGCTCGAACTCGCGTTGAAGAGCTATCGCCATATCGCGAATCGGGTTGCCTGGAGGGTTAAACTGCGTGCAGTTCTTGGTAACCTGGTCGAAGTCCTTCTTGAACTCGGCAGCAGTACCGTACTCGCCCAGCCTCAGTTTGGTCCCCATCGTGCCGAGGTCCATGGGGCGTCTGATGACTTGATGATAGTGCGGGATGTTAAGAGCAACAGGATCGACAGGTACCAGGAACGGGTGGTTCAGATGGCCATATTGGATACCAGTCATCTCGTTAAGGACATGTTCACAAAAGCGGAGCTCAAGCTGATGCGCCTTCCTCTTCGGCTTGGCGTATGAAATCTCCCGATTCTGCGTAGGCTTGATCGCTCGAGCTGGACGACCGGCGTTGGTTG
Source organism: Extremus antarcticus (assembly GCA_033117895.1). Lineage (NCBI taxonomy): Eukaryota > Fungi > Ascomycota > Dothideomycetes > Mycosphaerellales > Extremaceae > Extremus > Extremus antarcticus. Next base: position 557,280 of record JAWDJX010000006.1, read on the forward strand.
ACTGACGACGGATTTGAGGAGTGCCGTTGGCCTGCAGCGCATAGGTGTCAGCCGCCGAGGCAGGTGCCGTGCTCGCTGCGGCAGATGGCGTGGATGCTGTGGGCGCGACAGGTGGGATGACTTGACGTGACTCACGACGCTTCTCGCGAGGGAGCGAAGGCGATCGCTTCTTCTCCTGCTTGGGCGGCGCGGCCATGGATGCGGTGGGCACGTTCTCCATCATCTTCCGGAAGTACGCCTCTAACAGAAAGCCGGTTTGGGTTATCGCATGCGCATCGCCGTTGAAGCGGCGTGTATTGCCGATGATGAGATCGAAGTCGTTCGCGAAATCCTGCACTGACCCATACGCGCCCTTCTTGAGTTTGGCGTCCAGAGTCGTTATGTCCATCGGCTGCGTGATGATGTCGAGATACGTCGGGATTCCTAGCGCAACCGGATCCACTGGTCTGAGAAATGGGCCGGAGTGCTTCGTCTTCTTGAGGTTCTTGACTTTGTCGACGAGGTAGTTCTTCTGAGGCGCGGTCATTGGCTCAGTGCTGTACATGGCCTTGTCGGACGCAGTTGGCGCAGGCTGTGATGCAAGTTGGGCTTGGCTGTCTCCTGTAGCAGCAGGCTTCGCATCTACTTGAGTCTCGGTGACCACTGCACTGCCACCCTCGATTGACTCTCCAGGAGCGTCTGACAGTCCAGCGTCTGGCTGCGTTTCTGGCTGAGTGGCCTCCACTTTCACATCTTCGAGTGAAGCTCCAGGCTCGTGATGGCCTGCTGTTTCGGCTGCGGACTGCGTTAAATCATCAGACAGGGCTTCGCTAATCGGCTCTGCTGATGGTGCAGGCTGTGGAGATAGCGCATCTGCTGATACTCCTGTGGCGTCGACAGCAGGCTCATCCACGGTCTCTAGAATCGAAGCTGTGACTGCTTCAGATGGCACCGCACTTGGGGCTTCGGCCATCCCGGAGGCAGGCACCGACCCACTCTCTTCGTCCAGCCGGGTCCTCTTCGCCGCAGGCTCGTCCTCACCATCGTCCTCACGCGGCCGGACCAAGCTTGGCTCTGCCTGTACGCTCATCGACTCCAACTCCGCCGCAGGTGCTTGGGCATCGCTCTCCACATTCGCCATCTCCACATCAACGTCTGTCGCACCTGTAGTTAGTGGTTCATCCGGTGGCGGGGTTGGATGAGAGAGATTTGTCGCGTCCTTTGGGAGAAAGTCTGCGACAGGCTGTATGCCGCTGGTAACGTGTTCGACAGGAACAGCGCCAGATGGAATGGGATCTGCTGATGACACTGCAGTGGGTTTCGCATCTACCGCAGTCTCTGTGGGCTCAGCATGCAAATCCAGAGGAGCATCGATGGCGCTGTCTATGAGTTCTGTGGTCGCCTTGTTTTCGTAATGCGCATCGCTGAAGAGTGAGTCAGCGGGCGTGTGCGCGATGCGCAAGTGAGGTTGAGATGAGCGGATGGCATGTGACAAGGTGGATGTTTGTTTTGATGAAGTGAGAAGCGACGATACGTACCCGTTGATCGTGGGTGCCTCATAGGCTTGATGCGCCTCTGATGTGTCCATATCGTCGGCAGGGGCCAACTGTGTGGGTGGCGGTGCGGCCAATTCAGAGGCCATGGTCGCGGGTGTGGCGTACCGGAAGTGAATCGAATTATTGATGAAACAAGCACGTGATGATGTCTCGTTTCGATGATTCGAAACAGAAGTTGATCCCCGGTTTGTTTCGCCGATGATCGCTGCTTTTATTAAGAGCTGAAGAAAACGCGCTCGATTAATTTAAGAAAGTCGTGAAGGGCCGTTACCGCAGAGAGTGAATGTTGTGAGGCTCTGTGCGCCAGCGCTGCAGGAAGTGTCCAGTGAAGTCTTGCTCGCGTGTGGCTCGGCGATCGAAGATGTAGGGTCGCAAGTTCCGCGTCGAAAGAAATAAGAACGACCGCTTATTATTTCAAGCTAAGGATCGGCCCGGTGACACACGTGACCAGTCAGAGCCTTTTCGAATAATCTCTGTCGCCTTCAGGAGAGCAGGTGCCGGTGACGACGCGTCTTCAAGTCACTACTGAGGCGATGTGGCAACAGCAGTGAAGATGTGCCTGCTCAAGTCGTACGTAAGGCCGGAAAAACGCGCTTTGCTTGCGATATCGCGAAGGTCCGTGAGAATGTTGTTTCTCGGTTCGCGTTTATGCCAAAAGGCGGAGTCGTGTCGTAGAGGTCAGAATATCTGACTAGCGTGACTCTACTCCGTAGAATCGAGAAACTGACTCGGCGCGGAATGAGGCGGAGGTGCGGAATGCGACGGCGGGGTAGCGATTCGTGGGTGGGAGAGGGCAGCAAGGCGAAAGTGTTTCAGCAAATGTGGCACCGCGCGCCTCTTTTTATCCTGTCCAGGAGCCGGTGCTCAGGAGAAGTCTGGGTGGGAGGGGTGGTTTGATTGGCTCCGCCCGACTTCCGGGCAAGGATCACCCCCTGGGAGAAGATGGCGCAACGAACGTCTCTTTGCGGAAGACTGATCGCGGGAGGGACAGACCATGAAGCAAATGGCCTTCAAAACGACCTTGTAATTATTCGGTGACGCTCAGTAGGTAGATTCTGTAGTACTTCAAACGCCCGAGGAAACAGTCATCTTTGAATCGGTCGCACCTGCCAGAGCCCTCGCCAAGACTTCGAGTGCAGTAGCGCCTCCATCTCTCGAAATTTTGAACAAGTTAATTTGGTGACACTTCCTGTTACGACCCTACCATTCTTCCCACACATACCACATGGCATCATCGTCGCCATGAGTACCGCTAAGCGGTCACGTCACCGGCAATCGGACGCCAAAGCTGCCTCCTCACCGCCGGCGTCCAAGCGAATCAAGACAACGAAAACTTCTCACGTGCCCGCACGCCACGGGCTCGACTTCCTGGTAGACGACGATGCGAGGCATGGCAGACAACTGGAGGCCAAGCTCACGAATGGAGTGTCAAAGACGGCTGCGAATCGAGTGGACGAGTCACATGCGGCCGTGGCTCCAGATGGGAGAGATGAGGACCAGGTAGGTGCTTCGCAGCAAAATGCTATAGAACTCTCCAGCGTGGCAGACAGCAGCAGCGACATTTCCATTGATGGAGATGAGCTGGCGGCAGGCGGCGGACAGGCAAACGGAGTGCTCGAGGAGCCAATGATGAATGGTCACACTTCTGGGTATCACGAGAATGGCGATGAGGCGGAGGAGGCAGTAGCCGGAGCAGAAGATGTGGACATGGCGGATGACGCGGACGAAGTTAACGGCGAGCTCGAGGAACCATCGTTTGGCGAGCTACTCCAGGCACGACATCCCGATCCTATTGACGTACAGATTGCGTTCCCAAATCCTCTGGCCGACCGACATGCTCTGGTATCCACTTCCGGCGACCGCGCACTTTCAGCACCATCAGGCACGACACTTAGAACGGTCCTAACTCAGGCGCTGAAGACCAACGACAGTGAACTTCTCGAGCGATGCTTTCAAACCACGAATCTCAACGACATCCGAGCAACGATCGAACGACTACAATCACAGCATGTCGCGAGTCTTCTCCAAAGACTGGCCGAGCGGATACATAAGCGACCTGGTCGGACTGGCAACCTCATCACTTGGGTACAATGGTCGCTGGTAGCTCACGGCGCTTACTTGGCCAGCCAGCCGGAGGTCATGAAGAAGTTGAGATCTCTACACCAAGTGCTCCGAGAGCGAGCAAATGGACTTCAGCCTTTGCTACGCTTAAAGGGCAAGCTCGATATGCTGCAAGCGCAGTTGGAGTTACGGCAAAGAATGCAAGCTGCATCTCGTGCGGTCAGTGTTGGTGATGACGAGGATGATGAAGGAGTGATATACGTGGAGGGTCAAGACGAAGATTACACTGATGGTGAAGGTGCGACGGAGGAGGGCCACACCGATACACAACTGCTGGATGGCTTCAAGTCGAAGCCTAAGGGGCAGACCGCGACGCCACGGAGCGACTTCGCAGACTCGAGCGACGACAGCGAGAGTGATGAAGACATGCCCAATGGCGTTGCACAGGAAGTGGATGACGAGAGCTCCGAGGACGAAGATGCAGAGGAGGGCATGTTTGACGTGGAAGCCGAGGAGACTTCCGACGAGAACAGCGAAGCGGATGAGAATGGTGCCGACAGCGGCGCGGAGTCCGAGGACGAATCGATTTCCTCCGACGCAGGGAGCGATACCGGCGTACAGCAGCCGAAGCCTAGCACGCTCAACCGGAAGCGTTGATTGTGCTTTATTTGCTTCATGGCAAGGAATGATAGTGCAGAGCTTGGCAAGGCGTTATGGCGTATCAAAAGATCGGAGGGACGGTGTACATGGGAGGGCAGGCATGTTTACTAACGCAAGCATACCTGTACATTGTGGTAGAGGACTGTGCATGAGGATATGAGTGTGCACGATACCCGCATGGCGCTGCTGTTTTCAAGGGAATGGGCGGAGTTGCATAGCGATTGGTCGGTTCATAGAACAATGAGAGCAGTTCTACATTGCTTACCGAGAAGTTCTTGTTCATCGTCTTCCGAATCTGTCGGCGGTAGCATGCCGTTGTAAAAGAGCAAAAGAGCTCATATTCCACATCTCATTCACCTGATTGGCTTTACCAGATCGCTGGCAGAGCGGGAGCTAGCGGTTGGCCGCATGATGGCTCGCCGGTCACGGTTTCACATGCCCGAATTCGAGACCACATCCCAATATCGCCTCTTTCCCAGACATGCTGCAACGATGATCAACGCCGTACTGGTCTTCAACAACAACGGTCAGCCTCGGCTGACCAAGTTCTACACCCAACTCGTTCGTCCCACCCCCCACCCTCTCCTCCCCTCCAACCACTAACCCCGCCGTGTACAGGACACAGCAGTCCAACAACGCCTCATCTCCGAGATCTTCACCCTCGTCTCCGCCCGCCCAGCCAGCAGCTGCAACTTCCTCCCCCTCCCTCCTCTCCTCGCCCCGGCGAACACCAGCGCCTCCACCGCGCACAACGACGCCCCCTCCCTCGTCACCTACCGCCACTACGCTACCCTCTACTTCATCATGATCTCCACCTCCACCGAATCGCCCCTCGGTCTCCTCGACCTCATTCAAGTCTTTGTCGAAGCGCTCGATCGGTTGTTCGAGAATGTGTGCGAGTTGGATTTAATTTTCAACTTTGAGACGTTACATGCGGTGCTTGGGGAGATGATTGTGGGCGGGGTGGTGGTGGAGACGGGGTTAGAGACTGTGGTGGCTGGGGTGAAAAGTCAGGGGAGGGTGGCGAAGAGGCCGGTTAATGAGGGTAGGGGTGGGGGGTTGGCGCAGGGCATTTGGGCGGGGCGGTGAGAGAAGTGTAGGTATGAAGGTGTTTTCATGGGTTTGAAGCTACGTGCCGCCACTACAGCAGCTGCTCTGAGCTCCATTCCTCTCTCAGCAGCGCGGTGAGGCCTCGCGGCAGCCAGCACAAACTCTTCGGCCCAAAACAACGTCCCACGGCGCCGAACAGGGCAGCCGCCACTACAGTGGCCGTCAAGGCCACGACGACTTGCTCCACTACTCCGAGAACATCCACGCTTCCTTGTCCTCATCAATCACCTCCTCCTTGGCCGTGATCGTCGTGATCAGCTTCTCCTTCACGTTCTGCGTGATCGTCGGGTTTATGCCCTCTGGCAACGCACATGCGCTCACGTGACGATGCGCCTCTGGCGGAAACACTCGAAGATTCTGGTGCTCTCGAGCCACTGCAGCGAGTGTCCAGGCGCACACCGGACACGAGCGCTCCGAGGAGACGATATACACTCGCACTCGACCCGCTGAGAGGATCGAGGTCTCGGCTTTCAAGAGCTCGGCGACCAGCAGGGCTTCGGCGTGGTAGCTGCCGGCGAAAGTCTCCAGCCTCCGACCTGGCAAGCTCGCTCTCAGGGCCTCGGCGCTCAATGTACTGGGGCCGCCGCTGGTCTGGTCTCGGAGAGCGGTCGCGAGGGCGGCGTCGAGATCGAGCATGCTGGCTTCCGGAGCTGGCGCTGGGTCGACCACTCTCACGGCTGGAAGCCAGGTGGCGAGCTTAGGTAGGACGCTGGCTGCCGTCATTGGCTTGAGGACGAGCAGGAGAGCATCCAAAATCGCCCGGTCTCTGCTATCGAGGATTCTGAACCCTTGGACTTGAGGAATCGACGGTCGAATAGCTTCGCGCTCGAAATCGACGGCGGCCTGGCGCGTGTTGGCCTCTCCGTCCTTGCTTTGGGGCCCGCGCGACTGCCGCTCCTGCTCCTTGCTCGATGCGGCTGTCGGCTCGTCGGAGACGACTGTGTATCGCTCCTTCATAGCTTGGAGAAAATCGGCTGGCTCGTATCTGCGGTCCGCTATGCCTTCGCCTAGTTCATACGGCTCCTGTAGTGATGAGGGTCAGCAAGTGTCTCAGAGCTGGGATCGAGGGGTAGAAGGTCGCAGAGCGCCGCATGCTATCTCGGAGAACGCTCCCACCCAGCAGTCTGACTTACCAAGCTATTAAAGATCGTCTCCATCACATGGTGGCGCGAGATGAGGTTCCACAGAAGCCGTTGGTACGCGTTGGCCTTCTTCACATGGCGAAGACACTGATCATACGCGCAATGCGCAAGCGATTCGAAGCACTGGTGGAGTTCTGCAAGCACGACACAGAGAAGGTCGCGGAATGCTTTGACGAAGTCGCCTCGGCCGATGTCATACACCAGCATTGTCTTGCTCTCTTCTTGCAGCTTCTTCAGTAGCGCGGTGAGGACTGGCTTCTTGAATTCCGGGATCATGCCCGCCCATTCGAACCTGTCTGGAGTCTCCATGGCTCTTCTTGGGAGTGGGTGGACAGCTTGCTCTTGCGCGGCGGCATGGAAGAGGACGTTGTTGGGGGCTTCGAAGAGTCTGTCGAGTCGCGCGCCTGTCTTGGACCAGGTTACACCGAGACAGTAGTTGGTCCAGTCGACGTACCCTGGTCCGGAATGCCCAGGCACTGCTTTCCTCTTGACGAGGAAGTAGCGCAGGACTTCCATGTGGTTGGCCATGCTGAATACGACCAAGGGTGACTTGTTTGGTTGGGTGCTCTTTTTGTCGTTGCTTCGTAGGAGCATGATGGATTTGGACGCGATGGTCAAGCCGTTCTCTTCTTCGTTGAGGATCGGCACATGCAGGGCTGCTCTCTCGCGTGGTGGTTCCGCCATGGTGTTATCCGGCCTTGTGTCGCCATCATCGCCTTGCGTATCATCGCCGCTGCTGCCGCCATTGCCTTCGCCACCCCTATTGTCTGCATCTGCAGAGTTAGGATGAGAAATGTTTTGACTTACTTCAGAAGCAGAAGATTTCTGCGTCGTCCCAGCTACAGCACTTTGCGTGGCGACTGTGATCACGTCCTTATACATCATCACAGCAACCGCGCCATCAGGATTGACGACACACAGATCTGAGAGGTAGTCGAGAGCCGTAAGACGCTTATAATCCCATTCGTAAGTGTTCAGCCTGTCTCCAAGGTCTGGTGAGTGGAGGTCAAGTTGCTTTCTCTTGTTTTCGTCACTCTGTAGAATCTTTTCAAGTAAAGTGGTTGCTGCTTTGATGAAGCTTTCGTCTTCTGTCTGGGGTAGGTTGAGCTGAGACATGGTCGTGGTGGTACCCTCGGCAATGTTTGTCGGCTCTGGCGTGGCGGAGTCGAGTGTCAGTGTCGAAGGTTGGAGTTGAAGTGGCTTTGTTGATGTTGTGACGTTGTGACGCTCGAACAACCACTAGCGTGTTTGGTAGAGCTGGTTTCTGGCCATTCCCGACGAGGACTAGCCGATTGTCACATGTTTGCTTCGCAACGTCTGTCCATGAGCGACTTGTGGTGACTCACGTCGCACTCGGAGGTTTCAGAAAGGCTCCTGACTTCCACGAAAGCTTCCGTCCAGCATTCGAGTGAGCTACCAAAACGATGATGAGCGCTTGGAGAACCCGTGCTTTCCGCACAGCGACCACATTCCGGAAATGCGCCAAAGTCCCGGTGATCAGGCGTTTTCGAGATGGGAGATTTGGCTGGAAAACGACAACCTGCATGCATCACCCACTGCTTTCGGCAGAGACCGTGACTGACTGGAACAGCGATTGCGCAACAAGCTCGCTCGCTACATGGTGGGCGACAAGGTCGATCTATCAGCCGTCGCAAACTCCACACCAAAAGGCTCCAGTGTTGCCTGAGCTTACGAAGGAAATCCCTATCGATTGGGAAATCAAGTTAAAGGGGGATACAGACGAGATCCAGGCCACCAGAACTGAGAACAAAATCAAACAAATCATCCTCGACGGATTCCGAGCACGCCTGATCACTAATCATGTTCAACGGTGCTTGCCTTATCGGACCTTGTGCATCACCATCCCTCATTCTCGAGAAGAGCAGATCATCGGAGAGATTGAGAAACTGCAGGACGTGGCACAAGTATATAAGTCTCCCTCACTCTACTACCCAGAGTTCCCGCCTTGCGGAATCTGCGAGTCCTGCAAAGCTGGTGGACATTGCGAGCATCCAAAGTACTTCCTTGGGGGTGCCCACACATCGAGTGAGGTATAGTGCAGCGACGGCTATGAGTACGATTGCTAGAAGGTACAGAACATCTCGAGAAGCGGACGAGGCTGATGAGTGGTACGATCGTCGGAGCAACGACGGCCGCAGCATGATACAGTGGGCCCGCATTGCGTATACAAGTCATCTCCTCTAAATTCGATACGCTCTCTTATTCGGACTCTGCTTCAATTGAGATCGCATCGTGAAGACGACCGAGTATAGCGCACTCAAACAAGGCTTGGAGGACGCCAGCCTAGACCACACGCTCATACGCACTCAGATATGGCCAATATTCGGGTTCAGATATTGCGTTTCGGGTCTTTCGCACCTTTGTGACTCCGATCGATGACTAGTCCGCTGTTGATGAAGTGAATGTTAAAATGCAACGGCTCTGATTGGCTGGTATTTGAATTACACAGTCAATATATACAGCACGCCGCTCAAACGCCGCCTTCTTCCACACCTTCCTACCAGTTCTCTGTCAAACAACGTTACATTCACAGATATTGAGCAGCGATGTTCAAGGCAATTAAGGCACGCACGATACGGCAACCCCTGTTCGAGACGTTTACTCGTGCAAACCACATCACTGCTAGGTAAGTGCTCAGATACCCATCAAACCAACCACTTCCTGTGGCTATATCAAGCTCTTCGCATGCAAATGGTAACTCAAGCTTGATCAGCCTGTTACTTCGTTACTAACCATCGTGATTCACAGACGTACAAGAACATTGAGCTCGCAACCAGCCAACCTTATTCCGTACAGCTTTACGAACCCCAACACCTCTCTCAAATACTTTAGAGATGTTGCGGCACCGATGAAAGTCTTGTCTCGGGCACGCAACGACATAAGAAACGAATATACGAGCGTTAGCCTCCAGAACATGACAAACAAGACAGAATGCCTCGACGCTGTGAGAAAGGTGGAGTACAAGATTGACAACGGTCTCCGCGACATCGACTCCCAACTTGCGAAGATGAAGACGGAGATGAGGGCGGACATGAAGGAGGCCTTGTTGCACCATCAGGAGAGGATGGATCTGAGGATCAAGTCGCGCGATGAGCTGGCTGAGATCAACAGGAAGGGTAGGCGAGCGGTGTTGTTCGTTTGTGTCTTCGGTGCTGTTGTATTGTGGGCCGAGAACCGGCATTATAACAGAACTGGAGTGAGAGGGTGGTAGTTCGAGATGGCGGAGCGACACAGCGGGGTGAATGTCAGCAGCTGCAGGACAATGAGGAGATGCGCGGAAGGCAGGGATCTGGCTACTACTACTGCCTGGCTACTGTTCCATCTTGATGCCGGGTTGAGGGCTACTCTTTTGCTCGAATCTTAGTGGCGGACCAATAGCGGAACGCCTCCTAAAAACATGCATCGTGATCCGGTGCATCAGGTACAATCCACTCAGAGCATGTTCCAATCCCATGCGAGCATACAGTCGAGAAGTCATCTCCCACCTTCCATCTCCAGTTGAAAAGCGCATCATCTTCACCGTTCAGAAGTTGTCTGCTGCGAGTCACAGAACTTTTATGCGTGCTGGTACGCCTCCAATGGTCGAGCAGGTCAAGAGCAGTCGATGGAATCGATCCATACAGAAGAGTCGTGAACGTCCCAGGCAGGAAGTCAGTGGGCAGGAAGAGTTTCTGATTCTACCGCCCGTTCACTAGAAGAACAGCAGCTGATCATCTGTGTACCCAATCTCCAGCAGCGCGCTGTGCGCACCCTTCTCGAAACCTTCAGGCCCACATATCAACGCCATCGTCTTCTCTGTTGGTTGCGATGCAGCAGCGCCCACCTCCCGAATCAACGATGCATCAACCCGCCCACGTCGACCTTGCCAATCGTCTGGTGGTGCAGTCAACGTATGGATAAGCTGACATCGACCAGAGGCGTCTCGGCCAAACCCATTAAGCTCCTCTTTGCACAGAATATCGTCCAGCTTCCGGTTCCCATTGATGACGACGCATTGAGTCGTGTCAGATGCATCTTGCATGACCCCCCGAAGCACTTGGAAGATCGGCGTGATACCACTCCCGGCACATATCATCACGAAACGCTCGACGCTCCGAGCGTTGCCATTGATGGCGCAGCGCCCAGCTCCCAGGTACTCGAATTTGCCTATCGGACCTTTGAACTCGGCAAAGTGGCCGATGGGGATCGAATCGATCGCCTGGCTCATCTTCCCGCCTTTACGCTCGCCAGAATCGAAGTACACCTTGACTAGTACGTCTACAATCCCCAACTTCGATGGTGGAGAGAGTGGCGTGTAACTTCTGATGATCGCTTCCCTTGTCACTGGATCCCGTAGCCGGATGAATAGGTGCTGGCCGACGGGAAGTCCGAGCGATTGACCTTCGTGCTCTAATTGGAAGCTGAAGATTCGGGTATCCCACGACACTGTCTGCTTCGACTTCAAGGTCGCCTTCTTCCATGATCTGGCGTCGAGGAACCTCGGACTAGGTTCTGACGACTGCGACTCTTCTGGTTGTGAGCTCAACGCAGCTTTGCCCGCTTCATCCAGAGTACCTAGGTGATACTTAGGCATCATCGCTCTTGCCACCTCGCTGTGTATTGCCAGGAATTCCTCTGATGTGTCCATACCTGCGGCAGAGATGATACTCTGGCCGCCACCGGGATGCTCTTTCAGAAAGGGTGTTCCGTCGTAGACTTCGCCATCGATTACGAACCAAGGACTCTCGGCCTCGCTGTGCTTGCGGAAGTCATCGATATTCACGATGATTTTGATATCGTCGTTCGTCATCTTGACCAGCGGCTCGACGTCTGCCTCCGGCTGAGGCTCATTGTCACCCCCAATCTGCTCTCCCCATGAACCATTGGTGAGGTCGCCACCTGCTTTCTTCACCCGCTCCATCCACCCTCCGGGCATCAGCGCTGGCTGAGTAGGGTGCTCAAACCGTAGACTGTCTCCTTCCTGATGTATGGCGACTCGGTACCATGGATTGTTCATCATACCAAGTACGCTCCAGTACATATCGCGAGGTTGGACGTTCATACTGTCGTCCATTGCACGGACTAGAACGTCGCTGGCAGAAGACAGGTCGGAAACCGAAATGTTCATGCTCCAAAAACACCAGCAGAAGCTCGCTTCATAGTCGGTCATATCGAGTGTGCCGCCACACATCTGTCGAGGCGAAGCTTCCCGGTACCGGTCCTCTGGGTACTCGATTTCCGCCAACCTCCACGACTTGCCCTTGTCTATCGAGACTTCGACACGTGTAACCCGTCGTCCACCGCCTCCATACGCATAGCCTTTGAAGCAGTGGCTTTTTTGGAGAACGTCCAAGGAGAGTGTTTGGTCGTGGGCTGGGTGGGCGATTGCGGAGTTTGTGCTCAAGTCGTAGATGGCGTATCTTTCATCTTGCCACCAGGAAGGCTCGTTCGCAGACTGTTCTGGTGAGACCATGGTGGGGAGAACCCGATTGTCCCATATGTGATACCAATTGTCGCTATGATCCGGAGTGACGACTAGCCTCTTTAGCCACTTGACGCTACGCCCACCGATCTGGCCTGGTATGACCGCCCTCAGCGGCTTGCCATGGTCAGGTCTTAGCATTTCTCCGTTCATCATATGCGCTAGCATCATGCCTAGATCCCGATTCATTGCCGAACGAAGCTTTACATTGGTACCGTAGCAGCCGTTGGGTAGTTCGTCAGCGCCCTCCATACAGACGTAGCGTGCTCCACGTCTGGGTTTCGCCCGCCCCAGCAGGTCGACCATCATGACTCCCGTGAAAAGTGCTGTAGAGACACCAGCAGCACCCCATGAGAAGCCTTTGGTCTTGCGGACCACATTTTGCTCTTTCCGTCGATTGCCCGCGCAGACCAGAGTTATAGGGTAAGTCCGCTGTTCGAACTGCTCGAGAAGACCGCGTAACGAGATCGTGAACGGCCGTTCAACTAGACCCTCGATAGTGAGCTCCCAATCTGGGATGTCTTCATCTTGGACCTGTGGTACATGTCCATGGTTCCGGACGTAGAAGAGCTCTGGACTGGTCAGAAAGCCCTCGTTGAACAAGTCGGTCAGTGGTGCTTCAACATTGAAAGGGTGCACTCCAGTCAAGCGGATGAGGCGCGGATCTCGCGGTAACCAGCCATCCGGTGTCTTCTTATCCACGTCCAACACCTCAATTGGTGGCGAGCTTGGGGGAACCTCTGGGAGGCGTATGGGTGACTGATCGCATGACTCTGTATCACTGCCTGCCGACTCCGGGGGTGTCGGTGGCAGATCGCCACGACTGAGCGTACGTTTGTTCTCTAGAGATGGTATAGCAGCCATACTGGGTGTACTCAACTGTATGGCGCACGCTTCCACATGACGAGTAAAAGATAAAGAGCTGCATTACAGAGATTAGGATACGTCGGTCAACCAATCATGGTTCCAAATCAAGATGAGATCACAGCTCGGGACTGTACGGTAAGTAAAAATCCGGTACACAGACGCAATGCTGTAAACCCTGAGGAGATGCATAGGTAGGCCAGGCCATGTCGCAGGGGCACATCGCAACATCTCCCTACCTCCGGAGCAGCGCGTAGCCGTCTCACCGGGTGAAGAAGTCTCGCCCGCGAGCAGCCTCTCGCCAATGAAAAGCAAATACAAATACATGTACTCTTATCTGGATGTTGGGAAGAAGGAGTGTTCAGATCGTCGGAGAAACACCAAGGCTTTTTAGCGTGCTTGCGTGGCGGCTGAACTTTGCACGTATAGGCTCACTGCGAACTCCCACTTCACCTTATCAGCGACTCTCGAGGATTTTGGGCCCTCTTATCAGCACCCACTCAAGTTGAGGGAATAATAGTTCCACGGAGATGCACCACCACCGCTACTGTACGGGGTATCTTACTGTCCTGGCAACCCAACAGCATGGCTATCGCTGGCATTATTTCCTCTCCTGAAAGAATGTCCAGGCATGGGAAACAATTCTTCACCGCACCCTGGCCTACCCCAGTGCCTAGGCGTCGCAGGATCCCAGCTTCACGCGTCTTATCTCAACAATGGAGAACCTCGCACCAGTCGAGACCCCAGCCCAAGCCACTCTGGAGGCAGCCTTATCAGTGGTAGCTGCAATCTCGTCGATCTCGAACGTCGACTTCGACATCTGGCGATACGCATGTGCTGGAGATTTAGTCGTGTCTGCCATGTTTTGTCGGAGAACCACGTTTTTATCGGACAACGTGGTGCTGGGCAGGAGCGAGGTCCTACAGAGAGCCATGATAACGAGCCGCATTCATCGCCAAGCACTGCCATTAAGCCACCGTATTCTGTGTGGTACATGAGACTATCTAGCAGCGCAAAGCAAAAGCAGTGTCTTGTGTTATATCTGTGATGATAACCCGACCACTGACACCTGTCTTTGATTCATCGAGCGAGAATCCTTCGTTGTTGAGTAAATTGACTATTATACTTGTGAGGCCGTGAAACCGTCAAGTCAGAACTATGTTCGCACTTTCCACTCTCTGGAAGGCACCGGAGGTCAACCCAATCAACAACAAGGCCCGCTCGATACCGCTGCTAAATGTAGTGTGTGTCCATGGCCGTGTGTTCTTCTTCTCCTGGCTGGGTTTCTTCATTGCTTTCTGGTCTTGGTGAGTCTCCGACCAGTTCTAGTACGTGGTGGCAAGCGCTGACGGTCGTGGATCCAGGTACGCGTTCCCGCCTCTCTTGAAGAGCGTGATCGCGGAAGACATCGGCCTTACGGATAGTGAAGTCCTCACATCCAACATCATCGCTTTGCTGGCTACGCTTCTGGTCCGTCTCGTCGCTGGCACCTGTTGTGATCGCTTTGGCGCCCGCTGGACCTTTGCTGGGTGCCTTCTGATCGGAGCTATTCCTACTTTCCTCGCTGGCACTGCCCACAACTTCTCGGAGCTTTGTGCCCTCCGCTTCTTTGTTGGCATTCTCGGTGGCAGCTTCGTGCCTTGTCAAGTATGGACTACAGCTTGTAAGTCACAGTATCTGATCACTGGCATACGGCATGCTGACACAGAACAGTCTTCGACAAGAATGTTGTCGGTACAGCAAACTCCCTAACGGGAGGATTCGGCAACGCAGGCGGCGGCGTCACCTACTTCGTCATGCCAGCCGTCTATGCCTCGCTGGTTGCGAGAGGCCTGTCGACTTCAACAGCCTGGCGAGTCTCGTTCGTGGTGCCGGGTAAGCATTCCATCGTTCCATTTTCAGCCCATGACCCCGCCAGCTAACAGACGATGTAGGCATCCTGATCGTGTCTGTGGCCATCGCGCTCCTGCTCTTGTGTCCGGACACGCCAAATGGCAAATGGTCTGAGCGAGCACAAGCTATCCCAAGATCAGCAAGCATCACATCAAGTCAGAGTAAGACCGTACGCATCGCTGGAGAAGACTCGAAGACTTCGAGCCCATCGCACGATGCAGAGAAGCATGTCGGCGGCTTCGACGAGAAGAAGGACGGCACCACTACACCCTCATCCGACGACGACACGCCACAAGTCGGCGAGCAATACGAGATTGATGCGGCTCAGCAAGAAGTCATCCTGAAACCGACATGGGCGGAAGCAATGAAAGTCGTCTTCTCACCCCAGACTCTCGTTCTTGGTGCCGTAAGTTCCATCCGTCGACTGTCCTGCTAGAAGCTCAGAACACATACTCACAGTTCAACAATAGTGCTACTCCTGTTCCTTCGGCGCCGAACTCGCCGTCAACAGCATCCTCGGCTCCTACATCCTCCTCAACATCCCCACCCTCGGCCTCCATGGCTCCGGTAACTGGGCTGCCATGTTCGGGCTGATGAACATCGTCTTCCGGCCTCTCGGCGGAGTGGTCGCCGACTACGCCTACCGGTCCACCAAGAGCGTGTGGGCGAAAAAGATCCTGTTGCATACCTACACTACTCTTGCGGGAGTTTTCCTCGTGGCCATCGGTCAATCCGACCCCACTGATCTCGGGATGATGGTCGGATTGCTGTGTATCGGCTTTGCGTTTTTCGACGAGGGAGCCAATGGACTCAACTTCGCCCTCGTGCCGCATGTACACCCCTTTGCCAACGGCATCGTGTCTGGGGTAACAGGTGCATGTGGCAATCTCGGCGGCATCATCTTCGCCATTATCTTCAGATACGGAGGAGGGTACGCACGATCCATTTGGATCATCGGTGTGGTCATCATCGCCGTCAACGTGCTTACGGTTTGGATCAAGCCGCTGCCGAAGGGACAGATTGGTGGACGTTAGAGTGGTGGGAATGTTTGGCGAGGCTGGTGTACTCCAAAAGCGTTGCACGCCAATTGAAGACTGTTATACTGTAGATCTTTAGAGTGTCAAGACTTGATGCAGCGCAGTTGTGCTCATCACCCACCCCATCTTTCCATCTTCGTCTTCATCTTGATCTCCAACTCGATCTCCAAATACCCCTCTCATTGGTGCATATCCTCGGAGGCTAGCGCCGGGCTGCATGCGCACGCACATGCACTGTCAAAAAGAATATACGGCAAAAGCACCGTTAAAGCACCGATCAAAAATGAAAACCGTCCTCCTGATAAGACCGTGGGATGACCGATGATCAACCATGTTGCGAGGGAAAGTGTAGTCATGGTTCGCAATGCATACTTCACACGGTTGGATGTTAGATGTGTAAACATGTCGTAATTCATGAGAGTTGAGCTTCACTGCATCCACGGTCTTCAGTATACACGCTTCATGTACTCTCCGCAGGCATGGCTAGACGGTCCTCGTCCCGGCGGTCCTACTTCAGCATAGGTGCTTCAGCGAAACCTCTGCACACTCATACATGCACCGATTATCCATCGTACCTCAGACGTTCTCAAAATAAAACGTCGGCTGCCCAGGCACCGCCCCCTCCGCACTCGCCGGCATCTCCGTCCTCTCCTTCCCAACCTTGCCCTCCTCACTACTCGCCACCACCTTCCCCATCTTGCCGGAGGCCCTAACCCCCTCTCCCTCTTCCACCACTACAACCTCAACGACCTTACACTTAACAACCGTAGCCTTCAACCCACTAACCATCTCCCCAAGCACCTCCACCTCATCAAACGCCAGTTTCCTGCCGAAAACCTCCTCGGCCGGCACACCCCCCTCGAGGCTCTTCTTCAGCTGCTGCACAAACGGCATAGCGCGCTTGCTCTCCTGTTTCGAAATCTGTTTGCTCACGGCGCTGACGTCCAATCTCATATCCGCGAAGTTATTGCGCACGACTTCGATCACGGAGTCCTGCCACGCCGGATGCTTCGTCGCGCAGAATACACTCAGCTTCTTGTCTTTCTTGGGATCGTAGGTCATACTCTTCCCCTTCGCCATTCGTTTCAACTGCGCCCCCTCGGCCCCGTTGATGGCGGCGGAGACTTGGCGCACGTACTCGCGTGCAGCCGTCAAGCTGCCATCCTGATCTGGCACCGAGGGGAAAAGAGCGTTTTGGACTGTGTCAGGTTTGCCGAGGACTTCGAGCCAGATGTGCTCAGCCCAATGCGGAGCGACCACCGTAAGCATCAGCGCTTGCAGCTCGACGTATGTGCGGACGAGGTCTTGGTGCATGCCTTGGCCTGAGGACGACGTGACGGTGCGGTAGAAGTCGCGGGCGGAGATGAAGTCGTAGAGGCCGGATTTCATGGCGGCTTTGTAGGAGGTGAGTTCGTATTGGGTTTCGGTTTCGCGGACGAGGCCGTGGAGTTCGTTGAGGAAGACTTTGTCCCAGAAGGTCTTTGGGCCGGTGCGTTGGATGGAGTCGGCGACTTTGTGGCGTTCGTTCTCTTTCACCGAGGTGTACGTTTCGCCGTCGTTGAGTGGGCGGGCATCGATGATCACGCTCTCGCACCAAGAGCGCAGCTCGTACATCCGGAGGATATTCGCGTTCGCGACCGTTTCTTCGAAATTCGCATCTTCGATCCCGTCTCCTGCGTCCGCGAGCGCGATGCGTGTGGCATCGGCGCCGAATTTGCGGGTCGCGTCCGCGAGAGTGAGGAAGTTCCCGGTGCTCTTGCTCATTTTCTCGCCGTTAAGCATGAGATGCCCGTTGATGCGGACGGCTTTGGGCCAGTATTCAGGCGGGAAGAGGGCGATGTGGACGTAGAGGAAAAAGGTCATGTGGTTCTGAATCAGATCCTTACCGGTGCAGCGGAGGTCGAGCGGGTACCAGTATTCGAATTCGCGCTTCATCATCTGCATTGAGTGTTCGGGGATAGTGCAGTCCTTTGGTGGTGTGGAAGTGCGACAGAAGAGGTAGTCCCAGAAGTCGTCGGTCAGCTGGTCGGGTGAGACGTCGGCGATGCCGCGGTTCTTGCCGAAGATGTCGGTGTGCAGGAGATGGGCGATGGTGTAGTAGGACATGTAGATTGTTGAATCGGACAAGCTTTCCACGAGCTGGCTTTGGTCCCAGGGGAGTTTGGTGCCAAGGCCGTAGGAGCGAGCGCAGGCCCATTGGGCGAGCCAGAACAGTACTTGTTCGAAGGCGTTCTTGACTTCGGTGGAGAAGGTGTTGAGGCCTTCGCCGTTCTCGTTGCGGACGTGCTCGAGGACTGTAGGCTGCCATGTTTCATCGCCGCTTTTCTCGGGGGTGCCGTAGTTCATGAACCATTGGTCTAGATGACCAGCGACACACTCGTCGCCACTCCGGCTGATGACTCGACCGTCAGGCTCAGCGTAGGCGAACGCCTCACCAGCATCGATCAGCTGCTGGCGCACGAGCGGTTTCGCGTCTTCGACACTTTTGCCCTTGAACTCGCCATAGATCATCTTGCCCTTGTAGAAACCCTCCTTGTACGCCAGGTCCTTCGCCTCTGCAAGCTGCTTGGCGTCTTTGGGCGAGTTGATCTTCATGCTTTCGACCAAGAACTTCGCTGTTAGATTGCCGTAGCTTGGTGTCTCAATGATGGGCAAGATTTCCAGCTCCGCCCATTCGCGCTTGATGTGGTAGTAGTCCGCCTTCTTCGCCAGGTCCATGATTGTCGCATAGTCGTCCGGCGAGTCTGAAGGCACGCAAGAGACGACGCCAGTGCCTTTGGTTTCTTTCACCGACTCCATGGGCAGAATGCGAATGCCGTCTTTGTGGATTGAGAGTGGCGCATTGACGATTGTGCCGATGACATCTGAGCCTTGCAGTTCTGCGACCTTGGGGAACGCGCCCCAGGTTGGAAAGATGCTCTGGAAAGCCATATTCCGTGCCGCTCGATCGGAGATGAAGTAGTACTCCTCTCCCTTCTTCACCTCGTAGATGCCGTATGTGATGCCTGGCCCCACGAAACAGCTGTTCTGTCCGTACATCGTTTCTGGTCGTAGAGTTGCAGGCACGAAATAGACATTGCCGCCCTCCGGTATCTTACCCTCGATCTTCTTCTTCGCAGCCTCCGGCCACTCCTTCACCCGCAGCTTCATCGCCGTATACTCCTGCACCACGACACCCTCACCCGTCTGCCGGTCGTGGTCCATACACGCCTGTCCATCTTTGGGAGAGTAGACAGTGTACCTCTTCCCGAACCGAATCTTGCCCATCTCCTTCAGACGGTTCATCTGCCACCGCACAAAAGCATCGTAGTATGGATTCGCATCTGTGGTGACCATACTCCGTCTCCAGTCCACACGACATCCGAGATCTGTGAGATCGCGCTTCCAGAGCGGAGGGAAGTACTCCAGCCAGTACTGTGGGTCGGAGAAACGGTGGATCTCCTCGACGGGGATACCAATGGCCAGCATAATCTGGAACTGGTATTTGAGGTTGACATTGACCTTGGCATTGGCTTTTGACTTCTTGGTGGTGAACTTGGTGATGTCCTCCTTCGTTGTTTCTTGCACTGGAGCAGGTGGTGCGCCGTTTGCTTGCTGTGTGGGTGGCTTGCTGTCCTCGGAAGCCACCTCATCGATCGGACACCGCTCAAACTCCTGCCCAAACATCTCGATCTCCCGCACCAGCTTATCCGCGCACGCCTTAATCGGCATACCCGTACAATGGTATCCCTGTGGATACAGCGCCCTCTTCCCCTTCATCCTCGCCCAGCCCACGGAGAACTCCAGCTTGCTCGCCGTGAACGAGTGTCCAGCATGAGGTGTACCATTGACGTAGGGATACGCCATAGTGACCATGTACTTTGGGTACTTCTTGCGCAGCTCCGCCGGTGCTATCGAATGCAATGGCACATCCTCCAGGCTTGGGGCATCCTGCTCGAAGATCTTGGAGTCGGCCCATTGTCGCTGGTACTTCTTCTCCGAGGCGATGAGGGTGTCGCGCTTGTCGGTGTTCTCGATCTTGAGCGTGCCGATGCTCTGTTGTGCCGGGTTGAGAGCGTTCTGTGTTGCTGCTACTGCCGCCATCGTTGCGTAGGATTTGTGGTACGAGTGGAGAGAGTGCTGCAGCCCACGCAGCGCGATTCGAGAAAAGAGAGGCAGCGTGGTGAGTCACGGGATCATCGGATATGGAAGTTGGAGTCAGTCTTGTGTTTGTCACATGCGTCTACAATTTCCTCTCATGTTCCTGCAGCTTGCTCATCCGATCCGAGGAAAACACCATGTGCGTAGATATCATCCCAATTGGACTCACATCTACACAACACCTCGGCATACCTCATCTGCCATCATCAACCACTCACACATCCAACTGTCCACCAACAAAACATGGCCACTGCCCTCTTCAACTCCCTCTTCCGCCACGCCCCCCCAATCTCCACCCCCAACCCCTTCCCCTACACCCACGCCAACAACCCCTACTCCGCCAAAAAGCCCTGGCCCCCGGACTTCACCCACCTCTCGAGCAAACACCAGTTCCGTCTCGAGCGCCGCTACCGTCGGAGGACGAAGCTGAAGTGGGCGAGGCCGGGTTGGAAGAAGGCGGTTACGCTTGTGCAGTGGGGGAGTATTATTACTGTTGGTGTTTATGGGGTTTTGTTTCTTGAGGTTACGGAGGGGAGGGAAAGGGGTGTGGGCGAGGGAGAGAGGGTGATGGGGGAGAGGAGGGGGAGGACGGTGTTTGATGGGGTGAGGGAGTGGTGGTGGGGGCAGGTGGAGGGGTTTAGGGGGGCGAGGGAGCCGAGGGTTGAGTGAGGCAATGGCGGCGTACGTTCTTCCCAACCCGGACACAAAGGCATGTCAAGCTGACCTTCATAAAGTCGCAAGGGCGAACTGTGTTGATGACCGCGACTGCTGCAACAACCTGGCAACGTGTACAAGGTAAGCGTGCCCAGTAGACTTCAAAACAAACCATCTTAGGTCTCCTCTAACATCCGTCAGCATCTGCACACGACCGTGGTCCAGCAGCACTGCGCCTACTAGGATCAGGACGAGGACGGCATTATCTGGCCTGTTGATACGTATCGAGGTGTCCGAGCCTGGCGCTGGAACATCTTCCTTTCCCTGCTCGCCACGTTTATCATCAACTTCGCACTCTCATATCCCACCTGTCCAACCTTCATCCCCGACCCGTTCTTCAGGATCTACATCGCCAATGTACACAAGGACAAGTGAGCTCGATCTACTTATTCTCCGTGATGCCATTAGCTAACATGCAACCACAGGCACGGAAGTGGTAAGGAGCCGCCGAATGGGACTGATGAGAAAACTGTAAACGCTGACCCTCCTCTCCAGACTCTATGACCTACGATAACGAAGGCCGCTTCGTGCCCCAGCGCTTCGAAGACATCTTCGCAAAATACGATCGAGGCAATAAAGGCGGTCTCGATGCCTGGGATCTACTTCGCTTCCACAAGGGCCAGCGGATGGTATTCGACTTCTTCGGCTGGAGTGCCGCGTTCCTTGAATGTGTGTATTCCATATATATGTCTTTTATCTACTCTTGTACTGATGCACCGCACGTAGGGCATGCAGTGTATCTGCTACTCTGGCCAGAGGACGGCATCTGCCGCAAAGACGACATCAGGAGGATCTTCGACGGCAGCATCTTCCAACAGAAAGCAGACGAGTACGCTGTCAAGCAGCGAACTTGGAGCAGGCTAGAAGGGATTGAGAGTGGAGCTTAGCGAATATCTCGCGAGGGAGGATCGAGCTCGTCGCATTGAGGGTGCTGCTGATGTACCACGGGCGACGGAAAGCCACGAGAGACCACGGGGGCGATCAAAAAAGACGAACAGCCAACGCCAAGGTCACGAGTCCTGTCGAAACGGATTGGACCTTGCTAAAAGGCCAGATCCTGCGCCAGAGCGGCTGATCTTGTCGCACAAAGCTGACGGTTCTTCATGCCATCGAAGAAGCTGGGCCTCACGATTTTCCTTGGATCAGCACATGTCAGGCTTCAAATGCCACTTCGGGAGAACCCGTAGCTGAACAGAACTATTTGCACATTACACATCGTACTTGTGGTGCGCCCAGTCATATGGTTGCACAAAGGCTGATCTGGTCTTTGAAGAGGCTGAACAGCGGCCGCGAAGTGCTCACTGATAGGTATATTAGTATCTTTGACATCCCAGCTTGGGAAAGAAAAATAGATATCACAACCAAAGAATTTGAAGTTAACCCGTACCACTGACTGTTTTCCTCACAAGGCCGACTACACCACCCAGCGACCATGAAGCTCTCCACGAAGGCTCTCGCCAAATTTGCCGGCATGATGGCAGTATGGTGCTTGCGTGCAAGCCTAGTGAGAAGGATGAATGCAGATCAATGTGAAACGCAGCGCGGGACATAGTTGCTGCTCACAATCTTTGTGGTATGTAGTAACCTGGCACGTAGTCATACGACGTTGAATCCTTCGACGCCACAAGAAGGTTGACCACACGATGGACCTTCCTAAATCCTCAAGGATGAACAATGGTCCCGTCAATCTGCAGGTAATCGCTGCCGTCTGTTGCATTCTACGGCTGCCTAGACCATTGGTAATGGTATGAAGCCTCTTTCCGAGTAGATCGGCGAATCAGGAGGATTTTGAGTATGGAACTTACGTGCCGGAATCAGTGTTACCTGCAAACAGGGCACGATTGCATGCAGGTGCTAACATAGACTCGATCAGGTCGTATGGTCGTTGTGGTCGATGCCATGGCCCAACCTATCAGCTCCGGCTCGACCAACAGAAGCTTGCCGCCGAGAATCACATCAGTATGGCAATTGCCCAGCCGGGCGTGTTCCGCGCTGCTACCAGGTCTTTGGAGATGATTCTGGTTTCGGCAAGATAAGACCCTTTGCCCCGATGACTACACAGCTCGTGTGAAACGGTAAGGCAGTCAGATAATGATCTAGCACGGACACCGGATAAGCGGGTGACGTTTGGGGAAAGCGCAATGCTTCTCCGCCGCGGGGAGTAATAAGGTTGTTTTTTAGATGAGCATTCCCCGGTAACAGTCTCGGAAGCAATCCTGCAGGAGCGATCTGGTTGATAATGGAAGTTGTGCAAGATGATGGCGCGAAGTGAAGTGGAAAGTGGTCCATGCTCGCCCTGGTATGAAACAAGCTACTCGGCTGTCGGTATGCCAAGGCTCGCGCCGGTCCTCGATGGGATGAAGTCGATGTTGGCACGGCAGAGTACTCCACTCCATCATCTTGATCTACCAACCTCGACGGACTTCTGTTATCGAGACACCGCATGGACGTATAAGGTGGATATTGCACTCGAGCGCCACTGTTGCAGGCGCTTGATCAGGCACGATCCTCCGCTCTCAACGACACCGCGATGGCGAACAGGTAAGACGAGGTGTGGGCGGCCAGTGCTCGCCGCGAAAGCATAAGAGCGCTCGTCCCAGCACACGAGAAAGGTATCGACTCCATCTGCATCCCCAATCGTTCCATCAGTATCTTGCAAGACTACAGTCTGGTGCAATAACTCTTGTTACTTCGTTCATCATCCGTTCTCAGCCCCTCATCTATTATGGCTCGCATTACTCTGGTAGCCACCCTGCTTGGCTTGGGCACCTTCACAGCAGCCAAGCCCGTAGATGTCTCGGGCATGGTCCTTCCTAGAGGCAGCCTGCTACGAACTCGTCAGGATGCGCCGGCCAACAACACCGACCCCGTGGAGTGGTGCGAGAATATCGATCTGAACAATCCGGACGAGGCAGTCAAAGTCTGGGAGGACTGGGGAGTCGCCATGTGGATGGACACATACTTGCACTCGTCGATCTCTCCGGCGGACGAGAATTGGCCGTATAAGTTGACGGCCTTCTCTAACCCTGGCAACGCGGACGCTGGTGTATCTGTATGTGCTGTTCGGCCCTATCACTTACGGAGGTGGTCCTATCCTATCTATGTGACTAACAGTGGATGTAGGGTTGTGGAACTATCCAAGGCCAATGTGATCCGCCAATCGATTGCACAGACATGGTATAAGCTCAGAACCCCTTTAACCACTTTGAATACATGCTGATCTCTCTATCAGGTTACACGGGGCTATGCCCAAGCCTATTGGGTACACAGTCCCATGACAGATAAACGATAAAGACTTGTATTGACATTCATCAGGTGCTTGCTGCGTTGAGAGGCTTCCAAGCCAAATTGAACGTAGCGTAGGTCACCGTTGCTCATTGCCTCGCGGTCATGGCTCTCTCTCCTGACTCTATCCATTATACAGTTCTGATCCTGTGCTAATTATTTGTAGACACGAGCAGCTACAGGATACCGCGATAGCTCTTGTCACTCTCGGAAATCTCTGCCGACTTTACAGCACCAGCAAGCTTCAATACGATAGCTACGATTGCTGTGCTATTGAGCTCCTCGCTGTTTCTAGTCGGGGGTGTTGCCGGACTTGGATCCTCCCTGGGTGGCTTCTCAGGCGCTGGTGTCGCATCCAAAGTAGCAATTGACAAGCGTATTCTAGCCTGGCCTAACCTCGACGACTACACTCGCCTCCAGACTGAGGCTCATATAGCTGATGATCAGGCTCGTGCCGACAGTATTGCGAGCGCCAATCGAGGTGTCGGCGCTCTGTCTGCCGTACCTTACCTGAGTACGTCTGCTGAGATTTGGCACCGGCGTTCGGGTCCTTCTTTGCAAGAACTGACTTTGTGACAGTTGGTAGCATATTCAGCACTGTCTCTGCATCAACGGATGCTCAGGGTCAAGTTACTGGAGGCAAGTCCCTCTTGTATCACTTCATGGGCGTCAGACCATGCCGTGTGGTTGATGCGGTCGTGACTACCATCGAGATTCTAACAGATCGCTGCAGGGGACCTCGAGCCGACTTTGCACACGCTATTTGACACTGCTCGAACCCAACTCGAAGATTTGGGCAAGGCTGTTGTAGGCGGGATCCCAGGCGGGGATTACAACCAGCTTCCGCGCCAAGATGGCGTCGCTGGTGCGCTGGTAAAGCTGACCCGAATTCCCGCGCTGCGTGTAATTCTTCGCTAATCCAGTGACTAGTTCTACCAAGATCCGATCGCAGGGTTTTTCTCGAAGTTCGTATCCTACACCCTGTAGCCAAGAGACCGCTGACACGCATGCACAGCGGTAAATGGCTGATTGGGGAGTCTAACACTGCCTTCAATGACATGCTCTCTGCCACTTTTGGCCAATTCAAGAAGAAGATTGTTGACCAGGTCAATTACTAGGCATTGAGCGGACGTCAGCAAGCCATTGAAGCTAAGACAATTGACAGGCTCTCCAAACTGGTCTGTTCAAAGTGCTTGCAGATACCACTATCACAGACGTAGATACTTGTCTCACACGCTTCGGCGCGCAGTGGCTCAATCTCGACGGCACAGACTATTCTACCGGAATGCCGCTGAGACGACCGAATGTCCCGTTCTGACTGGGTACTTGTGCACGTGGGTACCAGCTAGCTTTGATGACTTTTCCAATTTGCAGGACAAGTAAGCAATCTATGTCCTCACTTGTTTTTTCCAGCTCCTGCTAATTCTTACCAGATATGGCTACAACATGGTCGAATACTACACAGCTGCTTACAACTGTGCCGCACGTGGATCTGATGGGTCGTAAGTTTTCTCCAGAAGCTATCTGGATGCGTTCCGCTAACGTTACTCCTCTTCGTACTACTAGGCCCGACTTCACCAGCTTGTTGCCGGACGACGGGTCTCCGCCACTCTGTCATTACAACATCGGTGCTCAGATGGCGGACATTGAGTATGACCAGGCCGGTGCCACTGGCGGAGGCGGTGTTCAGCGGATCACACTATCGGACTTTCCAAGACAGGTCTAGTAGATACTGCCCGCCCTGAAAGCAGACTTTACTACGAGACCTGTCTTGAAAGGTCCAAGCCCATTGGCACCATCACGTTTGATCCTCCGCTGAGTGAAGGGTCGAAGAGGAGCCGCCTCTAGGAGTTTATCCGGTCGAAGAGTTCTGATGCCAGAAATTGGTTGAGGTACATCCATAACACTCTCGTTCATATCTGACCTACATTGAGCATCCACATATTGAGGCATACCCAACTCATGGGAATAAATATCGACAGCGACTTGGTTTCTCCATCTGTATCAACAGAAGCACTCCCCTTCCGACCACCAACTTTCGTCGAGGAAGCACAGATGCGTCATGAAGCAACGCGACAGCCGGTGTACGATGTCCACCCTGGATGGATATGGCATTCTATGCTATCCACACTTTTAGACTCAATCATTGAGAATATTGCCAGGTCGCGCGCCGGTGGTAACAAAGGTAATCTCGAGCTGAAGCCCTCCATTTGTTGTCTTCTTCTGATTCACGGGAGTACAATGGCCGATCTTCTGTTGAGTCAAAGAACGTGCCTCTTTTTAGTGAGACATTTCTTTGTTCCGACAATCTCTTTCCAAGTAAGACGCACAAAGACTATTCACATATAGGTGCTCGAGATGTCTTACACACTCGGCTTCGATCTTTCAGCGCACAACTTTGCTTGCAGTTGTACCATTCAGTCTTCAAACTCTCTCAACGTTACCAAGCTGGGCCTTGATAACGTACCACAAGAAACGAACACCGCGAACGCAACCACGGCAACTTACCCTACCACAACCACTACTGTCGATACTTCTCTCAACATGAACTCGCATTTCCCGCAACCGACGCTTGCCGCCGGCAACAACCCTTCCGCCTACGACGCATTCCGCAACTACGATGCGCACGCTGCCTCGACATCCAATGATGTTCGCACAGCGAAACCGGGCTTCTTCAGGCGGCTCTTCCACAAGAAAGGGTCTCAGAAGGGCACCCAGGCTCCGAAGACAAGCTTCGTCATGCCACATGAGCGAAAGCAATCGCAGTCCGCACCCGCTCAGTCATCCGTGCGCTCTCGTCCCAACCCCCCGACGAACGTGACTGACAACACCAGCAATCCCATCCCGGTCAAGGTCACAGTGATGCACCCCTCCGTGCATGGACGCCGTCAAACCCTCAAGGTCCACACCTTCGACGGTGACCTCGCCCCAGCTCCTGCTCGTGACAATGTTCGCTTCTCGCATCCCGCTGTCAATGCAGTTAGGCCAACGACCCCGATGTCGATGTCGCAGCTTTTCAACAACTCTGATGAAGCACTCAGCACCCACTCTAAGCCTCCTTCGAATGAACCAAGTCCCGAGTCGAGCAGGACATCGTTGAACAACACTCTTCGGCCTGCCAATGTATGGCGCAACTCCGACCACTTCAAAACTGCAGATGGCAAGCTGGCCGACTTCCACGAGTTCAAGAACCGCCTCGATGGCCACAAGCTCAGCTCTTCCGGCCTTCCGCGCGCATCTGCGGCTCCAGAACCCGTTCAGTTCACGCCGCAGCGAGTCACCGAGACTCCACCGGTCCTGCAATTTATTACCACTGTTGGTCGGTTCACCATCGACGACGAGCCTGTATTCGACGAGAATGCGGAATTCAGCGAAACTACCAATGTCCACGAAAGGCGGAACAACGCTCGCAACATGCCGCAGCCCGCAGCTGTACCGCGAGCGACTCCGCCTCCAGCAGTCCTGACTCCAGCACAGTTCCCTGCACCCCTTCTGCCTGGACAGCGGCCTTTCTCGGTCCTGACGACGAACGCAGACAAGGCTCAATACCAGGCCTACAAACCTGCCGCAACCACTGCCGCTGAGGTTTTCGCTACAGCCACGAGTAATGTGCCCGCCGCTCCAGCTACTAACAACGACGCTCGTCCCAAGACTCCGAATTTTGACGCCGCCATCCCGAACCACCGTGAGCATTACGCTCGTGTGGAGTCCGGGCTCTTCGACGTCGACCCCAAGGAGCTTCTGTCCAACACACCGCCACCAGCTTCCACGACTCCCGAGTCTGTCCGCATCCGCCGGAAGCCAGTGCAGCTCAAGGACCCTCAGGCACCACCAAAACCTGCTGCAGCACCAGCTGTCAAGCCCACCGGACCTCCGCGTACCCGTGGCTTTTCCAAGCCTCTGCCGCCCACTCCGCACAAGATGAACTCCAACCGCTACCCGGTCATCGATCCTTCCGTCGCTAACACCTATAACACCAAGCCGGTATATGAGCGTCGCTCCATGGACTGCATCCAGGAGAAGCTCCAGCGTGACGTTCTGGTCAATGAGAAGAAAGGTAGGAGGGCTTCGAAAGCTGAGGAGAGTGAGAAGGTGAAGAAGTCTTTCGCCCGGCCTGTCAGCCCAGGGACGATGGAAAAGATGGTCCTCACTGGTATGCAGAAGGAAAAGGCAGAGTTAGAAGAGGCAATCGCGAAGCAGGAGGTAAGAGTCGCGGAACGCCAGAAGCAGAAGCAGTTGGCCGCGTGTGTCAAGAAGCTGGTCATCGACTAGTCTGTAAGATCGCGATCTGCAATCTTGGGAGGATGTACGATATGGGAGGGAGCTCTGCTGTTTCTGCGTGTATACTTACTGTGTGAGCATCGCATGTGTACATGGAGCTTATGGTAGGTATGGAAGATCAGAGTAATACAATAATAGTTGGTTGTGAGCCAACGAAATCAAAAGAAGAAGAATATGTCATCACTTTCCTTGTGCTCGTCTCGTTCGTGAAGTTCATGCTCATCCAACGGCGCTACCCAATAATCCCTGCGAGCGTACCGTGCTACGTCGAATCTGAAATGAAAAGCTGCTTGAGGGATCTCGATCTTGATCTCGTTCGTCCGTGCTGAGTTGTGTTGTGATGGTGTGGGCAGTCTGCAGGTGGCTGCAATGATTTGGTGGTTGATGTTTTGGTGATTGTCAGTGTGGCGGCCGTTGCATCGTCTCGTCGTCCAGTGTCGTTATGATGGGTGCGGTGAATGAGAGGCGAGCCTCTTAGATTGAAGTTCCGCATTGAGAAAGGAAAAAGCCAAGTGATGTCATAAAGGAAAGCCAGATCGTTGAGGGAGAAGTCGCTGAGCTAGCTTCTCGCCTTACGCGTGAATGCAAAGCTTTTTTGCTGTGCTTGTTGATGTTTGATGTTGTGTCGTGGTTGAAAGTGTAGTGCGAAGCCCGTGCCGAGAGGAAAATTCACTGCAAGAATTGATCCTCAGGGTCCAGCAGCTTCATGATCTCGCTGCCCAACGCTTCTCTCGCCTCCTCTTCCGAAAACTCCAGCTCTTCGATCACATGTTTCCGCATCCAGATGTCGACCTCGGTCGGGAGTGGAAACAGGAAGTCGTCGAATGCCCACTGCTCGACGATCTGCTTGTGCTGCCAGTTGACAGTTTCGTTGCCTTGCATCCGCGGTGCGCCCGGGAAGCGACCATGGAGACGATCAGTGGCGATGCGATCGTCACCTTCGTACTTCATCTCGGACTTCGACGGCCAGTCAGCGATGTCGTGCTTGTCCTCGGCTTTGCCTGTCTCCCACTGAGGGCAGAAGATCGTTGGTCGGGACAGCACGTTGCTGTGAGGAGTATCAAACTTCTTGCCATCGAAAGGCAGCGGGAGATTATGCGAGGTGCTCGCGGTGGCGGAAAGCTCCGCAATGTTGAGGTGCTCGAGGAGGGCGAGGGCGCACATCTCTTTGTAGCGGGCTTCTCGCTCTTTCCCGGCTGCCCAGTCGCGTCTGTGCTGAGCGAGATCGAAATCCAGGCTCCAGAAAGGGCTGTTCTTGCAGATGCGGCGGCGTGACTGATTCAAATTCTGCCGTTCTTGGTTGGCTTGGAGGCTGGGATTGACCCAGGTGCGGGAGCCTCGGGGTTGATTGTTCCGAGTGGACCGGTTGGATCGCCACATGTTGAAATCGCTGCGGTTGTATGGTCCTGGAGAACATTGTCAACATCATCCGCTGTATATCTGCATCGCAGGTTCATGCGCCCGCCTCCAAGCGCGGACTCGTTGAGATGTCCTTGTCTTGCGCACCGCCTGCATACCCACACTACCCACCATATGTGCTCGTGAGACTGCCGAGGGACCGCCGTCCTGCCGCAAAACACAGGGGAGAGAAGCAAAGCTAATGAATAGAAAGTTGCTTACCTTAGTGTGGGTTCTGGTGGGAGCCCTGCGGAGGCGTCACTTCTCCGCAGGCAGCTTGCTTAGTTGAGCTGCCGCGATCAAGGAAAGCTGCTGGTGAATGTCTTCGCGCTCAGGAGATGGTCTGTGATTGTGTTCTGTGAATGTAGGGTCTGCGCAAGTCAGTCTTTGTGGCATCTCGTGAATGTGTTGCAGTAGGGGTGCGCATAGCAATGGCCTAGACCCACAATCTCTGACTCCGAGTCGCCGAAAATGCCTAAGCTCGGTGGCAGTAGGCTGTGCTGCTATTGTGCAAGTAGACGCCAATAGCCGCTAGTAGCGCGTGTGTTGTCGTCGCCTGACACAAGGCTTGTGTTGAGATGTCGCAGTGTGGTTGTGCAGAGTGAGTTTTTGTGATCCGTGGACGATCGATAAAAAGAATGATCTGTGAAACCAGTTGTAAGCATCGCGAAGCTCGATGTGAAAGCAGGCGCTCTACTGCGGCACAACAGCAGACCGCACGTAGCGTGATACACACCTTGTGATGCTCTGAGCGATGGATGTGAAGCCGTCGAGGCTGACTAGTCTCAACCGAAAAGTGATCGGTGTATCGAGTGACGCCGATTGAGATAGTCCGCAAAGAATACTGGCCGTTGCCAGAGAGGTTATTGTTATTGAACCACTGAGCTAGGGTATGTCCACGGCCGGAGTATCATTGTCACCAGCGGTGGAAGACGGCCATCTGGAAGACTCGTTTTGATCGATGAAGGGGGGAGCAACTCAGACGAAGATATAGTGTTGGCGCAAAGGGGTGATTCTCGTTGAGCAAGTGATGTGTCAATGGTGGATGCAGTGATGGGATGGTGGATAGTATTGGACCTTTGCTACGAGACGAGTTCAAGATATGAAAGTAAGGACGACCTTGATGTGGTGAACGATATGGAGCAGAGATGCATTGGCGCATAGGCCTACTCAACTTGGATGGCGATCGCATGTGAATGCGTAAGCACAAACACAGCGCACTCGTGTTACCGTACTTCCAGACGAGATGTTCCCCTCCGCTCACGCCTCTCCTATTTCGCTACATTTCATGGTAGACGGTACTGGTCCATCCGCGACTAAACACCTCTTCTTACTTTTGCGAGAGGAGTGCGCTCAAGCCATGGAGTGATTCGGATAAACTCCACAATGGAGCTGCTAATCTGTGACCGACAATCGAGCCTCCCGACGCATCGCTGTTTTGGCAAGCCTGCATCGACGTCCATCTCTTCTGGTCGTAGCAACGCGCAGAGTACTAAGAGAACGTGGAGGAAGCGGTGGCATAGTCGTTGCAGGCTCGGTGGAAGCTGGGTGGCATCACATCCCTTGAAGTAGTGACGTCGAAACGACTGGCATCAACACTTCCATTCATGGGCTTCGTGGAAGTCCGATGGGCAAGATGGCATGCATACACCATGGAAAAAATGTGGTTTGGACACATACGGTGGCAGACTTGACGAGATGACGTTGAAAATGCCAAGGGTCCAGTCGCGGCCCATCTAGTTCTACCCCAGAATTTTGCTTTTTTAGCAGTCAGCGGGTCAAGTGGCCGCAATGAGAGTGCAAATGTAGTAAAATGGTCGTCGAACAGGCCAGTTGACTACCTAAGCGCACCTCATTACAAATTGTAAATACCACACATCATAAGCCATTGCACTCCCAGTCTCAGCCCTCCTCCTTACAAGGACTCATCATCTTGGGAGCTTCCACCCTGGTCCTCCTCCTCCTCGCCATCGTACTCCACCTCCTCGAAAGCCCTACTGCTCGGCTTGCGCAACTTCGTTGGTGTACTCTTCGACAAATCTCCTAGGTGTCGGCGATCCTTCCCTGGCGTAAACAATACGCCTGGCCTAAGCCGTCTCCCTGGCGACGGCGACTTGTTGCGCGCATCGTCTGCTGGTGTGAGCTGATCACGCTGCGGAGTCGGCTTGCTAGGTGCGCTTGGCGATTGCGACGTGTCCGGGCGTAAGATCTGTGCCTCCGGTGTTGGTCCTCTACCCGCCGCTTCCCTGCTAGGTGTCAGGATGCCTGGTGAGTGGAAAGTCCCAGCCGACTTCGCCTTGCGCACTATCTTGTTTACCCATGCTTCCGGCGGTGAGTTCTCAGCACCTTGCCACGACCTCTTCAGCTTACGGCGAATAGTACCACCAGACGCTGTCACATCCGTCTCGGAGCGGGACATTGGGTGCAGTAACCCAGACGTGTTCTTCTTCTGCGCCGCGGTGCCGTGGCCGAATCGATTCGCGGATGGCTTTGATGCGAAGGGGCCATCAGTAATCACGACCTTGGGTATAGTCGTCTTCTTAGGCATAGTCGTCTTCTTAGGCATAGTCGAGCCTCCGACAGCGCCTTGGACCGCAGATGTGAGTTCGTTCGTTGCATCCGACATGAGCACAATGTTTCTTGACATGCCCGACATATCGCGCGACACATTTCCCGACATCTCTGCCATGTTGCGCGCCACATTGCTCGACATGTCCGACATAGCTTTCGACATCGTGCTTGACATGTCCACCATGGCTTTCGAGATTTCGCTTGACATGTTCTCGATAGCCATAGTCGGGTCGTTCTGCGGCTTCACCGTGCCCGGCTGGGTGCGTCCTGTGGTCGACTGCGCAAGACCCAATATTCCTGTAGGAGAGGTTGACTGTGCAAGAGCATTTGCTGCGCGAAGGGCCTTGAGCTCCTTCACTTGCTGCTCGTGCTTAGCTTTCATATCCTGCTCTCTGCGGTCGAGCTCCTCCTCACGTCTCCGTTGATCAACTCTCGAAGCCGCTGCTTGCTGTTGGATGGCCTGCTCCTGACGTCTGAGTTGTCGCTCACGGGCAGAGTGGTCCTTCTTCTCAAGAGCAAGTCTGGCCTTTTCCTCAGCAATCGGAGATACGAGCTGTTCAAAATTCTCAAGACCCTCCTGACCAAATCCGTTGAGTAGATCGATCGCCAAGCGATTGTAGGCTGCCTCAGAGTTGCCTGGCTTTTGGAGCGCCTCGTAATCGCGGAACAGAATTTGAAGAGCCTCACGATCTTCCAGCGATCGCTCAGCGACCTTGGAGAGAAGCTCCGAAGCTCGTACGACACTCTCATAGTACTGTTGTCGAAGAGCTTCGGCATCTGGATCATCGTCTGCTGAGCCGTTGCGTCTGAAATCTTCGAACTTATCGTCTGCTGGGCTGCTGCCTCCCCGTTTTTCCATCTCGTCGCCAGAGCTGCTCTCAGACTCCTCATCGCCGAGAACGATTGGGTCTTCTATGGCTGCACCCAGCAGTACGTCTTGATCCGGCTCGACGTCGAAGTACCCGTCAACATCTTCATCATCTTCGTAGTCCCTCTCGTCCTCGTCCTCGTCTTCTTCATCATCCTCATCTTCATCGACATCTTCGTCTTCTTCAACGTCTTCGTCCCCTCGCATTTCGGTGTCGGCGTCGGCAGGTGGAGGGCTAACATCCGCGGAGCCAGTCGCGCGGAACAGCTTCTCCTGAGCTTGGTCGAGCTGCTCATACACGATGATGAAGCTGATGCCTCCGTTGTCCGTAATCTCGTTCTGCTCCGACAAGAAGTTATCGTACCATTCTGGCTTTGGCTTCGTGTCGTCGAAGATCGCAAAGCGCAGCTTGCCCGTCTAGTCAGGCACTCTCGCGAATGTCTTGTAGTGTCGGCCTTGCCACTGGATAACGGCAGCAATGCGGTACATGGTAAGGAGCTTTCGGTGAATCCCGCTGTCACCGTATGCTTGCTCTGAAGGGAGCTGAAAAGCGCAGAATTGGTGCAAATCCAAATACTCCTCGAGATGCAATGGGTTCTTGATGACGTCCTCACGGTCCAGCAGATCACCTTTGATCTCGCCAATCTCTCCCATTGCACGCTCTACACGCATGGCGAGCACCTTTGGCGTGCGAGTGATCTTGCGTTCGGCCAAACGTCTGCGAGGATGGTCCAAGTCTGCTCCGCACTCACGACCTTGCAGGCCTAGAGCATCGTCGTCATTCGAACCTAGGCCGGCGAAAAGCTCTGTTTGCCATTGTCGCAGAAGCTCCGGCACGCCGCATACCTGCTTAATGATCTTCCTGTTTTCATCGCGCGGCCAGGACAGCAGCAGACAGAGTGAGACTTCCCAGCTCCTGGAGAACGGCGATATACAATCATCCACACGGCATACGCTCTCTCGAACAACCTGGATACCGAAGAGGTCGGTGATGGTGGAATCATTGCCAGTCTCCAAGAACCCGCAAAGTTGCTCCTCGACCTCTTCCTCCAACGGCTTGAGTAGCAAACCTTGCTTGATCCTGTTCTCCTGATCGGCGGCCAACCGTGCTAATGTCGTCTCACCCAATACCAGCGGCTTTGACTTGTCTCCGGTGATGTTGAGAACTCCAAGTAGAAATAGAAAGACGTCGCCAGCATCATTCTCCCGGTTGCCGTACTGCGGACGAAGCTGACGAACGCCTTCGAGTAGGCTGTTAGTACTAGCCCAAGGTAGTCGATCTCCAGCTCCGTCAGACTCAAGCACCAGCGAAAATAACGTAGAGACCAATGCAGAGTGCTTAAGACCGCCATCATCTCTCTCAAGATCCCAGGTATTCGCCGCGCGGCCAGTAAATCCGATGGTTGGGAGGCTTGCAGGATCGTCGAACATCCCTCGGAGGCATGGCACCCGAGCCATGATCTGCCCAGCGCTCGACAAGTAGCACGTGCCTCCCATATTGCGTAGGTTCTTGAATGGTGGAGGACCAGATCGATCTTCTGCTGAATCGCCGGACCGGCCGTTCAGCTCGCCAGACAAAGACTTGCTTAGCTCTTTTGGCTCTTTTCGCTGCTTGGACTTTTTGGACTTCTTGGACTTCTTTGGCTCCTTTGGCTCCTTGGTCTTCTTGGGCTTTGTCCTTCGTGCGATCTCTTGGTTTCGTTGTCTTGTACAACTTCGGGTAGTCGACCACACCAGGATTGCACTTAGTACCCTGTGACGTGCACTGTACACATGGCCACGTCCGCGAGCATGCTCTCTTTTTGGCCAGGCATGTCTTGCAGTCCTCGATGATGGCGAATGTGTCGGGAGGAGGAGTCAGGTGCAGTGGCACATCCACCCAGAACGGTGGATTGGACACTGGTAGTCGCTTCAGGTCTTCGAGCATGTCGTCCACAAAAGGCTCCCATTCTCGAGGACCCCTAAAGCTGTTCGTGGTCCACGATTCGAACTGGATATTACAGGCCGTGAAGTCAAAAGCGTCGGTCGAAAGAGATGCAATATCAACACCCTCAGTATATCCATCGACCATGCGAAAGCCGTGTCGAATGTTTCCCGCGGAGATGGATCCCATCGACCGTCGGGATGGGACTAGGGGGATGCCTAAAAGATCTCCCTTCCACCTTGGATCCAAGCATTGGCGGAAGAACAGGACCATGAGCCTTTTGGTCTGTCAAACGTTGGTTAGCATGATCAGCATGTACCTATTAGGTGATTACGTACACTCGTCTCGGTTAGGAACTTCTTGTTGCACCATCTGGTCATGGTCTTAAGCTTTCCCACAAATATAGCCTGCAGGGCCTTCCAACTCCACAGTGGCGGCACAACACTACCGCCGAATGGATATGGAACATCGGTGATCCTTCTTATCTGTTCGCCGAACATTGCTTCCAGTTCAGTAAGGTGCCTCTTAACAGATACCAGATCAAAAGGCAGTCTCGTGGTTGAGCCATGCAGGTTTAGCATGCTCAGCTGTGGTGTTCACCGCCCCCCGCGAGCGGAAACATGTGATGTCCAACTCCGAACGTCGGAGGAGCTTTGGAGCTGGTCAATGTGTTGAAGTCGGCAGTGTTCCATTGCTGTTGGAGCTCGTTGTACTCCTGCTCGACCACGGGCTTACGACTCGTGGCTTTATTTTCGTGAGGCAATTGCCCTCTATCAGGTGTAGATGATCGAAAAGCGGTCCTGCTACGTGTTGTGATAGCTCGCCTTTCGCGATTGCCGAAAGCAATCTCAGAACAATCGGCGGAAAGGTTCTTTGTGCCCTGTTGAGATAAGCTGTGATACTTGTTAGCTAGGTACCTTTGGGACATCCTGCTCACACACTCACCGCTGCTCAGTAACGAGTTGCCTTCTGCATGACGCCACAGGTCGCCCTCCCTTACGACGAAGGGGAAAATCTTGACAATGTTCATACGGAACGGCCCTGATACCTTCGAGGACGTAGTTTCCGCTTCGTCGCCGACTTGAGTCACGTCATGCAACACCTCGCGTTCCACAGTGACGAAATGGCGAAAACATCTTGGTACATCATAATCTCCCGACTTCCAATGTTCCTCAAGCTGACGAGGGGAGTAAGCTGTTCCACTATGGCGCTGCATTCAGTATGGAGTTGGTCGACCGAATGGGGCTCACCCTTGTTGTCGAACGCGAGAAGAGCCCAGACGCGTTTATCGAGCAAAGCCTCAATGGAAGTGAGCTCTCTGGTGCGCACTGGACGCGGACGCTTAGGCTTACGCTTGAACTTCCTGGGCTTCGTGATCGTCGTGAGCTTCTCATCATCCGACTGAGGATGCTGCTGTTGCTGCTGTGAAAAGTCGTGAACAGTCTAATGTGGATCTGAAGTAGAGCTACGGGTGCTGTTCACCGCGCTTTCCATCATCGCAATGGGCTTCCCACTGAGTATCCTGCACGTCTCCCGAGCGCACTCACCAGTATCGGCGAATTGATCACAGAGCGTGGGCAGACGGCATATGCCACGACAGACATGAACAGCAGATTTCGCCTCGTCTGTGGTATGGTAGCAACGATGCACGACCTCCGCCGATGGATCCATCAAGCGCTCAGTCTCAAAATTCGCTCGTCGGGTTCCAGCATCCCAAGCTATCTTCGTATCTCCGGTCTCGAGGAAGGTAGACTCAATGGCGTCAGTGACATTGTGAAGTGCGTCAGACGTTTTTGGCAGCTCGATGTTTGGCAGACTGTCGCATCCAAGCTCTTCCAGGACTGAACTCGAAGGTTGAAGGTAGCAGGTAGTGTCCGAGGAGGCTGTGTCAATCGTATAGAGCGGCCTAGTTTTGGTAGAGATGTTGCTGGTTCCTGAAGTTGAATACACGCCCATCATCTCAAGGAGGCTGCTGGTGTAATCAATGCAAGCCTGTTGAGACATCACGCGGTTGGTAAGTGCGCGCATCAGCATCCAATACGCGCCCTGCGCCCTCCGCTCGTCCTCATCGGCGCCAGGAAGAAGGCTCGCGTCTCCCTCAAGCCCGGTTGTTGCATTCGCAAGGTCCTTGAATGAGACATCCTGACAAGACGTGTCCTTTACATCAAGAGAGCCTGCAGCAGTCTGAACATAATGGTGTGCCCTGAGCGGTATCTCCGAATCCCGAAAAGTCGGGTGCAAATCCCTGAGCAGGTGTCGTCGGAACCAGTCAAGGCCACTGGTACGGCTCGCCAAAGCGGCTTCGACAATGGTCTCTCTGTAGCTGCTGACATGTCGACGGTAGGTTCTTGCCGCAAAACCGGCCTCCGGAGGTCTGGGAACATGTTCGAGAAGGTATCGAATCTCGTTCGCAACGCTCTGCGCCTCTTTTCTAGACAACTCTGACTCGGGCGCCAGCTCAATGAAAAAGCTGTGACTACTATTACTGGGAAGTGTGGAGAAAGTGTACGAAGTCCAAAGCTTTTTTAGCTCATTGTTTTGCACCTGGACAATCCACCGTGAGCCAGGATCCGGTCTCGACTCTTTTGCTCTGGATTTGGCCGTAGTGGTGAAGACAGATGTCCAGTGATTTGCGATCTTCTTGGGAAATGCCAAGTGCAACGGCAAGGGCCACTGTTCGGCGGCACGAGGAGGTTGCAGTCGTCCATACGAACGAATGTCCTCAACAGCCTGCAGAAGCTTGCGGTGATTCTGGCCTTCCTTTGTCAAGAGGACTTCTTCGGCAACGAAGCTATCATCGAAGATGGAGGCTCATTTGTCCGTCGTGCCGGAAGGTGACGAGATGGAGGAATGACTTTACAGCGACGGAGCGTGATGTGGCTCTTGGCTTTGGCTTCGGCGTGTCAGCACTCTACCTGCAGAATGCAAGAGGGAATTCCTATTGCACTGGACTTGCGACACCACGGCAAGAACATGAGAAGGATTGTAGACTAGAGGCACCTTGTGGAGAAGGGCTGTGGCTAAAAGAGTATTGCTGAGAAGGTTTGTGGACCAAAAGTGACCATACCTATTTTCACACATCTACCTTCCGCTAAAAGCTGCCTGAGACGCAAACGTAGCAGGATCCTACGTGCGACTCACCACTGGCTTTTAACACTTGTCGACACACCAATGACAGCGTGATGTTGCTGTGGACTCTTTGACCTGGGAGCGAATTATTATTAATGTCTGGTGCGCAAGGAGCTCGCCATTAGTGAAATTATTCCCAGTTCTACTACTGACAGGGGTAGAATTGATATTAAAGTTTGAGAAAAATCAAGGAAGGGCAACCTCGGCCTCTCATCGTTCGACACACGGACCATTTGACACATCGTTGTCAACTTCGAGGACACTGCTCTTCCTTCCGTCTCTCTCGGGCGCCACTCACTCTCTCGCCAGGCGAGAGAGTGAGTGGCGCCCGCCAACCCACTGGCCACCCACACCGCCAACAACACCACCTTCGACTTCTCGATATCAGCTACGCCTTGTGATTGGTGCGCGGTTTCGAAACGCCTTTCTCGAACGATTATGCCACGGTTCGGACAACTATTTCTGTGGCCGCATGAACCGGCCATACCACCGTTAACATGGTACGTGAACCTCGCTATGTCAAGATCGTGTTCATAATGGCGGCCTGCTATTGTCGTGCTTTTCATTGTTCACCCCCAACCTCCCTCAACAACCTCACTCAACAACCTCACCTCATCCTCTCCAGCACCATGCACGACGTGACGATTCTCATCGTATCTCTATTGATGCCTCGCGGCATACATGAATAATGCATTCACCATTGTAATTCCATAATACATCGTGATCTCACGATACCCCCCGACACACCTGCTGCGATCGACTTGCACCTTTTGCACTTCCGACAAAGAACTTTCTTTCTTCAACCACACACTTATTCGAGCGATCGCCCTGGCTGGCGCACCACAACACAGTAACAGCATACTAAACAGCGATATCAGGCATATCACGACTTTCACCGCGCACCGCCACAATGGCCTTCTCAGAGAACCAACAGCAAAACCATGCTCCCGAACCTCCTTTTCCTTCCGCTGGCGACCATGAGATGCGTGACTACTACGCTGCGCAGGACGCACCACGACCTCCGCCACAACAAGAACCATACCTGACACCGTATCTCGGTCTTCGAGCTAGACTCTCGCAGATCTGGATTAACAGGTGGACTGTACTACTTTTACTCGTACTAATTCGGACTCTACTCGCAATCGCGAGCCTGGACGACAACCTCGGACAAGCGCGCGAGAAAGCGCTCAGCGCTTGTTCTTCCGTCGAAAACGTGTGCTCGTCGATGGCATCGATGCCATACTACATGTCTCAGGGCGTCAATGAGCTCTCCGCACAAGGCATCGAAAAAGCCATCAACGGGCTGATGGAAATGCTCATCATGGCAATTACTGGCGTCGAAGAAATCGTTGTCTTCATCGTCAACCTACTGACTCAGACGTACATCTGCTTGATTACGTTTGCAGTTGGCGGCAGTTTGCACGCTGCGATCGCAATCGCCGAAGATGTTGGCAGCTTTCTCAACTCTACCGTGAAGGACGTCGGCAATGATCTAGGTAATGCCGCTTCAGACTTCCAAAACGCCATGAACGGCTTCATCTCTGATCTGGACAAGGTCGGCAGCTTCTTCACCGGCGACGATCCGGACCCACCAAAGATCGACCTCACAAACGAAATCAACAAGCTCGATGGACTGCAGCTCCCTACAGGCTACGACAAGGAGCTGCGAGAGCTCGACGACAACATACCAACGTTTGCTGAGGTCAACAACTTCACTAAGAATGCCATACGCTGGCCCTTCGAAGAGGTCAAGAAGCTGCTGAACGAAAGCTTGCCCAAGTACACCATGGATCGAGCTTTGTTCCCGGTTCCGCAAAAGGAGAAGCTCACATTCTGCTCTGACGACAACGGGATCAGCGACTTCTTTGAGGACCTGATCCGCATTGAGCAGCTCGCGAAGAAGATTTTCCTCGTTATTTTGGTGGTCCTGGCAATCCTTTGCATCGCTCCCATGGCTTGGCGTGAGATCCGGCGTTTCAAGATGGAGCAAGAACGAGCTCGTCTGATCAAGAGCGATGCTTTTGATCCCATGGACGCAGTCTACATTGCTTCACGGCCCTACACATCGACCGCCGGCCTCAAGCTTGCGGACAACTTCAAATCGCGCCGCCGACAAACACTTGTTAGATGGTGCATTGCTTATGCGACCACGGTGCCCGCCCTCTTCATTCTGTCCTTAGCATTGGCAGGTTTACTAGCCTCTCTATGTCAATACATCCTGCTTCGGACGATTGCGAAAGAAGTACCCAAGCTTGAGAACCAAGTTATCGGCTTCGCGGACAAAGTCATCAACCAGCTCAACAACGCCAGCGAGCAGTGGGCTGTTGGTACCAACAGTCTCATCCTCGACACCAGCGACAGTATTAACCACGATGTCTTCGGTTGGGTGAACACCACAACCACGGCAGTCAACGACACGCTGAACGTCTTCGTTGATGGCGTCATGGACGTCCTCAATACAACGTTCGGCGGCACGATACTCTACGATCCTGTGCTCGAAGTACTGGACTGTTTGGTGTTGTTGAAGATTGCAGGCATCGAAGACGGCCTAACATGGATCAGCGATCACGCTCATATCGACTTCCCACTCCTACCAAACAACACGTTCTCGCTCGGCGCTATAGACAAGGTGTCTGGCTCTGAAGCGGACATGCTTGCTGCCGGGCCTGATAGTGGGGCAGCCGATGCAATCACTGGTGCCATGTATCACGTCATTCACGCGCTGGAGAGCGCCATCCGACAAGAAGCGATCATCTCAACTTGCATTCTGCTGATATCGGTCATCATTGTGTTGGTCGGTATCTTCAGAGCGCTCTTCGTCTTCTTCAAGGGTGGCGACGAGGGCGTCTATACTGGACGCTCTCCACATCTCACCAGCAGCTGGGGCGGCGACAATACCGGTCGGAGCATCCCGGCTCATGACAAGTATGAGATGACGGACCTGCCACGTGTGCCAACCTACGAGCAAGCCACTGGAAAGCCTGGCGACAACGACGCGAACCGCTTCAATGGTCAGTCGTACACGCTCACGCCACTACCGCTGCCTACCTTCGAAGTTCAAAGTGCGACATCGCCAATCCTTAACACGGGTTTTCGTCCGCCAAACGAGAAGCTAGGCAACGTGCCAGGCCAATACGTCGACGCTGCCATCCGCCGTCCTACCCACGTCCGCGCTTCGAGCCATGGCGACTACATCGTCAGCTCACCGCCATCAGCGCATCCGGACAACCCATTCACGAATCCGAATTATCTACAGCCCACCCATCAAAAACAAAATCCATTCGCCGACCCTGTTCGCTGAGACCACCGTCATGGGTGCGTCTCAGTCCTACAATTTGACCTTTCCGCTCTGGTTTGGCCACCAGCGCGCTCTGCGTCATCCGTTCGATCACGCGAGCGGGGACCCCGGCGACTACGACATGAGACTTTAAATATGCTCAGACCGGACGATGTCAGCGTCCATCTACGCTCTCTGCTGCGCTTTTGCGCGCGAGGCCTAGACGCATCATGCAGCTCCGTGCTGGAATTTGCGAAAAACTGCGTTTCTTTTGTGCGCGTTCTCGAGTTGTGCTCTGCTCCTGCAGCGAGCGTCTGGAGACCTGCTCCATATACCTCTTTCCCCGTTCGAATGCGCCGAATGGCCCATGACACCCATCGAGATTCATTTCTGGACGAACATGCTTGGCCGCTCATATGCGGGATCCGACGTTGCGAGAAAGAGGGGGAGAATGTGTTGAAATTTCCCGGTAATGTCACGGCACTTGTTGCCCCATTCCTCCCGCTTCTCTGTCTCGCTTTTCCTCCTTCACCCGCAGATACCGCTGCTTTCCACCCACTCTGGCTGTGCGCGGGAAGTGGTTGTCTGGTACTCGTAACCCGTCATGTGTGGCCTAGCCCTGGACGGTGCACAAGATGCAGTCACCTCTTTCCGTGGTGAGCTCGGGAAGGTGGATCGCGGAGAAGCACTGCGCCTGCTGCGAGGAGCGAGATCATCGAGCCGGACATGTGGTGCCACGCATAGTGGCACGAGTCGTGCTTCATCTTAGGAGAAAAGTGCTTCTTGGGTATGGTCGCTCTTTCGCCGACACCTCCATTGCGGTTATCCTCTTGACCTTACTATACGCCCTTCGCTGCTGCGCTTGCGCGCGCGATGATGGTGGGTTTGCTGTCGAGATGCGAGAGCGCAGGACCTGTCTTGAGCTGACTGATAACGAGCGTCATTCAGTTGAGTTTACTGTGTAGCCTTCTTTTGGCTGGGCAGTTTTGAACTCCTGAGGAAGGGGGAGTGCTTGTGTTTAGTTGTTAGCGTGCGTTATCCCTCTCCGCTTGGAGTTGGGTTGGTTCACTCTCGCTTGCCTGGCTCCGGCTTGGACGGCAAGAATCTGGGGAACTGATTTGAGAGAGGTTGCGTTGAGGTGGTTGAACTCGCTCATTGTAACAAGAGGGTTCTGGTGTGGTTGATGGAGACAAGTGGGAGTCCGAAAGCTGTACATAGCTGGCAATACATTGCTCCCACAATTTCCTTCGTGCTGTGCCGTATCATCGTAGTGTGCATGTGATCGAACATCATTGGCACCGAGAACAACCGACGCTAACGGGTGTCTGCACCGGTCGTTGATGCGTTCCA